>JAKOOJ010000002.1:50477500-51157500 GCA_022577455.1 Arizona elegans | reverse complement strand
ATGGGCTGCTGGGAGTTCACAGGGGTTTGGGAGAACCTCTAGCTAAGATTTTGTGCAGTTCGGAGAACCCCCAAATCCCACACCCACCCACCCTGCCCCTCCCCTCTCAAGAGTCCCCACACGGCCCATTTTGGATGCAGGCCACGTACTGGAAGTTTGGGAAGGATGGAAATGGGTCTGTTTCCAGCCTCCAGAGGGCCTCCGGAGCCTGGGGAGGCTATTTGTGCCCTCCCGGAGGCTCAAGGAAAGCCTCCCGAGCCTTGGGATGGCAAAAACCAACCAAATGATTCCGTCCCAGGTGCCTGATGGACCCCGAAAGGTTCCTAATGGAGCTTGGGCCATTTCCTGAGACTCTGGCTCACGACTCGACTGAGGACCTGGTAGTCGCCTGGGACAGGGTGGCTACTGGGGCCTTGGACCGTGTCATGCCTTTGCGGCCTCTGATCCGATGCTGATCTTGTCTAGCTCCTTGGTTTTCCGAGGAGCTGAGAGAGATGAAGCGTCGGAAAAGACACCTGGAGAGTGATTGGAGGACAAGCCAATCTGAATCTGACCGAACACAGGTGAGATCTTATATTAAGATCTACCTAGTGGTGATAAGAGCGGCGAAGTCTAGCTACTTCTCCGCTCTTATTGCATCTGCAGAGAACTGCCCAGCCGTGCTGTTTAGGGTGCCCCACTCCCTACTTCAGGTGGGGGTACGGGAAGATCCCTTAAAGGGTCGAGCTGTACAATTCCTGCATGATAAAGTCATTCAGATTTGGAAAGGCCTGGACTCCGATTGGGTAGATCCAGGGGAGGAGATGGGGGCAGGTCTTGAGAGCATTATCTGGGAAGAGTTTGACTCTGTGACTCCTGAGGACGTGGACAGGATTCTGGGCAAGCTTAATGCTGCCACATGTTTATTGGGCCCGTGTCCCTCCTGGTTGGTACTGGCCTCCCGGGAGGTTACACGAGGCTGGCTCCAGGGGATTATAAATGCTTCTCTGAGTGAGGGTGTCTTTCCCTCTGCCTTGAAAGAGGCGGTTGTGAAGCCCCTCCTCAAGAAGCCTTCCCTGGACCCGGCTATATTATCAAATTATCGTCCAGTCTCCAATCTTCGCTTTGTTGTGAAGGTTGTTGAGAGTGTGGTGGCACGACAACTACCCCGATACCTGGATGAAGTTGTCTATCTGGGTCCATTCCAGTCGGGCTTCAGGTCACGATACAGCATGGAAACGGCATTGGTTGCATTGGTGGATGATCTCTGGAGGGATCGGGACAGAGGTTGCTCCTCTATCCTGGTCCTATTAGATCTCTCAGCGGCTTTTGATATCATTGACCATGGTATCTTACTGCACCAGCTGGAGGGGTTAGGAATAGGGGGTACTGTGCTTCGGTGGTTCTCCTCTTTCCTCTCTGACCGTTCGCAGTTTGTGTTGGCAGGGGGGCAGAGGTTGACCTCGAGGCACCTTATTTGTGGGGTGCCGCAAGGGTCAGTCCTCTCACCCCTTCTGTTCAACTTTTATGTAAAACTGCTAGGCAAGATCATCTGTGGTTTCGGGGTGAGTGTTCATCAGTATGCTGATGACACACAGCTAAACATCTCCACCCCAGATCACCCCAATGATGCCCTTGCTGTGATGTCCCGTTGCCTGGAGGCCATGCAGATCTGGATGGGGAGAAACAAGCTCAGACTCAACCCCTCCAAGACCAAGTGGCTGTGGCTTCCGGCATCCCAGTATAGTCAGCTGTTAACATCACTGACAATAGGGGATGAGATCTTGCTCCCCACAGAGAGGGCCCGCAACTTGGGTGTCCTCCTGGAATCATGGCTATCTTTAGAAGATCATTTGATGGCCGTGGCCAGGGGTGCCTTTTATCAGGTTTGCCTGATCCGCCAGTTGCATCCCTTTCTGGATCGGGATGCCTTGCGCACGGTCACTCATGCCATAGTTACCTCCCGTATGGACTACTGTAATGCTCTCTAAATGGGGCTCCCCTTGAAAAGCACCCGGAGGCTCCAACTGGTCCAGAACGTAGCCGCACGGGTGATTATGGGCGCAGCTCGTTACGCGCATGTAACACCTCTCCTACGCGAGCTGCACTGGCTTCCGGTGGCCTTCTGGGTGCGATTCAAGGTGTTAGTTATCACCTTTAAAGCGCTCCATGGCTTAGGACCTAGGTACCATGAGACCATCTTTTGCCACCAATAGCCTCCCACCGACCAGTTCGTTCTCACAGGGAGGGACTACTCAGGGTACTATCAGTCAAATTATGCTGACTGGCAACTCCCAGGGGGAGGATCTTCTCTGTGAGGGCTCCAATCCTTTGGAATGAACTGCCCCCGGAGATACGGAATATCCCTGATCTCTGTGCTTTCCACCGTGCCCTCAAGACCCTGATGTTCCAACAGGTGGGGCTAAACATATGAACATGTGAATGATTTTTTAAAATGTTATCTAATTCTGGTTTTATTTAATTGACCAAACTAAGTAATAATTTTAATTAGCAATTTTATGATGTCTGTGTGTCTATATTTTTCTTGACTGTACACCGCCTTGAGTCCTACGGGAGAAAGGCGGTATAGAAATATAATAAATAAATAAATAAATAAATAAATAAATAAAAACTCCCCCTCCACCATGGTGCAGGAGGCTGACTAGGCCACAGCTACCATGGCCACGCCCACCCAGCAACTGGGCAGAGAACCCCATTGCTAAAATTTTTGAAGCCCACCTCTGTATATACCCTCTCAAAAATAAGATGCATTTACAAAGAATTACATACGTTTGTAATGAAGAAGCTCATCTACACATCTCAATTATACATTGTGGCAACCCCATAGTGAAGGTGATGGCAAAAAGGAAACAAAATGATTTACCAGCTGTGATTGCATTCTATAAATGAAGTCTTGGCGTTCCAGTCTTTGTGAGATTTGGTTGAGGTTATTGTGACTTAGAAGAAAGGATATGGCAGCATAAGGCGTCTATTCACTTGACAATGCTCAAAGTAAGCACATATATTTTACTAATTATCTTATGGTGGACCAGGAATATTCTTCCTCCTTTGCTGGACAATCCTAATCACTGTCATCCTCGTCAATGCCCTTTGAGGATAACACCTTTGAGGGAGTAGTATATTGAGACCATGTGGACATAGTTGTCAGCCCTTCCAGGAAACATGACTAGATGAAGTAATTCTACTTTATTGTAAGACTACATTAACAGTTTCTTGCAAGTCTGAAAGTACTTTTAACTCCTTGATCCATTAGGGCAAGTCTTTCCTAAGTTTCTCTCTCTAACTTTTAAGTCAATGGGAGCTCCTGCTTCTCTTGTAAAAATTATGTCCTAGTTCCATGCCTCTCTTCATGACCCCAAGGTCACCCGCTTACAAAGTAGAAGGAGTGGAAAAGCACTCAGTTACAGTAGTGATAAGTGAACTGTTGGAAGAGCTGAAGGACCAGGTTAGAGACCTATCATCATGGAGAAAACATATTTATGTGGTCACTAAGAGTTGACAATGACAGGGATGGCATATAATCAATTAACCAATCAATGGACAACGGACAAGCAATTCTGATTATCAAGCTCACTGAACTAAGAACAAAGTTTCTAGAAGATCAACTCTGTAGCATTAGATACATGGGAGTCTAAAGATTTCTAGGAAGAGTAGACCTGAAACAATTGGAAAACAAAAACAATGATCTTGAAATACCAGCCTGCTCTTGCAACAAAAGAAAAGAAAAACGAGTGATACGAAGGGTCACACTGTCACTCCTTTGTCTCTTATTTTATCCAACTGGTCTTATTACTGGTTATTATGATCTGCCCATGCCATTAAATTAGTAAAGCAACAGCCAAATTATAACCTCAGATTTCCTGGCAATTGCAGAAATAGAATGTTTCTATTTATATATAAAGAAATATATACTTTGATTATATTTACATTAATGTTCATTCAGAAGAATAAAGGGATTTATTATGGAATTAAATGTTTTAAAATGGTTAAATATTGTGGAGTTAGGACTGCAGATTTCCTGTTGCAATATGTAGTTGGATTCTTATGTAGAAATCTTCTTCGTTAACATACGGAAAGACATCGGATACCTTCTTGCTAAATGACTTAAGAGAATCAGATATAAAGAAAACTGATAACCCATCACTAGGAGTAAAGAAAAGCTCACTCTGTATTTACAATTATGAGGATTAGAAATTTGGAAATTATAAATTGTTCTTCCAAAAAAAGTATAGAATTCTTCTGCCTTACAATATAAAAGCATATAATGTAGAGGGAGTCTTTGATTTACGACCATAATTGAGCCCAAAATGTCTTTTGCTAAGCAAGACAATCGTTAAGGGAGTTTTGCCCCATTTTACAACCATTCTCACCACCGTTATTAAGTGAATCACTGCAGTTTTTTTTAAATTTTTAAAACGTTTTTTATTAATAATACAAAATTAAAAAAACATTGTACATAGATATGACATCACTGGTTCCAAACATCTTCTGTCACTTTACAATAATATTAGTACTCATATAAACATATAGTTCTTAAGCTTTGTTCGCTATTTAAGCATAATATATGAATTTTTTTCCTTATTTCCTTATGGCAGGGTGGATTAGATTAACTCATTGTTTGGTTTGCAACTAGTTCCCCATTGTCTGTGGAGATTCTCAGTCATCCTGGTCATGGTTGTCCCAAAGGTGCTTTTTTTTCAAGACGCAACTGGACTTTCTGGTTTTTCTTTGAAGACATTTCACTTCTCATCCAAGAAGCTTGTTCAGCTTCCCACCATCCAGTCAGAGCTGAAGAAGTTTCTTGGATGAGAAGCAAAACGTCTTCAAAGAAAAACCAGAAAGTTGCCTCTCAAAAAAAAGCACCTTTGGGGTAGTTCCTCATTGGATCAGGATCTGCTCTCCTATATGAGAAAGTCGGATTCTACCTTTTCAAAAGCCAGTTTCCTCTTCTTTATTTGCACTACAGTTTTAAGGAAATATTTCAAATCAAAATGTATGACCAGACGGAGATTATGACTAAACCTAGTTTGACTTAATGCTTGAGAAAAAAATGTTCTCCAGATGCCTGCTTTCCAATTCTGTCAGGAAGTAACCTTTTTTTTTCTATAAATACGGATTTTTGTTAGCAATTATTTAGTGTTCTTTTTCATGCAAAATGCCAGTTTGGAATTATAGGGGTGTTTTCTTTTTATTACTTCAGTATTTTTGTTGCTTTATGAGTTTGAATGAATTGTGAGTGAAATTTTCCCTTCATAGGAGACCAATACATTTTCTTTTAATTGTTTAAGAAGTAAAGGTCCAAAAATTCTTTTTTTTAAAAAAAATATTTATAGTATCCAGATTTCAGTGTGTGTGTTTGTGTCTGTCTGTCTGTCTACCCATCTACCTATCTACCTATCTATATCTCTACCTTTAGAGGTTTATAGTAGAAATTAATACATATTTTAAGATTATGGAGACATGAAGGATATATTCAAAATAAACTGTAAAAATAAGTACTGCTTATTAGTACAACATATGGCAATTATTTCACTAGATACTAGAGCCTAACTGAAAATGAAATATACATATATTAAAGATATTTCCTCTACTTGTAGCATTTCCAATTATTAACAACAGATAAGACTTTGTACCATTTCATGTTGTCTCAGGCCAGTGGTGGGTTGCCCCGGTTCAGACTGGTTCTATAGAGCCGATAGTAAAACTGGCAGGAGGCTCCGCCCACCGACCCCGACGTCATCAGAATGCTTCTGCGCATGCGCGCGGCCCCGTTGTGAACCGGTAGTAAAGGTAGATAGAACCCAGCCCTGTCTCAGGCCCATTGTTTACATTAGCCTCTGAAGAAATAACAAGGAATATAAAACCTCTAGACCCAATAGTTTATATTTATGTCTCTTTTGCTATGTAGGTATATGAAAAATATGTGGATATACTTCATTCTTCCCAGTAGCCTGGAGATAAATGGAAACAATCAGTAACAATGCCTTTAGCACTTTCAGGTGTTTCTTGAACTTTCCAATGTAAAGAAAAGCCATCAGAAACCCACTGAGTATCTCATCCAAATACCAACCAGGTACTAACCATACTTAGCTTTTGAGAACAGCAATGGCACCTAAGACCATTGCTAAGACCCACCTGCAAGACAAAATGGGAGGAAAAAACCATGATACTTTAGGAACTGTTAATTGCATTATTTTACTATAAACTTTCTTTGCATTAGGGAAAAGTTCTGTTTTGCCAACTTCATTGGTTAACAGGATAACCAAATCAAGTCTGGTTTGATTAGAACATCTGATCAAACCTGATTCAATTCAAATATATTAAAAATGATTCAGAATGTGTTGAAAATATTTAGATCAAATCTCCAAATCATCTCTGATGTTATGCATGGACTATTGATTAGGTTTATCCAATTTGGAAGTAGCTAATTAGCCAATTCATTAGATCTTTCTGCTTCTGTTCACTGGGCGGAGGCAAGTAAGTACCCCGTGTTTATTGTTCAGATGTATTTGTAGCAGTGTTCCAATATTTGAGGGGCTATCTCAAAGAAGAAGGGGTGAACTTATTTTCCAAAGCACCAGGCAAGAAGTAATGGATGGAAACTAACCAAGGACTAAGGAGACATTTTCCTGACAGTGAAAACAATCAATCAGCTTGCGTTCAAAAGTTGTGGGTACTTTATCACTGGAGGCTTTTAAAAAGATTCTGGGAAGCCATTTGTTTTAAATAGTTAGGGTCACCTGCTTGAGGTCTCTTCCAACTCTGATTATTTTCTATGTTCTGTGTTCTAAGCCCTTGTTTATTTGGAAAAGGGAGATTGTGCTTTCTCTTTCTCTCTGTCTCTTTCACCCTTCTCCCAGGGCTTAGAATATGGACCTGAAATTAGAAGAGAAAAAAGGGAGGAGGGCAGGGGGGAAGAGAGGAGAAGAGTCTTTCTAGAGCAGGGTTGTCAAACTGGATTTTTTCGATGGCCGAATCAGCTTTGTAGTTCTCCTCTGCGGGCCATCCAGACGAGGGGGGGGGGGGAGGGAGACAGGACAGAAGTATCCTGCAGCACCCTGCCAGCCAAAATGGGGTTTTGCCCTGGACAGCCTCTTGCAGCTGTCGAGTCCTACCGGAGCTCGCCATCGATGGGGGGTATGGGAGACGAAGGAGCGGAGATAAGCAGCCGCAGCGAACACACAATCAGTTCCTGGATAACGGCGTTCATGGCGATGATTGATGACGTTGCCGGGCTCTCCGATTCTGCTGTCCCTGCTGCTCTGGCGCTCGCAGCTGTTACTGTTAAGGGAGTGGGGAGTGCTTGATTGATAATCACCACAGCTGTTACTGTTAAGGGAGTGGGGGGTGCTTGCTTGATAATCACCGGATGTATGTTTAAGGGGCTGAGTTTTTTTTTTTTTTATTGCAAAAGTTTTACAATTACATTTTCACCCCTTTTTCCCCCCCCCTACCCCCCCAAACTTCCCAACCTCCCCAGCCCACCCTAACCCTCCCCTCCCCCCAGACTTCCTAGTATGCTCATGTCAGATAAAAGGAAAAAACCCTCCTTTGTATATAAAACTTGAACCCCTCCCTCCCCCTTACAAATTTTCATCTTCATTACATTAACCTATTTCTATCTTGGTATATCATTTTCAGATAAATTTTCATCCTGATTACCTTAAAAATATTTCTATCATAATGTAACATTTTCTAACAAATTTTCATCCTTAACCTTAAAATATTTCTATCTTAATATAACATTTTCTAACAAATTTTTATCCTCAACCCTAAAATGTTTCTATCTTATATAACATTTTTAAATAAAGGCTATTTGATACTTCCTAGTTTGATATTTATGCTGAACATAATTTATCCACTTCTTCCATTCCCATTCATAAGTCTCTTGAGAACAATCTTTTAAATATGCTGAAATCTTCGCCATCTCCGCAAAACTGGCCATCTTCAAAGTCCATTCCTCAATCGAAGGCAGCGCTTCATTTTTCCAGTATTTACCTATCAACAATCTTGCTGCAGTTATCATATACAATATCATTTTTGTTTCCCCCAATGTAAAACCCTTAACTATACCCAATAAAAACAGTTGTGGAGAAAATTGAATTTTTCTCTTCAAAACATTCTGCATGACCCACCAAATTTTTACCCAAAAAGCCTTAACTTTCTTACAGGTCCACCAAACATGATAATATGTAGCGTCTAAGCAGTCACATCTCCAACATTTAGGCTGGGCACTAGGGTACATACACGACAATTTTTTTGGATCTAAATGCCATCTATAAAACATTTTATAGAAATTTTCCCGCAGATTCTGCGACTGTGTAAATTTAACATTCTGAACCCAAATTTTTTCCCATGTTTCCAACATCACTGGTTCCTCAAAATTTTGTGCCCACTTAACCATGCAGTCTTTAACTAATTCAGTTTCTGAATCCCTTTCTAACAAAACATTATAAAGTCTTTTAATATGCATTGGGCCTTTCTCTTTTATATGTCTAACTAATTCTTCCTCATACATCATAATACCAGTTTTTTGGTCCTCTTTCCAGCTCAATTGCAGTTGATTATATTGTAACCAAGTTAAATTAATCCCTTCAGCCAACAATGTCTGTAATGTCTTCAGCTGCCATCTGCCCGCATCTGTAAAAAGAACCTCTTTATATAAAAACCCCCCGAGTGACATTATATTTGTATTCCACAAGGTATGACCAAGATCCAGCCATAGCGGTATTTTATAATTCCAGTTGTTTCGGTGCTTCTTCCAAACTCTCAGCAAAGAATCTCTAAGTATATGGCTTTTAAATACTTTATCCACTTTGCTATCATAAAATAAGTAAGCGTGCCATCCAAATTCCAAATCAAAACTTTCTGCATTCAATATTCCAGTCTTTTTTCCTCCAAACCAATCACTTACTAAAGTCAAAGCTGTTGCATCATAATATAATTGTAGGTTTGGAAGTTTGAGACCTCCCCTTTCTGGGATGTCTTGCATAATTTTCATTTTTACTCTTGGTTTTTTCTCGTTCCAGACAAATTTGTTGATACCAGTTTGCCATGCTTTTAGTTGTTTATCATTTTTGAGCACCGGAATCATTTGAAACAAAAAAAGAAATCTTGGCAAAATGTTCATCTTAACTGCTGCTATTCTTCCAAGTAAAGACAGCTGCAGTTTTTTCCAAATCTCCATATCTTTTTGCACCTCTCGCCACAACACCTCATAGTTATTTTGAAACAATTTCATATTTGATTCTGCAACCTGAACTCCTAGATATTTTACCTTTGGTACAATCTCAAAACCTGCCCTCCTTTCTAACTCCAGTTTACGATCTTGTGTCATATTTTTAACTACCATCTTAGTTTTTCTCTGATTCAATCTGAAACCTGAAACTTTACCAAAGTCTTGTATAATGTCCTTCATCTGGATTATCGATTCCATTGGCTGTGTTAGGGTAACAACCAGATCGTCTGCAAATGCCTTTATTCTGTAATCCTCTTGCCTTATCATTATACCTTTCAATGTGTTAGAATCCCTTATTGTATTTAACAAGACTTCTAGTGTTAAAATGAACAACAATGGGGACAGTGGACATCCCTGTCTTGTACCTTTTTCAATTTTAAACTCTGTTGTCAAACTTCCATTGATAATGATCTGTGCCTTTTGCTCTTGATAAATTGCTGAGACCGCCTGTATATATTGGTCCCCAAAGTCCATCTTTTTTAATGTCTTTAATAGAAAATTCCAATCCACTCTATCAAAGGCCTTCTCTGCATCCAGAAAGACCAGCACTGCAGGGATCTGTTTATTCTTCTCAAGATATTCCAATAAATCTATTACTTGCCTTACATTGTCCTTCATGTGCCTACCCTCAATAAATCCCGCTTGGTCATCATGAATCACCTTTTGAATTACTGGCATCAGTCTGTTGGCTAATACTTTTGCGTAAATTTTATAATCCGTATTCAAAAGAGATATTGGTCTGTAATTCTCCGGTTTTTTGGGACCTGCTTGCTCTTTTGGTATCAAAGAAATATAAGCTGTAGTCCACGATGGAGGTACTTTTCCCCCTTGTTGTATGTTGCAAAATAAGTCTCTGAGTTGTTCCACCATTTCTGCCTGTAAAGTTTTATAATACACTGCTGTCAGACCATCCGTTCCAGGAGCTTTGGCTGTTTTTAATTGTTTTATTGCTGCTATTATCTCCTCCTCTGTTATGGGATAATCCATTCTTTCCTTTTGTTGTTCAGTGATTTTTGTAACTCTTTTATTGTCCAAATATTTTTCTATAAGTCCATTCTGCACCTCCTCTCTGGCATATAGTTTAGTGTAATATTGAAGAAAGGCTTCTTTTATTAAATTCTGTTGAAAAACTTCTTTCCCCCCAATATCAACACTATCAATAGTCCATATGCTTTGTTTCTTCCTTAATGTGTAAGCCAACCACCTGCCTGGTTTATTAGCATTGCAGAATGTATTATGCTTCGCATATTGTAAGTTTGTTGCAACTTGTTCCGCTATAAGCATTTGGAATTGGTCTTTCAGAAGTTTTATAACACTAAGTATTCTTTCATCTGTTGGGTTTTTAATAAGTAACTGTTCTTTGTCCTTTATTTCTGCTTCCAATTCAAGTCTTTTCTTTTGTCGAATCCGCTTATGTTTAGAGTTCATATATATAAGCACCCCTCTCATATAAGCTTTGCTTGCGTCCCACACAATTTCCATTGGGGTGCCTTTATTCAAGTTCATTTCAAAAAACTCTTTCAGATGCTTTTTAAGTTCTATTATATTTTTCTCATATCTAAACAAGTTTTCATTTAATCTCCAAGAACGTCTCTCATTCTTACATGTCTCAATTTCTATCCAGACTGGACTGTGATCAGTCAAAGTTCTTGGCAGAATCTTTGTTCTTTTTGTCCTAACAAGTAAGTCATCAGACAACAAAATAAAATCAATCCTGGAAAAGGATCTATGTCTGTCAGAAAAGAAAGTATAGTCCAGTTCTTTTGGGTTATGTATTCTCCAAATATCTTTTAATTCCAGGTCTTCTTTCATATCAAAAAAAGTCTGTGGTAATCTAATTCTTGATTTTGCCAAAGTCTTTTTATCTAATTTAGAGTCAATTACTCCATTCCAGTCTCCCATAATTAAAATAGATCTATAATCCCATTGAAGTATTTTAGTATGCAGCATTTTATAAAAATAGTCCTGTTGTTGATTAGGAGCATAAATTCCTATCAGAAGAATTTGACTATTAGCAGAAAGTAATTCAATTGCTACAAACCTACCATCTTGATCAGCTTCTATAAGTTTAGCTGTTAATTTTTTGTTTACATAAATAACCACACCATTCTTTTTTTGATTAGTTGAGGATATAAAATGTGTTCCTAATTTGGAATTTTTCAAATAGTTTTGATCTTGAACTGTAATATGCGTTTCTTGTAAACAAATTATATCATTATTATGTTGTTTTAAATATGCAAATATTTTCTTCCTTTTTTGTGTTGCATTCAACCCATTCACATTCCAAGATAAACATTTAATCATCCTTATTCTCCTTCTGGAGCGAAGCGCAGAACCTTAGGATGTCATCTGAGATCCTCTGTCCTGCTTTTCCCACAGCCCCAGCCTTGTCTTGACTCTCCTGCTGTAACTTTTCTTTAAGTTCCTTGGCTTTTGCTTGAGTTATACGCTGATCCTTAACTTCAGCCGCCCAAGCCAGCTCCGAGATTGGAGAAGGTTCCAGCAAAGGCTCATCCAAAAAGCCTCCTTCAGCACCCTTCAGCTCTGCTAATTCCTGCTTAGATTGTTGTTCTTTAATCTCCAAAACTGTAGATGTGCGTGGGGATGGAGTTCTTTCTTTAAAGATGTCATTATAAAATTGCTCCGCCTTCTCCACAGTATTCAGACGGTGTTTCTCTCCCTTATATCTCAAAATTATGCCAGTTGGGGCGTCCCAACGAAATGGGATTTGATTATTCTGCAGTTCTTTAACAAGAAAACCATACTCTTTTCTAGATTTCAACATCTTGGGTGGGAGCTCCTTGTAAACTGTAATCTTGGATCCACTCACTTGCACAGAAGTGAGAAAATATTTTTGCAAAATGTCATTTCTTATTGCTCTATCTGTAAAATATATGACCACATCTCTAGGCAGTTGTCTTTGTCTGGCCACCCACGAGTTAACTCTATAGATTTTATCTATTTTGCAAAAAACCATCTCAGGTTCAACTTTTAAAATCACAGCTAGGGCTTCAGCACAGATCTGTCTCAAATCTTGTCTCTCCTCTTCTCTAATTCCTCGAAGCCTTATAGCAAATTCCATTGCACGAAATTGCATCATAACAATATCATTCTCAACTCTCTGCATCTTGTCATCAACATCAAAAAATTTATGATCATTATTTTTCATCTTAGCATTAACTTCTAATTTAAATTCATCCACTTTTGTCTCAACTTTCATAATAAATCCTGCCAGACCAGACGCCACATCCGTTATTTTTTTGGTCACCATCTTTTGGCTCTGCTGCATTTCCTGCATGATTTCCTGTTGTGACTTTTGGATTTTTTCATCTATTTTATTTATTTTGTCATCCATGTCTTGAAATTTCTCATCCAAAATATTTGAGATGAATGCTTTTAATTCTCCCATATCCAAATCTTTTTTTTGGGCTTGTGACTGCGTATCCTGCTTACGTGGGGGGGATCCCCCCCCTGTTTTGCCTTCCTGCTTTTTTGAAGCCATCCTGCCACGTAAGCTAGCTTTCTTAAAAAGGGAGGGTCCGCCTCTTCTGCCACCTCCACAATACCTTCTAAAAAAGTCCCCCAGAATTACTCAAAGCAAAGCTATAATGCAGCAAAGACAAGTAAAAGGGAGAGATTTTCCTCTTATTTCTGTTGCAGCCGGAGCAGCTCTGTAACAACTTTTTAACTTTGTAGCAAGACAAGATAACTTCACCAATCCACACCCACTAATTCATTTGCTGAGCGCCATATTTTTTCAATCACTTTCACTCATTCCGAGACTTTCACTTCAGTAAAAAAGTTCAGCAAAGGACTAATACTTGCAGTTCAAAGTTTCAGGGTTCAAGTGGATTGCGGATGTTTATTTGAGTTATTTCCTCGCTCTTTAAAGGTTTCCTGAGGTCGGCTTGTTCCGCACAAGCAGAAGACGTCCCACGCCGCCCGGAGTTTCAGCAGGTTGTAAGGGAGCCGCGCCTGCTTCCTCCCCAGAAACAGTTCCCTGGGGGGGTTGCAGGGGCTCTACCTGTATCCTGCTGCCTCTTCTTCTTCAATCCTAAGGATTTCGAAGATTTCGAGCCGCTTCGCAATCAGGAAGCGGCTCTACAAGCGGCGGGGGTGGCGGTGCCAAAAGAAAGCACCGTCGCCGCCGAAGACGAGGAAACTGGAAGTCTAAGGGGCTGAGTTTTGTTAAATAGCGCTGTGGTGTGGTTACACCCAGCACTGACTTTCTCTCGGCTTGTCGTTCGTTCAGAACCGCGATAGTAAATAATCACCAGTAACGCACAGAGAATCAGGGTTTACTTTGGCAATGGTAAAGATCTCGCCAGGGTCTTTAGTGAAGAGGAATGTGAGACCCTGCCCCCTCACCGGCCTACGGATTGCAGTATTGAGTTAATACCCGGGGCGAAGCTACCCACGCCCCGGATGTATTCAATAATGCAACCCGAACTACAAGAATTAAGAAAATATATAGACAAGAATTTAGCCCGGGGTTTTATCACACCTAGTCGATCAAAGATGGCTGCCCCTGTCCTGTTTCGGGGGAAGAAAGACGGGGGTTTACGCTTATGCGTTGACTTCAGGGGTCTCAATTCAGTGTGTGTGGAGCCCCTCTATCCACTTCCCTTAATGAAGGACCTGTTAGCTGCCCTAACCACCGGTCATATCTTTACGAAACTTGACCTACGCGAAGCGTATTATAGGATACGAATCAAACCAGGGGATGAGTGGAAAACAACATTCAATTGTCCCTTAGGAAGCTATCAGTTCCAGGTTATGCCGTTCGGACTACAAGGTGCCCCTGCGGTGTTCATGCAGTTCATCACTGAAGTGCTACATGAACATCTGTACAGGGGTGTCCTTGGCTATAGAATATCAGAGAGCGGGGTAGAGATGGATCCCAGAAGAGTCCAGGCAGTGCTTGAATGGCAAGCCCCTAGAACTAGAAAGCAATTACAGAGCTTTCTTGGCTTTGCCAACTTCTATCGGCAGTTCATTCCCAGATTTGCTGAAATAGCCCTACCACTAACGGATTTGTTACGGACCACACCGGCCACGGCTAAACCAAAGCCGGGACAAGCGTTGACGTGGTCGTCAGCGTGTCAAACGGCTTTCGAGCAGTTAAAAACAGTCTTTGCTCAAGAACCAGTACTCAAACATCCAGACCCAAGGCAGGCATTCGTAGTCCAGGCAGATGCTAGCGACGTGGCTGTAGGAGCAGTACTCCTACAAAGAACACAGCAGGGAGGGTTACAACCTTGTGCCTATACTTCTAAAAAGTTATCCACGACAGAGCGGGCATGGGCGATCTGGGAAAAAGAGGCATTTGCGGTCCGTTGGGCGTTGATGACATGGCGACATCTCTTGGAGGGGACTTCTCATCCTTTTGAGGTATGGACGGACCATAAAAACTTAGAAGCCTTACAAACGCCCAGGCGACTATCTCCCAAACAGATAAGGTGGGCACAATATTTCCAGCATTTCTCTTTCCGGTTGCGGTATGTTCCTGCTGGGAAAAACTTCCTGGCTGATGCGCTGTCCCGGATGCCACAGTATAATAGCAAACGAGAGGAAGTGATAGAACCTCTAATTGCACCTTCCCAAACCCTATTAAGACTTACGGAAGTAGATGGTCACTTACGTACTGAGTTTAAAACAGCTTTACAACAGGATCAATGGGTAATCCAAAACCCCTCTATGGTTAGCTATAATGATGGGATAGCATGGAGGGAGAATAGAATATATGTTCCGGAATGTTTACAGAACGTGGTGTTATGCAGGTGCCATGATGCCAAATCAGCAGGCCATTTTGGGTACTTAAAAACTCTACACCTTGTGAGGAGGCAATTCTGGTGGCCACGAATGCGTAAGGACATAGAAATATACGTAAAGGGTTGCACAACCTGTGCAACCACCAAACCCTGGTCTGGACGAACGTTAGGATTATTACGAACAGTCGCGAATCCTAGCAGGCCGTGGGAAGAGATCGCTATGGATTTCATAGTCAATCTCCCCCCTAGCCATGGCCACACTGTAATTTGGAAGGTGGTAGATCTGTTTTCGAAACAGACCCACTTTGTGCCATGTAAAAGCATACCATCCGCGCGACAATTAACCAAACTCTTTTTGCAACATATCTATCGTCTCCATGGAGCACCTAAGAGGATTATATCCAACCGCAGTGTTCAATTCACCTCTAAGTTTTGGAGACGATTTGTCCGTTTAATTGGGTCCTCTCAAGGGTTAAGTTCAGCATTCCACCCGAGCACTAACGGAGCGGCTGAATGGACCAATGCCATGGTCGAAAGATATATCAGATGCTACGTTTCCTACCAGCAGACGAATTGGTCAGGACTCCTGCCTTTCGCCGAAGTTGCATATAACAACATACCACACCGCAGTACTGGGTTCTCCCCTTTCCAAGTAATATACGGCCGAGAGTTTTCAGCCATTCCAGAGTTAGATCCCCCTATGACAGACGGTGACACGCCACGCGGTTGGGCCGATAAAATTAGTCATGTATGGCCAAGTGTAAAAACAGCATTACAAAAGGCAGCAGACGAGTACAAAAAATATGCAGACAAGAAAAGGGCTGATCCAAAACCATTCCAGATAGGAGACAAAGTATACTTGTCTACGAAATACCTTAAACTCCGACTACCCAATAGAAAATTAGGACCTAAATATATAGGACCATTTCCTATAACACAAGTCATCAATCCTGTAACCATAGCTCTTAAACTTCCCCCTCTGTTCAGTAGGATACATCCCGTATTCCATAGCAGTTTGGTGAAACCGGTGATGATAGAAAGGCCAGGTACCTCGACTACTCCACCGGGTCCCGTGCGTACCAACCAATATGAGATAGACCGAATATTGGACTCCAGGGTTCGTAGGGGGATGTTGCAATATCTTGTGCGGTGGAAAGGATACCCTGTAACACAGGCCTCGTGGGTGGCAGCACCTGACGTTCACGCTGCCCGATTGATACAACGGTTCCATTGAAAATACCCAGACAAACCTAATGCAGGATCGTAACAGTAACTAACATTTGTATGCTTTCTATTTATAGGTGAGCTCCTGGTAGGGGGGGGCGCCTGTCGAGTCCTACCGGAGCTCGCCATTGATGGGGGGTATGGGAGACGAAGGAGCGGAGATAAGCAGCCGCAGTGAACACACAATCAGTTCCTGGATAACGGCGTTCATGGCGATGATTGATGACGTTGCCGGGCTCTCCGATTCTGCTGTCCCTGCTGCTCTGGCGCTCGCAGCTGTTACTGTTAAGGGAGTGGGGGGTGCTTGCTTGATAATCACCGGATGTATGTTTAAGGGGCTGAGTTTTGTTAAATAGCGCTGTGGTGTGGTTACACCCAGCACTGACTTTGAACCAAAACACCGACTTGTACTTTACTTTTGACTGCGAGCTTACCATTCCCAAAGTAAACCCTGATTCTCTGTGCATTACTGGTGATTATTTGCTATCGCGGTTCTGAACGAACGACAAGCCGAGAGAAGCATTCTGCCAGCCAAAACAGGATGCAGGGGGGTCCCTATGCCCCATTTTTGCTAGCAGAGCCACTGCTATTTCCAGGCCGGCCACGTGTGCCTGATTTCAGCACCTGCAGGCCTTTGAATTTGACACTTCTATTCTAGAGGGCTGGTGGAGCAGCCAATTGGAATCTAATCTTTCATGAGAATGAAATTAATCTGCTGACATTGGAGGAAAGTTTGGGCTCAGTTCTTAGCTTTGTAATTATATGAAAGTTATGTTTTCACGCAGGTGTGTTTTGAGCGGAAATAATTTAGGAGCACATACACGAGGAAAATGCAGACATTCATTTTGTACAAATGGAGGGACTCCTTCAGGAAGCATCTGAGCTGGTATGATATTCTTTGCTGGGAGCATGGCAGAAGAGTCTATAAGAGTCTGATAGGCTCTTTTCCCTGCTCTGAAAATCTGCTCAAAAGGGCTGGGAGCAATTAAGGACGATGAAATGGTGCTGCGGGCAGAAGAGAGAGAGGGAGGTGGGGAAGAGTTTGTGGAAGTGGCCTCAAAGAAAATCTTCTTAGAGGTTCTCCCACTGGAGTAATGAAAGCGGGATCAAAAGCACTTGTTTAATAATATATGTTTGAAGTGTGAACATTACTTGATAGTTCAAAAAATGTGCAGAACTGCGAAAGTGGGCTAGAACAAGTTTACACTTGAGGCCTGATGGAAATAATAGACTGATTTGCTCATCTTTAGCTCTCACATTAAACTTTGAGATGTAATATCTGACCTGATAGAAAGGAGCGCCATTGAGTTTGTTACCTTTTTCTTGCCCTTTGAGTGACTGTAGAGGTATACAAATATGCAAGCTCAGATCAGAGCCATAGTTTTTCAGGAATAGAATAGAATAGAATAGAATAGAATAGAATAGAATAGAATAGAATAGAATAGAATAGAATAGAATAGAATAGAATAACAGAGTTGGAAGGGACCTTGGAGATCTTCTAGTCCAACCCCCTGCCCAGACAGGAAACCCTACACCACTTCAGACAAATGGTTATCCAACATCTTCTTAAAAATTTCCAGTGTTGGAGCATTCACAACTTCTGCAGGCAAGTTGTTCCACTTATTAATTGTTCTAACTGTCAGGAAATTTCTCCTTAAATTCTAAATTGCTTCTCTCCTTGATTAGTTTCCACCCATTGCTTCTTGTTCTACTCTCAGGTTCTTTGAAGAATAGCTTGACTCCCTCTTCTTTGTGGCAACCCATGAGATATTGGAACACTGCTATCATGTCTCCCCCTAGTCCTTCTCTTCATTAAAGTAGACATACCCAGTTCCTGCAACCGTTCTTCATATGTTTTAGCCTCCAGTCCCCTAATCATCTTTGTTACTCTTCTCTGCACTCTTTCTAGAGTCTCAACATCTTTTTTTAGCTTGTGGTGACCAAAACTGAATGCAATATTCCAAGTGTGGCCTTACCAAGGCATTATAAAGTGGTATTAACACTTCACGTGATCTTGATTCTATCCTTCTATTTATGCAGCCCAGAACTGTGTTGGCTTTTTTGGCAACTGCTGCACACTGGTTGTCCACTAGGACTCCACTAGTCCTCCACTAGGACTAAACCGAGTCCACTTTCCTACAACAATAAGACACCACCATCCTTTACGCCAGAGAAGGGCTGATGTAAAGTTTTTAATTTGGGGGCTGATGCCCCTTAGATCAATCCCATTTCTGTACCTCTTGCCTTCTTATTTCTCTTGTGGAAAAAGTCTCCCCTTTTCCACTAGAAACTGTCTTGATATCTTTTATAGAGCCAAAACATGTTTTTCCTTGAAACTACCTGAATGACGATAACTCCTCCTAAAACTTCAGAAATTCAGTCTTGGACCTGAAACAGCATTTTGATGAAAGTAGGATCATGAGAAGGGGTTGTAATCGATATCCCGTGTCTTCTAAAAGAGCCAGATATTTCAATATTGGGATGAAAAGATTTTGGAGGTTGATTTTTGATGGCATGGAGCACGGGAAACTAGAAAACTGCAATTAGTATGAGGATCTGGAATATGTTCATCATCTGGCCGTGACTAATAGCTGCCATTTCCATTTTCTGTTTTCCTTCTGTCAACTGTTGTTATGCAGTTAACCATTTCTTTCCTTCTGAAGTCAGCTAACTCTTGAAAATCTAGTCTGTTCCCTAGTGATGGGAGCACCCAAACTATTGGCCATAACTTTTAATTTTAAAATAAAATTAATGGTTCCATATGTTTCCTATATAACTGAAGCCCAGTTTCCTTTTGCTTACAGTATTTCTCTCATTTCGTTTTAACATTAAACAGGTACCCAGCGAGTAGAGTGGGGAAAAAAGTTTGGCATTATTAATTAATTTATTTATACATTTGCCATTAAAATAGACATCTGTTAAAATGTGGCTGATGATAAAAATGGATATATTTTTTTTCACAGATCTGTGTTTTACAACTAGAGAATCTTGTATGGTTCTCCCCTTCCACCCACCCATTTTACATACTTCTGTGTAAATTGTTTCACAGTAAATCTGCTTAATTTTATTTATGGAAAATGACAGGTGCATTTTTATGACACCTTATACTTTGGGTCTTTATTTTGACAAATGTTGTTTTATCCTATTCATTTATACTTGAAAGTTTGAAATGTCTATTATGTTTAATTTGAGATTTTGACAAAAGATACGTCTCGAAGATTTTGACTTCAAAAAGCCACTTGCTAAAAGATAAAAAAACTAATCGTAATGGGTCATGGCACAAGCAGAGGTGTGCAGATGGATGCATGAAGTTGCTATTAGACTCTCAAAATGTTAGGTGGTTATTCAAGAAAGACAGCAATAGAAATAGTCCTTGACTTATGACCACAATTGAGCCCAAAATTTCTGTTCCTAAGAGAGACAGTTGTTAGAGGAGTTTTGCCCTATTTTACAATTTTCTTGAGATAGCTGTTAAGTGCATCAATGCACTTAAGTAAGATGCACTTAGGTAAGAAGCCTAAGAAGTCCAATGGTAACATAGCAAGGGAGAACATATCCCTAATCCACAACATTGATCCTTGGACCATCTGATTGGGAAAAATGTCCTAGTGAGAAGATTCAGGAATTCTGAGATCTTTAAGACAGGAAATGGTTATTGCTAGTTATCTAAGGGCTAAGTGGCTACCGTTTTTAGAGAGCCAAAGAGTTGCTCACCTGAGGTATAGCACACAATAGTAGAGAGAATTACCTGTATCATGGGAGGGCTGTTTCTATTTTAAAATTTATTTACAATAGAGGCTAGTGGAATTGCACTTGCATATAACCAATGAGGACGAGCTGATGTGAAGTATACGGAATTAATGTTAAAAAATAATTAACAAGACTTTGTATCTGAGAACAAAGAGGTTGATGATAAATGGCTTGATACATGTTGGACTTTGCATCAAGTATAAGGAATCTGCAAATAGCCGTGGAAGTGTTAGTAACACGGTTGCTAGGTGAATCTGGCTTCCCCATTGACTTTGCTTGTCAGAAGGTCACAGAAGATGATCACACTAACCTAAGGCCATCATAAATATGCTGCAAAACACATTAGTGTGAACAGGTCATAGGTCACTTTTTCAGTGCCTTTGTAACTTTGAACAGTCACTGTTGTAATTTGAGGACTGCCTGTGTTGTACAATAGGTACAAATATAAGAATACCCTCTATGCATCCTTTATTGTGCAATACTTTGGGCCATTCCTATTCATCATACATAATTATGTGTAATATGTTGGTGTCTTTCTTATTATGGGACACAATATATTACTCATTGCAGTCCTTCTATCTATTGCTAAATATTAAAATGAATGTGCTAGAAGAGCATGCCATTTATAATCCTTCTTACCTACCACTCTGATCTACAACAGGTTGCCCAGTTGCTCTCATTTGGTTTTGTGTGAATGAATGTCAGCTGAACCCTATGATATCTTTGCAATCTGGGTTTTATTTAAAAATGTACAACTTCCTTGGGGCAAACATGTTCTGATATCACAGAGGAAATCTACTAGGAAGCAACTTGCTGTGGCTTTTTCAATGTTGCTCTGCTATAAAGCAGGGTTCTCCAAACTTGGCAACTTTAAGACCATGCTGGCTGGCCCTTCTATAAACACATTTGCATAAGGAACAGCCTAGTAATGGGAAGAGTGAAAGAGTCAAATATTTAAGCATGTATTTGTGGTATAAGCCCAAATAATTGATTATTGATCGCAGTGAAGCATTTTGATGTTACATTGATTTCACTGACTGAGAATTAAAGTACTCTAATTTTACTTGCTAATTAAAATAATACATTAACCTTGCTTTATTTTGTCTGGATTTTATCCTCTAATATATTATATATTATGTATAAATAAATTTGATATGGAATTTTCTTATAGCAGTTAGAATAATAGGAACTAGATGACCAAACATAGTTGAAGCAGCTTAATTAATTAATATGTGGAATATATAGCATATTGTACATGAAAAGAGACATTAGTACGGATTTTTTGTTAGCTGCTTTGGTTTGGTTTGTGCAATAGTGATTATAAGGGAAGATGACATTCCTTTTGAATAATTTGAGAATAATCTGAAAGAAGGCAAATGAAATATTAAACATCAAGTTTTATTTTTCTAAATTAGTGACAAAAACATGAATTATATTTTCATTTCTTCTTTTGCTGCTAATTTTTTAAAAAAAGATAATGAAAACAATTAGACTAGTAGTTTAGCACAAAATGACACTATAACATATTTTCTAAACACCATATTTTCACTTGGATATTTCACCCCCCAAAAAAAAGGAAAAAGGAAAAAGGACTTTTGCATAAATTATTTTTTCATGATTAAGAAAAAGTAAAAGAACTGTGAAAAGAGATCATAAAATATACATCGATGAGAACCCTTTTATGAATGATGATTTGAACAAAATGAAATTATGTGGGAGAAATCTTCTTTCACATTGTCAACTGATGTGGAAAAAACTGTATTAACTGAGGTAAATAAGTTTAGTCAAATTCTGAAAAGATTCCAGCATATGTAGTGGAGGATTATTCACCATGTATTAAAAAAATAACCCTGAAGAAACTGAATTTTTTAAACCCAAAGGCAATATATAAAGGTGTTTTCTTCAGTAAACCTTTCAAAGAATGAACAGGTGTCAATGTCAGGCTGAGCTTTCTGCTGTAATGATGATCCTTTTTGTGACAAAGTTAGGGCTTGTCATTTGTTAATACAGAAATAAATGGTAACATAGAGTTTAATAAATGAAGACTTATTTCCTCCACAGATGCATCACTGTTTCCTGCTATAATATGCCTACTGTATGTGCTTACCCAGGCCACGGTGCATAAACATTCTGAAGAAGGTTGTAGAGGGCAGGGGTAGAGCAGTGGTGGATTGCTCCTGGTTCGGTCCGATTCTTGGGAACCGGTAGTAATGGCGGTGGGAGGCTCCACCTACCCGCCCAGATGTTATCATGGACGTTTTGTGCATGCACAGAAGCACGTTCATATGTGAACCGGTAGTAAAGGTAAGTGGACCCCACCCCTGGAGTAGAGATAACATGCTTACATACTTTTGTTTATCTCACCAGTATTTCTGTAAGCCCCCTTCCTATTCTGAAGTTGGATGCTTTCTTTCTTTTTCTTTTTAATTCAAAACATTTATATCCCTAAATATCCCTAAATATGGAGAAGAAAAAAATGCAGTACATGTGCATTATAAAGCACTAACAGTGTATCTATAAATACAATTCCCTTTATTGGGGAACCAAATGCAATATTGCTGTTTGGTCAACATTTCATTTTAGGAGTTATTTTCCTCTCATCTCTTAAATCTGCTAATTTTTAAGTTTTATCTTGATGCTTTCTGTCACGGTTGAAGAGACATCCTCTAAATTTGACAGAAACATTCTCAGGATGAATCCATGAATCAAACTGAATCAATTTGAAAAAAAATCTCTGGAGTCATTATTGGTTATAATGACTTTGAAAATGGCAATCCAAAATTTTCTTATTGGTATTTTTTTTTTCATTTTTCCTATTAAGAATAAAAAGCCAGAATAATTTTACCATTTTTGTGTGTATGAAAAATGAGAGGTATGGTGAAGAAAAACAATCACTATCTAAACATAATTCTCAGCGTCTGTTGAAGAATCCAACTTTGTGAGCTAAATGTCACATATGAAACATTTATTTTCTTTAGAGACTTTCATTTAAATCTATGAAAAGCTGTAATCCTCCATTCTTTTAGATTAAACAAACTTGTGCCACTATCTCAGATCAGGTCTTTGAAAAAACATGTTGAATTGGTATTAAAGAAACTTACAATCAATACTATAAAAGTTCTAATAAAGAGGCAACCTGATTCTTGGGTTGTACCTAAAAAGAATAATTGAGTTATGAAACGTATAGGTTGTTTTAATTTGTTATGGCTCTGGACAGTTTACAGAATGCAACACAGTTACAACATACAATTATATCATCCTAAAATAAACTTCCAAAAAACCCAAAACAAAATCCTTGAAAAAAGCCCGGAACATCTCTCAAGGGATCCATCACTGACTTTAAACCAGGGACCAAGCCTTCACTAGATTTTAAGAAACCATTTAAATACAGTTGATTGTGTGTGTTGCATATGACTTCCTGATGGGATGATGTGCCAAAAGGCAGGTGACATTACAGAGAAGACCTGTTTCTTGTACTGACATTATTTAATCCCTGGGAGCTGGAGAATGCCAACTAAGTCAGATGACATGGGACAGGAAAAAACTATGGAAGATAGGAAATCCTTCCAAATATGCTACAAAGGGTTTTATTATTACAGTTTTTAGGTTGTTTACATATAAGGACTGTGAACAATATTTTGATACAGGAAACTAAAGCCATAGGAAGATTAACCACTCAATTAATTTTAAAATAAAAATGAACAGAAGTTGTAGGGCACCTGACTGCCACTTACGAGCACAAAGCTGCCTGTTGACATCTTTTCCCAATGATAAACACAATTATTCTGGTAAACATCTGCAAGAAATGCTGCACAATATGAATTTATCTGAGAGATGTTGGCTATTGCTTAGGACTAGTCAATATGTCTATTCAGTAGTCACTGTTTAATATTTCTTGTACACCCAGGGTTTCCTTGACTTGTGCAGTCAAGGAGACCACTGCTAGTTATGCCTCTTCACTCTCCAACTAACACAAGGCACAACATGTATAAAAGTGTAAGAAAATAAAAGAAGTTTTAAAATATAATTCCTGGGCATAGTGTGGAAATCAGAATACATAGAGATGATCAAAGGTATTTTTCATAGGGGATGGCTAAGTATAAACTCACTGCTATTAGTCCTACTTCTTAACCTTTACAGCCTATTGGCTTCATAACCATAATAGGTGATAGATATTATGAGCCATAACCATAGGTAAGGCAAGGGGGAGTCCATTTGCTCGTGATACACATGAGGCATCATTTAAGGACTTCAATCTCTTCTCCTAGAACTAATACAGAGTTTTCATTCCAAAGTGACATGAGTGTAGTTCTTGATTATGGCAACCATGAATCAAGGTGGCTGGTCAATTTCAACATGTAAGTCAAATTTTTGATACAGGACTATTGCCTCCTCCTTTTCTTCTTCTGCTTTATATTAGCTCCAAAGCTTTGGAGCAGAATTAACCTAAAGGCAGGAAAGCTGAGATACGATGGGAAGTGGGGGAAGAGAGAAAAGACATTAACCAAAGCAACAAAGATAATTAATCTTTGTTTGAAGTTGGTATTTCTGTCCCCTCTATCCTTTTCTTTCTTAGGGCCAAGCCACTTCCAGACGGCAGAGTTCCAAAGCTTGCTCCCTTGCCTAGAAATATACCCCTTTCTCTGCTTGCCCCATTCTCTAGAGGTTGTCACTTGGCTTTTTAGCATAGCCACAGGTCTCCCTGCTCTGCTAATCTTGGCAGTTGGCGGAAGTCCACAAATTAACTATTTGTAGCTGTGCAGTGAGCTAAAAAGAATGTCCTTCTTTATTTCTCTCTTTTTTTTCTCTCCCTCTGCCCCTTTTCTTCAACCCTCCTTTCTATTTCTCCCCCTATTGTTTGAACACGGCCTGCTGCAGTGTTACACCAGAGCAGATCTCTGCAGACAAATCAGTCTCCTTCTTTCTCTCCCCCCCCCCAAATTCCCGTTACATTCCAGGCTCATTCATTCTCCAAATGCTCCCCCCCCAAATATCTCACAAGAGCTCTGCTTAATTAGATATTTAAATGATTGGAGCAGCGCTATTTCTTTAACTTCTCACCAACCGCAAACATATACGGAACAGAGTGTTGGTGGCATTTAATCAACAGCAGTCAATTTATCATTTTCACAGTTTTAGTGAGTGGTTATGAATCACTAAAATCACAGGTATTGTAGACGCAAGCGTTGTGGCACTATCATTAACAAATACGGAGAGCACAGAGGGATGACTTGGTAATTGAGTGGGACTAATAAGAATACATCATTTAGCCATGTGTGACAAACTGTGCCTCCAAACACAAGCATGGAAAATTCACATTTTGCTTAATAAATAAATTACACAGCCGATGTATTATACATAATTTGTGTCCTCGTGGATTTGAGTGATATATATAATGCATGGTCCAAGTCATTTATTTATTAAGACTAACTATATATATTGTAAGTCGGGAATTTTAAACTCCAGAGCAAGACCTGCCAAAGTAACTATTAGAACTACTGAGTTTGATTGGGCAGCAAATGAGGCTGTGTGTTTTGGGACTTGCAAACCCATGGAGTGTTTCTTATGTTATGAGCACCAGCGTGTTTGTAAACTTCAGTTTCCTCTGCTTATTTAAGAGCCAAAGAGAAGAAAGTCCTCAGCTTTTCTGGGAAGATAGTTACACAGTTATCTTTTTCAGGGATGAAAATGAGACATCTCGTTTATTGGAAACTGAGTGGAGAATTGGGAGAAACAACACATACAAATAATGAATGACAATCAGCAGTTTATTCAGTTCTCATAAAAGGGAAGCCAACTTCTAAGAAAGATGAAGTGGTTGTCTCAGCAGCTAATCCTAGGTCTCCTGAAAGGGCAGGAAATAGTTGTTTAATTTATAATTGTTATATTTTTACAGTGAAATGGAGAGAGATGCTTGTGGGATTTTTCTGCCTCAGGTGCTAAAATAATTTGGCCAGTTTTGAATCCTCTATCTCTTGACTTGAGTGGGTGATATGTCTTTTGCTGCTCTATCCTAGGCAGCAAAAGTTTCTCTATTATTGCATGGCAATCTGATGGTTGAATATCCTGTTCAAATTTACTAATGGAAACTTCAATGAAGGAAGGAAGGAAGGAAGGAAGGAAGGAAGGAAGGAAGGAAGGAAGGAAGGAAATACCCATATGCTTTTTATTTTCTTTATAAAGAAATGCTATTTTTATATCTACACCTGCCTAACATCTACAACTACTTCTCTTAGTTGTATGTGACTATGTGCTTCAAATATTTGATTCAATGGCAATTTAATCAAACTATCGAATTGAATCAATTTTTGGAATCAAATCATTGTGTTGAATCATACCCTTCAGTCAATCAAAGCATTTGATGAAGTTTTGTACCCTGAATTAAATCCATGATAGGAACTGAATTGTCTTGAATTGATGATTCAGCTGAACTCTGGATTGATTTAATGATTCAGATTGCATCATCTTGATTGTTCTAGAGCAGGAGTGTCAAACTCATGTCATCACGGTGGCGTCACATGGACTTTTTTCCCCTCACTAAACTGGGCGTTGGCAGCGCGTGATGTATCCGGCTCACAGGCTGGGCTGGGAGTTTAACAACCCTGTTCTAGAGGATGAGCACTTAAATCATGTGACCTGCCCCATGTATATTTTAAAATGCACAATTTGCAAGAGAGTATTCCTATCTTAAGGCAGAACTAGGCCAGGTGTAATGGACCAGAAAATATCTAATATAGTCATTCCAACAGAAAATTGTTGGTACTATTATTAGATCAGTCAATGCCACCACTAATTGGAAATCCAATGTTATGTAAGGAGGAACTCCACATGTTTGAATTCCATATGGAAAGAAAGTGGGATACATGAATAAAACAGGAGGAATCTTAGAGCAAGAAGAATTCTTTCATGAGTCTCCTCAGTACTAATTTTTCTCACCAATAGGAAAGGCCATGTACACGCAATACGAACAAAAAGGAACAGCTGAACACAGACTAGCATTATACATGTGGCAGAATGCAGTATTAATTGCTACACCCCCTTGTTTTAATGCATGTAACCAGCCATTCAGTTCTTCAGGGGACTTTGGTATATTCATGGATGAGGCGGGGGTGGGGGGGCAGGAAGAGGGAGAAAAGATTTATGAAAGCGGCTGCCCTATAAACATGTCCTTGCTGTAATTTAAGTAATTTCCCTCAGCTCTTCTCTATTAAACCTGCAATATCTGCAATAGTTCAAGGATTTTTGTACACATCTCTGCCTCAGTGTGTCATTCCTGATCTCCAAATATTCAGCTTAGGTTACAGGATAGGATTTTTTTAAAAAAAACAAGCAATGAGATCCGTAGGCCCTTTCTCTTTCTGAGCTAAATTAAACACCTGTACATTGGCCTGAGATCTGTGCTGCAGCATATTCCGCTGGTTTAGATGACCTGAGGATTTTTTTGTAAAACTAATTTCAGAGCCTGTATTAACTCAGTGTGAAAGTGTTAATATTCCTGTATCACAGTACACTGATTACACATCTTTTTACACCCACTAACTCCATACAATGATTATATTATTCATAAGGTATTTTACCTGAAGTAATAAAGCAAGCAGTTCTAAAACTTATCATTTCCATACACACACAAACACAAAATTTGTATTCCTTCCAGCCCTACCTTTAGCTCTACAATTTGTATTACAAATGCTTTTTTTAAAAAACTAAGCTGATATAAGCCCAGGGAATTGTATCATAATTTAGATATATTTTGTTATCCTTTTTAGAACCTTTAGACAATTATCCAAATATGTTTGGGTTGAATATATAAATTAAAATTGTTTAATATATATGTAGGCATCAAAAAACAATAAAATAGGGCAGACATCTATTATCTGTTTTTCAATTAGATGTGGGGGTGACCATAGATTTCAGGATGATTTATATTAGATTAACAAGAATTTCTGACTTCCAATTAAAGAAGAATTGTAAAAGTCTCCACCTTAAATATTTAAAGCTTAGGTAAGCAAGAATAAATTTATAAAAGAACTGTGCGTTCCATTCTACCAGAATAAATTAGTAAACATTAGTTCTAAATAATCTTTTCTTTTCTTTTCTTTTCTTTTCTTTTCTTTTCTTTTCTTTTCTTTTCTTTTCTTTTCTTTTCTTTTCCTTTCCTTTCCTTTCCTTTCCTTTCTTTTCTTTTCTTTTCTTTTCTTTTTTCTTTTCTTTTCTTTTTTCTTTTCTTTTCTTTTCTTTTCTTTGTATCTTGCTCTTATTGATGTCTTGAGGTTTTAGTAAAAGAGAAGGCATTGTTCAGAAACCTGGCAACCTCTGCTTTAATAATACAGGTACGAACAGTCCCTGATGGACCAAGCTGCAGGCATGGAAAGCACTCAGCAAGAGAGATTTTAGGGGTCAGTAGTGGGTACTTGTGGGCACAAGGCTGACTTTGACAGCTCTTGATGCCATCTGCTGTTGCTGTCTTTTTCAAACATTCATTAAACATTTACAAATGCTTAAAATCTTGAAAGATCACCATTGGAGTTTTACATGAGATTTTAAAAACTTTCATTCTTTTGCCCAAAACATTATTATTTTAGCATTCTGGCCACCTATTGCAGTGACTATCAGCCCCTGCTTTACTGTCTTTTTCTTAAATATGTAATAGTCATTATTTTACATGAATATGTTTAGCTATGGGGGTTGGGGGTTGGTCCTTACATATTTCCTAGTAGAGTCAATTTTCTTTCTCAGAGCTTCAGGTTTTTCCAAGTTGCAAGTTCTCAGAGGTGGAATATATATGGGAAAAATACATTGGACTGCTTATGCTAATGGCATCTCATTGCACTGTATGCTTTTATATAAAAAATCCAGAAACTGTTGACTCTGTTCTTTCTCGTATAATCAGAGGCTGATGGGAGCTATTGTGAACTGTAAGAAATCAAAGCTGTTCCTTCTAAAATATGTTGTGTTTGGAAGGGTTAACCCCAAAAACAGTGAGATAGTGTAGGTTAAGAGATAAGTTAGTCAAATTCATTTACTGAGAATTCCAACCTGCCTCTTCCTCTGTTAATGATATTCTAAGAAAAACATTAACCAGCACTCATTAATCGTCTTTTTATGCATACCAAAAACCTCAAGAAAAAAAAATGAGAAAATTGCTCAAGGCAGAGGAAAATATTTCTTTTCCTATAAAGAACCTCCCATAATATTTAAGCGTTAACCAAATGTACAGCCAGCACCTGAACTGAAAAGTAATCTGATTGCTTTTTCATAAATCTGATCACATAAAACAAAGTATATTATGCTATTTAAAAAAAGAGAAAGACTTTTTCATAAATCTGATGACATAAAATGGAGTGCATTATACTATTTAAACAAAGAGAAAGAAAGAAAGAAAGAAAGAAAGAAAGAAAGAAAGAAAGAAAGAAAGAAAGAAAGAAAGAAGGAAGGAAGGAAGGAAGGAAGGAAGGAAGGAAGGAAGAAGAGAAAAACATTTTTCCATAGATGGGCGTTGAAGAGAAAAAAGGCTTCAACTCCCACAAGCTTTTCCCTGTGGAAGGAATCACAGCCTTCCCTTTACTTCCCAGAGATACAAACTAATATCTCAACACTGACCACAATGTGTCCTCTACAAGGTTTATTATTGCTGCATATTTTAGACAGGTGGTAAGTATTGACATTTTTTATTATGCTGATGAACAGTCTTAGACTGCCAGGTAAAATGTGTTGTCATTGGTGATTTCTCACTTTCCTGGAGCCTTCTCTGGCTTCTTTTTATTTAGGCACATTCTGGACAAACCCAGATTGTTGAAACATTTGACAGAGCTTCCCTATAGGCACAGTGCACAGCAGTAGATTTCTGAAGTGGGAAAAGAGTTTGTTTCACTTCCCTTCAGTGACAGGGGAACTCGGTATTGTTTGTTAAAAAATTTCTTTCATTTTTAGAACTTTTACATAAATAGAGTAAACCAGTGCAGAGGAAATACACTTATGCACATGCTTAAATGGAAAATGTAATGTCATATGTGCATGTTCAAAACACGTTGACCTCTAGTTTGAAATGATACAATTCATTTGAACACTTGATGCTCCTACGGTATCTTCAGGTAAAACACATGGAGCAAAATGTACTGTAAAAGGATTAGACAGAATCTTTTGCTGCTTATAAATAAGCACACTGGCCCCCAAAAAAATGGAGATTCAAATTCTAATTTCCACTAACCATCCAGTTCATGGAATGACTCTGAAGTTTAATTTAACAAACTAGTTGCATGCATAGTATTTTTTCAGAATTACACTCCATGTCTGATGGTGTTGTTATTGTTGATGATGTGAATAATGATGATGATGATGATGATATATGTTGAATTTAAGAGGATCCTCCCCATCCATAAGAATGGATAGAAAATAAACTCCTTGTCTATGCTATTCTTTTCTAAGCTAATTAGAGAAGATTTATCCAGTTTAAAGGTAAATTGGAGAAAAACAGTTTTCCCTTCAGTGAATTAACAGAAAGTAATCTTGTGGACAGCAAAATGAACTGGACATCCCAAGAACATGGAATATAACTTGACATTGTTTGTTTGTTTGTTTGTTTGCCTTGGTATATGTCTAATATTGTCCTTTGTATGGAAGCAGGATTGCTTAGAGTTGAGATCAGTGCATCAACATTTCAAGATGTTGATTAACAATCTTATTATTTTGACCATAGGCTTAGCCCCATATATATAACTGGACCGTCTATCAAAATATGGGGAAAAAAGGGTTGGAGGAGAAGTTGCATTAATATGGCTTTTCTTCTCATAAAATAATGTCAATGAATTGTCCAGGAGGAACCACAGGCAAAGATTATTTGATATGGAAGGTCAAACTCTGCACATCCTAATTCCTTGATTTCTTATTAGAAATAAATATTTACTAGAAATAGTAAATAAATCACTATCAAACCAAATACTAAAGAGCTCTGACACTTGCACTCTGTAATGCCCTGCAAACTAGGAGGGAAGGAAGATTCCAGAATATCCATGTAATGTTTGCCTTAGCAGTGAAGTAGTCAGGAGTCAGTGAAGTAGCAGCCCATGCCCTTCTCTAATAATAATAGATACAAACTCAAGGTAAACCACTTCAAACTTGATTGCAGAAAATATGACTTCAGTAACAGAGTGGTCAATGCCTGAAATGCACTACCTGACTGTAGTTTTGTATGCTCTAGTTAGTAGTACATTACCAGAGAAGAAGCTACGCAAGATTAGGTTAACAACTCTTAATGCTTTTTTGGCAATGTTGTAACAGTGGGCTCTGGCACTTAGATCTTTAGAAATGAGTACTCCAAGATCCTTGACAGAGTGAGGGTCATCTACAAGGCCATGTCCATCTAATTTGTATTTTATATTTTGATTTTTTTTTTTGCCAATGTGCAAGATAGAGCATTTGTTGGTTGAGATTTGAAGTTGCCACTTGTTAGACCAATCTGTTTTATTGTTATGAGCCACCCTGAGTCCTCTCAGAGAAAGGGTGGCATATAAGTCTAAATAAAATAAAATCTGACACATAGTCAAGGTCTTTTTGAAGAGTAGTTGCATTGTTGGTGGTGTTGAATAGTTTAACATCATCAGCGAAGAGAACACAGTTGCTTTTAATATGATCATAAAGGTCATTTATGTAAAGTATGAAGAGTGTTGGACCTAAAATACTGCCTTGGGGAACACCACTATTAACATGTACAGGATTTGATAGAGCACTTCCTATTTTGACCACTTATTGTCTGTTTGACAGGAAGGCAGCTATCCATTTATGTAGGAGTCCAGAAATGCCATAGGATTTGAGTTTTAGAAATAATTTGTCATGTACCACTGAATCAAAAGCTTTACAGAAGTCTATGTAAACTGCGTCTATTGCTTTGCCCTGATCGACATGTGTCCATATGTTTTTGCAATGTAGTAGTTGTAGATTACAGGATTTTTTTTTTCTGAAAACAAATTGTTTGTTAGAAAGTAGATTGTTTGTCTCTAGGTGGAGGGTAATAGATTGGTTAATGATTGATTCCATGACTTGCAGGTGACGCAACATAAAGAGATTGGTCTGTAATTTTCAACTAGGCTAGGGTCTCCATTTTTGAAGATAGGAATGGCCTTGGTTTGTGACCATTGGTAGGGCAAGGTGCTGGTACTGAAAGATTTTTCAAAAATTATGCTTAGAGGTTCTGCAATTGCAGTGGAAAGCTTTTTTAAGAAGTATGCACATAGTCCATCAGGTCCAATAGATAGAGATGGTTTTAGATTGTGTAGTGCCTTTTCAACATTGTCTTCTGTAAAATCAAATGTATAAGATCACTGTAATTGTTGTAATTGTCTGTAGTATGACTGGGAAATATTGGGTACGTGTTGTTGCTGTTTACAAAGACTGACCCGAAGAACGTGTTAAAGAGATTGGCTGTAACGGTTTCGTCAAAACAATTTTCATTGTTTGGTCCTTTTAGGGGTGGGATGGATCTTGAGTCTTTAAGTTTGTTGTTTACAAAATTATAGAAGACATGGGTGGATTTTATGCATAGAAGGTTTTCTTCTTGCTTGACGTGATAATTGGTGCATTCAGTTTTTATTTGTTGGCATAAGTTTTTGTAGTGGTTTTTGAAGTTAGTTACGTAGTTAGTTTTGTTTTTTCGCCAAAGAGATTTTTTTCTGGATTGTAATTTCCTTATTGTTATTGGTAGTTTATTTTTTCTGCTTTTGTGGGGTATTAGTGGTAAGTAAAGTTTAATGATTCTTTTGACTTCGCACAAGAAAATGTTGCAGTGCTCGTCACCAGTATTACAGCCAGAGAATAGAATTTGCTAATCAAGATATGAGAGTTCATTGTCTATGAGATCATAGTTGGCTTTTTTAAAGTTATAACTGAGAATCCCATCATTATGATGATTTTTGAGAGGGCGTAAGTTGAGACAAAAGTCAATCATGCTGTGGTTGCTGTTGGAGAATGGTTCTTTTATTTGTAGTCCATAATTATGGACTACAATTTATGTAGTCCATAAATTGAATTTAAACTGTTGCAGAAGATGAGATCAAGGCAGTTGTTGAGTCTAGTGTTGTTAGTTACTAGTTGATCAAGTCCCAGATTAGTTACAGTATTGTACAGGATTGCATGTATAGATTCAATTGTACATTCATTTAGGGTCCAATTAATAAGTGATAAGTTAAGGTCACCAAGAAAGATTATTGGGTGTGGGCAGGAGGCTACCCCGATGTTGTAATTTGGGGCTCTGTAACAAAGTAAGAATCAAAATGTGGTATTTAAGGACAGGTCGCAGACAATGGTCTCATTAACATTAACCAGAATGTTCTTAAAATGTCATTCATATCCAGCAAGATTTGACAGGACCTCACTAGGAATCGTTGAATTTGTCTAAACTTCTCCAAGTTTAATAGTAACAGTGTTAACTCCTATGTTTATTTGTTTGTTTCCTTCCACTGGTCTTTTCATTGAAATTTAATAGTCTCAGTCTTCAAAGTGCTTTACTTTAACTACGAAAGTGTCACCTGTGCTGGCTGCATTGAATTTATCTTACATTCTATTTTATTTTTATTTTTTTAGCTTTTATTTTATTTCCACATTTTATGTCACATAAAACTGGTCAATGATGAAATGAGGTACTTTGATTTAGTTCTTTTGGATGATTGCAAGTAAATCTCTCAAGGAATAAAGAGAAGAAAGAAGCTGTGAGCCAGGGATGGAAAAAGCTAAGATTATTCTCCTCCAGCCTCTATTTATGTTGGAATTTCCAGGAAGAAGAGTTTTCCAAATATTCATTGGAAAAGAGTTAGTGCAAGTTTCCAAAGTCTAAGAATATGAAAGTTTCAAGTGAGAACTACATTGGAATCCTACGCTGTGCTTGGTCTGCCTGCTGCTAAGTAACTTTTCCTTTCATACATGCATGAATATAATAATCTTATTTTATTTATTTATTTATTTATTTATTTATTTATTTATTTATTTATTTATTTATTTATTATTTATAAAATGTATTACTCAATTGGGTACTTTCTGTTCCAAAGAGCCAATGGTAGCAGTTCTGCAGCACCTTGTGATTTGCCAGAGTTCTTGCATTAACTTTCATATACAGTAGTCTGTTGAAATCTTGTTATTATTGCTGTCTCCTTTTCTTGGAATCTGTAATTTATCTTCTCTGTACAGCTCTGTAATATATCTTATCAAAAAATGATTATCTCTGTTTTAACATTTAAACCTAAACATATTTTATGTTCAGTTTTATATTTTTGAAATAAAATTTAATTTTAAATTAAATCTGTCCTGTGAGGAAGGACAGATCACCCAAGACAAAGGCCTTAATACTTTGGTAATGACAAGTCTCTCCCCGTCTCTCTCATTCAATTGGTTCGGTGGAGAGGATGCATTCTCCAGAACAGGGGTCTCCAACCTTGGCAACTTTAAGCCTGGTGGACTTCAACTCCCAGAATTCCCCAGCCAGAAAAACTTTGCTGGCTGGGGAATTCTGGGAGTTGAAGTCCACCAGGCTTAAAGTTGCCAAGGTTGGAGACCCTTGCTCCAGAAGACACTTAGGGGCAAAAAGTCCTACTGAGTTGCTACTTCAATGGGCAAAAGAGAGGGGTGAGGTATGAAGACTTAGAGGAGTTTTGAGAGAGAGTATTTAAGCCACCAAATGTGTAATCTATGGGCTCAGTCCTGCTGCTACAGCAGCTTAATTTATAGTTTAAGAAATATATTGAAGCTTTCATTTTGTTTTAAAGACTATTTCATGCATTTTCATGGGTTCATACTACAGAAGAGGAGGCAAAATATAGAACAAGACTTAAAAGAGAAGTAAAACAGAACAGAAACATTATATAGTTTTTTACAAGCACTGCCACATTTTTCTTTTTCTTTTTTAAAAAAAGAAAGACTAGGCATCTAACAGAGTGCTTACCTAGGACTGAAAATTGAACACTGGGGCCAAGCAAAGTCACTCTGGGAAGGATACCCTATAACCAAACTGCATCAAGGAAAAGGACCTCTCCCAATTTTGTGTCATTTCTTTCTCTCTCTCTATGGGTGTGTGTCTCTCACATCACGTAATATCAGAAAATTCTTGGCAACCTATCCATAAAAGAAATTAATCTTTGTCCCATGATTTCTGAGTTTTCTTAAGAGCTTTTCAGGGTCACGAGCTTGTCATGTGCTTTATTAAAACCCAAGGATATGTTTCCTACATATTTTTCAAGTTTGGCACTGTGAAATATTCTTTTTTTTTGTTGTTCTTCTTCCATATGTTAAATCTTATAATGCTTTCAAATTAATTAACCTCGGGCACAAGTTAATCCAGAAACATGTATAATTTTTACATATCACTTTTGAAAGATTAGTGTTTAGTCCTGGCCTACTTTCTAATCTTCAAATAAGGAGGCTGGTTTTATTGATTGCTTACATGTCTTAGTTAAAAAGATCAACTTTTTATGACTGAGTTATTTTTAAGAACCAACTGAAATGAGTTCCAGCTGGTCATGTTACTTGTTATTGCTTAATTTGTCATCTTGTTTTAAACTTCATTTTCATCATTCTACTTGGCATTTTCCTCTTTTATATGTGAAAGCAATGATTAAAAGGGTAATTTCTAGTTGTCTACTCAAACATTAGTCTCACTTGATTCAAGTAACTGGATATACTGTTCTGTAACTTAAGGTATGGGTAATTTGGTAGTGGAGATCAAGCCAATGAATTAACTTTATTTTTTTGTTCCTTCTTTTCTATTATTATCCTTTAAATCTACCAGCTTCTTAGCATATTTCCTGGTATTCTACAGTATATATATACATACATATATATACATACATACATACATACATACATACATATATATATATATATATATATATATATATATATATATATTCTCTCTTGCATGCATACATTTTTACTGACTTGCTGCTCAACTTTTATCTTGGCCTGCCATTATTACTTCATATTTGTTTTGCCAGATTTACAGTCTGGATTATAGTTTTCATGAATGAATGCTTTGGAAGGAACTCTTCTGCAGAAGACTCTGACATATGGTTGGTCTTTTCTGGTTTTAATCCTTTTGAATTTCATAAAGTTGTACCATTGTTTCTTCCTTTCCATGCTAACAAAGGATGTATTTAAGGAGAAAATTGTTAGGATGCAGGTGGTTGAATGGTAAGCCATTGATAAGCTATTTCCATAGTGCATCATTCCATAAGAAGGAAAAAACTATGAGATGTCAGTAGAAGAGTAGAAATTGATATTTTTGGTGCTGTTTTGTGGTTAATACATGGACTTTGGAACTTGGCACAGAACAAAAATAGCACAGACCAAATCTGAGCTAGGTTTGGGTGTTCACTCAACCGTTCAAGAATTATAGTGCATGGTTCTTTGCTATGCTTTGGGATGACTTTTTCGGAAATGCCAGTAATATGTCCATAAAAAGCGACAATACCTTGTAACAATCTCTAAGCTCTTTAAGCACTATACCACAGCATACTTTGAAAGAAAGATCAGGAAAGTGCACTCATATAATAGTGTGTGACATTTACTCTGCACCTTATTAACAGATGTCTAGCTAAAAAAAAGCAATGTTACATACACATTGTTTAAATTTGCTTTAAGTATTTGTTGAAGTGTTAAGATTCCTTACACCAGACTGACAAATGCAAAATTGCAAGTGTGTATGGGTGATCGCTGTGCAGGGAGGAAATATTTAGCAGGGTTTGCACACCCAATAAATTATGAAAGAGATTATAAGATTAACTTCAACAAGATTATTTCAGCACTGAATGAACCTAAATTATTATTTAATGAAACACAGTTATCACAGTTATCTTAATTAATTGAGATTATCTCCAAAAGATGATTAGATAGGAAGGAAGCAGAATGACTTTTAATTCAACCTAAATAACTTAATCCTAAACACTGAAAGTCACAACTAGATCCTAATCAATTGAAAACGGTTTACTGCTAGGTAAAAAGTGGATCTCATACTAAAACTGTTTACCTGATACATTGCTGAAAGATGACAATGAAACTATGGAAGTGACAGAAAAAGTATATACTTTATCCATGTATGTTTTTCCTATACAAGCAGCAAAAGAAAAATCTTCTGCTAATCTAATGGGATCTGATTTTTGTACATATGCCATATTTATTGAGTTATTTTTCCTTAGAGAAAGGAACCACGCAATATGCGGAATTAAATACACTACCATATGTTCCTTGGGTAACTCCATGTACATACAAGACTATGTACTTCCATTTATTTGACCATCTGATTATCTGAATGTTTTGGATGCCCTCCAGGTCAATTGGATAAATGGGATTGTACTGTATTACCCTCATGATAAATACATATATTTTGCTGGATCAGCATGCTCAAAAGTATGGCAACTGCACAAGCTACTTAATGACCCAATTTGCCTCAGTAGCTACCTTGGTGCCAGGAATGAAAAAAAGAAAGTTGCTTGGGTGCCAGCAATGTGAATCTCAGGGGATTAAACAGGAACTAATGCCACCGCTATGAACTTTGCATTGAAAATATCCCAGTATATTAAGGGTCTACTTCCTTTTTGATCAATGGATAATTCATCAGGTTTTTTCAATATTCTATCCCATGAAGCCCAAGGGCTTTAGCCATTGATTCTGAAAATGTATACAGTTTAGTGCAAGGACTTGTCCTTTTTTTTTTTAGAGGTTCACATATAATTTTGATATCTAGCTTTACATGGATTGTCATCATAATATTTTCTAGGGTTTTTAAATAAGAAGCGTCTGTTAGAAATCACACTGAGATATCACCTTGCCTCATAAATGGTCATGCCCACCCCCAGTTTTGATGTCAGAATTTTGTGGAAATAATGTGGGTTCATTTCAGGCACATATGTCACAAAGATCATTATGTTCATGAAAGAAATAAAGGAACAAATCCTTGACTCAGATCTAAAGAGAGAGAGAGAAAACAGCAAAGCTCCTAATATAACAGTGGCCTATATGTTTGACCTTTATTATCTATTATTATTGTTTGTGTCTTGCATTAGAAAACATTCTCACTAGTTAGATATAGCATTCTGCCATCTGGAGCTTCTGAATGGGAGATGAAATAACGTTTCACCCAAAGATTTCTTATGCCCTGTTAGGTTGGGTATGACAGAGAGCAAGCTGGAAGTGTTTCTCTGCTGCCCTCCGTAACAAGCCTGGCATTCTTAATGAATGACACCTTTGTTAACCAATTGTTTAGGTTGGCCAGAAGAGCAAATATTTCCTTCTTACTAAGTCGATCAGTCTCCAGAAATAACTGGGAGGGTGTCCAAAATTTTCTGCAGCTGTAATTGCTGCAAGAGAGCTCTGGGTTTAACACTGGACATGTTTATTGGTTGATCTATTTCTGACTAGACATCATTCATTATTCATTGTTTTAATTGTTTGGGTCTTACTGTATTAAACTTTTTAGCTCAGTTTTATGTGGCTGACTTTTATTGGTCTGTTCTTTGTCGATAAATACTTGTAAAATATGGAAATTGACATTTTATGAATAACTTTGGCTGTATGGAACCTCAGTTTGGCCAAGATAACTATTCTGTATACATGAACTAAATTTACACTCCTGATGTTCAAGAATGGATTCGAGATATGTGTTCTTTCAGCATTTTTAAAAAAGTTTAAAAATATGAATGCTTCCTTTCAAAAGTATAAAGCGTTCTGATAAATGTTATTACTTTTTGAAATTTCTAAAGCCAAAAATGAGAAAATAGAACAATTTGTTTCTATATAATCTAGATATTTTAAAGTTTAAAGTTTGAAATAATGTTATATTAAGCTTATCCTTTCTTTTCCTTTTTCCTCTTTGTTTCCCGGCCCCCTGCCCTTAAGTTTTAGTTTGTTTTAGTCACTCTAATCCAGAGGTAGACAACTATGGCAACTTTACATCCTGTGGACAAACTCCCAGAATTCCTGAAGCATGGCTGACTTAGGAATTCTGGAAGCTGAAGACCAGAGGTTGTAAAATTGCCATAGCTACCCACCACTGCTCTAATAAATGTATTATTTCATTGCACAGTATTTGCACAATTGTTTCTTGTGCTTCACTAATAAAAAAAGGAATTCCATATTCATTGCTCATTTATTATGAATTTTATTTCATTCAACAACACCTGCCACACTGCTGGCCAAAATCAGGAAGCATTCTATGCCATCATTCAGCACACTGAGTACCTGGACAGTTTTGGCTTTTTAATTTATTTCTTTTATAGAAATATTTATCCCATGTTGCATTATCTCACTAATGCAGTTTTCCATTAGTGAATCTGAGAAATACAGAGACAGAATACAAAATGGAGTACTATTGTGATTCAGAATATATATTTGCTTTTATGACGAATTTTAGAAACAGCGAATGTCAGCAGTTACGCTAAGCTAGCCATTAGCCTGTGCTTTTGACTTTTAGCTTTGTTTGGGAGAATACACATCTGAGAAAGAATCTGTGAAAAGTCTTGATTTTTAAAACAATCCACAAAGCTATCATTAGATAGTACTACATAGTCCCTTTTATAGGAATAGTTTGGATGAGTCAGCAAACTTGCTTTGCATTTTTTCTTAGAAAGGGAAGCAATTCAAGTTTTGTTCAGTCTTAACACTAGCACAATAAAAGACAGATTGTGAAGCAAAGCACAACAAATTAAAAAAAGCTAGGAAGATGTAATATATTAAGCTGGAAAACTTTTTGTTAGCTATCATGCCCCACGCTGTTGTATATAATTATGAGCTGCAAAACAGCACAGCTTGAACCTTATTATTACACATTAAAGAACATTCCACTTATAATTATGAAATAAAAAAGTGCTTACAAGTCATCTGCCAAGAACCAACTTTGCACATATCAGGATTTAAAATACTCACCTTTCCTTTCCTGTTTATGAATACACAACTTTCATCCCTCCTCTTCCCATCTTCTTACAACATACTAAAAACTTGCATTTTACAAACTGCAAAGCCCAATGGAAAGAAGAATCAAAACTCAGTTCTGAGCAAAGTTCTTTTAACTTTCTCCAGTCAGAAAATTTTCTGAAAATTGCCATCCCTACATATTTGGAAGGTGACCATTTTTTTAAAAAATATACAAAGCTCTTTCACTAATTTCAACCAATATTTTATTGAATTTACACCATTCCAGGTGGAATGCTTAATGCAATCACTATGGAGAAAGATACATGTTTTTCCTCACTAAAACATCAAAAGAGACTTCTTGATAAGGGCTTCTACTGATTACAGGATATGATAAACACCATCTGATATCTGATTTAAAATCGGTAGTTTTTTTTTTTTAAAAAAGACTTTTAAACCATAAGCATTTTTTTTAAATTAAATATTTCTTTTTAAATTAAGTCTTTATTTGTTTCAAGGAATTTTGAACCAATATGCAATCCAGGAAAATGACATATAACCAAAAGTGGGAGAAGAAAAACATTTCTCTAGCTGCTGTTCAAACTATTGGCATCAGCTAAAATTTGTTCTTGTCATTTTTAAAAAAACTAATTTTTGCAGCCACTCCAAAGTCCTTGGCTGAGTTACATTATGGCTTGTACACTAATTAATGGACTTTTTGGTGGAAACCAAGTGAAAAATAAAATCCTACGATCACCTGCAGCATCAATGTTATTTGATTCATTCTTTGTTCTCTCTGGTATCACATACATTCGTCATTCCATAAGAATCTAGAATTTTTAGAATTTGGAAAATAAGTCACTTTTGATACTAAACTTGATGGTTTCTGTGTACTTAGTTTCCTTGGTGAAATAGGACGAATGAATGAGAGCAAGACTTACACAGAATTTGCCCCTTTGTTCTCAAGGCCACCAGAAGTGCAACTTCTTATCTCCCTCGACACCTGAAATAGTAAAAGAGAAAATGGAGAAGTTGCCAAGACGGTCTTCAGAAGTAACTTTCTAAGAAGAGAGACATTAGAGACCCTGAAAGTCATCTATGTGACTGCAGTGCAGAAGATGCTAACAGCCACCAGCTTTATACAGAACTCTTCTTAAGTAGCAAGACCAGTGGTGGGATTCAGTCAGTTCGCACCACTTCGGGAGAACCAGTTGTTAACTTTCTGAGTAATTTGGCACACTGGTTGTTGGAAGAAATCATTAGGGCAGAGAACCAGTTGTTAAATTACCTGAATCCCACCACTGAGCAAGACATAGGAATGAAAAACAGTAGCTTCTTTTACGGAGAAGCCAGGCTGCACAATAAGCAATAATATACTGAAAGTGAAATGCAACATTATTTTTTCTCTGATTTTAGAGATTCAAACAAAAATTAATTGATGCAATGTATGAAGAAATAAAGTGTAGCTGTCCGGGTACAAGCCAGCACTTCAATGTTAAAATATATTTTTAAATTTTATTTAGATTAATATATTTTAATCTAATTTAATCTAATTCTCTATCTTATATAATGCACATCCTATATCTATAAAGAAGCTGCATACTGTGTCCATGGTGCTAATGAATCTAGAATAGCCAATATAATTTTGCTCATGATGAGTAAATCGCAAAAGGAACATCAAGTTTTGGAGTGAGGTGCTGTTAGTATATTTATGGTACCCTATCTGCAGCTATCAATATCTCAGTCAAGTAAACTTGGTGAGGGCACTAAATCACAGTTTTTGATGCTGAAACAACTGAATAGTTCTAAATCTTGGCAAAATTGAATTGTTGTAGGTACAGTAAATATAACCTGGTTTAGGTGGGGTTGAAAATGTGCAATTTGGAGACACTTCTGTATCTGTCATTGTATATTCAGATGGTCTTCATCATTTGCAATGCTTCATGTCACTTTGTTCTTCCATTGCAATCTTTCTTTGTCATAGATTACATTACTACAGTGATCCATATTGTGGTAACTTGAATGATGGATTTCTATGATGCCTTGTATGTACACGAAAGGAATGCAGACATTTCCAGTGGTGCAGAATTATGAGGGTAGAATTCAGACTGATTTATTTCAAATAATCAATCATTCCAGTTCTGCAAGAATTACATTGGGTATTTACCCTGAGCTTAGTCCACAATACCTTAAAGCCTTAATAAGTAGCTTCTTCAATACAATGTTCTATGCATGAAAGTTTCGGCAGGTGCCTTCTGTAAAGAAATAGACGTGAAGTCATAAAGAAGGGGGTAGGATGGGTGATTCTGGCCATCTGTTTTGGACAGATTTTTCTCTTTACTGCCTGCAAATTCTGTTTAACCATCTTCACGAATTTAAAAAGTGTTGCACAAATTTGAAAAGATTTGCAGAAAAATATGTATACATTCCTTCCCTAGTGTTCATACATTTGTCATGTCATTTGTTTATCAGAATATGTTTCTCTAAGGTATGCATTTTGTGTCAACATACTGGTTTTGTGATACGTGTCACAAAATTTTTTGGGGAAAATAGCACTGATTTCAATATGCTTATGCATCCCAGGTTCTTTTACGTGGCAGGCCCAAGATTGATACATTTGCTAAAAATTTTGATGGACCAAATTATTCATCTATTACTAAAAAGACAATCATTTCTGTACTTGCTTTCTGACTTAGAATGATCTTGGATGGAGATTTGGCTCCAGCTTTGGGCACTGTTATTTGAGCTTGCATTTTAAACTATTTGCATGATGTATTTTTTTAAGATTCACCATAGGTTCTTGATAACTAACTTGGTATTAGTTTTATTTTCACTTCCTAAGAAATAAAGAGAACTTTAAAAAATAAAAAAATCAATCAAGAAACCTATACTTTTTATCTAGATGTAAGCAAGAGCTACCAGATATGGTCTGCAAAGTTCAGGGTGTCCACTAGATGGCAGCAAGGAGAGGAAGAAAATCCCAATTTTTTGCTGCCATCTGGATTTCTGCAGATCAGTTCTGCTGGTTCTAATGTATGCCCACCAAACCGAATATATATGTGAGATAATATATAAAGGATTGCACTGCACTTCCACAGGGAAGGGAACAAGAAAGGGATTTTAAAATATATTAATTGCTAAGCTTATATTTGATATAGTAAATTTCTTAATCGGGTGTCAGGTTTTCATTCTCAGTGCTTTGTCTCCTCTTCTAATCCACCTGTTAGGAAGCAGCCACTGACCTGGTGCAAATCAGCTGCAAATCATTCCTGGAAGCAATTCTGCAGGTGCCAGTAAGTTATGTTTAACAAACAAGCATTACTGAACAGCTTATGGCTGCGTGTAGAGCACTTTCCAAATTGGTCAGCTGGCAAACAGCTAAATTCATTTTTAAAACTGCAAACCTGCCTAATGTTTGGAAAGAAATGAGCAGGGCTAAGCAAGCAATCACATTGGGGGATCAGAGCCAGTCACTTGATTAAGGCCATTCCCTTCTATGTGAGTTCAAAATGACTTGGCCTACTTTCATTCTGGGTATTAAAAAAAAATACACCCCCTAAGAACAGGCTCTATCCTCAAGTTATCCCATCTGGCCTGCATTTTGTTGAGAGCTCTCTTTTCTAATAAATGCAAAGAATTCATTCTAAGCATGCAATCTGGGAGAAGGTGCGGGAAAAAATCTGAAATTTGATCTTCTCGCCTGACGTTTGTAACTGTAGATATTACTTACCAACGTCTGTGATTAGCTTGCGATTTGGCTCATTGATAAAACTCTGATGAATAAAGGAAAGATTAACAGCCAGTTTTACAGAAATGTGAGCATATCTAGAAAGGGTCATTTCTTCAAATGACCCATCGAGTTTGGTTGGATGATGCTTCCTAAAAAAAACAAAAATGAAAGGAAGGCAGATTGTTCCACAAAATATGAAATATTTTAACAATACTGTATGTTAATTGAGATTGTTTGCAAAATTCTTATGTTGTGAACATTCTATAAATCCCAACCCAAATGTAAAGGTTCTGTTGGAAGAAATATCCATCTGGTTCAGTTCAACAAGACAGACACAGACTTCAGAGGATAATTAGAACTGCAGAAAAAACAATTGCTACCAGCCTGCCTTCCATTGAAGAACTGTATACTGCAAGAGTCAAAAAGAGGGCTGTGAAAATATTTACAGACCCCTCACATCCTTGACATGAACTATTTCAACTCCTACCCTCAAAATGATGCTATAGAGCACTGCACACCAGAACAAAATAGACACAAGAACAGTATTTCCCCCAAATGCCATCACTTTGCTAAACAAATAATTCCCTCAACACTGTCAAACTAGTTACTAAGTCTGCACTACTATTAATCTTCTCATCGTTCTGACTTCCGGTTTGGCATCGTGGGGATGCAGTCAGGGAAATAGCGGGGCTCCAATGAGCTCCACCAAAACCCCGACTGGCTAACCGCCGCTGACAGGTCTACGGACCTACCCTGTCCTGAAGGGACAGGGGAAAAGAGAGGGACCCCTTGGGCAGCCAAGAGGAACGGGCAAGTTCCTCAGAGGCCAGAGGCAATCCTCTAAGTCAGCGGTGTGGGACGGCAGCCATGGCGGCTGCCTCGAGACTGCGACAGATTGGGACAAGCAAAGTGCAAGAGGAAGGAAGAAAGGACGAAGTGCTTTGGAGCCGGGTGAGTGACACCAGCCCAGGCAAGAACAACGTGTTAATGAGGACATTTATAAATAAGACCCCCAGCCTTACTAGTGGCTGAAAATCTGAGGGGCTTGAAGATTTTGGGGGAAAAAAAGGGGGAAAGAAGTTTTAAACCCTTTAAGAAACTTATTTCACCACTGATTGATTGGAGGGATTTGCTTATTAACTAAATAGAGCTGGATACTTGAACTTTTTTGCTAAAACTGAAATGAACTTGAAAAGAGAAAAGAGAAATTAAGGATTTGCCACCTTTAAAAGCCAGACAAAGAGATCAAACGGATTGCTACATAAATGCTTCAAAATGGCGATTGAAGCTGTGACTAAGTGACTAAGTGAAAGTGTTGATTGTGGAAACTTGTTTTTTTTTTTTTTTTCTGAAAAGAACTTACTTGACTTGTTACATATTGTGGATTACTTTGAAAAGAACTATAGCTTTTTGAACTTTGGAAATTCCTATTCTGTCGTTTGATGGCTTTACAAAGAAAGAAGAAATACAATGTTTAATAAACTTTGAACTAACTAGCACAACAACAGAAGTCTTGGTGCAGGACCAGAAGTTGAGAAGCTGATGTTTTACTGGAAACAGACTTTATGATGGAATCAAAAGGATATGCAGAGTTTTAAGTATTGACTTAAAGTTGGAAGTATTGACTTTGAATTGAAATGTATATGGACAGATAAGGAAAAGAAAAAGCAAAATAGATAAATTGAATAGCAATGTTTGAATGTTTAATTGTTTAAATGCTTCAAAATATAAATGAGCTTTAAATAAAAACAAGAAGTGTTTATGGTAAACAAAGATAGAAATATTATAAAAATAGAAATGGGAAGCTAAGGTAATATGTTCATAAAAGCATAACTTGTTGTAACTTTAATTTGATAACAAGTGGTGGATGATAATTATGATTAAATGTTAATGATTTTTGATGATGTATTAAGGTACACAATTGTGTATTGCATTTAATATATGTTGGGAATGATTAATATTAAGAAACAAATGGGGGAACACCCTGGAAGAGTACAGTTGGAAATAGTGGATTAATAGATAACATACGGAAAAAGAATTTTTTCATAAATTAGTAGAATAGAAGTTGGAGTTAATGGAGGAGAATATGCTGAGAAATCAGCCAAATAATGAAATGCTGCAAATCAGCCAAATAATAGGTGGAGTTAAGGAGGAGAATGCTGTTAATCAGCCAAATAATAGGTGGAGTTAAGGAGGAGAATGCTGTTAATCAGCCAAAACAAAATATGCTGGAAATCAGCCAAAACAATGGAAAATGCTGGTAATCAGCCAAATAAAAGGGGGAGTTAAGGAGGATAATATGCTGTAAACTCAGCCAAAATATGCTATGCTGGAAATCAGCCAAATAATAGTGGAGTAATGGAGGAGAATGAGGAGAATATATTGAAGAATAATTATTAATAAGGGGTGAAAAAGAAAATGTTGGGTGATAATTAAAATGAAACGGTAAATTTTGAGATTTTTGTGTAAAAGTTTAAGAACATGATAGGATAGATAGGGTTTAAAAAACGAGAAAAATAGAAAGAAATTTTGATTAAAATTGAAATAAGAATTGAGTCGTATATACTCAATTAGGAATGCTAAACAGAAAAATTTATTAAGATGTTGGAATTTATGTTAAAATTGTTTGTTTTTCATTTGTTAAATTAGTGTACCCATTTGTGACCGGACCAAGACTTCATTCTTGAAAATTTTTTATTTTTTATGTTTATGTTGGAAAAAAAAATTCTTTACAAAAAAAAAAAAATCTTCTCATCGTTCCCACCACCCATCTCCTTCCACTTATGACTGTATGACTGTAATTTTGTTGCTTGTATCCTTACAATTTATATTGATATTGTTTCCTGATTGCTTATTTGTACCCCATGACTATCATTAAGTGTTGTACCATATGATTCTTGATGAACATATCTTTTCTTTTATGTACACTGAGAGCATATGCACCAAGACACACATTCCTTGTGTGTCCAATCACACTTGGCCACTAAAAAATTCTATTCTATTCTATTCTATTCTATTCTATTCTATTCTATTCTATTCTATTCTATTCTATTCTATTCTATCCTATTCTAAGCTGGGAGAAAGACACAGGAAACATGGAGGCTGATTGGAAAGATAGTTCATTTATGAAACAGAGCCACATGGGTTCTGGGTAGCTGACTACATGAAGTTGAGAGGGAGGGGTTTTTATACCTTCTCTTGGGCTTTGAACTTGAGTTTCCTGTTCCTGTGCAAGAACATGTATTCTATTGTCTGTTGTCAGACTCCCATGGGGCTATGCAGGGGTCATACCTGGCTCTGTAGGTTGTCTCAGCTCCCAAGTTTGGTTGAAGTTTGGCTGATGCAATGAAGGGGCTTGTTGGGCAATTCCTATTGTGGCTGAGGGCTAACCCTACCTTTGTTTAGACCTTGCTGCAGGGTGTAACGGATTACCAAATCTGCATTTCTAAAAGGTGGCCTCAGTTCAGTATCTGCTTGGGGCAGGGAGCTGGAGCTCTGAGTTTCTGTCTCCCTTAGGGTTTTTATTTCTCTTCTAGGGGAAATATTTTATCCTGCCTTTTTAATATTTCTCAAAATATTTCATTCTTTTAGGAGAGGGGTGGGTGCTAACTTTTTAAAGTTCTTTTGATTGGCCATCTATTTCTGAAGTATTTCATAGCTTACATACATACATACATAAATGAGGACTCTCATTTAACAAATATAGGACCAATTGTGATGGAACACTAACTTTATGACCATTCCTCGCATTTATGAACTTCACAGGTCTCTAAAGAAAAAGGAAAGCTGAAGTATGAAAATAAGCACAATTGCAATTTTACTAGGTACTGCTTCACTTAACTGAGTTGCTGGCCCCAATTGTTGTTGCTAAACAAGGATGGCCTATAATGAACAGGGACAAAACATTTCTCGTTCAATAAATTTAACTTCAGAGCTTAATGTTTGTAGGATTAAGGATATGTCATTTTCCCTGGAAATGGTCAACGTGAGATTAACATGAGAAAGGAATGTTGATTTAGGACCCAGCAGAAAAACATCGTAAGGGAGGTGAAATGCACAGATACAGGAATCAGTGAAGAACAACTGGTAAAACTCTTGGTAAATGATTCCAAGAACCAATTCTATGACATTTTATCTGCTGTCTGTAATCGCCAGGATTAAAAGTATTGATTCATTTAATCATTTTAAATAATTAACTGTAATATGGGTGCCCCTCCCACAACCATGGAAAATTGCCCCTACTTCCTGCTCTCCCCAAAGATTTCCTCAGATGTCCTTTAAATATACTTCATCCTGAAAGAAAGTACAATGCAGGTCTATTTAAAAGTGAGTATAAAAATAAGCTTGCATAGACTTTCACTGAATATTTATTGCGGCTGCAAATTCTAGAACGTCTTCCTCTGTCAGTTTTGAGCAGATCTTAAAATTGTGTTCTGTTTCTTTCTGGCAAGCATACTGTAGATTATGTTGTGTGTCAATATGTGGTTCTTAGACCTTACCAAACAAAATATGTCCAGGAGGGAATGATTGTAACCTCCATATTTCCCTGAGCACTTTATGTAATCTTCTTTATTGGTCTTATACCCCATAAGACTGGTAAAAGATAATTGGAGACAGATAATGTGCCTCAAATCACTAGATACCTTAGACTGGTCCAACTGCATTTTTACTCAAGCTATCAACCTGCCCTACAGGTTCCCCTATGCAAGGGGGCTTTCTTTAAATCTACCAAAATTATTTCATTCTCCATTTTGGCAGATTTCAGTAGAAGATAAAAAAATGTTTACATGTATGTGATGCAGGGGTAGGCTTCAAAAAATTTAGCAAGGGATTCTCTGCCCGGTTGTTGGGTGGGGGTGGCCTAGTCAGCTTCCTGCACCATGGTGGGGGGGGCATCTTCCCTCCCCGGGCTCTGGAGGCTTTCCTCTAGCCTTTAGGAGGGCGAAAATGACCTCCCCAAGCTCAGGAGGTAGTGGAGGCCAGAAACGGGCCTGTTTCCGGCCTTCGTGAACTTCCTGTAGGCCCATTTTTCACCCTCCCCAAGCCTCCGTGCATGCCCTGCATTTACCTGCATCCAAAACGGGCTATGTGGGGACTCCTGGGAGGGGAGGGGAGGGCAGCCAGGAATAGGATTTGGGGATTCTCTGAACTGCACAGAATCTTAGCTAGAGGTTCTCCCGAAACCCTGCGAACCCCCAGCAGCCCACCCCTGATGTGATGTACATAAGAGAGTAACACACACACACAGAATTACGCTTAGCATAAGTGCTGAGGGTTTGCTGTAAAGCATTTTAAACTCAATCTTCCATATCTTATAATAATTTTAATATAATAGGTCTATGAAAATGTCTAGGATTTCAATGATACTCATTTATCATCCTTTAGGATTTGAGAGGACAACTGATAGGCTTTTGTTAGAATGAAACAAAAAAAAAAACTGGATGATTTTTGAGTAATAATAAATTGCCTGCTATGATTATTTTCTGAAAATGGGAAGGAAGCTTTACGATAAAAGGTCTTCTCTGTGTTCTGCAGCAAAAACAGATGTTCATTAATAAACAGACTGGCCATAAAACATTGGAACTGCCATCTGGATGGGATGTTGCAAAGGAGATGTTTTGTCTCTAATATTTCCTTTTATAAAGTTCTGGTGGGAATCAAGTTCTTTTCTTTCTCTCTTTTTTTTTAACGAGCAAACAGAAATATGATTCCCACCATTACTACCTCTTCCAAATACTATTATAAACCTATTCTATAAGAAATAAAAACAACAACACAATTCTTTCATTACGAATTCAGCATATTTATTTAAGCCCACCTAACCAACCAAGTGAGACCTTGTAGCTTTCTCTTTTAGAATAATATACTTGGAAGCTTCCTGTAGTCATTAGAGCTTCTAGAATAATATATCTAAGCAGATCAAAAATCTCACCCTGTCAGAAGGCTTACCATTTCAGCACCCTCATTTTTTATTTTCTTTGTGCTTTGTGTTCACCAGATGGCGACAAATTTAAATTATCGTTTGAAATAGGAGTGGACAACCTCTTTCCCCCATCCCTCAGTGCCATCTGACCGCACTTCCCATCACTTCAATATAGGTCACACAAAAATTGCATTCTGAACTTTATAATATACCTAACACAATTTAAAAAAAAATTGTTAGCCCAAAATACAATATTGTGGATAACATTAAAAAACAAAACAAAACAATATAAAGGAAAGCCAAAGTGTAAAATAAAAATAAAAAATAAAAAATAAAATAAATAAGGGCTTTTGCTGAGGCACCGAAAACAACTATTCCTGCATGACATGAAGGCCCCACCACTATGCTACTCCATTGTGGCTATCATTCGATGTTGTTTTGAATAACATCCAGCCAAGAAAAGTTTCTCTTTGAAGATTTCTACAAACTTTGTGTGTGTAAGAATCTGTGCACATGCATATATATCTTTAAAAAAATAAAATGAAATAAAATAAAAACATTTTAGACAGTCGTTTTAGTATGAATATCCAGAATTTGTAAAGTCTCAGATTGATATATGTATGGTTTGTATAGCTGAGATATTGTGACCGGATTACAAAAGGTATGTATTTCATTATATGATGTTTCAAAACTCTTGTTGTTGTTGTTAAGTCAAAGCAATTTTCTATATTTTTTTAAAAATAGGTCCAAATAAAGATATACTTAATTCTTCAGTGTTTTGTGACAACATACTTAGCAACTTAGCACAGTAAAAAACATAACAGCATAACACAAGAAAAATGAAAATTCTAATTAAGCTTTCCCAAAATTTAAAAAAAAAGAAGGGAAATCTCACTTTTGTTCAGGTGTAACATAAGAAACAAAATTGATGTTATTGTCCTAAACACCTTGATTCTTGATTCAGTATGCTGACTCTGTAAACCGCTTAGAGCAGGGGTCTCCAACCTTGGCAACTTTAAGACTTGTGGACTTCAACTCCCAGAGTTCCTCAGCCAGCAAAGCTGGGAGTTGAAGTCCACAAGTCTTAAAGTTGCCAAGGTTGGAGACCCTTACTTTAGAGAGGGCTGTAAAGCATTGTGAAGCGGTATATAATTGCTATTGCTATTCTTTGCTCCCATGCTTCTGATCAGATTCCCCACTCCTACTTTACAAGTTACCTTCTCTTTCATGGAATAAGTACTAAAGACTACTTAGTGACAAATATGCCAAATGATATCACCTGTGCTGATAGAGGGCACCAGCAAACAAAGATTAAGCTAGGATTAGTCTGCATAAAATTGCTATAAAATGAATCTCATTCTGAACTGCTTTTCATTAAATAGATATATCCAACTTCAAATGAATTGAAATACCACCATATCAATTCTGCCATTAATGTTCAAGAATCAAACAATACTAATAATGTATCCTGTATCCTCCTTCCACATCTTGTGTCTTCTACCAAGGTTTTGGCATTACTGAGTATCATCACTTCCAGCAAAGCCAACTTTCAATCTAATAGACTTAAATTAGTCTTGCATTCTTAATTTCTAAACCTATGTATCCTATTTTGTTCTACTTTTCAGACAACAAGGAACCATAGATGCCTGCCTTAACATCTTCCCCTCCATTAAAAACCTTTTTGAAATATAAAAATGGAGATGTTTATATATATTTCAGGCTATCATCTCCAGTTCTGAAGGATCTTGGCAATTCCTGATGGATTTTGAACTTTCTGCTTAGAAAAAGAATTAAGGTGCTAGAGTGGGGAGTGGAGAGAAGAAAACAGTTAAGTCAATAATTTTTGCTTATATATTTCAAGTCACTATCTTCAATTCTGAAGTATCTTGATGATTCTTGATGAATTTTGAATTTCTTTCTTAGAAAATGTTAAAAATTGGAGAACTAACTCAGTCAACATTTTTTGTTTCAAGTGTTTCAGCTTCCAATGGAAAAGTTTCAATTTCCATCTCCTAATGTTCCTTTACAGAACAAGATCCTTTAATGAAGTAGATCTGCAGAAGTCCTAATGGAAAAGCAAAGATGAATGAGACCAACTCAGTTGGGAGCCACTACATCAAAGCTCCTCTTAGATGTCCTGAATGATATGGACTTTGAAAAATCAGAATAAGACTTGGAGGTAAAGGTGAAGAGCCTTTGAGAACTGAGATTGAAATGCAGAAAACTTCTTGTTTTATGACAATGAAGAAGATGGCATATTTTCTGATGAAAATCACAACTAAATAATCAGTTGACTTGGATTGGAGAAAGCTGTATTGCCATCCAGTGATAGGAGAACAATCCAGGAGTGAAATTCAAGAACTTTAACAATTCTAGTGATGGAGGAGAAACAAAATAGATTGTGAAAATTCATGAATGCTAGAGAGGTAACAACACTCACATTTGTATATATTTAAACTGCAACAGTTTTGTTTTGTTGCTTTCAACTATCATCCTTCCAAGTTCATACCACAGTGTACTTATGTTATTTGTGTTTCTATTAAAAAAATGTGGTCTCACTGATTTACAATATTTGATTTTATGACTATGTTCTGGTTTTTCTCATTCTTCACTTCAATCCATATTCAGCTTTGATCTGAATATTTATTGCTACTTGATACCTTATAGCAAGACACAATGTGGTGTAATGATTAAGGTGCTAGACTAGGAGCAGAGAGACACAGTGTCTAGTCCTCTCTTAGATACAGAAGCCAGCTGATGATCTTGGTCCAGTCACTCTTTTCAGCCCAAATCAGCATCATTCATCTGCAACAAGCAGGGTGAAAAATAAAAACTCTTTGTTCCATCATATGTTGATAGCTTCCCTATAAGAACTGAAATGAACTGAAGTCTAAAACACGTATGCCTAGCTTAAGCAGAGTAACTGTTAGGACCAAGAAGTGATTTTCCCTTACTAATATTAGCAGAAAGATACAATATAGTTTGGAGCAAAACACTAGAATGTCTTTAGGTTGGTCCTTGTATACTGTATATGTTGAGTGAAAAGGGGCTGCAATGGGACCTCACCCCTTGTTAACATATAATCTTACAGAGCATAAATAAAGCATACAAAATCTTTAGATAGATAAAAATAAAACATATAGCTACCTGCTGCAGTTGCAATAAACCTTAATTCTAATACTGATTATATATTGCTGTTTCTTTCTCTGGTTTTATTGGTAGTTTGGCTGCAGTTCTGTGCAGTGTATCATGGAGGTAAGCTCCACTGAACAATTATTTAAACTTGGACTAAATACAGTCATAAACAAAGTTCTGGTGATAGTCCCAAATAGCTTTTCTGATGGATATCCACAGTCTGGTTATGTCCACGGGATTCTAGATTGTTTCTCTGTGGAGATAAGGAATAGCTGAACTGTATTTCAAACAGAAATTCTTTACAAAAAGAAGAAAGAAACTCAAGCTGGCTTTTGATGCCATCTTAAGTCATTATTGTGAAAGCTGCAAATCTACTTTGCTTAAGTAACATATCCCACTCAACCTCCTCCCCAAAGTGCAAAAACTTTATTAAGCTTACTTTTCTCCCAGCCAACATTATCTGCCTATAATTCACCATGAAACTACTTACTGCCCTCCCAAAGGGGCTTTTTCAAGAGGCAACTGGACTTCCTTTGTTTTTCCTAGATGTTTTACTTCTCATCCAAGAAGCTTCTTCAGTTCTGACTAAATGATGGGGAATGGAAGAATTTATATTCCTTGTGGTCATCTGGTCATTAGCACTCTTTCTGAGAGTCATTGAGGCCACTTGGAGGTTTATCTGTGCTCTCAGGGTCACCTGAATAGTGCAAATGGGCCTGGAACCTTTTTGGAACTGATGGAAGGACTGTGTTGTAAACAAGAGATAGATGGTATCGTATCCCTCCCCTCCATTGAGAGAGTGTTGTTCAATTTTAATGCAGATGGCCTCTTGGACCTCTCTTTCAAATCTGAGGGCAGAGATAAATCTCCAAGTGGCCTCAATAATTCTCAGTAAGAAAGTCCAGTTGCCTCTTAAAAAAGCACCTTTGGTACAACATGAGTCCCTTTGGGAGAAGGGCGGTATAAAAATTTGATAAATAAATAATAAATAATAACATAACCTGGATGATCGAGAATACTTACTCTCCTGTTTTGCTGCATTGTCCTATGGTTCTTCTGATACTGTACTGTTTTTATTGTGGAACCAGAAGCCATGAAGACACAACATGCATACTTCTCTCTATATCTAATGAGCTTGCATTACTTCTGCTGTAGAGAAGTTGAAGAGTCATGAGACTTATAAATCGTAACCAATAAAAATAGGAAAGCTGGGAAAATGTTGCCTCTAGTAGGAGATGCATGTTCCAAACTACCTACACATAGCACCTCGAGTCTCATCTAAGAGTCTAATAATGATCATTATTTAGCATCTCTCCCTGCACAATGAAACTGTTAAGCAAATAATGATATGGGGTTTGGGGAAGAGGGAGCGGGAGCGGGTGGCATTTCTCTGAATAGCAGGTTGGCATTACTAGAAAGAGCCTGCTCAGCAATAGTGCTGTTTGACTGGCAGATGGAAGAGTTTAAATTTACAGTGTGTGACTGGAAATCTCTACTGCCCTTAAGACTGAAAATGGAATTGACTGGAGATTTGAGAAGGATGGTTTCGTTATTGACATATGTCAGACTATAAAAGAGGAAGAGAAACAGTGGGATAGAAATTGGTTAATGAGAAGGAAAATCTGTAGTGGAGATACTGTGATGTGATATTACCAGCTCATTCAAAAGCCCCATAATAGCATGCAACTTTTTCTTATCTTATAAAAATTCACTCTTTGCTTTAACTGACAATGCAGCAAATAGTGTGTTCCGCAGGTAGATATACATTTTCTGCTGCAAATGCTTATTGTCTGCCATTAGACCAAGGCTCCAAAGATGTGGCTGTGTTGTCTAACATTAGCATTTAAAGGAGCATTCACTCAAGAAATGTGTAATTAGAACAAAGAAACAGCTTTTCCTGAGCGGTTTCCACTTCTGCTTGGTGGGAGAACGACCGTGTCTTGTCTTCCACAAATCCAGAATGGATCAAACAGGACTCTAGGACAGGATTTTTAAGCACCCTGACTCTGGAGTGGGGTGTGTGGGAGAGAAAGGAACCATATGTCTAATCATTTTGTTTTTTCCAGAAAAACGTCAACCATCTGACCACCTCAGAATGACTCATGGCTGGATTTACCACAAAAAGGAACATTTTGTGATAGTGACATATAATTGTAGGTACTCGTGGTTTAACAAATACATGAGCTTTGAAATTCTCCTATTTGCTGGACTATACAAAAATGAAAGAGAGGGAGGGAGAGAGAGAGGGAGGGAGAAACAGCACACCATTGATTTTTAGGCTTCAGTCTACAAGTGATATTTTTAAAGAGGGAGACAGAGATGATTCTAAGAGATGCAATCCCAACATTGGCCAATGCTACACCCATCTGACTATCATAGCATGATACAGGTAGTCCTCGACTTGTCAGGGTTCCAAGTAACACACCCAACGAAAGAAGACTCCAAGGCTTGAAGTTCCTCAAAGTTCCATTTTATTAGAGATGCCATATTGGCACATCTGGGAAAACCCAAATCTGAAAGCTTCCAGGTTTTCCCACCCAAAGGAAAGTCCAAGTCCCTGCCCAGCACCCACATGTCCATCACATGGTCCAATCAAAGCACCATCCCAACTGGAGATGCCTCCCAGTTCCAGCCATCCAGTGCAGGGCAAGATGTCCTTGACTCTCTGAGAAAGGAATGTTATTATGACTATGTATCACCCATGCTCCATACAACCCTCCCTTCCAATTTCCCACAGTAGTAAATGTGGCAGGCCTGAAGGCCCAATGCAAAATATGGCTTCCAGGCCTGACATGGTTTATGACCACAATTGAGTCCAAAATTTCTGTTGCTAAGTGAAACATTTGTTAAGTGAATTTTGCCCCATTTTACCATCTTTCTTGCCACAGTTGTTAAATAAATTAGTGCAGTTGTTGCATTAGTAACACAGTTGTTAAGTGAATCTGGCTTCCCCATTGTCTTTGCTTGTCAGAAGGTCGCACAAGGTGGTTACATGATGCTGGGACACTGCAATCATCCTAAATATGAGTCAGTTGCTAAGTGAATTTTGACCACATGACCATGGAGAGGCTGCAACGGCTGTAAGTGTGAAAAATGGTCATAAGTCACTTGTTTCAATGCTCTTGTCACTTTGAACGGTCACTAAATGAACTGTTGTAAGTCAAGGACTCCCTGTATCATGCTATGTTAGAACATTCAGTTAAGACGTTGATCCTTTTGTCTCATGAGCCAAAGATAACATTGCCATGAAACATCTGCCTCATCCAGCACTTATAAGAAGGTTACATCATGCTTGGAAGTCTTTTGAGGATTAGCTTAATCTAGGGACTATAAGAGAATGTAGCCCCACCGAGCCATTAGAAAATGCAACATGAACACAACTTATTTATTACTTCGATGCAGTCTGACTTTCTTTAATATTAATTTGCTTGCCACTTTCTTCATCCACCCTACCCTTTCCCCAATGTAGTCTAAGGACCAGCTTTCTGCTATTTCACCTGTTAGGTCTCATTCTTTTAACTGCTGGACAATTTATGACCATTTTTAAAAAACATAAATTACCCCTGCAGAAAACTTGCTATTTGGCACCGCAGCTATTTTAATGGGGGGTACATGGCAACTGATCTGGCACCATTATTCATCGCTTACAAAATGCCATTGGGAGCTAGGGGCTCCCGCTTCCCGTGCCTACGTTTTTTTAAAAAAGTATAGGCCTCTTATAAATTGTGTCGGAATGGAGCATTCTGGGACTTCATTAGCATTCATCCTTTTGCACAAAGGTTTGGAAAACTTTCGTGGAATCACCATCCGTCATTCATTATCAGCCTTTCCCAGCCCGTTGCTGGCCACTGGCACAGTGGATTGCTCTGGCCCCTTGTGTTGGAGGAGCTTTGCCAGAACTGTGCCAGATCCAGTAGCCAATGCCAGTTGGTGAAGCTTTGAAAGAGCTTGCCAGTTTAGTCTTTTGCAGAGATGTCAATGCAGTGGAATAACCTTCCATAGACTGATGCCCCTCATGAAATTAGATACCGGTAGCTGTTAATGAAGCTTAGATAAACCGAGGATGCACATTTAAAAGACTACTCCATCAGTATGGACCGAGCATGTCCAAATATTTCTTAAAGGTAGACTTACACACAAGGAGAAATATTGTGCCATTCCCATAGAAGGCCTCCTTCCTTCCTCTCCACCCACCCTGTTTCTGTCTCATTGCAGGAAGAAAACTGGAGGAAGACCTCATCATTTCTATTCTTACTTCTATACATGCCATACAACAAAGAAAGGGATAGTATAATCAATAAGGAGAAATTAGAGACTGGTGCACAAGTAGTTCTGTTACTAATGTCATATTTTCCCCATTACACATTTGTGAACTTTATAGAAGCAATATTTAATAGAATTGAGTGCATTCTTCAGCACTGTCATTTGGCACATGCTGTGTGTGTGTGTGTGTGTGTGTGTGTGTGTGTGTTTTGAGACTGGCCACTTGTACCATCTCATGTGAATCAAATTCCATCCTTTGGTTCAGGGGTGAAATCCAAAATTTTTTTCTACCAATTGTTTGGGCGTGGCTTGGTGGGCGTGGCAGGGGAAGGATATTTCAAAATCTCCATTCCCACCCCACTCCAGGGGAAGGATACTGCAAAATTTCCATTCCCTCCCCTCCTGGGGGAAGGATATTGCAAAATCTCCATTCCCACCCCACTCTGGGGCCAGCCAGAGGTGGTATTTGCCGGTTCTCCAAACTACTCAAAATTTCCGCTACTGGTTCTCCAGAACCTGTCAGAACGTCCTGGATTTCACACCTGCTTTGGTTGGTGTCTATGCATTAAAGACACAAGTTCAGATTATGACTTATGATATGATGTACTATGGGGAGTCTCAACCATACGGTGTGATAAGGTAACAGACACAAGTTGCTGTGTATAAGGGCAAGCCACTGTATGTCTATTGGTGACTGTTTCAAGGAACAGGCCTCCATAGGAAAATTTCAGAAGAAGCTGTCTCTTACTGCTTCTCTCAAAAAGGTCTTCTGCAAATATATTGTATGCCACTTCCTTGATTGTGCTTTATTTTAAGAAACTGTAACAAAGTTAGGCCACTTTTATTTTTATTTTTTTCCAAGCCCACTTCTCCAGTTAGATAAATCACTTCCAAGAGGACTGCAAATCAAAGTCAAGTTCCATAATGGATGGTGACGTTTTGAAAACAGTATTTATTATTTTCCTCTCTTTCTCCCTATCGCCCCTTTTGCCGATGCTAGCCTTCAGAAGTCAACTTCCCCATTCCCCCTCTATGAAAAAACCTCTCTTGGCACCTATAGAGCTTTCATAATGGATAGATTCTTTCAATGGTCAGATAAAACGAGTTTTCTTAGTTGGCACTGCTTCACTCTCAGCTGATAATATAAGACTCCGGACCTATATGGATATGTTCTGATTAGTATTTTTGTACTTGGTAGGTGTTTCAGGAACTTGTGTATCTACTGCTATATAAGATATACTTGGCCTAGGGGACTATGGTGGAAGGATGAGAGAGAAAAAGAAATGCATAATGGTATGGCCTCCAGCAGTGTTATTTATGATAGTACCCTTACAGCAATCAGTGCTTGCATAGGGTGAAAGCATGGTTTCAGTTATGTCCTTGAAACATGGATTAAGCAGTGTTGCTAATACATATTTGTCCCTGCGGCTGTCAAACATTTTACTGATACTAGACTCTGAAGACTGCTTAATAGCTAGGTCCTCTGTCAACGTTACTGCTGCAGAGCTTCCTTTGCTTTAAGATGTTGCTCAGATTTATTCAGGCAATAGATTTGGGCTGAGACATGGTAAATAGCAACATCTGCCTGTGTACATCTGCCACCATTAACTATTTTCCAGTTGGAAAGGGGAAGACAACGAGAGGTATGAGTTCCAGGAAGTTAAAATAAATTAAAAAAAAGAGGATGCTTACGGAGATGATCTGTCTCTTGTGGTTGTGTCCCCACTACACGTTAGTCTGTGTGCAGCTCGATATGCAGCTAAACCCACCTATCCTCCAATAAAACAGACCGTGTGCATAGATCTGGATACTTTATTGAAAGAACAGGATATGGTGAAACTGGGGAAAATAGGGATACATACAATGAGAACCAAATACAAGATAGACAGTATTGAGTTACTGCTGAACATAACAATTAATAAATACAAGCAATTTAAATCTCACCAGCAATGCTCTGGGTGTGGGATGTGGGTTTGTCCTTGGATGACCATGTGCCACAGATTAAGATGGATTCTTCTTTGTGCCTTCTCCAAATGCTAAAGGAAATGGAGTCTGGCTTCCCAGCATGCACTTGTTTTGAAAGTGTGGGCTGATGGGTAATGGGGTGGAGTCAGCTTCAAACAATATACTTGGTATTTTGTTCCTCAGGCCACTAGACAGGGCTAGAGAGCAACAACAGTATATAAACAGTATATAAAGTTATATGCTGGGATGTGACACTTGCTTCATACCTCATCCCAGTCGCAAATGCAATCCTAACGCCACAAAGCTCTGCAGATTTGGCACATGGACAACAATAAGGGCACTGCCTTGTGAGCAGGGCCAGAACAAAGATTTACAATTCTATAATTGAATAAAGAGCCAAAAGGTCTCTTAGCTTTCATAGTGGTTTTGTTCTGCTTGTTAATACTTGGCTTTTGTTTCTCTCTCTCACCTTCTAATGCCATTTCCCACCTCCATCCCAATTAAAAGAGAGAGAAAGAATGTGGATTGAATTAGATTGGGTTTCTTCCATTTGGATTCCACTGAAGTGCTTCAGTGGAATTATGACAGGGAATTCTTGGAGCTGTGATTCAAACCCGTATTGGGGATGTTATGTTAAAAAAGGTTGAAGTAGATAAATAAACACAAGGCAAGTCTTCCAGTTCTCTTGGCAATAAAATGACTTCTGAAATTCTAAAGCCTTATCAGAATTGGATGGAACGGTATACTGAGAAAAATCAGGGTGGTTTTTTTTTTTTGTGTGTGTGTGTGTGTGTTTTGTATTTTGCTATGAAGTTCTTGCCCCAATAAGGAATGTTTATCCCCTCGATTACGATAGAGCAGGTAAACCTGTCTGATCTTGTTCCTGAGCAGCACACATTCTTCATCGAACCAGGGATTGCTTCTTGGACAATATGGGCCACTTGGCCTACGATCAGCTCCTAGTTCCTTTTGAATGCTGTTAATTAATGATTCGAAGGTCGAGATTGCCGCTGAGTCACTGCATGTTAAGGCCTGATTGTATAGGCTAAGACACTCCGGCGATGATAAAAGAGAGTGGAACTTTCTTTCAGTCTTGGGAGACCATTTGATCCTCCTTGCATAAGAGGTCACATAAGGATCCAGTATTTGGGGGCCTTTAGGCAGATGTATATTTGTAAAGAGCCCAATGATTGTGACCAGGGGGTAGTGGTCGCTCTCCGTGAGGCAGTCCACAAAAAAAACATGGACTGCCTGTCTTAGTGGCTGGGAAACCATCACAAAATCAATAACACTACTCCCCCGTGAAGAGCTAAAAGTAAATTCACCCGCTAGATCACCTGGGGTACTTCCGTTAAGGATTGTCATATTGTGTTGGGATGCTAAGAGGGCTAATTGAACGCCGGCAAAATTTGTTAGCTCATCCTTAGAATGCCTGGCTGAGATCTGGTGTCCTATGGCCTGGCAGATTTCTTGGGAGTAGAGTGCCTCAATTGGTGGGGGAATTTGGCCTCCCAATCGGGCATTAAAGTCACCCCCTATAAAGATGTACGGCGCTGGAAATTTAGTTTCTGTATGGGTAATATAGCTCTCCAGTTCGCCCCATTGAGCCTTAGTGTCGGCTTGCCTCACCGTCGGGGGAAGGTAAACGTTGAACACTAGCAATTTACTGTGTCCTCTCTTAATTAGGAGTGCCATAGCTAAGGACCCACTGGGGGGCAGCTCCACTGTCTCTACTTTCAGGGAGGTAGAGACCAAACAAGCTAAACCACCCTTAGGTCTTCCCGACTTGAATTGTTTGGTAGCAGCCAAAGAAATGGCCGTAAACCCTGTAAGGGATATCTTATCGCATGCCCAGGTCTCCTGAAGCAGGACCACATCAAATGACTGAATATAGTTAATAAAATCGGTGGTGCCGCACCTTCTCCCCCAACCTGCTATATTCCATGAAAGGCATCTAAGTGTGCAAGGGGGGGATGCTGGGTTTGCTAGTCATTCTGTATAATTAATTTTTTCCAGAGAGCCCTTCAAATCCGAAAAAATACAGCCATTATTCGATGGAAGTGTCACCCTTTTGGGAGATAAAGGCAAAGAAAAGTGGAAGGGAGGCGAGCCTTGTTCATGAGGCTGTAGGGCTCTACACACAGTCCAGTTTATGCTTCTATTGTTCGTTGGTTGCTTTCCTGTCAAGCATTCGGTGACATCAAGAGACGGGGTTTGGAGTAGCCCTGGATCTTCAAGTATACTAGTTGGACATTCTGGAGGGAGGGCCGAGGGAACTGCCTCTAATAAATTGATGTGGACACCCTGGGGTCCAGGGGGATCCTTATCAGGTAGTGAAAGACTCCAAAGCTTGGATTTAACTGCAGACAGGCGCTTTATAATTTGGGCCCTTTCTGGTTGTGGAAGTGCGCGAAAGGAGTCGAAAAGCTGTATCTCCTCCAGATTCCAAAAATTGTCTTGAGATGGGTTGGTTTCATAGATGGGTGGAATCCCAGAGGCACTAGCCTGAGGCTTATTCACTAAGGAACTTTGGAGGCCCTGGGCTGGTGTCGCTTCCTTTGGGGCCATTTCTTCCCAGCTGATCAGATCGTGACAAACTTCCTGATGAGATGGGCCTCGCTGAGGGGAGAAGATTTGACCAGCTGTAGGAGGAACAGACAAGGTACCATCTGAGAAGATGCCGTTGGGAAGTCTTGCAGGAATTGATCTGTGTTTAATAGATGGTCTAGTATCAGGGATGGCATTCAAAATTGGCACATTAGTATGTGCTGCTAAGGGTCTTTTTGGGGCTGTAAGACTCCTGCTGGTCACAGATTGTCGGTTTCTTAAGAGTGGCTTAATCGACATATCTTTGAAGACTCTGCTTGGCATGATGCCGAAAGATCTTAGCAGAGAACTTCTCCTGAAGAATAATTTCGGGGTGCTGGGGTTATCAAAATTAAGTAACACTCTGAAGCAGTATGCAGGGGAGGGTAAAAGTTCAATCTTCTTCAGATCATCAGCAGTCAACCCCAGTAACTGTAGTATATGACCCCTTGCCAGCTGAATTGAGCCCCAGTAAGGCAAATTGCCGTTAATGGGATTAATATTAAGGGCCACCTGTCTTGGCTGTAAAACCAGGTGGCTTCTCGCACCCGGAGGTGTAGAGTTCAACCCACTGGCAGGGCCACCCCAACCGGTACTTTTGCTGGGGCCCGACAGGGAGGGCCCTGTCACTGCACCAGGCTGCCGAGCAGTCCGTCCAGGGCAGCCGGCAGTAATCGAGGAAACTAGACAATCTAAAGTACTTATTATTTTATCAAGCTGTGACTGTATACTCGCAGTTGTTTCTGCAACCAGAAAACATTGCTGGGCCAAGAGTTCTATAAGAGTAGGTTCATTTGAAGGTTGAGTGGGGGCCGTAGTTTTTGAAGAGCCTTTGTTCTCAACTCGGGGGACGACATCCTCGACCAACGAAAGATCACGACGACCAGCAGCAGTCAGATGAAAAGGAGCTAGAGTTTCCAGGCAGGGAGGTCGAATTAAAGCAAAGTCCTCAATCTTAGATTGCTTCAAAGAAGGTTGGGGAGCCAAGTCAGTAAGGGATCTGGTCCTTTTCCTAGACTTCATTATATAATATGACGAAAAATCTAGTTTCTGGGACGAGTCCAGAAGGCAGAGGGATCAAGAGGAAACAAGCCCTGATGCAAATAACAACAAAACTCCTCACGAGTAAGGCAAGGATCCTACCCTCCCGGCAGAGCAAAGAGCAGGGAGTAGATAAAAATAATAAGATAAATAGAGTAACAAAATGATAGTTAAAAATAATTGTCAGATCGAAGAAGAAGTCAGATCAAAGCTTGGCAGTACTCGGCTTCCAAGCTAAAGCAATAAATCGTAGATAGCAGCAACAAAAGCGGCAGCAAAAACACTCCCAAAACTGAGGCCAGCTCAGGTAGTTAAAAGTTGTTAAAAATACAGCTACTATAGCTGGGGTATAGCTAAAAGTAAATTGAGAAATATAAAAATATAAAATATAGAAATATTTAAAATTTAAAACTTAAAAAATTTAAAAATTAAAACAGAAACCTTAAAAACAGTTAGAAGATAAAATAAGTCAGTTTAAGCTTGGATAGGAGCCGCAGTAGTTGCCTGCAGCTCTGCAGCCATTTTTTTCCAAGGCAGAGAACAGTACCTGATTCCTCAGCTGAGATCTCTAGGATCTACTAATCCAGGGGTGTCAAGCTCATGGGCCATGGATCAGATGCGTCATGCCATGCCCACCCCCAGTTTAGCGAAGGGGAAAAAAGTTGTGATGTGTCACATGACAACAAAGTGATGCTGCGAGTTTGACATCCCTGTACTAATCTTTGCTTCTCTTACTGGCAGAATCTTTGCTCTTGACTGCATTTAAAGTTTTTGACCTCCTATATAATCAGACTTCTAGTCAGGTCAGGTGTAGTTTGCAGGGAGAACTCTCTAACCCCATCCCGATAAAGAGTGGAGTAAGGCAGGGCTGTCTCCTGGCTCCTCTTTTGTTTAACCTATTTTTATCTGATTTGGCCTCTTATATTGGATGTATTGAGTCTCATGCCCCAAAGCTGTCAACAACGAAGATCCCGCTTCTCCTTTATGCTGATGACACAGTCCTCCTATCACTGACGAGGCTTGGCCTGAAAAGGCTTCTCTCTGCATTTGGGTCCTACTGTGCTGAGAATCACTTGTCCATTAACTACGACAAATCAAAAGTCTTGGTGTTCTCTAGTGCCCGGAAGTTACACAACTGGGCTATTAAGGGTAATGCTGTTAAGCAGGTTTCCCATTTTAAGTATTTAGGTATACATTTTCAGAACACTGGTGCTTGGACTAGACACCGAACCCAGGTGCTGAATTCAGCTTTTTGTAGCCATCAGCAGATTTTAAGATTTTTCTATACCCAAGGTGGCCAATTTATTCCTTCTGCTCTGCATATTTACAAAGCCAAAACCTTGGCCCAAACTCTTTACGGAATTCCTATATGGATACAGGGCTTCAAGGAGTGTATTGAAAGAACCCAGGCTGCTGTTTTAAGGAAACTTTTGGGTCTCCCTCCCTGTGTTGGCTTTGCTCCGATGTATCTGGAACTGGGCATTCGATCAGTCGAATGCATGGCGTGGATCAACACCTTTAAATGGTGGTTTCGGGCACTCTTTTTGGCAGCCCCTGGCAGCTACCTCTCCCTGGTGTTAGCTGACCCCTATACGTCTCGATGGGAGAGGGATCTGACGAAGAAACTCCACCTGTTAGGTTTTTCGGGGGATGCCATGGGAGACTATGGCCTTAAAGATGCCCAATGTAGGGTAGTCCAACGGCTTGTGGACATAGACTTACAATATCTGAGAGCTAGAGCCAATAAAACCTGCTCCCCGCTGGTCTTCAGCCAACTTAATAATTTTGGACTGAGGATGGCCTCATATTTCTATACTCTAACCATCCCTAAGTATAGAAGAGTCTTCTCACTTGCTCGTTTTAACGTCTTGCCTTCAGCATTGCTGGACGGTCGATTCAAGAGGCTTCCGAGGGACGAGCGGCTATGTCCCTGTGGTAGAGCGGAGGTTGAGACTGTGGAGCATGTCCTTTTACACTGCCCCATGTACAACGTAGCCAGGACTAATTTGATGTCTCTCTTAGAGACAGATTTCTGTGGGCCCAATGATAGTGATTTGGCCTTGTATTGTTTAGGGGATGGCTCCTCATACACTACCTCTCAGGTCTCAAAATTTTTTCTAAGAGCCGTAACCATTAGAGGAGAGCGCTGTGGTCCCTCTCGGCCAGGGCTTCCGGTGGCCGGCTGTTCGTGATGTTCTTTTTCCTATGTTTTTCTGTAGCTATGCTTGCATTTTGGTCTGTGACCGTAAATAAAATTATATATATAAGGAATGTTAAGGAATTCAAGAGTAAATCAAGGGTGTGTATATGAAAGTGATTGAAAGCAGTTACGAATAAACACAGTCAACACAGAGATACACTGAGTTGTGTTTACTTTCAGGAAATAGTAAGGCACAGTCCAATAAACAATCCAGGTCATAACACATATAAAGCAGGAGATAGCAAAACGACAGTCCAAGGATAATCCAATAACAAAGTCTTCTTACCAGTCGTCGTAGTCATTCACAATAAACAGTTCTTCTGGATTTGCAACAGTAAATACAGTAGCAGTAGTAAAACAGTAGTAAAAACAGTAGCATACAGAGATATCAGAGAGCAAAAACAGCAAAGAGAAACAAACCATGTTTCTAGCTTCCTCTTAAGGACATTGGTTACAGAGCTAACCAATCAGGACACAGTATGATGCAATACAGCAGTCTTAAAGCTACATTGATGGTTTATACATTGCCAACCCAACAAGTTAGGTAATAGTCATTTCCTAACAAGGAAAGTGCAAGATTGGAGAAGGGTAGTTCATGACCTTTTCCTTTATCTTTTTCCCCTTCCAAAATGACATAATTAGTTCTACAGTGTTAGAAGAAATCTCCATCTGGATTTAGTTCCAAATGGGGAGAAAGACACTGGAAATATGGAGACTGCTTGGAAGGATGGTTTAATGGTGGACAGGACCACAAAAGGGGTTTTTGGGTCCTGGGCCAAAATGAGCATATGGGTGAGAGAGAGAGATAGAGAGATTTATACCCTCTCTTGGGCCCTGCCTTGGAGCTTCCTGTTCCTTTGTAAGAAATATATTTTGATTGGTTGTCAGACTCCCATGGGGCCATACAGGAGTAACTTTGTAGGTTGTTTTGAGTCCCAGGCTTGGCTGAATCTTGCTATGTGATGTAATGAAGTGGCTTTGGGCAATTCCTATTATGGCTAAATGGCTTTGTCCTGGTTTGCCTTTTGAATGAGGGCTAATCTTATCACCCTGGAGCTGAAGGTCTTTTGTAGATAAGATGACCCAGTCTTTTGTCTTTCTGGGGCTATTAACAAAGGTGGAGGGCTGCTTTCCAAGAGCATGTTTTTCCTTTTCTCATCAAGGCATAATATTATGCCTTTTTAATATTTCCTAGAATATTTCATTCTTCTAGGAGAGGGGTGGATGCTACCTACCTACCTACCTATATTTGCAAAAACTCTGTAGCATGTGCACACAGCCACAACCGATGTAGAACAACAACTGTTTATCAGGCACAAGAAATCAAGAACCAAATTGTTGAAATGAGTACACGTTTATTCCATGCTAGCTCTAAACAAGAGCTCCACTGTCCTTCAGTGCTGAAGAACATCTCCACCCCGGACCATCCCAACGATGCCCTTGAAGTGATGTCCCGGTGTCTGGAGGCTGTGCAGATCTGGATGAGGAGAAACAGGCTCAGGCTCAACCCATCCAAGACCGAGTGGCTGTGGTTTCCGACGTCCCGATATAGTCAGTTGATGCCATCCCTGACAATTGGAGGCGAATTGCTGGCCACCACGGAGAGGGCTCGCAACTTAGGCATCCTGCTGGATTCACGGCTGTCTTTAGAAGAGCATTTGACGGCCGTGACCGGGAGGGTTTTTCATCAGGTTTGCCTGATTTGCCAGTTGTGTCCCTTTCTGGATCGGGACTCCTTACACACAGTCACTCATGCCCTTGTCACTTGCCGCCTGGACTATTGCAATGCTCTCTACATGGGGATCCCCTTGAGGAGCACTCAGAGGCTCCAACTGGCGCAGAGTGTGGCCACGCGGGTGGTTATGGGAGCGACATGGCGCTCCCATGTAACACCTCTCCTGCGTGAGCTGCACTGGCTCCCAGTGGTCCTCCGGGTGTGCTTCAAGGTTTTGGTTACCACCTTTAGAGCGCTCCATGGCTTAGGACCTGGCTACTTTCAGGACCGTCTACTACCACTAATAGCCTCCCACCGCCCAGTACGCTCTCATAGAGAGGGCTCCTCCGGGTGCCGTCGGCCAAACAGTGTCGACTGGTGGCCCCCAGGGGGAGGGCCTTCTCTATGGGGGCACCCACTATTTGGAACGAGCTCCCCCCGGAGATACTGAGGATCCCGGATCTGCGCACTTTCTGCCGCGCTCTTAAGACCTTCCTATTCCAGCAAGCTGGCCTGGCCTAACCTTTTCCCTCCTTTTCTTTTAAATTGAAAATTTTAAATCTGTTTTTTAAATTACTGGGGTGTTTTAAATTTGTCTCGGGCTAAATTGTTTAATCTGGTTTTATTTTTGGTTTTAAATTTTTGTATTTATGTATTTTATTTTTGTGCCTGTTCACTGCCCTGAGTCCTTCGGGAGTAGGGCGGTATATAAATCTAATAAAAGAAAGAAAGAAAAGAAAGAAGCTTCTTGGATAAGAAGTGAAACATCTTCAAAAGGGAGCCTGGATAACTCAACAGACAGAGCTCTGTAATTTAACACCAGCTGTCTGCAATTAAAGTAAGATCGAATCTCGCCAGGCTCAAGGTTGACTCAGCCTTCCATCCTTTCTAAGGTAGGTAAATTGAGGACCCAGTTTGTGGGGGCAATAAGCTGACTTTGTATAAATATACAAAAGTATGAAGGCTATTGCTTAACGCATTGTAAGCCGCCTTGAGTCTCCAGAGCAGGGCGGCATATAAATCAAATTTTAAAAAAAAAGGAAAAAAATGTCCAGTTGCCTTCTGAAAAAGCACCTTTGGGACAACCGTGACCTGGATGACTGAGAATCTCTACAGGCTTTTAGCTATACAATTTGGGATGAACACCTTTTGAATGGTGTTGGAGTAGGAATGGATTTCCAGAGATAAAAATTGCGGGAACCAGGAGCACTGCTCAGGTGACCCTGAGGATACAGATAAACCTCCAAGTGCTTCAACGACCCTCTAAAAGGATGCAAATGACCAGCTGTCTGCAAGGAATATAAATCCTTCCATTCCCCACTATCCTGTCAGAGCTGAAGAAGCGTCTTGGGTGAGAAGTGAAATGTCTTCAAAAGAAAAAACAGGACAGTCCAGTTACCTCCTGAAAAAGCATCTTTGGGACTAAACAAGAGATGTTTATTTCTAAACATGCTATCTCTGAACTACTAATGGTCAAAGGCAAAATGGTGGTAGATAAGAATCAATTGAAATCAAGGAGCACTGGACTTAGATCTTTTGTGGGTACGAAGGGACTCGAGACTGATGAAACTCTTGGGCCCTGCTTGGTCATCTCCTACATTGTTGTCCTTTTATTGTAATGAAAAGCATCTCTAGTTCTGATTATCTGGTAGTTCTTAATTTACAGAACTCCTCTTATGAAGAAGAAAGTGGCACCTATGTGCACTTTGTTGTATAGAAAACAATAGCCAATGAGACTGCTGGACCCAAAGATTGTCAAGAATGGCTAAATACTTGCTTTCTGGAAAGGGTGAACTGAAATGCCATAGTGAGTGATGATTGATTTTCAGATGGAAGGTGGGAAGACAGCAATATAATTCAATAATAGACAAAAACTTTTCTGTTTAAACACATCTCTGTGGCTGTGAATCATGCAGAGACCATTGGAGTGAACTTTTAAATGGATAACAAAAATAATGGAGAAATAGACCAGACATAAGATTTAGACAATGCAGGATATCGAGTATTGTTGAAAGAGATTGAGAGAGGTTCCGTTCAAAAAATTCCCATAGAGCCATAGAACTTATCAAGCACTTTAAAGCAGGCTGAGAGGCACATCTAGAAATGTCAGAGCCTAGTCACAAAGTACAAAAAAAAAAAAAAAAAAGCACATTTACTTGACTAAAATATATATGGTATACTCAATCATCCTTGAAAGATTAAGATATACCTTCATGGCAAACTACTGATTTTTCTATGCCACATTATGATAATTTTCTTTCCAGGTCCCTGAAAGTTTTTTTTTTTTAATCTATGAAAAAGATTTCTATTTTTTCTACCTATGTTGGAAACTAATTCTTTATGAAAAGCCAAGAGTTACTGGGTGCCATCCAGATATGGAGGGAGTAGATTTTAAAATATATATATCTGAATGCCTTTAAAGGATTGGAACAATGTAGGAAGTGTGTTAATAGGTAGTTATATCAGTCAGGAGATGAAAAGGAGAAAGAAAATGAACATGGTTCAGGCCAACAATTGGTAGGCCACCTATTTGTTGCCTATTTTCAATCATTCATGCCCTGGTTAGCTCCCAAATGGAATATTTAAATTGTGCTCTATGTGGAACTGCCCTTGAAGAGCATCTGGAAGCTTTAGCTGGTGCAAAATGCATCATAGTACAGGCAGTTATGTGTGCACCAAGAATGGCACATTTTGTACCTCTTCTCTATAAGCTGTATTGGTTACCAGCTTGCTTCCAGACCTAGAAGGAAAGGGGAAGGGGAAGTATTTCAGGAGTGTAGAAGAAAAACCATAGAGAGGAATAATAAGCACTCATTTAAATATAATTGAAATAGAACACCACCCATGCAAGTGGTTGAATCCTTAGATGACAGAAGAGTGAAAGGGATGCTCAAGGGTTATACGGAATCCGCAGAGAAATAGAACAAACCCTTTGTGTATCTCTTATTATAGGAAATATAATATATCAGACTCTATTAACTTTCTTGGAGAGATTCAGAACAGGTAGAGCAAACTGAGGTAACCAGAGAGTATGTTCTAGAACATCTTGAGAGGCTGTACTCTAACAAATCATTGGGTCCTGGTAGTATCCACTAGAGAGTTCTAAAATAATTTAAATGTGAAATTGCCAACCTCCTAGTAAAACTATGTAACTTGTCATTCAAATCCGGCTGAGTAGCAGTGGTTTGGAAGGTAGCCAAAGTGACAGTTTTTTTTTTTTAAATTGGACTCAAGGGAGATCAGTCAACTTAACTTTTGCAATGGGGAAATTGGTAGAAATGGTATCAAAGCAAAAATGACTTCATGTAGAAAAGAACAAGATTTGTAAATCTTGGAGAACTAATCTTTTGGATTTTTTTCAGAGTGCCCATGGATTGAGGTGATGTATTCATCTCAGGCACTTGGGTTTACAAAAAGATTTTGAAAAAGTTTCCCATTAAAAGGTCATTCAGTAAACGTTAAGAGCTGTCGGCTAAGGGTCTTTCCTTTTTTTGAACTGCAAATAGGTTAAAAACAGAAACCAAAATGGGGAGTAGGAATAAATGGGCAATTTTTCAGTGAAGGAAAGTCAAAGTAGAGTCCCTCAAGATCTACCCAGAGACCAGTGCTTAAGTCATGAGTGATCTTAAAAGTTTAACAAGTCACTAGGTAGGCAAACTTGCAGATGATACCAAACTACTTAGCATGATTTAAAAAAAAAAAAGTGACTGTAAACAACTCCAGGATAATTTTTTTAAAGTAGGTGACTGATTGACTGAATGGCAAATACAATTCAAGTTAGGTAAAGTGATGCATCGTCAGGGGGAAATCCTCCAAACTACAAAGACATATTGATGAGGGATTCCCATTCAGGAGGATGGGGTAGGGATGGGGAGGGGGAGGTTTGGTGTAGACAGCATAAGTGCTGACATTTACATCAAGGGAGATGAAGTATGTGTACATGTGCTACAATGCAAATGTGACAGGTACACATTAGAGATGCTAAGCCTACATAAATTGTTGGTGTGCATTTGCCCATAGCTGACTAAAGGTTATGGCATGAATTTTGAGTATATTTAACATCCTTTACTGAAAATTCAGAGTTTATTTTCTCATAGGCCTTTCTCGCTCATAATGATTTAGCAAGCCACAGGAAAGCAATTTTGAATACCACTCTAAATCCTGCGCTTATATAACAAGCCTTGCTGAGATGTCTCCTTATTATTTATCAAAATTTATTCCTCCTCAGCTTGAATATATTCTGTTAGCCAAGTGGTTTCCTTCAAAGCAAAACAATGTACAGAAGAATCACAGAGATAGCATGAAGGCAGTTCCTTGCGACTAGCTAACTTATCATTCGGCTTCTTGTCTGCTCCTTTTGTTAAAAAGAATAGGATTTGTGGTTTGGTCTGGTTTATTTTTGTTACTAGTTGAAGGCTGAAGGGTTACACATTTAAAACATTCCACCTTTACTTTGGAGGATATTGTAAAAAGGGACAGACAGTATAAATGGAAGGGCTACTTAAATGTATACAAGTAGAAGAACTGATTATTTTAAGCTTCACGACTGGATTATTATTGTCTATATGCCTGAGATAAACTCTTCATGAAAAATATTATGAATGCACTTGCTATTTTTGTTCTCCTTGAATTACGGTCCACCCAATTTTTCTTTTTCTCAGTATTTCTATGAATAGAACTTTCTATTGTTTCAAAGTCAAGACTTAAGAATTTCAATCTTGATTTTCTTTGACAATTGAAGGCAGATAGCAATAGATGGATAGAGAGAATTTAAGTAATCCTGTCTGGTTTGATTCTCTGCAGCTCCAATTCCTTTCCAGATAGTCTTGCCCTTCTACTCCATGCCTTCCCACTCTTGATCCTAGAATTGTATTTCCATCATCATCAACACTAACTGAGCCTGAGTGGCGTAAGAGGCTAATGCCTCCTACTAAGGCAGCATTTAACATCCAACTGCCTGCAATTACTGCGAGTTCAATTCTCACCAGGCTCAAGGTCGACTCAGCCTTCCATCCTTTCTAAGGTGGGTAAAATGAGGACCCGGTTTGTGGGGGCAATAAGCTGACTTTGTACAAAATATACAAAAGTATGAAGGCTATTGCTTAACACATTGTAAGCCACCCTGAGTCTCTGGAGAAGGGCGGCATATAAAAATAATAAAAAATTAAAAATTAAATAAACACTATCACTATCACTGCAATAGAATCATGACTGGAGACAAGCAACTGTTAAAGGAATTATGAAAAAAATGAAGAAGAATTGAAGTATTTTTTTTCCCTTTCTGACATGGCTGCATTATAAATTCTGTTATAGATAGTCTTTGACTTACAATAAAAATGCAGCATTATAGTCATAAATCATGGCAATCATTAAGCGGGTCACCATGTGACTGTGTCTGATTTACTCTCATTTTTTGCAGTAGTTGCTAAGTGAATATCACCGCCATTAAACAAATGCCACAGTTGTTAAGTAAACCCATTTTACCTAATGGGCATTTTTTTGCTGGAAACGAAAAGTTAACTGCTGAAAATTAGGCACATGTGATCGCAGGACACTGCAGATTGCAAGCTGGTTACCAAACACTCAAAATGCAGTCACATGACTGCAGGGGTGTGTGGCCATTGGAACTTTGGAAATGGGTTGTATGTAGCTCTGGGGAGGTCCATTGTAACTTTGAAAGGTTGCTAAGTGACCAATCATAAGTCAAGGTCTACCTGTAGAGAGATCCTAATGAAAACTCAGTTTCAGAACTTTGAAACTCAATAGTTCATTTAGCTGAAAGTTATCATAGTTTCTCATTCTCCCTTGATAGTATGCTTACCAAAAAGCAGGATATCAAAACTACAAATATTTTTACTCAGAACTCCAATTTCTAGCACAAGGCAGTAAACATTGCTTTCCCCAGGATTTTCAGAAATCCTAGGGAAAGAAATACACTTTTCCTCATTTAATTATAATAAAAAAGTGTATTTTAAACAGCAGCAACCACAACAAGGATTAGAGCAGAAAAGGATTTTCCCCTTACTTCTGCAGACAAAGATTTCTCAGAATTTGAAAATTATTGCTTTTATGTATTAGAGGTGAAAATGTTGTTCCGAGCTTAAAAAACATGCTTATCTGAAGTATGGCATTGCTGTTCTGATATGAAATTTATTGTCATATATTAAGCCATCTGTTCCCAAGGACTGTGCATCACATTCCAGGGCTAGCCAATATTTGACTCTGTCAAGCTTACTTTTGAATCACTGAACTCTTGCAACTTGTCTGCTTGAAAGGAAAAAAAAAAATCCTGGTTCACATTTGTGCATTTGGAGATTGTACTTGGAACAGTCGGTGCTCACCACAGGTAGTAATAAGTAATCTGGAATTACAAAATTTAATTTTGACAGGTGGCATAATGTGCATGGTTAATCAAGCCTTATTGACTATTGTGATCTTTGTCCACTTGATTCTCTAGGCAGTTTTAGCCTCGAAATTGCTTTTCTATGTGCCATTCATATTTCTTTCTTTCCTTCTTTCCTTCCTTAGCAGTGCTTAATATTAGAACAATACTTCTCTGAGATCAGTAAATATAAACAGTGCAGGAAGTTTACAGAACACAGAATAACAGAATAACAGAGTTGGAAGTTGGATCTTGAAGGCCTTCTAATCCAACCCTCTGCTCAACCAGGAGATTCTATACTATTTTAGACAAATGGCTGTCCTGTCACTTCTTAAAAGCCTCCAAGGTTGGAGCATCCACGACTTCTGAAGGCAAGCTGTTCCACTGATTAATTATTCTTACTGTCAGGATATTTCTCCTTAGTTCTAAGGTTTCTTCTTTCTTTGTTCAGTTTCCATCCACTGCTTTTTGTCTTGCCTTCTGGTGCCTCAGAAAATAGGTTGACTCCCCCTTCTTAGTGATAACCCTGCAGATATTGGAACACTGCTATCATGTCACCTTCTTGTTCTTCTCTTCTCTTTCCTCTTTATAAAGAAGATGGTCTGGGTAGCCTGTATCATTGTCATTCCTTAGCAGCTTTCTTTCATCTACTGACTGTGATGAAGGTCTTTGTTGAAACACATGACTTCCACAAAGTTGCTCTAAAACTGGCATCTTCCTGTTCTATTGCGTCATTGGTTGCAATTAGTGCTCCATCTCAAGAGAGACCTCCTTCTGTCCTTGTTAAATGTTTAGATTGCCATTTGTGTACGTGGCCCTACTTTTCTTTGTCTCCAATATCTCTGTTTTCCTTCAGTATTTATAAATGCTGTTGTGTGATGCTTTTGGATACTGTCATGGTAAACATCTGTATTGGAAGCAGATGTAGAGAATGATTTGCCATCTCTGTAGGGTTGTCCAGTTTCATTTTTAAATCACAGGAAGTTGAAAAGGGTTTATTTTATTTTATTTATCTATCTTCAATAACTCTCATGACACCCATGACAAAAGATTGTTCTTTGATCCATGATATCTAGGAAACCAGCAGCTTAGACTGTCATCAACCAGATATTCTTAATACCTTTGTGTATGTGTTGTGTGTGTAACTATTTAAATCAGTGTTGATTCCTGGCAACTCCTTGCAAGATTTCAGACATGGTTTGGCATTGCTGCTTCCTAAGGTTCAGAGAAAGTGACTGGCCAAGGTCACCCAGTTGCCTTCATGCCTAAGGCAGGCCTAGAAGTCATACTCTCCTGGATTCTACCCTGATGCCTTTATCTCCACAGCAAACTGGCTCTTTCCATTATATCTTGCTTTGATTTTATTTTAGGTTCAATTGTCAACCTAATAAAATACTTAGTGGCTGTTGTGTTGTACCATGACCTTATTCGTTGATTCCACCACTGCTAACATTTCTTGAGATAGCTGGTTAAATAAACAAGGCAATGTAAAGTCTACAATAACATTATGTGTTCAATAGTACATTTCAATTCCATCTCTTCCACAAGATGTTCAGGATATCTCTCGCCATCTGATTTTAACTTCACAAAACAGAGAAAAAAATGCTAATAACTTGTTCAAGGTTGCACAGTGAGGACTCCCCATTTCTAATATATTTCTACACAACACTGGGTTCATCCACAGTCAATATTATTATATTCATAAAAACTGAAATACTCCATTATGGACAATTCTAATATAATTAATCCAGAGTTTATGGAGATGATGAGAAATGGTGGGACAATTTCAGCCAGGAATTCACTATTTTCAAAAAAAGTACTTAACAGCTTATACAGTGAGGACCTGAAAGTCATTTTTTAGGAGGAATAGATTAGGAGGGGGGGGTGATAAAATATATATTGTGACATCATAATGCACACAGGGGTAGAGCACCATTACTACCTCCAATCTTTATGATTCAGTGGTGGGTTCCTCCCGGTTCGGCCTGGTTCCGCCGAGCCGATAGCGGTGACGATATGATGTCACTAAACCGGTTCTGCTCCCCTGCCCCCCACCCACCCCCACCCACCCCCAAGTTATTTTACCTTTTATTTGGCCCCACCCCCAATCTATTGCTGCCTCCTTAGTCCTAGCTGATGGCTAGAGGGGAAAAAAACGGTTTAAATTCTTGCTGCGGGGCTTCAAAGGACCACCCTACAGCTTCAAAGGGCCACCCTAACACTGATCAGTGTTAAAAGAAAACAAATGAGTAGACCGGTGCCTGCAAAAATAAATGAGTAGATCAGTGCCTGCAAAAATACATGAGTAGACCAGTGCCTGCAAAAATACATGAGTAGACCAGTGCCTGCAAAAATACACGAGTAGATCAGCGCCTGCAAAAATAAATGGGTAGATCGGTACAGCTCTGCAAGCAGTTAAAAACCTGGTAGACCAGTACCTCTGCTAAATCCTAAATAATTGTCACATGACCATCAAGCCACACCCACAAAATAAGCCACGCCCACAGAACCGGTAGTAAAAAAATTTAGAACCCACCCCTGGTATGATTGCTTTGGATATAGCCCCTCAAATTTGTATCTTATTGTAAGTTTTCAGATGGCAAAAAGGAATTACTAAATACATGAGAAGTAATAATATTAATTCTATTTGGCCCCAAACAAGTTATATTCCTGTGATTTAGAAGCTAGTCTTATTGAACTCAAAAGGATTTAGGAATTATTCTGCATGATGGAAAATTCCACTACATATTCTTAATAAAATATCAAAAATATTGTTCTTTAGTAATTAGCAAAGATTTATCTATACTACATTACATTAGGTTCAGAGCGTAGCCACAGTCTAAACTTAAGTTATTATAGATATCCTTCCTTAAACCTGAAACTTGGATGCCAATGTTAATATTATTTTAAAAATAATATAATGGATGCATGAGTTGTCACCTGGAATCAACATGGAATAAAAAGCAAATAATATAGCTGCGAGTTGCATCAGACTGAAGGGGTACAGGGAAGCCATCAGATGTCTTAGCTTTTTCACTTTGTGACAATAGAAATGTTTATAAAAAGCTAGAATGTGACCAGCAGAATATCTGATTGATCTTTTACTGTTTTATGTGTTCATAGGCAGCACGAACTAGATGGATGGTTATTTTCCTAAAGCAAAAAATAAAAAATAAAAAAAATGGCTTCTTTTTAGTCATATAAATACAAATGCATTAAAAGAAAACACAACATTTTTCAAATTATTCATGCTAATTAAGCAATTACATTGTGCTGTACATTTGCTGCGTTGCATGACAGCATATACCCATTGTAGCAAAGAATGCCTCTTTTATATTAAAGCCAGAGTAGTTTCTCATTCCCTGGAAAACTCTCATCTTTGATCATGACAAGGAGAGAGTGTCAAACATGCCTGTCTTCAGAATGACAGAGAGATCCTGAGAGCATCTCTAAAGTTGTTTTTTTTCCAGGGGAACTTTTCGACAGCTATATTTGTGTGTGGTGGGTGCATTTGGCCCATTTCTGCTGTTAAAGAATGATGCCCTTTGATATAATTTTATTATTCAAAAGTACTTGAATGCTTTGTGCATTGCCATGACTACTAGCATTAGCTCTAAACAAAATAGCTTGTTTATTTTTATTTTCCCCTCTTAGCATGCAAAACAAATATTATACATGCAATTATTAGATAATTTATGGAAAGTGGACTTTAAACATGCAATCAGAGCAAAGAACCCAAGCTATTCATAAGCAGATGTTCAGTGCAACTTTAACTGTGTTTTTCTTTTCCTGCTACTTTGGCTTTGATCATTGGCTAATCTTTTCCTACGTGCTGACTTTTAAAAGATACCCTAATATCAAGGCTCATATTTTTGATTAACTCAAGTCATTGTCAATAATACTTGAGAGTGTCATTCCTTGGTTAATCGTGTCACGGTATTTTAAAAATTCTCTTTGTTTTATAGAAGATTCCATTTGCCTGTCCTGTTTGAGGATTCTGAACGATGGCAATTCACCCTTGCTATAATATCAAGAAGATTGTTCTTTAGAAACATTTCTGTACGAACCACATTAGCTTTAGCACAGTTTCTAGAGAGACAAAAAAAACAAAAAAAAAAAAACAACCTAATTAAAAAACTAGCAGTTTATTCCATCTCTTAAATATGGAGATTTCTGTATTGAAGTTTTAAGTTTTGTATTAAAAACAGCCTAGCATGAACATTTCATAGACTTGTCTGTTTTAAATATCCTAGTCAATATTCTTGTTCATTCAGTTTTAAAGAGTTGTTCCATTATTTCTTGAATTACCATTGTATATTGCACATAATATGATACTGTGGTTTGGGGGAACATACTCATGTAACAGCTGTCTTGGCAAGGCTGTTTTTACCATACAGAACAGCTGTTATTAGAATTCTTTGCTGCTCATCCTCCCCATGAAAACAAAGATAATACATTCACATGAAAGTAAATTCAGCCAATGGGACAGGGCCTAATCGAGACACAGAACACCTGGTCACATGGCAAGTTTTTTTTTTCTAGGCTGGCCATTCAGCATGAGCTAAATGAGCACATTTTGCCTTTCCTTCTGTAGGAAGTTAGCACCCACCCTCTCCTAGAAAATGAAATATTTTAGGAAATATTAAAAGGGCAGAATATTTCCCCTAAAAGGAGGCAGAAACTCACCCCCCACACACACAAATTAAGGCCTAGGCCAGTCTATTCTACATAATAAAGATCTACCTCCTTCAGGCAGAGCCATTTAAATGCCCTTCATTGCATCACCCAACAAGATTCAACCAAACCTAGCACACAGACAACCTATAAAGCTAGCCATGACCTCTGACAGCAACCAATGAGGATACTCTTCCTGTGCCCCAGGAAGTTCAAAGCCAGAGAGGGTATAAAACCCAGGGACTCTCAGCATCTTTTCCCGTTTTTCACCAAGATCTCCAAGGCAAGAGATCCTTTTCATCAATAAACCTTCTTTCCGAGCAACTTCCATGAATCCAGTGTCTTTTTGCCCACTTGGAACTGAACCCAGAAGGATATTTCTTCCAACACTTCCATTAATATATTGAAAGGAAATGTATGCAAGTGCAGAAGCATTGGGATGACTGCCCAGCTGCAATCCAAGTGCCCATTAGATGCCTATGTTGGCAAACTCTGTAAAGTATATGATAAACCTTAGCATTGCTACTGTTATGAGTTTCTGAATATATGGAAAAACAATGCTATACACATGATAAAATACTCATATAAGAACTTACTACTTATATTGTAAATTCATGGCAGAATACCATGATCATTACATAGAAACAGACCTATAACGATGAGAAGAAATACAAGTCTTGATAACTTTGTGAAAAAGTTGCCATCTGGAAAAAAGGCTTTATTGTCTCCTAAAGTAATCCAGCTGGCTCCCACATTATATTTTATAATGTTTCCATCAACAATCAATGCCAAGAATCATTCCCACATCAAAAAGTAATATTTTTTTTTCTTATTTTGTAATACTACCTCTAATATCTACTAGTATTCCAGGTACCGGTTCTTCAAACAAGTTGGTCCTTGTCATTATATTGACTCCTTCCCATCATTCTTTCAGTTATGCTGTGAAAAAAAAAGAGTCCACATTGTCTGGTTGGAGTTTCAACTTTTTTTTGGCTGAGTTTTCATTGTAGGCCGGGTTCTTGGGAACCCAATGAAAAACAGCAAATGGAGTTGACTGTGAAAAGCATTGTGCTGAAAATCAGTTGCAAAAAAAATAAAATAAAAATAAAAATGTAGAAGTATATAAATACCAATAGTCACAGGTGGAAACTCCATGAGAGCATTCACAGTGCAGATGAGCACCAAAATGTTTAAGGCAGTTCCAATCCTCATCTCTTTAAAGTGTAATGAAGAAGTAAGCCCCAGGTGAATGCTTAAGAAAATAACAGCAGTTAGGAAGTTGATTAGCCCACAGTAAATTCTCGGGCTACACAAATCCACTCATAAGGATAAACAAAGTATGAAAGACCAAAAAAAAAAAAAAAAAGCCCTTAAAAGTCAGGATGATCTACTGCAATTTCCGAACAAAAAGGAGCAATTCGCTAAACATTTACAGGTGCTTTTAAAGAACTGAAAAGGTGTCAAGTGTTATAAAGCATCCACAATAGAGAGACAATAGACTTGAAAAAAGTTCTCCCGATGAAGCCAAAAATCTGTGCAGAAGTCACTTCTAACCTTATACTTTGTTCCACGTAATTTAAATATAGATAATTAAGCTTTCTTTTTCCCCTCTTTTTTGAGGTGTGCAGAAAAAGGAATTGCTGTGTGAAAATCACACTCAGATTTTCCAAATGTTTCTTCTTGTTGGCATCGGCACAAAAATCACCTGCAAACAACTCCTCATATCAAATTATAAAAAAATAAATTAATGTATTTGGACTTTCCATTTCAGATTACAAAAAATAAATCAATGGATTTGGACTCTGTATAACATTGCTTACCCCAATAAGGAAACAAATCTGATGTATGTTTATATGTGAGTGTTTGTGTGATGCTTTGGGGGGGGATGTTATTAATTTCCTCTCTTAGCCCTGGGAAGACGTCAATGGCAAACCACTTCTGAAAAATATTGCCCAGAAAACAGCATGGGCCTGTTCACATAGTTGCAAGGAGTCAGGATTGAATTCAAAGCACTATAGATGTATTTGTGTTTGTGAGTGTTTTGTAGGTCTACCTGTTGCGTGTTCAAATTTGGAGTTAAACAGAATGATGTACAGAGGAAATCAGAGGTGGTATTCAGCAGGTTCTGACCAGTTCTGGAGAACCGGTAGCAGAAATTTTGAGTAGTTCGGAGAACCGGTAAATACCACCTCTGACTGGCCCCACCCCCATCTATTCTCTGCCTCCCAGCTGATCAGAAGGAAATGGGGATTTTGCAGTAACCTTCCCCTGGAGTGGGGAGGGAATGGAGATTTTACAGTATCCTTTCCCTGCCATGCCCACCACCAAGCTATGTCCACAGAACCGGTAGTAAAAAATTTTGAATCCCACCACTGGAGCAAATGATATATAGTAAATATATTATATAGAGTGAATTATTAGAGCATACAAAAAGATAACTCAATACATATGTAAATAAACTGGTTCTACGGGTAGTCCTCACTATTTGTTCAACAACTATTCAAAGTTTTAAAACAATGTTTTTAAAAAATAACCTTACAGGCCATTTAGAACTATTTATGGTCATAGCATTCCTCGTGCTTGTGATCACCATTGCAGTCAGTATTCATTGGTCTGTGCCTGAGCTGTATTTTTTTTCTCTTCCTCCACCTGCCCTTGCAGAGCAGAGATGTTGGAGAGAAAGGGATTGCAAGGAAGAAAGCTGCTTGCTTTTCTACACAATGACACTGGCATCTGGAGCTAGGAGCCATGGGTACACTATGTAAACAGCTTACAATACTCTCTTAAAACCTCTTTCTTTTCAATCTCTGGGATCAAACAAGAAGTGGGGAGGGGAAAAAAATCAGGTGATTTCTGTGGACAGTATGTTCTTTTTCTGACCCCTTCCCCTTTCACCCTCACAAAAAAACTGGAGAGGGATTTAAAGAACGTAAGTTGTTTGCTCCTCTGTACATCAAGAGCAATACAATTGTGGTGGCAACAGGAAAAGGTCAGGCAAAGGAGAGATTTCCTACAGAAATTGCTTGACCTTCGCAGAGTGAAGAGATTGGAGAGGGGATTTCAAGAGAGTATTTTATGCTGCTTGCATAGCATGCCTGCAATTCTGAGCCCAGGCTATGGTACAATACCATTGCTTTTAATGTGTACAAGACTGTAAGCAGCACTTGAACATTCCAAAGCATGGAGAAGTAGTTAGGAGACCAATTGACTAGTCTTGGTTCTTTTCCAGTGGTGAAATCCAAATTGTTTTACTACCAGTTCTGTGGGCGTGGCTTGGTGGGCCAGGCAGGGGAAGAATACTGCAAAATCTCCATTCCCATCCCACTCCAGGGGAAGGATACTGCAAAATCTCCATTCCCTCTCTACTCTGAGGCCAGGCAGAGGTGGTATTTGCCAGTTCTCCGAACTACTCAAAATTTCTGCTACGGTTCTCTGCTCAAAATTTCCGCTACCGGTTCTCCAGAACCTGTCAGAACCTGCTGGATTTCACCCCCTTCTGTTTTCTCTTTCCAGCCCAAGAGCACCAATATTTCTCACTTAACAACTGCTTTGCTAAGGTTTGTTAAGCTACAGCTACCTGTGTATTGATTTATGATTGAGACTTGTGATAGACAAATATACTTGGAGAACCACTTAACACAAGTAGCTTATCATTTTGATCTGGCTCTATATGGTCGCTCATGAACTATGTAAATAGACCATAAATTAATAGATGGCTGAAATCAGAAATATTAACTCCTTGCATTGAAGTAGAATTCTGGAACACCAAATGCTTTAAATTTTTGATGAACTGGGATTGGAGAAAACATTTGCAAAATCCCGAGGGATGGGACAGAATGGATCTGCAGCTCTTAAATTGTCCAATGATTTAGTTACTCAATATTCTGCTTAGATCTGCCAGTTCCCAAGCGGCACTAGATACCGCTGGGGGACCCTTGTATAGCATTAAATGGATTAGGCCCTTTTGGATGCCATGTAGGTGTCAGGTCATGTCTGACTGCCATCCATTTTGAAAAATGTAAAATCTATTTGTCACTACAGGACTCATGCATGGGCTACATTTGTACATAGCTGCTTTTGTCAGAATGAAGAAAGAAGCATTGTGCCATCAAGCTGTGAGCTCTGCCCTTTGAGACATACGTGCAACGTTCTGATGTATGTACAAAGGGCCAAGGCTTATACTGCCACAACACTATGCTGCTTTCACCAGACTTACCAGTTTGATCCTCCTTTCAGAGGCCATTTCCATTATGTGTTTCACTGGTCCCAAATTTACTCAAGCATGATATGGAACAGCTGGGATGCATACAATAACTTAATTCTTCCATATAAATCTGTATTTTCCCTTTCGACCAAGATGATGTCCTGATTTCAATATTTGCTAAGTATTTTTTCTACTTTCTTCATTCTGTCTGATCCTTTGCCTTATGAAGGAAATCAAAATAATCAGAAAAAAAAGAACTACAGTTAATAAAACAAATATCTACACATTTGGGCAGAGGATTACAAAGTGATGCATTACAGAGCCTCAAATGGTGCCTTTCTGAAAACAAACAAGAAAAGACATCATGCTCAGTTTCTTCAGGGGGAAATTGTAGAATTGAGGCGGCAGGTCTAAAAAAGACCTGATTTTAAAATAACAATTGAACCAGCCTTTCTAAGAATCTAAGATTTCATACTCCTACTGAGGCATTGTAGGGAATATATATTGAGAAGAAATATGAAGCCAATGCAGTTGGGTTATATTTCATGCAGTAGGGTAAATCCCAGAAATGACTGGAGTCTAATAGCTGAATTTTAGGGTGTAGTCATCCTCTTCCAAATGACAGAATGACACTTGGGCTATCTTTTGATGGTTCTCATCACTGGCTGCCAAGGATGACTGGTGCTCCTTCAGCAACCCTGCAAAGGAAGACACACTTTCCTTCTATCCAAAGTCTATCCTCTCTAATCATCAAATCCATAAATCATTTTTTCCCCAACAAAAAGTTCATAAGGGTTTTGCACTTACTAATAAATGTAGTAATGTATAGTTTTCTAAGCAAGCACATTAATTTTGCCATCTCTGCTAATTCCATCATCTTCATCAGCCATTGTGATGGGTATTTCATCAGCCATTGTGTGAGTATTTAAAAAAAAAAAATTTGCATACAACGCAGCAGTAATAAAAATGCATGTTATGTCTTCTTTCAACTTGTCTGTCTCTTAATCCCAACAAAAAACGTTCTTGCATCAGTTGAATCTTGAACTTTGAAATTTCAAAATGCCATACAATTTTTGATTTCAGGAAGGAAAAGGGAATCCAAGCAACCAAGAAGTGAGACAAAGTGAGTTCCCACTAATGATAAATAGCTTGTCTTGCATCTCCAGAAGATTTTCTCTTGGGCAGCACCTAAGTCAGAAGATCAGTGGCTCAGCTGCCAAAGACCTTATTGAGATTGATGTCATTGTGGGACACGGGGGCAGAAAACCCACCTTCGAGCACCCCATGTGTATGAAAAGTTCTTAACTAACTAATTATACACTTTTTCAAGTCAACCCATGAAGAGTATGTTAAATAATTTAAACACAAGATGAGGGAAGCATAAATCATTCAGGTCAGACTATCTTTCACAGGTCCTTATAGATTTTCCGAAATAATACTATCCACATTCTTATTGTAAGACAAGATGTAATCTATGCGATTTAGGATATAGAATTAATTAAGATCTGAGGATCCCATGCTGGATAGCATGTTGAAGTTGGAAACTCAATGTCACTAAATCACAAGTTTGTTTCCCAGCTGAATGGAGCTCTCATGGAAAGTCAAAAAAGAAAAACTGCTACTGAGAGAACCAACCTCATGTAATGCTTGAAAAACTGAAGGTGAAAATCTCTCTTAGTAGCAAATAGATATTCAGAATGACAAACCAAAGGGTCATTATTGGTGGTTACTTAATCAAGATATTTCTAGAAACAATTAAGAAAAAAGTTTAGGCAATGTTAAAAACTTCCCAAACCAATCCCACTGATTAGATTGTCATATGAAATGGAGGTGCATTTTTTCTGCCCTTCATAGATAGGTTCGTGCCTTTTTCATTAACTTTGCCATATTTCCTTCTGCTCCTAGCTTGTCAAATGATCATTCTTGTTTCCAAAAAAAATGCAGAACTATCTTCAGCAAAATATACGCACCAAGCATCCTAATTTTTGTTTCTTTTTTTTTTCCTTTGACTGATTTATATCTTACTATATAGTTTAGACCAGGGTTTTTCAAATTGTGTTCCATGGAACTCTATGGTTCTGTTAGAATTTGATGAATTTCCATGAGAAACTAAGGGGGAAAAAAAAGATTACTTGAACACAGCCAATTTTTTTTAGTTCTAAAGTTTTGTCTCTTGATCAAACATACCAGGATTTTTTTTAAAAAAACTAAGATTCTGCAGTCTTCTTTAGAAGATACTTTATAGAGATGATAGATGGATAGATTATATAGATAGATAATATATAGATAGATCTAGAATAATATATGTATATCAGAATATTCAAAGGATGACCAGTAAATGACCAGTGGAAAGGAAAGGAAAGGAAAGGAAAGGAAAGGAAAGGAAAGGAAAGGAAAGGAAAGGAAAGGAAAGGAAAGGAAAGGAAAGGAAAGGAAAGGAAAGGAAAGGAAAGATAGCTAAAGCTGAGTTATTATTAACATGTTCTGAAAATCAATTCTCAGACCACATATTTAATACATGGCAATCTTGATATAACTTCCACCTCAAGCTTTATCATGATCATTTTGTTTTGAGTTTGGCCATCAATCAATATAAAATATATAAAATCACATCTTGTTCAGGAATAAAAATTTAAGATACAGAATAACAGATTAATAGCAGAATTATAGTACTAACACAAAGATGTAGATAGAGCTACAGCTAATTATAAAGATCTAATTATAAGAACTCATTATTATTTTTTTTATTGCAAAAGTTTTACAATTACATTTTCTCCCCTTTCCCCCCCTCAACCCACCCCAAACCTCCCAACCTCATCCTCCCTAACCCTCCCTAACCCTCCCCTCCCCCCGGACTTCCACACAATATACTCAAATCAAGAACCCCCCCCCCCTTTGTGTAAAACTTGAACCCCTCCCTCCCTCTTGTAATTTCATCTTCATTACATTAAAATATTTCTATCTTAATATAACATTTTCAAATAAAGGCTATTTGATACTTCCTGGTTTGATATTTGTTCTGAACATAATCTATCCACTTTTTCCATTCCCATTCATAAGTCTCTTGTGAACAGTCTTTTAAATATGCTGAAATCTTCGCCATCTCTGCAAAACTGGCCATCTTCAAAGTCCATTCCTCGATAGTAGGCAAAGCTTCATTTTTCCAGTATTTACCTATCAATAATCTCGCTGCTGTTATCATGTACAATATCAACTTTGTTTCACCCAATGTAAAACCCTTGACTATACCCAATAAAAAAAGTTGTGGAGAAAATTGAATTTTTTTCTTCAAAACATTCTGCATAACCCACCAAATTTTTATCCAAAAAGCCTTAACTTTCTTGCAAATCCACCAAACATGATAATATGTTGCATCTAAACTATCACATCTCCAACATTTTGGCTGAACATTAGGGTACATACACGACAATTTTTTGGGGTCTAAATGCCATCTATAAAACATTTTATAGAAATTTTCCCTCAAATTCTGCGACTGTGTAAATTTAACATTCTGAACCCAAATTTTTTCCCATGTTTCCAACATCACTGGTTCTTCAAAATTTTGTGCCCACTTAATCATACAATCTTTAACCAATTCAGTTTCTGAATCCCTTTCTAACAAAACATTATAAAGCCTTTTAATATGCATTGGACCGTTCTCTTTTATATGTCTAACCAATTCTTCCTCATGCAACATTATACCAGTTTTTTGGTCCTCTTTCCATCTGAATTGAAGTTGATTGTATTGTAACCAAGTTAAGTTAATCCCTTCATCCAACAGTGTCTCTAATGTCTTCAACTGCCATCTGCCCGCATCTGTAAAAAGAACCTCTTTATATAAAAACCCCCCGAGTGACATTATATTTGTATTCCACATGATATGACCAAGATCCAACCATAGCGGTATTTTGTAATCCCATTTAAATCGGTGCTTCTTCCAAACCCTCATCAAAGAGTCTCTAAGTATATGGCTTTTAAATACTTTATCCACTTTGTTCTCATAAAATAAGTAGGCATGCCATCCAAATTCAAGATCAAAACTTTCTATATTCAATATTCCAGTCTTTTTCCTTCCAAACCAGTCGCTTGCTTGAGTCAAAGTTGCTGCTTCATAATATAATTGTAGGTTTGGAAGTTTAAGACCTCCCCTTTCTGGAACATCTTGCATAATTTTCAATTTCACTCTCAGTTTTTTCTCGTTCCAGACAAACTTATTCACTCCACTTTGCCACTCTTTCAGTTGTTTATCACTTTTAAGCACCGGAATCATTTGAAACAAGAAAAGAAATCTTGGCAAAATATTCATCTTAACTGCTGCTATTCTTCCGAGTAAAGACAGCTGCAGTTTTTTCCAAGTCTCCATATCTTTCTGCACATCTTGCCACAACACCTCATAATTATTTTGAAACAATTTCATATTTGATTCTGCAACCTGAACTCCTAGATATTTTACCTTTGGTACAATCTCAAAACTTGCCCTCCTTTCAAGCTCGTGTTTACGATCTTGTGTCATATTTTTGACTATCATCTTTGTTTTTTTCTGGTTCAGTCTAAAACCTGAAACTTTACCATAGTCTTGTATAATGTCTTTCATCTGGATTATTGATTCCATTGGCTGTGTTAGGGCCCTGAAAACCTATTTATTTCAACTAGCTGGGCTGGCTTGAATTAAATTTTAAATTGATTTTAAATTGGGTTGTTTTAATTTACGGCCAAATATTTAATTATTTTAATACTGTTTTTAAATTTTGTATGCTCTGTTTTTACCTTGGCTGTGCACCGCCCTGAGTCCTATTTGGAGAAGGGCGGTATAGAAATTTAATTAATAAATAATAAAAAAAATAAATAATAATAACCAGATCATATGCAAATGCCTTTATTCTGTAGTCCTCTTGCCTTATCATTATACCTTTCAAGATATTAGAGTCCCGAATTGTATTTAACAAGACTTCTAGTGTTAAAATAAATAACAATGGGGATAACGGACATCCCTGTCTTGTTCCTTTTTCAATTTTAAACTCTGTTGTCAAACTTCCATTAATAATAATCTGTGTCTTTTGCTCTTGGTAAATTGCTGAAACCGCCTGTATAAATTGGTCCCCAAAGTCATCTTTTTTAAAGTCTTTAATAGAAAATTCCAATCCACTCTATCAAAGGCCTTTTCCGCATCCAAAAAAACCAGCACTGCAGATATCTGTTTATTCGTCTCAAGATATTCCAATAAGTCTATTACTTGCCTTACATTGTCCTTCATGTATCTGTCCTCTATAAATCCTGCTTGATCATCATGAATCACCTCTTGGATTACTGGCATCAACCTGTTGGCTAGTACTTTTGCATAAATTTTATAATCAGTATTCAGAAGAGATATTGGTCGATAATTCTCCGGTTTTTTAGGACCTACTTGCTCTTTTGGTATCAAAGAAATATAAACTGTTGTTCATGATGGGGGTATTTTACCCCCTTGTTGAATATTGCAAAATAAATATAAGAACTCATTATTGTTATAGGAGTATAGTATAATCTGCCAGCTGCCTGCAATTAGTGCGAGTTCAAATCTCACCAGGCTCAAGGTTGACTCAGCCTTCCATCCTTCCGAGATGGGTAAATTTAGGACCCAGATTGTGATTCTACAAAGCTGACTTTGTAGAAACACCACTTATGGGGGGGGGGGGGGGGGCAAAAGCTCTAATAAGCAGGTATATACAAAAGAATGAAGGCTATTGCTATAAGTGCATTGTAAACTGCCCTGAGCCTTTGGAGGAGGGCGGCATATAAATTGAACTAATAAATAAATAAATAATAAATAGGACAAAATATATAGGACAAATAAATAGGACAAAAATAAATAGGACAAAACATATAGGACAAAAAAATTACAACAGATTAGTCAGTAGATCAAACAGTCCAGCCTAAAGATATAATTAAATTAGAATTTACATACTAGCAGTAAGCTGTGGATTTGGTTTTATCTTTATCCAAAATGGAAAAAAAGTCAGAAAAATAAATTCATTAACCATAAAAGACACAAATACCAAGATGGAAATGGATAGATTTTAGTCTGGAGTCACTGACTTAATAACTTAGTATACAGGTAGTCCTCAATTTATGACCAAAATTGAGCCCAAAATTTCTGTTGCTAAGTGAAACATTTGTTAAGTGAATTTTGCCCCATTTTGCCACAGTTGTTAAGTGAATCACTGCAGTTGTTAATTTATTAATGCTTAAATTAAGAGAATCTGATTTCCCCATTGACTTTGCTTGTCAGAAGATCACAACAGATGACCATGTGATCCTGGGACACTGCAACCATCATAAATATGAATCAATTGCCAAGTGTTTGAATTTTGATCACCTGACAATGGAGATGCTGCAACGGTTGTAAGTGAAAAACGGTCATAAATCACATTTTTCTGTGCCATTGTAACTTTGAATGGTCACTAACCAAACTGTTGTAAGTTGAAGGCTACCTGTACTTATTCCTGCTGCATGTGGTGGAACACAATTATGACTAGTATGTCACAATTTGTGCAACCTGTCTTGGAACCATTAGGGGCATCTTGGGTAATTTTATTTATGTACAGCAGAGGTGGGTTTCAGCAGGTTCTGATCAGTTCTGGAGAACCGGTAGCGGAAATTTTGAGTAGTTCAGAGAACCAGTAGTAAAAATTCTGACTGGCCCCGCCCCCATCTATTCTCTGCTTCCCAAGTCCCAGCTGATCGGGAGGAAATGGGGATTTTGCAGTAACCTTCCCCTGGAGTGGGGTGGGAATGGAGATTTTACAGTATCCTTCCCCTGCCACCCCCGCCAAGCCATGCCACCAAGCCACACACACAGAACCGGTAGTAAAAAATTTTGAAACCCACCACTGATGTACAGGATATTCTATCCATCCAAAATAGAGTGATTTCTAAAGTTCCAGCTGTAGTATTTAATATTAGTTAAGCTACAACCAGAGGACATTAATGTAATAACTCATGGATCTAATCCATGTTCTGTGTCCAAGGGTCAGCGACATATGAAGGATCCAACTGTGATTTTTTTTTTCTGAGAATGTTGTATCAATGGAAGGTCTGTTCATTGACAAACCATCTTAACTTATGCTGTTTTGCTCATTATCTCTGTTGCTGAAACTGTTAAATTAATTTGCTCTATAATCGTAGCTAGCCTTCAGTTTGGTATAAATTTCAAATAAGCTCTTTTTGACAAGTGAAATGATTTTGCAGGCAATATTATCAAAATTTTCTCTTGCAAGGATAGTGTTTTATGTGTCCCTTGAGTGTCCTATAAACTCCTATTATTAATGGTGTGTTCATGGTTATATTGATGCGTGATAGCGTTGATGTGGCATGCAGAGTTAGGGAATTTTAGTGCTTGTAAACTATATTAAGCAATGTGCTTTGCAGGCCGGGTCCAGATAACATAATATAGCACTACTAATTATATTGATCTAATTAATCTAACTAAATAGCTGCTAGATATGTTGTACATGCCATTTATCTATACTAACATTGTGTAAACCTTTTCTGCCTGTCTATTTAATATATAGTTCAATATTCACTTAGAAGTCTTTAACATTGAGCCAAGTGTCGTGATATGCATTATGATAGATCTAGGATATTTGAAGGAATGGGGATAATCTGTCTAAAGCCAAACAAAGATAATGCAACAGATCAGCCTCTTTGTAAAACCATACTATCTATCTATCTATCTATCTATCTATCTATCTATCTATCTATCTATCTATCTATCTATCTATCTATCTCTATCATCTATCATCTATCTATATCTGTCTATCATCTATCTATCTATCTATCTATCTATCTATCTATCTATCTATCTATCTCTGTCTATCTATCTATCTATCTATCTATCTATCTATCTATCTATCATCTATCTTCTCTTCTTTTCCATTGATGGTATTACTGAGTTTGGGTAATGAAAACAAGCAAGCTCAGAGATCACCAAGGACCCCTCCTGTCAACCCTGAGCTACAAATGTTCTCCTCTATTAGTTTTATTATTTCATTATTTTAATGTACTAAGTAGTTAAATATTTCAGGTAATTAGGTAGACACTTCTGAATATGTAAAGATGAACGTAATTGCAATAATGCATAGAGGCATATGAGCTGACACAGCCACAGTAGCATCGTAGCAAAGGCAAATGAAATGGCCCTATGCCTCTGTGTCATGTCCTACTTACTGTGCTAAATGTTATTACAGTAACATATTATTAAGGCTATTTGTCTATAGCTCCATTGTTCCCAGTTACATTGCCATTCCAATTCCCTCTACCCAATTTGGTATAGTGTCACCCTTTCCTTATGTCACAATGATTTATATTAAATTGATGACTCTTTCCAGATCCACTAATGCTGAACTTTGGATTTGCGTTCTAACACTGATCATTGCAGCTCTAGGCAGTTACAGGTAAGCGTTGTGAAGTTAGGCGGTTACTGGACAAAGAACAGAGGTTCAAAGCTAAAAGGCTACTTTTGCCAGCTTCTTCTTTGGAAAGACTCAAAGCTACAGCTTCTTTCAGTCTAAAGTAGGCATTGGTAAGAGCTGTCACTTGCCCATTTATCTGTTTAAAATTAAAATCCAATATAGATTTAGGTGGTCTCCATTCCAAAAACCAGACAGGATTTGTCTTCCTTGTACATTAAATTATTTTAGATACAGACACAACCATACTTTATATACATCAGTCCAGAGGTGGTATTCAGCCGGTTCGTACCAGTTCAGCCAAACCGGTAGTGCCCCGGCTGTATGTAGGTAGAGGTAGTGCCTCTATGATGTCCTATTTAGGCATGTTTTTGAGGCTAGGTGCATGCATGGAAGGCACGCGAGAGAGCAAAGAGCATGCACGGAAGGCGGGGCGCATGCACGGAAGGCGCACGTGGGGTGAACCAGTGGTAAGAATATTGGAAACCCACTAGTCTTCTCAAGTAGGCCAAAAATGTCTTTTTTTCTTGTCTTGGCTAGCAACCTCACTGCTGAGAATCTTGGAGAAGGCCACCCAGTCAAGGGAAGTCCAGCCTTACTCTAAATGGGATCTGGCTGGGAGTTTAGTTTTGATTAGGTGGTTCATTTGGATAGTGCAGGCATCAGACAACTTGTGTATTATCCTGGAAAGCACCTTAAGTGAAGTCAAAAGGTATTAATTTAAGATTGCGATAAATGGAAATGGTCCTTGGGCCATCTGAGCCTCTACATTTTCTTGTACCCCTTTAGCAAGGATTAGAATAATCAGGAGCTATCTTAGTCACTGATTTTCATCTCAATATCCATCCATTTGTTCATTCATAATCAGGAGGCCTTTTTCCTGCAAAGACTCTCACACTGGGGAGTTTATAAATAGTATTTTATAGGCGATTTTAAAGTCCTATTAGCCACATGTTTTTTTTTTTAGGACTTAGAGGTATGGTAAGGAGCTAAAAATTTAACCTGCTGCTTCATGTGGAAAGTTATTTCACTGAAATCCATTTTATAACTATAATTATTCTTTCCCCAATAACTGTAATTATATTTCCTTTCCCAAGGGTTGGAGACACTATTTATACACCAAAAAGTTTCAGGCTATTTTGCTGCTGAAAAGAAGTGTGATACTTTGAGGCCAGGATAAAATTCACTCATAACACTATATTGGATACTGAACATTTTGAGTTGGTTATATTTTGAAGGAATTGTATATGATTTGAATGTCCTATGCTCCTTGGTGGGAGCATGGAAGTGTTTGTAATATTCCCATTGTTTTCTACCTCAGAGTTATGGCAATAGTGGAGTTTAATGCACACAGTGCATTACCTATTATCTGAACAGCAGAGAGGATATTTTAAAAACCACAGAAATAAATTCCCCCACAAGACAATGGGAAGACAGTTCTTGTATCATCAGTTGGAATCCCACTCCCTAAATAAAGATCTGTTATTTAAAGTAAAAAAAAAAATCCCTGCATCTTTTTAATAGAACAGACATAAGATTTGTTTCAGTTTCTTTCAAGAAACCATCTGTATCACTCAGCCAAACAGATTAAATGAGAGCAACTAATATTTTTTTAAAGATTCATCTTTGCATTTTAAACATGCCCTGAAATTGAATATAGCAAGACATAGCAGCACTCATGTTCGAGTTACATAGCAAAGTTCAACTAATCAACATAAAAAAAAAAATTGTATTAAGAAAATACAAAAAAACAAAGAAAAGGGTAACACAAAATCATCAATAAATTTATGCCATGATTCATTACAGTCATCCATACGGATTTATATTAATCAATTCTGCAAAGAAAAAATCAACATTGAATTATGAGAATTTGCATTTACATAGCCTCAGCAATATTAGCAATACCTGTTTGTATAGTGGGGAAACGTATGCACATAATGCTTGCAAAATCTGCAAGCAAAATAAAACACAACACAACTGTATGCAACCCACAAAGTGGTGGGTTGCCCCCTGTTTGGACCGGTTCACAAGAACTGGTAGTAAAACTGGCGGGAGGCTCCGCCCACTGATCTGGACTTCATCATAGGTGATCTGCGCATGTGCAGAAGCAGGCGTGATGCGAACCGGTAGTAAAGGTAAGTAGAACCCACCCTTGAACCCAGCTATATCAATTCTAAGTTCATTATAACAATTAAAAGAAATGGTTCTAACTTAGCAAATAGATTAGCAGGTATACCGTTAATTGCTTCTTTCTTCTCAACTTTTACATCACTCCTAGTTTCTACTAACTAGCTGGAAAATGGTTGGAAGAAGCAAACTAACCGCAATCCACAAAGCCCAACCATAATGTCCAGGAAAATTGGGCTATTCCATAAAATGCCACTAGAAAGTCATTTTTAAAAATTATTTCATTTCACAAACCTTTCAAACACGTGTTTTGTTTCATTGTTTAATATTTTCAAAACTGTCATTTTTAGGTCAAAACAAGTTGAGGTTGAAATAGTTTTATACCTCTCTATTAATGAACAGATTCTAAGATAAAACAATGATTGGAGAATATAATTTTTATTATATTCTGAATATGGAAAAAATACTGTTGTTAAAATCTGGTCTAAATATGCATCAACGCTATGCTTTACAACTGTAAAGATATATTGAGGGAGTCACCAGTCCTCTCTTCCCTGTGTTATTTTAATGCACTTTATATATCAGCCATCTAAACCCAAATTCAAGGGAAAGCTTACTGATCCATATTTCATGCAAGCCATATGCTGCTCTGAAGGCACATAATTTATAAACCCTTTTAACCGATTGTGTTAAACAACAATTTCCCCCTCCTTTCTGTTCTCAAGACAAAGGCCTGGCCCATTCCATCTGATCAGCATCTTATTCTTCAGGCAGGTGTCAAGACTGCTGAATTTCATCCAGATGGCAGCTGATGTTGAAGGAAAGCCTGAGCAAATATCTATCTAGTTATCTATCACACGTGCCACAAGGAGGTGTAATTCCCCACTTGGAATAACTAGGCAAGGCATTTGGCCAGCTCCTTTTGTCTGAATCAATAAGGGTGGGCATTGGGCTTTTGTTTACTATGTCCATGACATGAGTGAATCAAATTATCATGCTCCGAAAACTGGATTGCTATCATATAGCCCTTAGAGTATTTAGCCTGTGTATCCATGTGTGTGTTGGGATGGTGTGGGTAAAATCAGCAGCAAGACCCCCTCCCCCGGTCTTTATGATGATTAGCATGTATAGGTCTCTGTCTGTCTCTGCCTGGATAGTCATTCTTCCTAATAAAACCTTCTGATTTGTTGAAAGGTAACTACAGAGCTTGTAACCAAGGTACAGGTGCAATGAGAGTTCCAATCTGTGTGTGTAAGAAAGGATTGGTCCCTTGGGTTGTCTTGCAGTGCTTGTAACAGCTAATTGGGCCTGTTAGGGTCAGCAATTAGCTCTGAGCAATTCAGAACTTCTGACAGCACCACCTTTCTCTGTAAACCAACTCTTTCTTGAACAACTGTGCCTCAGATAATCCAAGAGTTCACCGAGCACTACACAAAAAATGAGGCACGCATTTCCAGGAAAGGCTGTGCCCTTTTGTCATTTATGAAACTGGAACATTCAATTCGCCATCTTGCCATGCTGAACAAGAATTTGCCACATTGCAAAAAACATAATTGATTCTCTTCCGTACCTTTACTATGCCGTTGTTTTATTGTCTTTTTATTACAGAAACCCAATAATGCACACACTGCCCTAGTGGGTGCAGTACAAATATAATAGGCACATGCTTATGAACCATTGCAAGCTGCAAGATACTGAAACTGCAAAATGAAGGGGGGGAAGCTTATTTTAAAATTAGGGTGGAAAATTGGATCGCGTTTCACTTCCGCCTTTGGATTTTATTACAGCACTACAAACTTGAAGTGTATGCTCATTATACTCTATCCTTTTGTGGGATAGGCCATTATGTTTTTAGCAGTTGTGCAAAAGATGGCATTGTTGGCAGGTGCAGCTTGCTGGAAAGCATAAAAAGGGAAGGCTGCACCTGCTGAAATTCCCTGTCCTGTCCTTCTTTATTCCTTGACACTTGAGTTTCAATGGTTGGCTTACAGAAGTTTTGTCAAGTCTCCAGATACTTTTCCAAACACATGAAATGTGTTGCTTACCTTGTCTGAGACATCCTGTTTACAGATTTTGTTTACTCTCTCAAATCTCCGGTGCACTTCTAGATAGAACAAGAAAATAAGGCTAAAGTTACAGCAGTCTTGGATCCTAACCAAAATGATAGCACATGGAAGAACCCTTCATGGATCATTGCCCATCACACAGGAAGTGGAGTATTTCATATTTATAGGTCTCTTTTACAAACCACTATGAAGCAAGCAGACCAGGAGATGGGGGAAACTTATGCTTCTTATGAGTTTCTTATGCTCTGCAAGATTATAATAGTGAGAAACTTGCAACAGCTGAGTCTTTAAACTTGGCTTCGTGATTAGTGTGAGGGCACAAAAAGATGTTTTTCTAGAGTACTTACGTATTAGTTTTCAGGCATGCTTGTCTAGCTTCTCTGTTAAAAGGAGACGTGTTCTGGTATTCAGAAAGTCTAACTTTCCTCTTCAGGGAGTAGTTTTCAGATTGTTTTGAGGTGATAGAGTTTGGAAAAATGACAGCTTTATTTCCAGATATTTAATAAAAACATAAATGTTTCCTGACCCCTATATATAAAGGAGTAGCAGTTCAGGATTTTGTGTACACATGGTAGAAAGGAGAATTAAATGCGAAGTAGAGTGGATGCAGTGAGATTAAGGGGATTTACATTATTCAGATTTTATAGAAGGCCTATAATTCAGAGAAACCAACCTAGTTTCTCCTCGGTAGATGTTTCTGCCTCAGAAAAGAACAGGAGCTTCTGTCTGCAGCAGTAGCACAACTACTGTATGGAGCAGAGTTTCTCAAATGTTGTGGTCACATGATGCCCTAATAATGGTAATTGATGATAATCATGTGAAGAACAGTAATAAAATAGATATCCTGGATATCAGTAGCTTCTGGAAGAATTGTGAAAGGCTTTTTCACTATGGGCAATTATTGTGCAAGTCATCAGATTGGCATAAAAAGGTAAAGGTTCCCATCGCACATATGTACTAGTCGTTCCCGACTCTAGAGAGTGGTGCTCATCTCCGTTTCAAAGCCAAAGAGTCAGCGCTGTCCAAAGACATCTCCATGGTCATGTGGCTGGCATGACTAAATGCCAAAGGTGCACAGAATGCTGTTACCTTCCCACCAAAGGTGGTCCTATTTTTCTACTTGCATTTTTTACATGCTTTCGAACTGCTAGGTTGGCAGAAGCTGGGACAAGTAATGGGAGTTCACCCCTTTACATGGCACTAGGGATTTGAACCGCTGAACTGCCGACCTTTCGATCGACAAGCTCAGTGTCTTAGCCACTGAGCCACCATGCCTCTCAGGTTGGCATAAGGTATGCTAAAATCAGAACATGCTCTAGGCTTTTCTTGAAGAAGTTGACTGTCCATCCTATTTTCTGGCTGATAGTTTTGATTGTCCAGCTATTCTCAAGCTCACAGCTGCCCATGTTCACCTACCCTGCCTAGCACTATCTCATTTGTCTTCTTTCTTGAACTGGTGGAGCATTAGCTATACATAACATGTTCAGCAAGATTATTCACCTGCCCGTTACCACATTCTTGGTTTTTTGTTTTTTGTTTTGTTTTGGTACACCCTTTTGTTTCTTTTCCCCACTGATAGGGGGGGAATCTTTGTTTTGAATCTTTGTTCTGATAGCTATGGAGATGGAAGGATTTTTTGAGAAGTATTTTTTAAATATTTTATTCACTGGTAGTATTGAAACTTTAGATGTTCAGGCTCCAGAGACCTTGGAAATCCAGAGCCTACCCTGGATAGTGTTGCTATTCTAAAGGTGCTTTTCTAAGAGGCAACTGGATTTTCTGTTTTTTTCTTTGAAGATGTTTTGCTTCTCATCCAAGAAGCTTCTTGAGCTCTGGAAAAGCATCTTTGGGACAATCATGACCTGGATGATTGAGAATCTCCATAGACATGTTGCTAGTCTACAACCAAAACAACAGGCCACACCGAAGAGAAGAGAAGAGAAGAGAAAGCCAGCTTGTCTAGGTAGAATGGGAGTACAAACTGTCAGGGTTCTGGATTTGTCTGAAGAAACTCAAACTCTTCCAAATGGCGTTTATGTCATTTAAAAATTGCTGGCATAAACAACAAAAAACAAAAACCTGCATACATAGTTCTGTCTTATAAGCACACATTACATCGTCAGCCTCTTTAGACAATACAATATTACTTTCAGTTGTCAATGCTCACTTAACATTCAAATTATACTTTATGATTAGTGAATGAACTGATGGATTAGTCAAGCAATGCTTTCATTTCTACTTCATCTTATCATATTCTAAGATGTGCTGTATCACTGAAGTAATATAAAATGAGGTAGTCTGGTTCCCATTTAAGTGCATTGTCCCAAACTATTATTTTCAAAACATTGTTCACAAACAGGTGCTATATAAACATTGTACATATTTCTGAATCTTAAGAAATTAATCAAGTTACTGTGGTCAATAAAATCCAGAGTCAGAACATTCCTTTATTGGATATGTAATATTTGTGAGAGAATAACTCAGTAAGATTTGAGAAACCTCTGAATGTGTTATCACAACCTAGTACCCTTCAAATATATTAGGATTATAATACACACAATTCTGAGCCAACATGGACGAGAAAAGTATGGTTATAATACACTTGGAGGACACTAGATTGGGCAAGGCACCTACTTGACAAAAAATATATCATGCTCTTTCTAAGTATGACAGGAGAAATGAATTTATGTAGTTTGATGTGTTTTTGGTGTTAAATATCTATCTGGAGATAGTCATCCAGGTCATGGTTGCCCCAACAGTGCTTTTTCAAAAGGCAACTGGACTTTGTTTTTCCTTGAAGACATTTCACTTCTCATCCAAGAAGCTTCTTCAGTTCTGACTGAATAGTGGTAGATGGAAGGATTTATATTCCTTGCAGTCATCTGGTCACTAGCATTCTTTCTAGCATCATTGAGGCATTGATGAACCTTCTTGGATGAGAAGCAAAACATCTTTAAGGAAACACAAAGTCCAGTTGCCTTTTGAAAAAAATATCTTTGGGACATACTTTTAGAGTTATTTCAATCATCTAAAGAGAAGCTGACTCCTAACATGGCTCATCTGCTGCTTTTAGTGGATGGCTTTTCCATTTCACCTGCATGTGCAGATATGCCAATTGTTGCCCACTACTAACATATTGGTGGAAAACAACTTTCATCAATAAGTTCAGTGGCACACTATTGACACCTGGAGCAGGGGTGAAATGCTCCTGGATTGGACCGGATCATCCGATCCGGGTGATTTTTCCCTGTGGTTCAGCGATCCGGTAGCGATCGCTGCCTGGGTGTCATTACTTCCTGGTTTTAACCAGGAAGTAATGTTTTTTTACCTTCTGCGCATGCTCAGAAGGTTTTGCACATGTGCAGAAGGTTTTGCGCATGCGCAGAAGGTGTGCATGTGCACCTGATGTGTGTGTGCGGCACGTGCACTTCCAAACAGGTAAGGAAGGTAAGTTGATTTCACCCCTGACCTGGAGGCCTATCCAGAACTAATTTGGCATAGTGGTTAAGGCACCAGTCTATAAACTGGGAACCATGAATTTTCAAGTCCTGCCTTACCCATAAAAGCCATCTGGGTGACCTTGAGCCAGTCGCTCTCTCTCTCAGCCCAACTCTCTTCTCAGGGTTGTTGTTATGGGGAAATAGGAAGAGGAAGGTATGTTGGATATGTTCGCCCCCTTAAGTTATTTTTACAGATAATAAAAGTTTGATATAAATAAAAAGCACAATATTTTATTTCATATTTATTTATTTTTCCGTATTTATATTCTGCCGCAAAGCACATAACTTCATACAAAGCAGCTTGCCATTCAAATAAAATGCATTTATAAAAACCACATTAACACCCTAGCAAAACCTCCTAAGTCATTAAGATTCTTCTCATAAAAAATGTTGGTGTCAGTTGGTCTTACAGGGAAGTGGAGAGGACAGTCCAACTGGATACAAATTTAATAAATAATTATGAAGTCCCAAGACTTATTAACATCTGATGTAGAGATTTCCAGTGGATTATATCTAAGACTCTCTTGAATATTCCTTTCCAGAAAAATGTAGCAATTTGCAGTTGGGTATATTCTAGTCTACTGTCTTGTCAGTTGAAGTCATGTGTTGCCAAAATTAGTGAAATAGTTATAGCTACATTTATGCTTCAAATGCAAGTGTAACCTAGTTTCATCTCTTGGGAGTAGGACTCACATATTCTAGGAAGATCTGTGCCTTTCTACTGAATCAGTTATTATTATTTTTTTATTTAAAAAGAATCCCTCTTCTTTTTCTTAAAGAATTTTGTAAGACCACAAATTTAAAAAGTGAGCTGGTGCTCCAGGTGCATAATATGGCTTTTCTGTCCAAAATGCCTGGAATGTCAAAATTGCTATAACCTTCCAAGAGAAATGCTAAATCACAATGTGATAAGAAAGGCAACCTTGACAGGGCTGGGAATGACAGCTCTATAATTTCAGCATTATTTTAATACAATGTAGAAGTACCTTATATGTTTAAGCTTCATTTTACATCTTTCTTCTTCTCCTTTTTTTTTTCTTGGTGGAATAATTGATTCATACTTGTCTGCCCGGGTTTCAATAGTCTTCCTTTCTTGCATTATTTCATTGCCTGTCTTTCGTATTTCTTTCACTTTTCTACTCTCTTGAAAAAGATTTTTGGGGGGAGTCGTATAAAAATAAAGCATATTAACAGCCACCTTTACTCAAAGAGGCACAGTCCTGCTGTTAGAGATGGAACTGATATTTATGTTGGTCAGAAGAATGATTTAACTACCTGTTCCCATGTTTATTGTGCACTCATGAAAGGAGAAAGAAAGAAGTCAAATCAAAGAAAAATACATTATTGTTTATTGTGACTTAGGGTCTGCCAAAGAGTACTGCCAGAGATAGAGCTCTGAGCTTAGTGAATGGCGATATTTTAAAACAACCAATATGTTTCCATGGGACACGAAGGATATCAAGACCATGCTGGTCTCTGAAACACACTACTACTAATTTCTTCAACTTTCTCAACAGTGTCACTTTCTAGCTAATACCTTGCAGAACAATGATGCATTTCCAAATTTTATTGTAAGAATTGTGCCTCTGTTTGGTGGCCCTCTCCTTTTTGTATTTATTATCTTGGGAATATTCAAACTGATGTGGGGAAGGAAATGGATTGGCCCCGAATAAATTGTGTGTGTGTGTAATATATATATAAGAAAAAAAGAACATTAGCAATGTGTTACAAATTTAATTCCAAAGTGCGGTTCTAAAATTAAAATTAATGTAAAGGGCGATTTATGAAATAGGATAAAGGCCTGAAGCTTGAGAGTTGGTCTTCATATGAATTCTGAGCCAGTCGAGCATTTTTCTCTCTATGAAAAATTAGCAACCTGGATCTTCATTTCTCAATTCAGAAATCAGAAAATGAAACAGGAACAATCTGAAAATGTTAACTTGAATATCCAGATTCTTTCTGAGTCCAAAGACTCTGGATAAAAAACAAATGATTCTGAGAAGATTGAAAGTTTAGTCTCTATAAAGTACCTGAGATCATTGATACTAGGAGGAATATGTTTTCCTTTTTTTGGCTTGAGTGGCAAAGTTAAAACAAACAAGCAAACAAACCATTCTTGAATGGGTTTGATGGGGTATGTGTGCGGGGGGGAGTGTATTTTCAAAGGTTAACTTTAAGAAGCAACAGGGGTATCTTGGAAATCTGCCAGCTTAAAGCATCCATTTCAGCCTTTGAAGGAGCTGTGGTGGCGCAGAGGTTAGAATGCAGTATTACAGGCTAATTCAGCTTACTGCCAGCAGTTTGATTCTGACCGGCTCAAAATTGACTCAGCCTTCCATCCTTTTGAGGTCGGTAAAATACGGACCCAGATTGTTGGGGTCAATATGCTGACTCTGTAAACCACCCAGGACTGCTATAAAGCACTATGAAGCAGTATATATGTCTAAGTGCTATTGCAATTGCAAAAACATTCCTAAACCTGCACAAACCATACCCATTTGGTATATTATATGCAGCATGCTGTATGTAAGATTGTCCTTGAAATTATCTAGGAAGTTACAACTGTACATGAATCTTTTAGCGTGGGAAATCAGCTTTTGCAGAATAGCTCTTATTCTGCAATTATGGCAAGGGTTTCCAGTAGGTTTCTAAGCCAAATTAAAGTGCTGGTTATCACTTACACAGTTGCCTATGATGGAACACTGAGTTATATCTCAGAATCAGGTCCAATGTGATTCTGCCTGTCCCACAAAGTGAAAACTTTACCTCTTATATGGAATTTTGACGTTTAGCCAATGATCATTGGATGACCATTTTTTAAGCTATGACTCATGTTATATATACATATAATTGGAGGAAGATATTTTTGTACTGTGTTTTATCATATTTTGCCCAGACTGGATGGTTATAAATATGTTGTCAAATAAAAAAAAAATAAAGAAAATAAATATGACAGCAATTGTTACTTCTGTTCACTCAGGTTTCTATTTCTTAACAGGAAAGATACTGTAGCTCCATTATCTTAATATAAATATAGCTATTCAGTAAATTGAACATGTGTTTAATTATATACATAATTAAAAAACCAATCCAAGTAAAAATGAGAGATAATCTTGGTGAGTAATACATTTGATTTCTTTTTTTTTTAAAGTAACGAAATTCAACAGCATTCCCACCACCACCACAACCATAGTAAACTTAAATCACCAAAAGGTGTCACTCATTCAAATTGTCCTTTTTGGCTCTGGGCTAAAACCTTATTGAATTCTACGATTTAAAGGGAAAAATGCACTGAGTAGTGTTAAGCTTGGAATTCATTTGTAAATTTAGTTCTTCACTCCTACACCAAGTAGTATTTTCTTCATAATTCAGGTGTGGAATAAACCAATGACTAACTATAGCAAAACTTTGATATTAAGATAGTAAACACATGATATATATACTCTATTTTCTTCGTAGGTCAGTCTACTGATTAGAAGCTTCTTGAATAAGTTGGCATTTCTGTAGTGTAGCACAAAGCATCAATGTATGATAGTATCTGGCTGATGTTGTCAACCTATGGTGAAACTTTTTTTTTCTCTACTCATTGGGTAAGGGTCACTTGTTTATATTACATTTGTGAGATCCACACAGATAAAAGGTTCTTTTCTTAATTTAACCACTGCTGGCATTTTGCCATTTGCAAACTCTTCTTATGCTCAGTTCTCCTGCTCATAACAGACACACCAGCTGCTCTGTTCCTTATGTCCCTTTGCAGGCCACCACAGACATATCACCAGACTACAGATTTCCAAAAGAGCCATCACTGTGAAATGTATGTGGTGCACTAGAATAAAGGAAGATTCCTATAGAGTGCTGTTATACATAAAGAATGAGTAACTATTATGTGGACTCTACACCCTGTCAGGATGTTTATTTTATATGAAACTCATAAAAAAAAGGTAGGAGATGATGATAAGATGCTGAACAACTTGCATATAGAATATACAAGTCTCTAAAAGGTATGCAGGGAAAAATAAGTGTGAATGACTTGTGTTGGAGATAGTATGAGTGCATTATCTTTTCTATCACAGCTGTAGAATGATTAAAATAGTACAGCAGTCTTAATCTCTTCCTGGTGTGCATATTTAAATGGCAGTGTTATACATGGATGTATTGCTGTTATCAGAATAGACTGTGATGGCTCATCATTCATAGTGTTTGATTTAAATATATTTATGTTTTAATGTACAAGTATAAATACATTTTATGACTGTAAGCCACCCAGAGTTATCCTGTGGTAAAATGGGTGGCCAATACATTTAAACAAACAAATAAACAAACAAATCCAAGACTTATTTCTACTAACTTCAAAAGATAAGCATTGCTGTATATATGGAGAATGTATACATTATATGAAAATCTGCCCCAAAATAATAATGATATTACAAAGATATCCTAATAAAAAAAATGATTTTTCCAAAACAGTCATTACAACAATATAGCTTATCTGTGTGCCTCTATGTAAATTCAAAATAATAGGTTAGATTCCAAGATATGTGGAGAGAGAATGAAGGGAGGCAGGAAAATATTAGACATGGACTCAGACTTGTTCCTTCTGGACCTTCAGGGGTATAAGAGAAGGGGAGGTAAAACACAGGTTGAGTTGCAAGTTTTTGTTACTATAGCTTATTTTCAAAAAAACATAGTCTTCCCGTTGTCTACCTCCTAGGGTTGACATCATATGAATGGCCTTCCACTCATTGACAATTCAATCACAATTCATTTTTGCCTGCATTGTCACATTCTGAATGCATATGTGCACATTCATACTATCCCAGATCTCCTCTGAAGCCTATCCTAATGTTCTGTAACAGATGACTGAAAGGAATTGAAGCAGCCAGTAGGAAATTTTTGGGCTGAGGCAGTAGTGGGTTGCTCCTGGTTCAGTCCAGTTCTATAGAACTGGTAGTAAAACTGGTGGAAGGCTCTGTCTACCCACCACGACGTCATCATGGGTGATCTGTGCATGTGCGGTCCCATTGTGAACCTGTAGTAAAGATAAGTAGAACCCACCCCTGGGCTGAGGAATTTTAGGTAGCTTGTAAGATCTATGATGATGATGATGATGATGATGATGATGGTGATGATGATGATGATGATATTCATTCAGTCATGTCCAACTCTTGACAATTCTATGGGCCAGGTCTTTCCACATTTTCCAATCTTGCATTGCTTCTTTGAGTTTTTCTATTCTGTGGCCGGTGTCAGCTTTGGTGATGTCCAGCAACTGTGTTCTTTGACAGTCTGGTTTCCTTTTACCACTAACTCTTCCAAACACAACTTCTTTCTCCACTGAATTCCCCTACATGACATGGCCAAAGTAAGTGAGACACAGTTTTGTGATTTTGTAACTTCTATAAAACTTCATAGATCTCCAGGCTTAATCTATTCTTTCATTTAGAAAGGGAACAAAGGTTTCTCCAGAAACATCAATAGAATATGCAGTTTCTGAACCATTACATTCAAGTAAGCTAATCAGTTCCTAAACTCTTAGGAAGAGAAGACATTAGCCTGACCTCTCACAATTCTGAAATCAACCTTTCTTAACAATTCATTCTTAGTGTAGGGATAATGTTCTTTGAAATCCACTTGGCCTCAGGTTAATCCAGAACGTTTGTAAAATGGCATGGTATAAATACAGGTCCAGATCTCACATTTACCAGTAGTTTGGAATATCACGTGTTTGATCCAGATGGCACAATAAAACAGAAGTTCTGATTGCACAGTACCAAATGTTCATTTCAAGAAGCTTTGGGGCAGCTTTTAATTCAAGAGGGTTACGTTATTCTCCTAATGTTTTAACCCAGTTAGAAAGGCTCAAAGTCATCTTGGTCCTTAATGATAGCAAACTCAGTTTAACCTTGGCTTAAACTATGTATTTATACTTATTCGTGAGAGAAATAAAGCAAGCTATTGATTTTACATCCACTTTCACATTAAAATGTACCTTCATAGCTTGCAGATCAGTAGACTGTAAATTGCAGGCTAATGAATGATTTCTCAGTAATTCTCATTCACCAAAATTAGGGTCTTAGGCAGAATTTTTCCACTGAAAATTCTCCTTACTAGATCAAGGAAGTATGACTTGCAAGGACTTTAAAAAAGCAAACTTAAACTGTAGATTAGTGTAAGATTTATAATTCATAGGCATCACAATACCAAACTGAGAAACTAGTCATATATATTTCAGAGCAAGAGTCTACAAAATGATGTTGGCCTCACTATCAACTATTTGTCTATCCAAGCAAGGAAAGTAGAAATTTCTTTCAGGTGGATAATATCCCAGATCCTAATAGCAAAGCTGTTGTCAGCCCTGGAGGCAGTGGTGGGATTCAGCCAGTTCGCACACTTTGGGAGAACCGGTTGTTAACTTTCTGAGCAGTTTGGTGAACTGGTTGTTGGAAGAAATCTTTAGGGCAGAGAACCAGTTGTTAAATTATTTGAATCCCACCACTGCCTGGAAGCCATCTAAAAAGGTAAGCAGTATATATTTGTATAATGAACAATTTTCACATGCAATACAGAATTTAATCCTACAATAGCATACCTTATATCCATAACATTTAAGGTTATATTAAAAAGTCAAACATGGATCTTACCGCTCTATGTGGCATTAGTTTTCTCCTAATTTTGGCAGGACTTGGCTACTTTCAATGAACATTCATTTATAGCACATCAAGGCAACTTGTCATTTCAGCAGTTTAGATGGTCAGTTTACATCTAGGATTAAACCTGCCCAGACTGTCCATGTATTAAGATTCCAGGAAATGAAACAGCTTGTTTATTAGCAAAGCAGTTGAAGGAGTCCAAACTTTGTGTCCCAACTTGTCCTTGAACACAAAGAAATAGATAATCATTTAACTTCAAAACTATTGCTATTGTTAGGATATTGAACAAGGAGGCAATCTAACTTTCTAAAGATTGAGCCTTCTCAAACTCAATATAACTTGTTTCTGGGAAATGTAGGGCCATGTGCACCTTTAGTTACTCAACATACCGAGGACAGCATTTACCAAAAGCTTAAAGTGGCTATTATGAGGACTTTTCCTGGTCTTTTGGCATCCACTGAAAATGCTTTTGCTGGAATGCCACCTAAGCAAAGTTCTTGTTCAGAAGACTTGGAAAGACCTCATTGTGACTGCTCCTAGCTTTCAATAAATTTGATCACTTCCATGTTTTGGAGTAGAAGGCATCAATAGATGTGTTAAGCCAGAGTTCCCCAGCATTTTCGGCTTTGCAGACAGGTGGGAGGGGGAGAAGGGATGGTTCCATGTGAGCAGCTACCAAGCATGTGCACAGGTTTAGTTCCATTTGCACAAGCAGTTTGCACACGTGCCTGCCACTCCAAATGGAGTGTGCATCAGTGGTGAAATCCAAATTTTTTTACTACCGGTTCTGTGGGCGTGTCTTGGTGGGCATGGTGTGGCTTGGTGGGTGTGTCAGGAGAAGGATACTGCAAAATACCCATTCCCTCCCCACCAGGGGTGGGTTCTACTTACCTTTACTACCAGTTCGCAACGGGATCCCGCGCATGCACAGAAGCTTCCTGACGACGTCCGGGTTGGTGGGTGGAGCCTCCCGCCAATTTTACTACCGGTTCTTGCAAACCGGTCCAAACCGGGGGCAACCCACCACTGCTCCCCACTCTTGGGGGAAGGATATTGCAAAATCTCAATTCCCACCCCACTCTGGGGCCAGTCAGAGGTGGTATTTGCCGGTTCTCCAAACTGCTCAAAATTTCCACTACCGGTTCTCCAGAACCTGTCATAACCTGCTGGATTTCACTCCTGGTGCACGTGTGCTCACCCACTGCTTGCACAAGTGAGGCTGGACATGTGCACACACGCTCATTGGCCACTTCTGCTGCCCGGTTGCAAACCTCTCATGGCCCACTAGTGGGCCGCAGCCCACAGGTTGGGGACCCCTGAGTTAAACTCTTCATGAAGGACCTCTTTGAATACTTTGCACATTCTTTGTGGATCAGGGATTTTAAAATGTTTGCATCACACCTCCTTTTTGTGAAATCTTACATATCTCCTCTAAAAATCCAAACATCAAAATGGACACACTTGAAGAATGAAAATAAGACAATGAAACTTTAGGAAAAGTGGATCTTTGTAACTAAAATCTAAACAATAAATTCCCACCGCTCCTGGATTCTTTGTGCACCTCCCAAGGGAAGTACACATAAGCTTGTAGACAGCCCTTTTGTTGTAAATATAGATCAAATTGGATTGCAAAATTGTACTGGACATTTCCTTTTATTCAGTAGCCCAGTGGCGTAGATTATCAACTGCATATACTAAATTTTAGTGCAATTGCCAGCTTTTAAGCATTTCAACATATATTTTCTAACTGCCTTAGCTTTCAGGCCGTATTTGCTTAGAATTTGCTGCTGAAGTTTTTATGTAGGGAAGAACTGAAAAGTGCAGTGCAAGTAATTTCTTCCTTCCACTTTTTATCATAAAGTAAAAGCTGATTATGATTAGATGGAATAAGTCCAATTTGAAACAGTATACAGTTCTATAAACAATCACTTACAAGGATGTAGGTACAATGAGTCTTGTGATATATTGATTAATGCAGTGTGCATACTACATAAAGACAGATACTGACATTGAGATCATTCATAAGCACACATTCTTTTCTGCTTTTATAAAAATATAAGCCTTGCTATCCCACTCCAGTGAGAAACACACTATAAAATTATGTCTCAAAAAAAATAACACAATTGAGATTAATACTGTTCATTAACTAGTCAGACTTCTGACCTTCCAAAATTTGAAGGAATTTATTTTTCTTATAGGAAAAACAAGACATAAAAATATGTGGGTGGTGGTAAGAGATGGTTTATGTCTAAATTTTGCTTAAGAGCTATTATTTAGGTTACTCTAAGGTGCTTTACTATTGGTTTTACAGTACACACACCAGAATAGGCATACAGTAACTGAATTGTTTCAACTTATCAAAATAACATTGAAATAGACTTAATTGTTGAGCAGGAGAAAAAGCAATGTGTCCCCTGAGACTATTAGTGTCATTTAAAAGGCTAAATGTATCATAAAAACATGTCTTTTACTGAATAAAATTGTGCAGACCAACACAATTTTAGCTAATGTGTTCCACATTTCTTGTGGGTTAAAAAAACAGGGTGTTTTTTTTTAAGTAATTGTAACACGGCATTGGTAGTGTTACTAAGGAGAACTTCAGTCTGAAAATCCTCAAGTTGAAGTCTTTCCTGTTTTCTTATTCCTCCTGTGAAGCTCTTTCCTTGCTATGTTGGCACTTGGTAAATAGGTCAGTTGAGGGTTGCATAGTTTTAACCAGATATCTTCCTTTGAAGCCCAGTAACAGTGGAAAAAAAAATGGCCCTCTCTGCCATGTAACTGAAATAGATCTGATCTAGACAATTCCATGTCTGTATCATAAAGAAACAAGAATTAAGTCCCATTAGCTACAACAGAACAAAGACAAGTTGAGGCAAAAAAGGATAGGATAGGATGATTAAATGAGGTGGAAAAATCCATGGCTACATGAATTTATTGAAAAGAACACGAAGAACTTAAAAAGTGGCTTTTTTAAACTTTATGTCCCTACTCCAACATTCTGTAGACAATATAGACATTCTAATATAGCTTATGACCTTATGTATGTAGAATTCCTCTTTCACTGCATAGGATAGACATGTATTGTATCCACATTCCTCTGTGTCTTTAGAACTAGTCTTACACTCCACCTGTATGTATATTAAACTAGAAAAACCAGGACCCATAGTGATCAGTTCAGTTGTGCCATCATTTCAGAGATATTTATTTACCTAAATAGATCAACAGAATGACCATTGCTGGGCAAAATGCAATGGGAACAAAAGCAATTTCCAATTTCTTCAAATATCCTCACTGCCTTTGGTTCTGGGAAGCTCACAGGGAGAAAGTCAATGGGGAAACCAGCATGGAAGGTCACAAGTTGTTCAGGACCCACATATCGATCCTTGTGTCCTCCTGCAGTGTCAATCACTCGCACATCCTCATACACCCTCCTCAATCTGTATTGCACCCTACACAACCTTCACTGTATCTCTTGCACACCCACTGTTCCCTTCCCCATCCAGTAGCAGGATGATGATTTTAGATATACAATTTCCTGCTGGCTTCCCCACAGACTTTGCGGAGAGAGCTTCAGCAATCATGATTGAGTTTAAACTTCTTGCCAGCTTCCCTGTTGATTTGTAGAAAGCTATCAGGGAATGTTGACGACCACATGGTTGTGGCTGACCATAGCACTTGATGGTGCTGAAACAACCATAACTTGCCAAATTTCAGTCCCATGGGATTAATGAGTGTCAAATTTTGGATTCATTCTGTATGCTAGCCCATTTGAGGTACCTTGGTCCAAGAATTGCTGTTTCACTCAATTGAAGGCTACAAAGAGACAAACATACATGAGAGTTTTAGTAGTGAACAGATCTTCTGTGCATACAGTGAACTGCTCAGTTAGAACAAAGGACTAATTTCATAGTTTCCCCCTATAGTTCTATTTCTTTTTCTTTTAACATAATAGCAATAGCACTTAGACTTATATACCACTTCACAGTGTTTTACAGCCCTCTCTAAGCAGTTTTACAGAGTCAGTGTATTGCCCCCAACAATATGGGGCAATTTTACCAACCTCAAAAGGATGGAAAGCTGATTCAACCTTGAGCCGGTAGGATTCGAACTGCAGAACTGCTGGCAGCCAGAAGACAAAAGAAGTAGCCTGCAATACTGCATTCTAACCACTGTGCCACCACGGCTCATAAACAATTGAAATACTGCTGTCTGTGTCTATGTTTGTTTGTGTGTAGGATAAATATATAGATAGGAGTGGCTGTCACAGAGAACTGAAACTTCATTGGAATGCTTCCAAATTAATTATTTATCTATGAAAAGCACACACTAAGGAAACAGAATCATTAATAAAGAGGCAAGTGGAACGCCCAAAATTAGATTTTCAATCTTTTTTCCTTAAAAGATATACAGACCTACAGTATCTGCTAAGTAGTCACATTTTGCCACCAGCAAAACTATGTGCCGCATTTCTCATTTCCTAATATAAGTAGTCTTATTTTTATGTATTGTATTTACTGATTATGGGTGAGTTCAATGGGATTCACTTACTGGTAAATAAGGATAGGATTACAGCATTTTTTCCCTCCTTTATTCCCAGCAAAATCAATACAATATTAACTTGATTGCAATGGGACTAATGTAAGCGTTTTCCTTTGGATGTCCCATCAGGCTTGCACAATTCTATCTGAATTCATCTTGTAAAAGAATATAGGAAAATAATAAAATGTCACTTGGAATCAAAGTCAGCATCGTAAGGTGCATCCAAAGTTACTTTGAATGCTCCAAAATAGCAAAGAATCCCGTGAAATATAATGTCAGTATTGACAGCAACTTTTGGAAACAATATTTTTGTTGATTTTTTTTGGAGGGGGGGATTAATTTGATGACTCTAGTCATCTTGTGGCTTAACAATACCACAATACTCTCTTTAACTAAGCTAGAATGATCAAAGTTCAGACTGAGAACTTGCATCCCTCAAAGTGTAAGCTCTGCCACCAAAATTTAGGCTAAACAGACCCTCATCTGAAAGAGTTTCTTCTTCTTGTTGTTTATTTTTCAGTGAAAAGGCTCTGTACTTTACCATTTTTAAACAATCCGTTGGGGTTCATTTTTTTTTTCACCGTCCATGTGATATGTTTATCCCAAAGAAAAGAAATAATGGCAGTGCTATTTCAAAGTGGCGGGGGAAGAGGAAGAACTTTAAGCATTCCTTTTATGCTGTCAGAGACACAAAAGGTTGCACCTTTCTTCCGAAGAAATTTAAAATATAGCGGAGAAATAACAGGAGTGGATACAAACAGTGGATCACATCTCCATGGAAGGAACAAATCTTCTATTTATCTGTCTTGGGCTTTCACTAAAATTGTACTTCAACTATCAGAGAACTATTTCGAAGAACTTCTGCTAACATAATTGTTATTTTTACGAATTTGGTTGCTATGGAAATCGATGATGTAATCTTTTATTCCCTTCCCAATTGTTACCGTTTCTTTCACCTCGTCAGCTCTACTTTTGATTTTCCTTTCCTGTTACTTCAGTTAATTTCTTGGAAACGTTCAAACTTTAGGATATAATTACCATTTTGAGCAAGCTCTGGTGCTTTTCCCAAAAAGAAAAAAAAAGTTACATTAACTTGCAACTGCAATCTTTTTTTGAGGTTTTCCCATTACTGTAATGGGTGTGAATAGAAACAATGGTAATTTCCTGATGGTATGCCATTAAAACCAAGTTGAATCCTGTAAATCTTTGAGAATGAAAACATTACTGTGACTTAAATGCTTGTCTGCGTCTAGAGCTTGCTGGGTATGCTTAGTTGTCATTTAATTAAGGCATAATACTAAACCATGGATTTTCACTTCATTTGCCCCCAAAGCTTGGCTGTGTCTAGTTTTCAGGTATTCGTTTTAGCTCTGATTTTTGCAAAATATCTGAGTCTTTCATGTTTCGAAACTGAGAATGATATCTTCTATTTGCTACAAAGATTCAACAAATCATTCATATCCTATGCTGGTTTATGTGCTATTGCTTTGATGGGTATTTCATAGAGGTTATTTTATGGGTTTACTTCCTCTTTGCAGACTGCTAATTTGGATTAGATCTGATAATCATTTCTTCTTCCTATCAATATTTATTTATCAAATTTATATGCTACCAACCAACTTCCTCTGCAAAATGACTCTGGGTGCTGATAAAGGAGAATATTTGTACTCAGGGTTAAGGTGAGGGGTCCTTGGTGCTCTCTGAGCTTGCTTGTTTTCTTGCAGATGTTTCATTACTCAAATTGGATAACATCATTAGTGCTAGTGACTACTACTGGTGATGTTACCTAGTTTTGGCAATGAAACATCTGCAAAAAAACAAGCAAGGTCAGAGAGTACCAAGGGCCCCTCATGACTCTGGGTAGCTTATAATTACAATCATAAATATTAAAATATTAACAGTGGACACAAAACTAAAAAAAAAAAAAAGAAGGCAAAAACCATAAGATTTCCTATTAACCCACCAGCCACCTGAGTGCCACCATCAGAACCCCAAGCCAAGCAGCAGGGCCATGTTTATAATGCCCTTCTGCAAGGCCAAAAATGTGAGGAAAGACTTCACTACAATTGCTGCAGTGGGGTGGGGACCACAGCAGAAAAGGTTCTGCTCCTAGATCCAACCAACCAAAACTTTTGACTGACAGGATCTACAGCAAGCCCCTTCTACCAGAGTGAGTGGGGTGAGCCAATCCCATTGGGACAAGACTGTTCCTTAAATAACCTGATCTCATGCAATCAAGTCCTTTAAAGATAACAGCCAACACCTTGGATTGGACCTGGAAGCAAACCAGCAACCAGTGCAGCTCGCGCAACAACACTGTTATGTGTGCCATCCTAGAGGTGGACAGAACTATCTGAGTTGCCACATTTTGTACCAATTGTAGTTTTAAAATACTCTTCAAGGGTATAGCCATCTAAGCACTCTAAAAACAGTGATTCTGTTCAGTAAGTAAAAATGTGCATATCTACCATTAGTTACCCCATACTGGGAAATGGCACTATAGAGAAGTACATACATTTGTCTGACCTTAATAAGTTTCATACTCTTGATACATCCCCTTAAAGGACAGAAGTGGAAGGTGGGATGCAATAGTTCTCAAGATATAAGAGGTTTTAGGTGAAAACTAAAATAAACAGGGAGCCAGCTTGGGTGAAAAAGAGCTGATATTCAAGAAGCTGTTATGGGGCCTGAAGTTTTGTACAATTACATCCAGTCATCAATTTTCCCTTTTTTATACAACGATATTAAGAAAGTGACTAAGTTGTAGCTTCTGAAGGACTTGGATGAAGTGGATTATTTGGAGCCATTTCGGTCAGATTTTAAGTTTGGGTGCAGTACAAAGATGGCATTGATCATATTTGTTGATAATGTTTGGTAGAACAGGAAAGGAGTGGTGCATCTGTCTTGGTTCTTCTTGATCTCTCATTGCTTTCCGAAAGCATCTATGCTTCCAAGCAGGCTAAGGAACTTGTTCCTGTGTTGTGATGATATTTATCTTTCCTCTGTGATTGATTCCAAAGGTTGAGTGGATTGAACCTCAAAGGTTGAGTGGATCTTTTGCTCCTGGGGATTTTTCAGGTCTAAATGGGATTGTACTCCCTTCAAATGGGACGGGTGTACAATTAGGGGTCTTCCTCAACTCACAGCTTCTTCATGAGAAGTAAATAGACTGGCCAGGGGATCTTCACTCAAATTAATTTTGTGTGGTAATTGTGCCCATTTGTGAATCAGGAGCCCCTATTCACAGTGATTCAGACAGTGATCCCTCATCTGGATTACTACAATGCATTCCCTTGCTGATCACTCAGAAGCATCAACTGATCCAAATTAACATGAACAGCTATGGATACATCTCAGTATAGTCAAGGAACATCTCTGCTATCTAAAACGCACTGGTTATTAGTGAGCTTCTGGGTGCAATTCAAGGTGCTGGTTGTAACATCATGCCAAAGGCCTTATTATTTCTGGGACTGTTTTTCTTCCATGTTTTTCTGCCTATCCTTTAATGCCTGATAGGATAGTGTGCTTTGCCTTCTATCAGCCAATGCCAGCTGATGCATGTCTTCAGTGTTGTGGGCCCACTCGCTCAAAGACCATTCATCTTTTTTTTTTTATTGAAAAAGTTTTCAAATACAAGTTTCCCCCTTTTTCCCCCCCTCTTCCCTAACCCCCCCTCACCACCCATCCCCCCCGTGACTTCTTCACAACAATAGGCTATTTCATAACTAATTACATACATAATATCTTTCCTTTCCCTTACTCCCTCCTCAGAATACTGACCCTTAGCATATTATTCTTATAACTCCCATTTTTACGATAATCTGCCCTTTTTCTCCTCCCCTAAACTTATAGTGTATTATTACAATTTAACATTTAACCTTTTATATATATTAATATAACATTTTAAAGCAGCCTTCTCTCTACATCCAAATTTAACGTTTATTCAGTTCTATCCAATTCCTCCACTCCCCTAAATATATGACTTAAGGATCCTTTTTCTTAGACTAATCAATCAGTAAACTAACCTATTTCAACCCTTCAATTCCTACAAAATCATACAATACAATTCTAAATATAACCCACTGCCCACTTTACTAAAATATACACATATCTATATATGCATTCCATTTAAAAAAAAAAAGACAATAACTTTAAATTTATAATCCATATAATATCTTCTTTGATGTCTTTCCACTGGATCGTTAAATCCATCACCCATAATAGGGTAAAATAACATGCTGGTGCAACAGTTTGTTCAAAATCTTCAATCATCTTCTGCCCCCATCAGTAGTAGATATCCTCGTGTATATATAAAAGTAAAAACAACCACCCGAGTGACATTATAATTATATCCATATAGTTATAGTTGTGGTATTCATCAGGATTGTTGATTCCCATCATCCTAATGGGTAACAACCAGATCTTCTGCATGCCCCAGCGTGACTCTCTTGCCTTGTAACTCAAAATAATCATAATATATTCACCAGTAAAAGAAATCCAGAGTAGATAATTCAAATCCAACAAGGTAAGGCTCTTTTCACATCCCAAAATCACGGCATTACAGAGATCTGCCACAATCCTCAGGATAGTATTAAACAATTGTTCACCTCCACTATCTTTTCAGATGTTCATTCATTTTTTAAAGTCCCTGGCTTCACTGTTGCTTGGTTTAGAAATTGCTGTTTCTATGAGATCTATTTCTTTTCTTTTTCTTTTGCGGGTTGAATTTCCATCCTCGTTTCGTGCCTACCACTTGTGTATCAGCTGATCGATTTTCATTCTGCTTTGTGAATTGATCTTGTTGGGTTAGTTTTATCATCTCATCTTTCTTCTCCATCACTTGTATATCAACTGGTTGATTTGCGCACTTGTCTGTGACTTGATGGTTCATCACATTGGAGTCGGATGACACTGCTCTCTTATTTATAGACAGTCCAGCTGGGGTATCCAGAGAGTCCAAAGACAACTTATCCACCACAGCCTCTGTAATTTGGTATTTTCTTTTTGTTTCCAACTCCTTTTGCTTATCCTGTATTATGCCTAAAGATGTTAAATTCATTTTTAAAATTTTTTGATAAAATTCTTCCGCTTTTTCAACAGTGTTCAATTGATATCTTACTCCTTGGTGTCTCAATATTAAACCAACTGGGGCATTCCACCTAAATAGGATATTTCTTTTTTTTAACTCAGTCACTAGAAAGCCAAATTTCTTCCTCTCCATTAACATCTTAGTCGGGAGCTCCTTAAAAATCCAAATCTTTCTTCCATGAAATTGCAAAGTAGAATTAAAAGAGTTCTGCACAATATTATTCCTAATTTCTTTATCTGTAAAATAGATCACCACATCTCTAGGCAATTGCCTTTGCTTTGCCAACCAGGAGTTTATTCTGTAAATTCTATCAATCCTGCAATACACTTCATCAGGTTGAACCTTTAAAATCCCAGCCAGAATTTCAGAAGATATTTTCCTTAAGTCATCTCTATTATTTTCCTGCAAACCTCTCAGTCTAATTGCATATTCTGTAAAATTATATTGAATCATTAAAACTTCTCTTTCAATCCTCTGTTGCACATTTTCTTCATTACCAGTCTTTTGGTCAACCTCCATTTTAGGTTTGTCTTCTGAGCTATTATCCTGAATGTTTACCAAATCCTTTTTAATTTTTTGAATCATGTCATCCAAATTCTCCTCAGTTTCCTTCATTTTAGACTCTAATAATTTAGTCTTTGCATCCACCCGAATCAGAAAGTCTGATAAACCATTAGCTGTTTTTAAAATCTTTCGATTCAAAAAGTCAAACTTTGATTTCACCAGTTCACCAATTTCTTTAATTTCCTGCTTAAATTTTTCGAGTTGCTGGTTCACAATCTCATCCCTTCTTACAATCTCTTCAAGAAGAAATTCTATTATATTAAAATCAGGTTTCTGACACTGGAGAGTTAAAACTTGTTGGTGTAATTTATTAATGGGGGAGATTCCCCCCCCCCTGCTTGTCTAGCTGTGTGAGTCCCGGTGCCATTTCCCACACAGACAAGATTTAGTGGAAAAGAGAGAAAAAAAAAAGCTTGTTTCCAACCAAGATCAATATCAGATCCCCAAGAAAAAAAAAAAGAAAAAAAAAAGCAAGAGTGGGAGTGAGGTTTTGCCTCAATTACGGCCAAAAGTATTCATTCCGCTACTTTGTAATAGAAAATGGAAGGACTTTCCCTTTCAGCCTCTCTTCAAGCCGCAACTTTCAGCCCTTCTCCAGCCACGGCAGACGCCATTTAAAAGACTCTTTTTCCCCCTTTCCTCTCATCTTTTCTCTTAAATAGTTTTTTAAAGGGTAAAATACTTGCGATTCAGTATTAAGGGTCCAGCTCGCCTTTTCTTTGATTATTCTGTTAAATTTGCAGGCTTGCTTTTGACGCCTGGCTCTGCATAAGCAGAGGTCTCCCAAAGCCCGGAGCAGCGGCAGGGGATATGGGGCTTCTCATCCGCTCCGTCCCAAAAGTAAAAAAAAAACTTTTGGGACTCTGCAGAGAGTTCTACCCAGCCCTGCCGGCTCTATCTCCGTTTCCTCTTGGAAACGGAGTTTTTTCGAGCCGCCATTCCGCTGTGAAGGCGGCTCTGAAGGCAATGGAAGCGGACGATCAAAGACCATTCATCTTGATTCAAACAGCCCTAACCCTGCTGTCATATAGACAAGTCTTAGGAGATCTGACTGTTTCCCAAGCATTGGGCTAAACATTGTGTGAGCTCATTGTGTTCCAGTTGATTATTAAAATGTTGGTTACAATCTCGTCTTTTTTATTATTTTGATTATTGTTGACCTTTTATGTTTTTAATTCATACACCACCTCAAACTACTCTCCATGGGCTGCCTACAAATGCAAGAGACAAATAAGTTAGTAAGTATCTTCAGCATTCTGATATAAAAGACCTGTGGTTCTGAAAATGTTTCCACCACAATTACTTAACATAGAACTCAAAATCCTGCACTCTGTTTTGTGATGGTTTGTTTGTCTTAATAACAGTTTTCTTTTCTTGTGGCTAACAAAGTCACTTTTGCTCTTTTTACAATGAATGTGTTTGTAAAATATTGCAACATTCTTCATTGATTTTGTGGGGAAAAACTGCATTTATCTAGGAGTAGGCATCACTGAATATAAAGAAACATTTCAGGGGAAATTGCTATAAGGAAAGAAAAAATACAGGTCCGTGAATGAGTCTGCACCACATGCCAAGCTATAAAACAGTTTATCTAGTTTTGTTCAGCGTATTCTATTAACCCAACCATTTTGATTTGTAACTGATGGTTCTATATTTCCTTTGAGAACCCAGCAAATTCTGGTTCATCCAATAAACCCTGGTCAAACATGGCTTAGTGTCCTGGTTGAATCCAACCTGATACTTTCTGAAAAGGAACGGACTGTAGAAGATTGCTCAATTGATGGAGATTAAATGGTTAAAGACATATTGGAAAAAAATATGAGATATTTTCATATTTATATACTAAAACAACAATATTGTTATGAACATACTCATTTTGAATGATATTTATTTTTCATTATTCATTGAGCTACATATTTACTTTTCCATAATGCAATGGGGGTGCAGAGTCACACAATTCATTGAGAAAGGAAGCATAGTACAGAAAACCAAATGAAACAGAGTATATAACCCTCGCTTTACTTCATTATGCAAAGGCAGTTGCTAGGTGATATAGGCCTCAAATATTCCTTGTTGTTTTGTTCTCTTTTTGTAAGAGGTTTCATATTAAATGGGTGTGCTTTACTTGAATGCTACCCGTTCACCACAGCCTTTTAAGAAAAAAAAAAAGTTAAGCAAAACTAATGAGCTTTTTTTCCCCAGCAATGAAGCATGTTGTATTTATTTTTTTAAAAAAACCCAAAATTTGTAAAATTACCTCAGACAATACTTAAGGAGAAAAACCATACATGTAGGGACACTGCAATAAGTTCATAAACTTACGATTTTTATCACATTTTTTTTCAATTGTCAAACATGAGAGCAATCAGAAACAGGCCTAGTCATAAAGAAAGATAGTTAATTTGTTCAGGATTATAGCTTCTTCTTTTTCTTCCTAGCGTATTCCCACAAGTGCAGAGTCTACTTTTCGGATCATTGAATGCCACTTTGTACGGTTAGCTGCATCTCCAGGGCTCAGACCCACGGCTTGCGTATCTTTGTTGATGGTGTCTTGCCATCTCTGTTTTGGGCACCTGTGAAGTCGCTGGCCATTGACTTCTAGTTGGTAGGCTATCTTGGCAATGGTAGAAGGTGCTGCTCTCAGGACATGTCCATACCAGTGGAACCGGCCTTCTCTCATCTTCTCTATAATTGGTGCCACACCAAAATGCTGTCGAATGGTGTCATTTGTGATGTGGTCAAGAAGGAAGATGCCTGATATCCAATGGAGCATTCACATTTCCATGGCATGCATCTCTCAGTTCAGGATTATAGCTAAGAGCAAAAAATCCAGAATTGGTTAATGAAAAGTACAAAGGAGAGGGAGGGAGGGAGGGAGGGAGGGAGGGAGGGAAGGAGAGTGAGAGAGAGGCGGGGAGAGTGTCATTTGCTTTAGAGGTCAGTGTAACAATTAACCTCTGATATTAAGCCAGGAAATGTTAAAAATGTCCTGGTGGCCAAAGCTCAGAGCTGTGCATAAAGATAAGCAACTTTCATATGGGACTTTTTACAACAATTAACAGATATAAATCTATTTATGCTGGCTATTGCTATGGGTGCTCTATCCACATCCATTGATTGATTCTGGGAGTCAATTGCTGATGTATTTCTTGGAGTGACAATAATTTGTCTCTCAGGCAGTCATGTTCTGAGACTATCTCTGAGAGCTGTGCAAATCTTGGAAGGACAGTTTTGCTTTGAAGAAGACCTGGGCAAAGAGTTTCTTCCAAGCTGTTCTACAAACAAATTTACTTTTTCACTTCAAATAATAAGATGAAGTAATCAACTTGCTTCACATTGCTTTGTTTCCAATCCCTTCGCCGGCAACACTTAAACAGCATCCTCTTCTAACTTTGCTAGGTACTGGTGGGACCATTCTGGGAAGACCACTTTCCTCTCAGCCTTCCTAGGTGGCTTTTGCCAAAGTTGGAAAACTGTGATTTAATTAACATTGTTGACAAGCCCTGCCTTATCAGGGTTTGTCAACCGTTGGTCAGACCTATGGGAAATTGTTTGTTTGAAGTAACATTTATCAAATTACCAAGTTTTGGCGAACAGTGTGTGAGAACATAATGCTCACCCATCTCAAAAGGCACCCAGCACTGTTAAAGGTAAAGGAATCCCTGTGGATTTGACCTCACTATTCATAGCTAACTTTAGGGGAGATGCTCATCTTCATTTCCAAGCCATTAAGCTGGCGATGTCTGAAGATATTTCTGAGGTCATGTGACCACCATGACATCATGCTGCAGCACAGAGCATGAAATGAAACATGGAGCGCTGTTGCCTTCCCACCGAAGTGGTACCTATTTATCTACTTGCATTTACATGCTGCTAGGTTGGCAGGAGCTGAGGCAGGACAGAAGCTCACTCCGTCATGCAGTGGTAGGACTTGAGTATAGACCTTCTCTCATGTCTTTTAAAGCCACTGAGCCACCACACCTCTGACAGCACCATTGCAGAAGCATTTTTTAGCTTTGGCAAGTGAGGCGAAACATTAAGAGAGCGAAAAAGTGTTACGGGAACATACATTGCTGCTTGTTTCATCAAAGACCATCATCTCATATCACAGTATGAACAGGGTTTCATGAAAACAAAAATTAAGTTATCTCCCACCTCGTGCATATAAAAGTTAGTAGGAAATTTAGAAAGAAATTAAAAAAACAAAGGACCCTTTGTGTCAATGTAATAACACACAAGTGATCATACTATGCTATTTATTGCAGCACAATGCTCATAATGTTTGCTCTGGAACTTACTAGCAGGCAGAAGAGAAGAAAAACTCAAGATAGTTGCTGCCAACTCCATACTCATTAAAGAATAACCCATGTAGAATAAATAAGTTGTGCCCAAGAGATGGCTTACAAAATTGGTTCTTCTCCTCCAGACTCCTGCAGTAGTATTGTAGAAACACAGCTAAATTCAACTTAATTCCCTCAGTTTCTAAATGCCACATTTATGGGTCTCACCTGCCACAGTCCTCTATTTGAACCATTGTCCCAATTTCTCCTAATCCGTGTATTGTTCTAGATTCTTTTGCTTTATCAGAGTTATAACAAGACACGCATAATACAATCACACTGTTTTAGGGGCAAAAAATGTCATCTTTTAAAAAGCAAGACTGAAAACCATCAGTATTTACTTTTAGGAATGTCCTAGTTCCCATTATTTCTTAAAGCTACTTCTAACAAAAATTTCTCAGCTTCCTTGGGGAAAAATTTGGAAAAATCATAGAAGAAATTTATACTAACCAAACAGCAAGGATAATTATGAATGACGACATAACAGATAAATTTAACATAACAAAAGGAGTCAGACAAGGCTGCCCACTCTCACCCTTACTGTACATACTATCATTGGAAATTCTTCTGAAAAAAATTAGAGAAGATAAGGAATTGAAGGTTTAAAAATTAATAAAGAAGAATACAAAGTCCAGGCCTTTGCTGACAACCTAGTGTTTATAACAGAAAACCCCATGAAACCTATACCAAATTTGTTTCAAAAAATAGAAGAATTCGGAGAAGTGGCCGGACTAAAAATTAATAAAAGCAAATCAAAATTAATCGTAAAAAATCTTACGAAAAATCAAGAAAAAGAATTAACAGATAGTATACAAATCCAAACAACAACAACAAAAAAAAATACTTAGGAATCTGGCTGTCCACAAGAACTTCAGCAATAAAAGAAAATAATAATGACAAACTAATAGAACAAACAAAGAAGGATTTAGAAAAATGGAAAAACTTACACATCTCATTTCTAGGAAGAATTTCGGCCATTAAAATGACTATACTGCCTAAATTTTTATATCTGTTTCAGGTTACCCCAATAAAAATAGACAAATCGTTCTTTGAAAATTTGAATAAAATGACATCTAAATTTATATGGCAAGGGAAAAACCTACGAATAAAATTTAAGCTGCTTCAGGTCATAAAAGATAGAGGAGGAGTTGCACTTCCAAATTGGGAGACATATTATCAAGCAGCAGTACTGTCCTGGGTCAAAGACTGGATAGAATTAAAAAATCTTAGAACTTTAACAATTGAGGGACACGAACTTCAAATTGGCTGGCACTCCTTTATGTGGGATGAAAGATACAAAACACATTCATACTTTAAAAGACACACAATGAGAAACTCGTTATTACAAATTTGACTCAAAATTAAAAAAAACAACACTATATGAAAATACCAAATTGGTTATCACCAGTAGAATCAATTAGACACCCAAATCTAAAAGATAAGACAAAAATAATTAGATATAAAGATTTAATTGACTATCAAGGTAAACTGAAGACAAACAACAAGTGGAGACAGACTTAGAAAGGGAAATAGATTGGTGGACTTATACCCAAATACAATCTAAATATAGAGAACATATAAAAATATATGAAATTCATAAACAAAAACAAGAAATAGATAAAATTATATTAGATTCAGAAAACAAACTAATTAGCAGAATTTACAAATTTCTTTTATGCTATAAAATGGAAGAAGAGACAGTCAAGGAAACGATGATTAAATGAGCCCAAAACATCAAACATACAATAAATTTGGAAAAATGGAAACGTTTTGGCAAGTAAATATAAAATTAACAAGAGCAGTGGCGTACAAGGAAAACCAACTGAAAATGTTTTACAGGTGGCACATATCTCCAACTAGACTGGCAAAAATACAGCCCAAAAACAGTCCGATCTGCTGGAAGTGTAAGAAGACACAAGGAACCTTCTATCATTTATGGTGGACATGCTTGGCAGCAAAGAAATTTTGGTCTAACATCAAAAAATGGTTGGAACAAATAACAGAAACACAGACAGATAAAGAACCAGAAACGTTTTTACTAGGAATCTTTAATAAATCATACTCTAAAGATACTAAATATCTCACAATTCACATACTAACAGCTGCAAGAATAATATATGCAAAAAATTGGAAGCAAGAACAAACGCCAAACGAAACAGATTTAATAGAAAATTTTTTAGAATGTGCTGAAATGGATAGGTTAACCAAAGAAATACAAGAAAGAGAAGAATCAGATTACTATAAAATATGGAATAAATGGTATAACTGGTTAAAAATTAGAAACAAACAAAAAACCTAGAGGGGAAATATTACTGATATAGAAATGTTATTACACTAAGGAGAGGTGAAGAAATATATAACAAGCAGAATGTCACTTTGAAACAATGCTTAAGAAGGAAACATAATTTCTTCTGTTTATATGTTGTATGAATGTTTGTTGTGTATATGTTATGTTATTTTTTTTTAATATTTACACTCTAATAAAAAATTATTTAAAAAAAAATTTCTCAGCTTCCTTTCACCCTAACTGTACTTGCCTTGCAATGTCTCAAGTAGAAATGATGCATGGCAATGCCCCCATTGTAATTGCTTTAAATTAAAAATCAATTATAAGCTTTCTAATTACAGGCTAGTAACTCTGGGTCAGAATTAAGAGCAGTGGCTGATCAGACAGAGGGCATGCATTACACAACCTTGGTTTCTTGGAGGCCACATTTATACTAAAGGTGGGTTGGTAATTACTGCTACTACTGACAGTTTTTAGCAAGAAATTTTACCCAGGAACAAACATTGTCTCTTGCTTATGCTTAACCTAATGTAATATGACATGCAATGATTAAATGGCTTGGCAAAATAATTGATAATCCAACTCAGATAGTCATCTGGCTAAAGATAGTGAGGTTGGCTGGCTAATGGAAACCAGATTACTTTGGAATCAAGGTGCATAAGCTATAAATATTACTATTTTATAGTAATATGAAATATTACTCTTTATAATTGTACTTTAATATTGTTTTCTGAATGAAGTACTGATTGATAATTTTCATGACCAAACAAGAGTACTTAAAAGTTGAAGTGGTAGACATGGACCAAGAAGACTTAAATTCAACTTCTTAGAGTAGAAGAGCGGTGGTTAGAATGCAGTATTGTAGGCTAATTCTGCCCACTGCCAGGAGTTTGATCCTGACCAGCTAAGGTTGACTAAGTCTTCCATTCTTCCATCCTTCTGAGTCAGTAAAATGAGAGCCCAGATTGTTGGAGGAAATATGCTGACTCTGTAAATCACTTACAGAGTGCACTATGAAGCAATATATAAATAAATGCTATTGCTATTCCTTAGCCCAATTGTATCTCATAGCTTTGTTTAGCTATTCTTAGCAAATTAGGGGAGATACCATACATAACACCTGGACTGCATAGAAGAAATGTATGATGCAAATAAATAAATAAATAAATAAATAAATAAATAAATAAATAAATAAATAAATAAATAAATAAATATATATTGTACATTTTTCACTTTTTTTATTAAAAAGTTTTATCAAATATTACAACAATTTTCCCCATCCCTCCTCCCCCCCATCCCTCCTCCACCCACCCCCCATCCCTCCTCCCCCCTCTTCCCCCAACCCTCCTCTCCCCACCCCCCACCCCGGACTTCCCAGAGCAAATACAGGGTACAGCATTCAACAAACATAAACTAAAATGTGCTAACTTTCTATAGACTCCAAACTCCCTCTTGCTCTTTAACTCCCCTTTCAACTAACAAAACATAATTCAAAAAGAATAAATAATTCTGTTTTTCTTTTTTTTTTCATTCATAAGCTATTTGAAACGTTTTAGTCCGATATTTGTTTTGAATATAGTCAATCCATCTTCTCCATTCCGATATATATCTTTCATTTGAATGGTCCTTCAAATATGCTGAAATTTTTGCCATTTCTGCTAAATTCACTACTTTTAATGTCCATTCTTCAGTAGTAGGTAAGTCTTCCTTCTTCCAATACTGCGCCACCAAAAGTCTGGCTGCTGTTATTAAATTTAAAATCAATTTGGTCTCTGTAACTGTACAATCTGTAATTATACCCAACAAAAAGAACTGTGGAGTAAATTTTATCTTCTTCTTTAGAATATTTTGGATAATCCACCATATTTTTATCCAAAATGCCTTAATTTTTTTTACATGTCCACTTTTCACTTCTATGGCTTGGCTTTCATACTTTTTTTTTTATTTTATTGATTTAAAAACAAAAACAAAAACATATTTTTATGTTTCCTGTTCTCTTTCTTTCCATAATTCTGCCTTCACCCCATAGTTTATTCTAACTTATGCTACTTTACTTGGGGGGTAGGGAGTTTGTTTGCAAACTTTTTTTCTTGGCATGGATTCTGGCATTTGTTATTTTTCAGACCAATGAGAACTTTTCTCCGATGTTTCCCCCATCAGCCTTCTGGCTGAAATATGTGATGGATGCTTTCTCTTCCCTAGTGAAGTGGTGCATCTGTGGAAGATGCAAAGAGACTGGGCAACTGTCAGGTTTCTAAACATTTGTGCACGTCATTTCACTTGCTGGTCTCTATCAAAGTTAGATCACTGCTATCAGCTGTGCTGCACATCAGAGCCAGCAATTTCACTCATTACAGGAAGATTGTTTTGGTTAAATAAGACTCAGTCTTCTCCTACATCTGTTACTGTTCTCCTCCGGCTCTTCCCTGGAATCTTTATTCCATACAAACAGGTTCACAAGAACCTTTGCTTTGCTTTCCCACATCCACATCAAAGTTATTAAATTCTCCATCCTGTAATTAAATAGGTTCTTCTCTTTGGGGAAAACAAACTTTCATTTTATGGATACAGCTGTCCTTAAATTGTGTTTCCTGCACAACCCCAATTCTACAGTAATTAGTAATTGTGTAAGTTGCTTTCCCCAATAATTTATAATAATAGCAATAATTATTAGATTTTCAGTGTTATGCCTGTGTTATTTAAACACCTGTGACTTTTCACATCATAACTAATGTATTTTCTTCTTCATTTTGGAGAGTTAGTGGCTAGACTGAAGGATGACAGTATGCCAAACCAGCTGTTACATGAGTTTATCACAGCAATCTTGCAGTTTTTGAAGAGCGAAGGTACACTGGAATCGATTTTCTGTTCAGAATGAACTCCTATTTATCCTGAGAAAATTTAGGAAAGTACTGACAAACTTTAGTCCTCTGTAAATGAAGAAATTACAGAATCTGACATAGATACCTTTTGTGGCTAACATAGTTCCATTTTCCTGATGTTTAATTGCCACCCAAAATGATATTTTTACAGATACAGTATTTTTTTTTATTTATTCTGAAAGGTTTGTAGGTAAGGAGAATGAGTTGCTGGTAAAAATAATTGTTTCCCTCACCTATTTTATAGGCCAAACGGTGTAATTCCCTCTTAGAAAATCTGGATGTTTGATATTTTTAATTCCTGTTGGGATTTTCCCCTCTCATGTTTTATCCAGTGTGATTTCATTTGATTTGACTTATTTGCTTAAGGATAAAATTTCACTTAATATTTTATATTGAAAGACCAATATCAATAGATGAACCTCAGCTACATAAAAGACGAGTAAGGAAATATATTCACATAGGTTTTTCATATGCATCCATAAAGAGATTGAAATAGATTCTTTTTCTCCAATAGATTTTAACTATAACACATGTTAAGTATTTATTTGCAGCAAGACTAAATAAACGTCCAGCAGAGGAGGGTTTTTTTTTAAAGCAATGACTTACAAGTTTACATTTTAGCGTAGAAAAGACAGTCTGAGCAAATCAAGCAAAGAATGCTGTTTTATTCTACAAAGCTTGTTGAGTACAAAAGAAAAGAAAAGAAAACCTTGAGGCTAAATAATAGCAAAGCTTCACTCTTACATTTTAAACTACAGAAGGATTCTTCCAAACCGATACTTGAAATAGAGAATATACTGTATAGTAAATACATAGCCTGAAGTACATCCATATCAGTGGTGGGATTCAACCAGTGTAGCCACAGTGTCATTAAAGAAAGCTCTAAAACATGCCTTCTACTTCAGCCCTGGTGAGTAAAACAGCTGAGGCATGATAATCCGCTCTGCCATGGCAATCAGCTGGGCTTCACACACAGGAAATATAGGTCAGTATAGCGCAGGGGTGAGTAGGTGGGCCTGCCTGGTCATTGGAGAGAACTGGTTCGCTCTCAGATGATCGTCGGAGCTACCGGTATGTCCGAACTGGTGCGAACCAGCAGAATCCCACCCCTGACCCAAGTGTATACTGACTAGCACTATGGTTCAAATCCAATCTGGGGCTCAATTAATAAAGGAAAAATGATCAGATCCCATGTATGGCAAGCCTTCCTTACTAAAAGCTATTTCCATTATATTCCTGTCTGGTCAGTCTAATTTTAGGTCACTGTGTCTAGAACTGGAGAACAAGTCAGAGAAGAAGTCTTCAAAGCAATTCATATGAAATAAGATTGAGGAGCCTCAAAGTCTTGAACTAGAGGAGAAAGAGTACATATGGCAGACAAATAAATGTGAGTCAACATCCTTGGGGTTTGCGGGATGGTTGGCTCTCCGTTGCTAGTGGTATCTAAGCAGAGACTAGAAGGTCAACTTTCAGGGATGCTAAAGCTGCATCTTGCACTGTAATTTCTCCACTGAATATGAAACTGACAAAGTCACTTCCAGTTCCTAGGAATCAAGGATTCTGATCTGATTTTGCATATAAAATTCTTTTACCTGCTGTTTTCCCTGCTGTTCTACCTAATGATATGCCACAATCTGCATAGCAATTTCTCAAAAGTGTTTACAAAGAGAGGTTTCTAGTTGCCTTTCCCCCACTTTCTTGTGAGGATGTTTTAGAATTTCTTTTTCATTTGTCTTGTGCTGGTTTTGATCTTCATTAATTGCTGGAGTGCCAGATCCCCTTTCTCACTTCAACTTCCTTCACAATTTTTTTTTTCTTTTCTCTTCTCATCTTCCATTATTCTGTACTTTTTGGTCCAAACCAGTGGTGAAATCCAAATTTTTTTACTACTGGTTCTGTGGGTGTGGCTTGGTGGGTGTGGTGTGGCTTGGTGGGCATGGCAGGGAAGGATACTGCAAAATCTCCAATCCCTCCCTACTCCTGGGGAAAGGATATTGCAAAATCTCCATTCCCACCCCACTCTGGGGCCAGCCAGGTGTGGTATTTGCCGGTTCTCCGAACTACTCAAAATTTCCGCTACTGGTTCTCTAGAACCTGTCAGAACCTGCTGGATTTCACCTCTGGTCCAAACCCTGCAATGGCTTTCTACCCATTTTTTTTTTTTTTTTGGTTCTTCCACATACTTTTCTCACTATAATCTGACTATGGTAACAGCCTCTAAGGTAGGGGTCCCCAACTTCTGGTCTGTGGTCCATACTGGGCCATGGATCATTGAGAAATGGGCTACACAAGTAGTGGGCAAACACGCAAAGCTGCAAGGGTACATGCACATGCACGAAAACATCCCATCTCCCCTCCCCACTGCCAGTCCAGAGAGCCAGAAAGGTTAGGGATACTGGCTTTAAGGCTTCCATTCTGACAAGGCTCATGACTGGTGCCAGTAGCCCTCGTCAACCCACCTGACCAACAGCTCTGGGCCTTGAGAGAATCAGGGAGAGTCCATTCTCCCTGGTCAAAAGACACATTTTACAGCGAAGGCGTCAGGTTTTACTCACTTTCTTTTCTCTGCCTTTTTAATGAGTTGTCAGTCCACCTACTTCTTTCTTTCCACCTTTCCTTCTTCCAAAAAAACAGTTGCCTATAAGTTCTACTGTTGAACAATTTAATCACAGGCCTGCTAATATATTCAACTTTGCTTCTCATTCTTCTAAGACAAGAAGCCTTCAATATGTCACACATAATAGTGTGCCAAACAAGTGCCAAATTTGTACTTCAGTAGTATTATACTGATTAGAAACAGTTCATTTCTGTTATCTCTGCCCAAGATGTTACAATTACTTTGAGGCATTGTGAAGGCTATTGAAGCTTTGACCCTTAGAAGGCAAGCTTAGAAAATGTACAGAAAATAGAAAATGGGTCTTATTTAGCAGAAAAATCCAAATGTCTTTGTTCAGATATTGCCTGTAGTTCTTAAGATCTATCAATGTTTGTTTTTTTTTTTAAAAAAATGGCTTACTGCCAACATCCTTTTTTTATGAATTTGAAAAGCTTGACTTATCACTATTAGGTACCCCTAGGAAAAAGACAAGATTTGGCTCACTCAAAAAAGCTGTAAAAAAATGAAATCTAGCTTCTCGTAATGTGACAGTACAGTAAGCATACTGTACAGTAAGCATACCAAAGGCTGGAATTTATGAAGTATGGACCTTGCAGATTACAATTGCACACTTTTGATTGCTACTAGATAGGTGTTTGTTTTTGCATATTAACAAAGACATACAATGCATAGAGATTTGTTTTCCTTGTTTAGATTGAACCCATCCTTCAGTTCCTAAGTGCTACTTTAGCATCAATTGGAAGTATATAAATAATATGTACAGTTATATATTTGTTTGTCTGGGCCTTGAAAAGCAGTAAATCAGAAAGCTTTCTAGAGCTAATTCCAATTCCCAGAACAAGACCAATACATTTGAACTACTGTAGATTATTTGGATGCTATGTGTCAAGAGGGTTATTTAAATCAAGTTAGTTTTTTTCTCTCTCTCTTCCTTCTCCTATTCAACTTCCTGCCTTTGAAATTGCTGCTATACATTTTAAAGAACAGTTATGAGATGCTATGGTAAAGCAAAGACAGAAAGTGGATACATTCACACAAAATAAGTGTCTGAATGAGGGGAAAAAATCTTATCTACATCATCAAATCAGCTCAGACATACATATTTTTACCTTTTTTGGCCCCCAGGGTGTCCCTATATCCATGTATGTATGTATGTATGTATGTATGTATGTATGTATGTATATACTGTATGCAAGTATATATCTTTAAGCGACAAAAAAGCAAGAATGCTTTACTTCTCTTTAACCCGATTATTTGTAGAGTTGCATGATAGTTATTGTATTCAGGTCCATTCCCCCACCCCCCGAAAAACAAAAATAATGTATTAAAGGGTTCTCACTTCCTGCTACTTTGATTTCATAGTTAAGAGAGTTTGCTTTCGTGTACTTGAACACAAATAGTAAATGAACTTGTAACATTGTTTTGAACAATATTTTTAAAGAACAATATATTTTAAGGAATAAGCCATAAGTAGACCTAGTCTGATTGGAGCTCGTTAGGTTTCACTCCAGCTATGGTGGAATGAATGGATTAATTTGTTTAACTGTTAAACGGTGGGTGGATGAATTTGTTTAGCTATTCATGTGTATCAACCGTCCTCTTTCAGATTTAAAGCAATGATGCAGAAATAGCTTCCAGGTCCAGTGTTGGTTCTGGAGATGAGCTGCAGTTGGCCCACTCAATAATCACAGATGATGGATAGAAGGAATTACCCTTTAAATATTAAAGTAGCCTGATTGTAAACTGAAAGAGGCAGAAATAAAATTAGATAGGGGAAATATTAGAATATAAATATTTATAGAATGTATAAAAATAATAGATCGAAAGATTAGAAGTTTACAGATCAGGGGTGGATTCTACTTAACTTTACTACCGGTTCGCAACAGGAGCGCGCACACTTCTGCATATGCACAGAAGTTTCTGCGCGTGCGTAGATCACCCATGATGATGTCGCGGTGGGTGGGCAGAGCCTCCCGACAGTTTTACCAGTTCTATAGAACCGGACCGAACCGGGAGCAACCCACCACTGTTATAGATGTTAGGCATTTTAAATGTATGTTTAACTAATATAATGAGGATTACTTAAATTTGATAAATGTGATAGAGAGTACTAACATTGTTAGCGTGAATTGGATTAAATTGAATGATACCCAGAATCAATTTTGCCTATACATAATAGAGAAATGTTTAGATTGAACAAGAAAGATAGAGATGAAGATAGAGATAAAGATGAGGAGTTAGGCATTTTTTGTTTATGTATGTTTAAACAATATAATGAGGATTACTCAACTGGCTAGGTGGCTCAGTGGCTAAGACACTGAGCTCATCGATCAGAAAGGTCAGCAGTTCGGCGGTTCGAATCCCTAGTGTAGGTCATCTGCGTGAGCAGGGGTTTGGACTAGATGACCTCCAAAGTCCCTTCCAATTCTGTTACTGTTACTTAGATGAAATTCGATAAATGTGATAGAGATTATTAATATTGTTACTGTGAATTAGATTAATATGAATGATACCCAGAACCAATTCTGTCTACACACAATATGGATGTATATTTAAAAATAATAATAAAAAAAATAAAAAATAATAACCACAAACCAGCTTCCACTTTCTTACACTGCCTGTGGAATGCTCTGTCCCAGGCCTTTCCCCATGAAATCACTTGTGGAAAAAGCACCAGCAGCAATTTATTGACTTTCTCACCTGTTAGCTTTAAGGGAAGTTGTACATCTTAAGGGCGGGTAAAGTTTTCCATTCATTAAAAGACTTAAATTGTGTGCACTTTTCCTCTCAAAAAATATTTTAAATTCTTCAAAAGTGTGTAGGTAAAAGCCATTTCTTCTCAAAACCATCTGAAAACATGGGAAAGATGTCTATAAATTTCAAGCCTTAGACATGTAATTAATCTTCATATATTTCTGCTAATGCAAACACACCTGTGGGATGTTTTCTATTGAAAACATGAAAAGGAAACCTATAATATATCTCAGAGTGATAGCTTTATCATGACTGACAAAGCTGCTGGAGGCCTCTCTGCTAGGAGAATAATTTGGGAGCATATAAAGGAAAGATTGATTTCCACAAAACCTGCTCTTTTCATTCTAACATTTATCCCCAGTGTGCAAAATCCTTCTTCTTTTCTGTGCAGAAAAGTGCAACGAGGAGTTTTCTAATATTTAATTTACATAGAGAGAAACAGCGTAGGACAAGGAGGTGCAGCATAATCAACACCTTGTGGATGGGCAAAGTCCAATTTCCATGGGAAGGTGCAATTTGCCAGTGTGATGCTGTATCAATCAAATACTTTCCTGTCAAAACTTGTTCTTATTTTGGAGGTTTGGAAGAAGAAAAAGTTGAACATGCGGTGCTTTTCAGGAAGTGCAGAGTGGAAACAAAAGGGAAGTTTTAGAGCCTTGACAGACGTTTTTTAAACAATCTACCATCTGAAGTGCAAAATTCCAAACTCTCAGAAACATGATCAATTGGATGGTGATGATTTCATAAAATAGTGAGAGAATCTGGGGAAGAAAGCAGCATTGGGTTGTAGTTAGTCTTTCCCTTCTTATCTCTTGAACGACAGTATTAATCTTCATAGAATTTCAAAATAACATTTGTGGAATTCTAGGTGCTTTCTGAGCTTGGTTTTTTGCTTGCAGATATTTCATTACCCACATCACTGCCCTTCATCTGTTAAGGAAGTCCACATTTCAACCCTGAGCTACAGATATTCCCTCCCTCCCTCCCTCCCTCCCTCTCTCTCTCTCTCTCTCTCTCTCTCTCTCTCTCTCTCTCTCTCCTCTTCTGAGAGAAGAAAAATCCCCATATAATCTGAAACATAGGTGGTAGAAGACTTGATGGAAGATGCCCATCAAGAGTATCATCTAATACTTCACACATTTATAATAGCTTAAAGCAACAAATTTTTCACAAGGTGTGTCCAGGAAAATGAAAAAGCAGCACAAATTATTATTGGTAAAATTTACTCTAGGATAGTGGACCCCAACCTTTGCAGTTTGGTGGACTGGTGGGGGGAGGAATAGGGGAACTGAGCTCCACAAGCAGCAGGCCAACTCACACACAGGTGCCCACAGCTCAACTTTTGTGAGTGGTGGGCCAGCACGCATCTCCATGGGTATGCAGCTGGACTTGTGCACATCTGCATGCGTGCGCAGCTCAACTTGCACATTAAGCTGCATGTGCCTGTGCGTGCACACATGCCAGCCCACCGCTCACACAACTGGACTGCATGCATGCACGTACACCAGTCCACCACTCATGTGGCTGGTTCCGAATAGACCACGACCTGGTAGTGGGCCATGGCCCAAGGGTTGGGGACCCCTGCTGTAGAAGCTTTATTCTGCTATTGAGGTTTTAGGATCCCTAATTTAAAAGCCTGGATTGATGACACATACACACTGTCTACATATGAATTAATTGTTTATTAACATTGTAGAAAATCTGATCAGATTGATTGATATTAAAATTTTAGCTCATTTGGGCATATATTTTCTTTTTTTCATAATTTCCTTTTTCCTTTTTTTTTGTATTTAATTCAGTTTGATATTTAGTTATTGATTTTGTTTTTATTAAGGAATATAGAATCTTTTTTAAAAAAGGAAAATGTAGATTCTAATGTCACTACTGGACTAAAGATCATTGAACTTGACAATCATGTTTCAAAATTTGAAGGTGATAGAATTTGAATTCCAGTAAGAAATGTTTATGGGATGTGGTGACTCAGTGGCTAAGACGCTGAGCTTGTTGATCAGAAAGGTCGGCAGTTCACCGGTTCGAATCCCTAGAGCCGCATAACGGAGTGAGCTCCTGTTACTTGTCCCAGCTTCTGCCAACCTAGCAGTTCAAAAGCATGTAAAAATGCAAGTAGAAAAATGGGAACCACCTTTGGTGGGAAGGTAACAACATTCCATGCGCCTTCAGCGTTTAGTCATATGACCACAGAGACGTCTTTGGACTGCGCTGGCTCTTCGGCTTTGAAACGGAGATGAGAACCACCCCCTAGAGACGGGAATGACTAGCACATGTGCGAGGGGAATGTTTACCTTTACCTTTAAGAAATGTTTGTAAAATTGTAATGCACAAGAAATAGCTATACCTCATAGTATTAAAAAAATATATTCATCACTATTTAAACCCATGCCTTTTTATGAAAAACCCATTGTCTAGACAGAAACATAATGTATGATTTTTCCAGCTGATAGTAAAATTGGATAGTAATAATGCTTCTGGAATACATTAATAACATTTAGAGTTGTCTATTCTTTTTAATTATTTTTGTTAAAAGAAGCCTGTATGAGCAGCCCCCCAACATGTATAAAAGTAAATTTAACTGTGGTTGAGTCCTAAATAAAACAGAATGGAAAAATAGTGAAGAGACTGCATGGGATATTCACTGAGATAAGAAACATTTCTTTATATGTAACACCAAAAGAAACATTTTTTTTCTAAAATCAAATAGTAAAAGAAATATTTGTACCAATTTCTAATTACTTGAAGATTGTACAAGAAAGAAAGAAAGAAAAAGAAAGAAAGAAAGAAAGAAAGAAAGAGGGAAGGAGAGAGAAAGAAAGAAAGAAAGAAAGAAAGAAAGAGGGAGGGGGAGAAAGAAAAAGAAAGAAAAAGAAAGAGAGAGAGAGAGAGAGAGAGAGAGAGAGAGAAAGAAAGAAAGAAAGAAAGAAAGAAAGAAAGAAAGAAAGAAAGAAAGAAAGAAAGAAAGAAAGAAAATAACTACTTAAGCTTTACACCATTCAATAACAGTTTGCCCGGATCAAATAAATATACTTTGCCATAGCTTATAAAAGGATCTTTTCTAATTTAGCTATTTCCATTAATGTCTGAGTCTACTGATCAATAATAAGCATTGCTTAGTTTCCATGTTCATAAGAATCATCTCCTTGGCAGCTGCAGCTTCATTTTTGCAAAGTAGCTTTCAATGAAATCAAAAACAAAACAAAAAACAAAGAAACTAAACCAGCTCACCACATTCAAGTTCAATAAGGAAGTTATAAACATGCTCAGAGTTCGATTAATTTAATTATTTTGCTTTGTTGAGCCAAAATGCTAAAACCACAGAATCATTTATAATGCTGGGATGACGGAAGAAATTTTAGATATATCAGAATTTGCAAAGGTGACGGCAATTGTTCGTAGTGAAAAACAGCATCTTGCAATCTCTAGAACAAGTTCCTGGATTTTATCTAGGAGGTAGTTAAAATCCAAATTACAAAAGCCTGTCCAGAATTCGCCCTCTGAACATGTCTTGCATCTCCTTGGACTTCTCTGAGGCTTTTTATCATCTTCTTCGTCATCCTGAGTCTGCTGCTCACCTTCTTATATCTGATGGGACACATGTTTACGGGTTTAGTAAATGTCCTTTGGGGATTGGTCTCATCACCTTCAACCGCACTCTCTTCACTAATGCCATTGCAGACCATATTTGTCACAAGTATAACATATTTTGTTTTACTTATTTAGATGACTTAATCCTCTCTCATCCAAACCCTAAATACCTAGCTGCCATTAGCCAAAGTTCAGTGTCTTCAAACTTATGGAATCCCGATAAACTATGATAAATTAATGCCTGAACCTGGACAGGACATTCATTACATTGGCTGTCAAATTACTGTCAGGATTCTACGTATTCCTAAAGAATATCAAGAAAAAAGCACCAACATTCAAAAAAAAAAATTGATTGTAAGAAAAGATATGATTGGAAAATAATACAATACTTAGTAGGGCATTTAAACTTTCTTGCTGGTTTTTCTTCCTTTCAATGGTCTTTTCTAACCCCTTTGTATGCTATATATTTACAGGTGAAACTCAAAAAATTAGAATATCGTGCAAAAGTTCATTTCTTTCAGTAATGCAACTTAAAAGGTGAAACTAATATATGAGATAGATTCATTACATGCAAAGCGAGATAGTTCAAGCCTTGATTTGTCATAATTTTGATGATTATGGCTTACAGCTCATGAAAACCCCAAATTCACAATCTCAGAAAATTAGAATATTGTGAAAAGGTTCCATATTCTAGGCTCAAAGTGTCCACTCTAATCAGCTAATTAAGCCATAACACCTGCAAAGGGTTCCTGAGCCTTTAAATGGTCTCGCAGTCTAGTTCAGTAAGAATCACAATCATGGGAAAGACTGCTGACCTGACAGTTGTGCAGAAAATCATCACTGACACCCTCCATAAGGAGGGAAAGCCTCAAAAGGTAATTGCAAAAGAAGTTGGATGCTCCCAAAGTGCTGTATCAAAGCACATTAATAGAAAGTTATGTGGAAGGGAAAAGTGTGGAAGAAAAAGATACACAAGCAGCAGGGATGACCGCAGCCTGGAGAGGATTGTCAGGAAAAGGCCATTCAAAAGTGTTGGGGATTTTCACAAGGAGTGGACTGAGGCTGGAGTCAGTGCATCAAGAGCCACCACACACAGACGGATCCTGGACATGGGCTTCAAATGTCGTATTCCTCTTGTCAAGCCGCTCCTGAACAACAAACAACATCAGAAGCGTCTTATCTGGGCTAAAGACAAAAAGAACTGGTCTGTTGCTCAGTGGTCCAAAGTCCTCTTTTCTGATGAGAACAACTTTTGCATCTCATTTGGAAACCAAGGACCCAGAGTCTGGAGGAAGAATGGAGAGGCACACACTGCAAGATGCTTGAAGTCCAGTGTGAAGTTTTCACAGTCTGTGTTGATTTGGGGAGCCATGTCATCTGCTGGTATTGGTCCACTGTGCTTCATTAAGTCCAGGGTCAATGCAGCCTTCTACTAGGAGATTTTGGAGCTCTTCATGCTTCCTTCCACAGACGAGCTTTATGGGGATGCTGACTTCATTTTCCAGCAGGACTTGGCACCTGCCCACACTGCAAAAAGTACCAAAACCTGGTTCAATGACCATGGGATTACTGTGCAAACTCGCCTGACCTGAACCCCATAGAGAATCTATGGGGCATTGCCAAGAGAAAGATGAGAGACATGAGACTGAACAATGCAGAAGAGCTGAAGGCCACTATTGAAGCATCCTGGTCTTCCATAACACCTCAGCAGTGCCACAGGCTGATAGCATCTATGCCACGGCGCATTGAGGCAGTAATTGATGCAAAAGGGGCCCAAACCAAGTACTGAGTACATATGCATGCTTATACTTTTCAGAGGTCCAATATTGTTGTATGTACAATCCTTGTTTTATTGATTTCATGTAATATTCTAATTTTCTGAGATTGTGAATTTGGGGTTTTAATGAGCTGTAAGCCATAATCATCAAAATTATGACAAATCAAGGCTTGAACTATCTCGCTTTGCATGTAATGAGTCTATCTCATATATGAGTCTATCTCAGTTTCACCTTTTAAGTTGCATTACTGAAATAAGTGAACTTTTGCACGATATTCTAATTTTTCAAGTTTCACCTGTATTTATTGTTTATTGGTTCGATTTATGTGCCACCCTTTTCCGGAGACTCAGGGCGGCTTACAATGCATTAGGCAATAGCTTCATACTTTTGTATATACCTGCTTAGTAGGGCTTTCGGCCCCCCCTAAGCGGTGTTCTTTTTTATACAAAGTCAGCTTATTGCCCCCACAAACCAGGTCCTCATTTTACCTACCTCGAAAGGATGGAAGGCTGAGTCAACCTTGAGCCTGGTGAGATTTGAACTTGCAGTAATTGCAGGCAGCTGGTGTTACTTAACAGTGCTTTAGTCTGCTGCGCCACCAAGGCTCTATCTAATAAGTCTGATGTACAATTTTCCAAATAATATAAACAGTTATTGTTAAAAATTATTGAAACATTGACTCACAGAACTATTGTTCATTTAAGAACATCAAATAGTGTTGTAATGAATTTCAAACAATCTAAACCAATCCGTGTACAAGAACTATTAATTTGTTTGCTTTGTTATTCATTATCAACCTCGTGTTGTATTTTCTGCTAGTATGTTTGTTGTGCACAAATACCTTGATCATTTACCATGGATTTTTTTCCATGTTATGTACTATGTACTTGCATAAACAAAACGTATACTATGTGGCATCAGAAGACAACCCTGCTGCTCATTCTGCCTGCCATCTGCCACCTGTGGTCAAAGATACTGCTAGTAGCTACATGCCTCTCCTATTTAAGCCTTGGGTGCCCAAGCTCCCTTAGATTCATACCACTCTCCTTTGGAGCAATTCAGACTGTATTCTCTATGTCCATAGGCTTGCTGTGACTTTGCTGTACTAGTCTGTAAGTGCTTTAAGTGTGATTCTCTCTTCAATGTAAATGACACTCTACAAAACTACTAAAGAACATATTTTGAAACATGCAATTTCATGCCTGATGATTTCTTTCCTCCTGTTCTTGATACGTTGCAGATGGCATGGGATATATTACATGATAATTGAGTTACAACTGATAAGGGAGAATTAATTGAGAAACATTGGATTGTGGCTATCTAATCCTATCGGGAATTGTGGTTGCTTGACCCTGTATTTGCTTCTTTAACAATTATAGTGGATAACAATATAGATATATCAATTGCAGATAATCAATCAGCATTTACCAGGCCTGCAAGTCGTATGTGGTATGCTGTATGTCTTATTATGGCACTGACGCTGATCAATTCTAAGCCATCACTATCCCCTCATTATTCAACTGCTAGTGGAGCTCAAAAAGGTGATCAACCCCTGGTCAAAGATGATTGGCCTCCAGTTAAGAGTATATCTATTCCTGAGTACCTGCCCCACTCCTGTGTGGGTCACTAGCTATATTAGGAGAACTGATGAAGCACTGCGCATGCTTGGAGATTGGCATCTTCCTGGTAGACAGTTCCAATTAATTCAACCTGATTTTTTTTTTTTACAGCAAGTTATCAAAGCCTCCTTAAGTAATGTAGTGAAAGAGAATCATTGAATTTTATGGTACCATACCAATGGGGAGAACGAGCAGTATTATCTTATCTTGGCTGGCTACTCCTAAGGGATACATGGGAACTGTTCCTACAATAGAAGTAGGTTGCATATCAGGAATTGGAGCACCTATCACCACAAGAACTTCTAAAAATCCTAGAAAATCTTCACAATTAGGCGAGTAGCACAAAAACCAAGATGTTTTTATGTTTCCAGATCCAAAGGTTCTCCCTCTCCTAGAAAGAGATTTAAATCCAAATCCTCAGAAAAAACAAAAACCGTGTAGAAGGTTGAAGAATCTGTCAGGATTATATTAAAACCTGGAAAGTCCATATAATCCTGATTGGCAGATTCCAGATTTAAGACCTACACATTTGGACAAAAACACAAAGCATGAAATGCCTTTGAGAAATTGGGGCTTGATCTTACCGATTAGGTTTTGGCCAGAAAGAATTAAGTATTCTCAGGCAGTCACTAATAAATATGTTGACCATGAGTATCTAAGGCAGTTACATCTCAGAGACATTTTACACCGAAGAGAGAATGGGCACACTTTTTCATTTATTGATACTCCTTGTTCTTGGGAACAGTCTTCATTACACCATGGGGAAGGCTGAAAGCTATCAGGAAGCAGCATCAGAAGGAGTAATATCTCTCCTTCATCACATCTACCAAAAGTTAGGAAATTGGCTGCAAAATCCACCACCAAAAGCTCTGATGCTGGCCAGCAAATAGCAGAGGCAAGGAATTTGTTTCCTCCAGAGAATCAATTCCTAGCTGAGGCCTTCATCAGTCATGGATAGCAGCTCCAAGAGCCAAAATTCAAGGAGACTTGTCTTCGTCACAATGCCCCTTGCTGTTCAACAGTACTATAGGACTTTTCTTGAACAGGAGTCCATCTTTCAAGCCAAATAAATTGTGGTTTATGCCCTGGAGGTTCAGCATGACAACTGAGAGAAGAAGAAGCCTGTTACATGGAATGGGACAGAACAGAAGTGGCTGGCCATGAAATGGGACATTTTCGAAAAATAGGCTGGAAATGCCTGGACAATTGAACAATTGGAACATCGAATGAGTCAATCAATCAATTAAAAGAAGGTATGACTCCAGTGTATATGATTCCAAAACGTGTCAGTTTTCCTATTGGCCAAAATCAAACAAAGACTTTTGTACACATATGTCAAATTTGCTGAAAGGGGATGCCAGATCTATAATAAAAGAGACCAAGAAGCTGATCAATCAGAAAAACCTATCAACAAAGGAAGTAATACCAATTCAGAGCCCACTGACCACTCTTGAAAACAGATATACAAGTCTTACAAAATGGTGGCTGCCATAATGAGTCATAGAGAGAGATTTCTCTGGCATCAACATCTGTTTCAAAGCATCTCTCAAAGGCCTACAAATTCAACATGTGATCTACATCAGGTGATTCCTTAAATTGGTTCTATGACAAAATTTAATTCTATGTTATAAAATTTGAGCTGTTCCATTCATCCCACCATTTTCTCACCCAGCCTTAGTATTTAGCGGTTACTATAATCACCAACCATAACAGTTCTTATGGCCTTAGTTGTTCAAACTAAGAAATTCCATTAAGTTATTGATGTTTATGTCAAACTTGCACAGAAGTTTGCACAGTATATATGCTTAAAGCATGTAATTTCTGTCAGATTTGCCCTCAAAATTAATTTCAACTACTGTATTGAAGTTATTTCTATTTTTCAGAATCAGTGAGATGCTATTGGTACGTAGTTTCAACTGTTTATAAGAACTAACTTGCTGATTTTTCCAAAGGCAACAGAATTTACATTTAGAATAACTTTTCAACCTCTCAACATTCAGGCACATATTTTGTTTTCAAGACATATTTTTTCACCACGACAAGCAATTGTACTTTCAGACACCTTAGTATAAAATGTTGAGGATGGCTGACACCACAGCCTCATGGGGAAATATATATTTCACCTGAAAAGATACTATCAAATAATAAGACTGAGGTAGGTACTACTTCTTAACAATAGTAAACTATGTTTTCCAAAGAAAAAAAGAAGAGACTTGTTTGTTGAAATTGTTGAAGAGAATTGTTTGTTGTGGTTAAAATATAAGTTTTTCTGGTTTTACAAAAAGAAAAAAGTTGGCTTCTCTTATGAAAGGCACTGATTACAAGGAAAATGGCTGGTGCAATGTTTCCTCAACTAGGAAAATTGCATTGGCTATAAGTATATATAATAATATCCTATTAAAATCCACCAGCAGCACGGACTAGTTTAGAAATATTAGTGAAGGAAGATTGTTTACATATTGGTCTGTACATAAGAAGCTTTATTTAGAACATGTGATTTCTAACCTTGTGTAAATAAATATTTTCAAAGACAGAGCCAATTCAAGGAATCAGGTGGACATAACCATAATTATTCAACTTTTTTTTAAAAAAAAATCAAAACTTTGCACCATGAAGGTTACATCCCTACCACTGTTGACAGCAACAGAAGTGAGTTTGCTCTTATTAATTATATTCTACAACTGAACTGATTCCAGAAGAAATTGTATTGTGAGGACTTCCAGACATCAGCCTTATCTTTAAGGCAAGTGCTTTAAGAACCGGTGATCCACATCAGTTTCATTAGTGGCTTTGGTCCAGTTTTAATTAGGTGATGATCAGTATATTATAGTGTGCTTAATAAGAGGGTAATAGTGATTATATGGATACTGCTGTTTTCCTCAAATATTATGCTTATGATGTTCTTCATTAAGCCCTGGGATTTTCTGGGTCACTTCCATTTTAAGTGGGAAAGTAGGTAAGAATGTTAAAGTTCATTGAAAAGGAGATCATTGTAGCAGCAACCCTCCGAGCATTATGACATACAGCTACAACCTACCTTTTTTTTTTCTTTGTGTGAGTTGGATACCCAAATTTCTCCCTGTAATTAACTGTAGACTAAGGGGCCATTAAGATGGCAGGTGATAGCCCCTGGCTGCAGATTACTGGCATATGCATGGCCTTGGAAAGATTAGAAGACCAGTAAAATCATTTCTGTGTGTATGCTGTGAGACTAAAATGTGGTGGAGAGAGAAAAGACAAATGGAAGGTCAAAGCAAAGAGGATAGAAGATTTGATGGCTTTAATCAAGAGATTTTTATATACAGTTTTAACCATATAACAGCCAGTGAAGGAACAAATTAACAAAAGAATTACTAGAGTGGATTAAAGTAGTAACTCAAGATATCATCCCATAATCATCTTCCTTTAAAAAAAAAAAAGAGGATAGGAAAATTATCAGAAATAGCAGAGCTATTTTACTCCAAAGAAAGTGCCACTCAATTTAATCTTGGTTGCTTTCAAAGCACTTAGAAAGCACATCCCTAAAAAGTTGTCTACACAGAGCAGAAAAATCATCTAGAAGAAGGTAATGGCAAAACTATGGGATGTCTCCAGGAAGGAACCCTTACCTTTTTAAAGACTAAAATCATATTACTTTATGTGTTGGCAAATAAATCCTTTAGGAAATGTTTCCTCCAATGCAAGACATATGCATCTTCAGGATTTCCATGAGGGAAGAGGAGGTTATGATATCTGGAGCGACTGTAACTGTAATGTATGTAGGTAGGTAGCATAGGACACAACCACCTATCTGTGCATTTTTCTTCTAGGTATGGGTTGTTGCTTAGTGTCAAGCTCCAGTTTAGAAAGTCAGTTGAGTTTGCTGCTTTGTTTTGGGTTTTTTTTTTTAAGCAATACTATCTAAATGGACATACCAGTAATTATTTTAAGTAATTTGTAGTTTATTTTAATTAATTGTTTCCCCCCCTCTCTGTGTTTTAATTTTTGAAAGCCACTCAGAATCATATCATTAACCCATAGATAGGTACCTATATAAACTATATTAATTCATAGTTCTCAATTTTCTTGCAGGGAGCCTAGGATAGTACATGAAACACTGGCTCCCTCTGAACAGCACCTTGTAAAGTTGGTCGAACTGAGCTTCAGTGGACGATATGATCTCTCAACATATTAGTGATTATACATATTAACGACTTATATATGGATTCGATTAATATGTCAATCATTATAAGGCCATGTATTCATTGGCTAAAAAGCAAGGGCTAGAAAAGGGACTACTCTATAAGTAGATTATACAATTTATTTTAATGGATCTCAGGGATTGCTTTATTTGTCTTATCTTCTAGATTGTATCAAGAAAAAACAGATTTAAAAAGAAAAAGAAAACTAGTAGGGGAATATAAAATGGCTTGTCAATTATAAAATTAAAAACTGATAAAACTATTTTTTTTATCCACCAAGAAACTCTAATTCTGCTTGAATCTTACAACATTTTCTTTACATAGCTTTCTTTGCAACAATAATAAAATATAGCAATGCTATTCTGTTTTTGGAGCAAGAAATTCACACTTACTCAGTTTGCTATATTTTTCTTTTAAATGAAATAATATTTGAGAAATACCACAGGAAATATTTTCTGTACTTAAGGAAAATTCTTATAGATGTATTGCAATAGTTCATAATGATTAGACAGAAGATTTATTGTTATTAAAATTAATATCCCTTTTTAAGGCTATAATGCTTTCAAGGTAGTTTGCACAACAATAGCATAATAGTATTGTCATATAAATAACAAAATCAAATTAGATGCAAATCTAATTTGAAATCCAGATTAAGAAATTCATAAGTGCCATGTTCAATTGAAAAAAAACAATTAGATTATTTATTTATTGGAAATGAATACAGAACGTGAAAAGGAAAGCTGTAATAGATGAAGCCCTACAGAAAGACTGGACACAAAGAATAACAAGGTTTTTACTACAAGTTAGGCAATATTATGAGTTTAGGAAGAAGGGAAATAAAAATTAAAGAAAAATAAAGAATGACATAGAAAACTGCAAACAAAACTTAAAAAGAACAGCAGAACACATCTGAATCTTTTTCTCGATTTAAACAATGATTTGAGTGAACTCCCAAAATCTGTTTTCTGAATTAGATTCAACCATTCAGGTTCAACCATTTTTTAAAAAATACAAAATTAACTTTCTAATTCAATCAATACAATTAAACCAAATTGACAATTCAAATCAGACGAGAGATATTTCCTCTATCTTTAAATAAACTTAAAGTATGCACCATCTAAATTAGTAAAAGCAAGTAAGAGATGTGGGATTCAGATTTGACATGGGCAAGAGTATACTGTCTCTGTACTTAAAGAAGCCATACCTTTTCTAGGGCTCACACAGTATCCATGCAGGATACAGGAAAAGATGCATTTGAGTTAAGGAAACATTAAAACAGTATTGCTGTCCTTTCTTTACCAACTTAATTCAGACATGCATGTCCCAGAGCCCACTTGCTTATTGTGAAAGCTCAGGAAAAGATACGGCTAATTTAACAAGCCACCAACAAATACATAGAGTGGACAACACCAAATCCAAAATACCCTTGCCTACTTTGATTCCAAATAATGCACACCAATGAAAAGCCTGAGGATTAGAAATGTAAAAGCTAGAGATATCACTCTGCTAAATAACTAATTCTCTGCTAAATAACTAATTCCCACAACACTGTCTTATGCCCTGGGATGTCAAATCACCTAGTTGGGGTATATTACTATTACTATTATCCTTCTCCTCTTTCCTATTACCTGTTTCCTTAGCTTCTTATGACTATAACTTTGTTGTTTGTATCTCATGAGTTATGCTGATTGCTTTTATTTACTATCCTATTATGGTTTACATTGATTGATTATCAACGTATCATTGAGTGTTGTAGCTTATGATTTATGATAATTGTATTTTATTTTTTATTTTATTTTATTTTATTTTAAATTTCTATACCGCCCTTCTCCCTGAGGACTCAGGGCAGTGTACAGCCAAAATTAAAAAACATGCAGTACAAATATTAAAAAACAATTAAAATATATATAAATTTGGCCCAATTAAAACATTTAAAAATTTCTTCTTAAGCCAGCCCGGCTTGCTTGAAAAAATGGGTTTTAAGGGCACGGCGGAAGGCACTGAGGTCTTATGATCCTGAACATGATTTATCATTTGTTGCTTGTATGTACACTGAGAGCTTATGCACTGGAGACAAATTCCTTGTGTGTCCAATCACACTTGCTCAATAAAGAATAAAGAATTCTATTCCTATGGTCGTTAAACTTCAAGAAAATCTGTTATCTTTCCTCCAGTCCTGAGGCTTATATTTGTACTTACAGTATGAGTTCTTTATTTTGTACTTATTATTTTGCTAATAATTTAATTTACATGTAATTCACTAATTTTGCTTATGGATATATTGTACTTATTTTAGTTCTCCCAGGGAAAAATCAAATGACCCAGTTGCTTCTGCTGTATAACCTCTTGCAAGCTAGTTTGACTGGAAAGTGGATTTTTCTAACTGCTAGAGTAACTCTTCCCGTAAAGAAAGTGAAAGATGCCTTTAACAGATGTATTTAATCAAGAATACAAGCTCCTGCTGCTCTTTCCTAAAAGTGAAAGCAGGTTCGGGGTGCCCTCCTAAATGTCTACGGAAAATGGAATACTTCTTGCTCCATTAACTGCTGTGTATGTATGGCCACTAGGATGACTAGCTGCTAAGCACTTTACTGCCCATCTACATCTAAGTCAGTGCTACTTAAAGCTAATCACATACTAACTACATATCCCAGTGACAAAGCTGCATTCCCACTCTGTCTGTATTGATCTCCCATCAGTCATTTGTAAGTGACCGTGCCAGACATGGCCCTTGGGCATTTTTCCAATACAGAAGCCACTTAACATTAAAATTGCAGGATTGCTCTTGGCTGTTTTACAAGCCTTTATCAAAACCATTTAAAAACCTACCCTTAATCATAATGGCTTTATGAATTCTTTTTACCTTTGAGCCTTGACCCCCTTTAACATGACAGAAATATTTGGATCGTCACTCCCATCGTAGTCCTCTTGGACCACACTGCAGAACACTAGTTATATGGCCCATTTATGATATTTTAAATTATTTATTTAAAAGAAAGAAAAACCCATTAAGTTTTACATTTAGCGAAGGATACATTGTGAGGGTTTAATTTTGGAAAGTAGCGGTATTCCAAATAAATGGTATTTGTTCTACTGTTGCTCTATGTAGTTTAGAGAAAGCCGCAAGCAAAATCAGAAACAAATTGAACATGAAACTGAAACAACTACTCCCTCAAGCATGGGTCAACTTTGCCTCGCAGTTACTACTTACTAAATGTATAACTTATGCTCTCCTGTGAGGCATTCAGAACAACGAACAATTAAAAATTCAATTAAAACACTTTTTCAAGAAGAACAAGATCAAGAGACACATGTGCATCATACAATACAGTACATTTAGAGAGTGATGAAGCATGTTACAGCATTAAAAGGCAGATGATATGGAACTGTCTCTGTGATCAGTTGAAAGCAAAATAACTGTTAAGGGATCATACCTTGAATATTTAAAATTTTCTGGATGTATATGAAACAAGGCTTTCAACTTGGGTTTTAAATTAAGTGTGATTAAAGTCTTCCCATATGGAAAAAGGAGACTTTTAATGGTTTCTTCTGCTTTATTCCTCATCCGGAGGAAGAAGGATCTCAAACATGGCTTCTGCCTAACCTGAAAATAACAGAGAAGCAGGATATATAAATTCAGATTCAGCCTTGTTTAGGTGCTTGCATGAGTAGCTTTAAGCTCTCAGCCTCTGACTCAAGCATAGGCTTTTTTGGGTATAAAGAACTATTTAACATCTCAGAGATTGAAAGATTCACAACCAGTGAGTTATTCTTATGTGTTGAGATATGAAGTTCAGCTCTGGCTCCAAAGAGTACTGGCATTATAAGGCCAAAGTTTTGTTCCAACCATGCTGGGATAAGGACTTAGATATATCATCTATCTCTGTAATTACTGAAATTCTGTCTTATGGCATCTTGTCTGCTCATTTAAATCTGCTTCTCTCTACAAGTCGCTCTTGATTTATGACCACAATTGAGCTTGGAATTTTGGTTGTAAGTCATTGTGGTCAGTAAGTGAAACACTCAAGTGACTGCTTTACTCAATAATCACCACCCCAGTTCTCTCTATTGCAGTTATTAAGTGACCATGTAGGTCATTAAGCAACTGTTTAGGTGTGGGGACAAGGCCTTGGGAGGCCTGGTGCTTACCAGCTTGTAGAAATCTGTTGTGGACCAGAAGGCCTTGCCCAGCTAGGTCTAGGGATACATGGGTCTCCTCCCTTCCTTTCCATTCCTAAGAAGCCCATCTCACCATGTCCAGAAGGCCTTAGCCAGTGGTGCATGGACCTCTTCCCCCACAAAAGGCCTGATCTTTTCCCTGCCCCACTATGCACAGGTCCACTTAACTTTCCCTTTATCTGCTGTGGTTGACAGGCCCACCCAACCGATATGAGATTTAACTATAAAGCTAGCAAAGGTAATCTTCAGCATTAGAGAGGCATTTTTTCTCAAAGCTGGGCAGGAACAGGAACTTCATTGGCTGAGGGAGAAGGCTAGCCAAGGCTTTCTGGGCATGGTGGGGCAAGAAGAAGTCAGGGAGGGAGTGAGGAGGTCTGCATCCATTAGATGTAGCCAGCTAAGTCCCCCCACCCACCAATCAATGTGTGTGTGTGTGTGTGTGTGTGTGGAGTTTCAGCACTTCTGTGGTCGTAATGGTGGATATGCTGCCAAATATCCAAATTTTGACCAAGGAATCATGGGAGTACTGCAATGATCAGAACTTCAGGCAGGAGTCATAATTCCCTTCATTCAGTGCTGTCATAATTTTGAATGTTTACTGAACAAACAGTTGTAAATCAAGGACTACTTGTACTTAGTTAACATGCTTGCTGGTGGAAAGAAAGCCTGTAGGCTGCTAATGAGATCACTCTTGAATCTAGGTGGCTGTTCTAGATCCATACTGAAAGACTATCCAGATCCAAACTATCAGATTAAATGGTATCTGTAAACACAATGGAAGCCTGGAAGACTAAACAGTGTAATTCTATTTTACCAAAAATACTTTCAGCAAAATCTACCTGCAGCATTTTGTATTAGCTGTAATTCTCCCTATAAAAATAGACAGCAAGCATGTTATAATATTAAAGGGAGTGCTACAAGAGTCAGGAGAACCACTGAGGACTAGGTAATCCTAGACCAGTTCCTCATTCTCAGTACTAATCTCCAACAAGTTGGCTGAAAAATGAAAGCCCATACTGCATCTTGCATTGAAAAAGTTTATTGTAATAATTAAGAACAGTGAAAAGCAAATGGATCCTGCAACTACGTGAGACAAATGCAGAGAGGAAGAGCTGTCTACAAAAAGAGACCATTTCTTATTACATTTCTACCCTTTACATAATGCTGCTTCCTCCAGAAAGGAGTAGCTTGCCGGATATGTGTATATCTATTGAACAGATATCGTTTAATATAAATGCAACTGTTCAGCTGATTATTGAACAGTTTAATTGAAGAAAGACATTAGACCATTTTTGATCCCTATTGTTTGGTGAATACCTATTTCTGAATTTTTATTTCTTTGTTTTCCTCAAAACAAAATAATTCTTCAGTTCCAGAACCAGTATATTCTTCTATAATTATACATATTTTCTCCCCCCCCCCCCTCACACACACATCTCTGTATATAAATATGTGGCTGTAGTGTAGCTGTACTGAATTAAAATTCCTGGATAGAAGCTTTTTAAAGTGCTAATCTAGGGGAAAGGAAAATCAACATTCAAATGGTAATTATTTACAAAGTAAATTGATCAATTTGTCCTAAGCTCCATGAAAATGAACTGAGGTCAATCCACTTTGCCTATTAAGATCGTGAAGATATCTAGTTGTATTACTTTCACAGTAAAAGCATGTTTTCCACTGGGGTTTCACAAGAAAATAGAACATCAAACTCTGTTAGGCATCAAGAAAAATAAAGTTTTTATTTTATTGCAAATTACCCAGCCAGTAAACTGTTCATGTAAATATTTTTCAGTTATTAACTTCTAATATAGATGCCCTCCCTCAGGTCTATCGAACTTAACAGAACTAGTTACTATAGCTTCAGTTTATTACTATTTCAATAAATTGTAATCTTTAGTCAGAGTTATAAAAAATTACATACTACTTTGAATAAATAATTGGGAAAAGCTTGATCCTTCAATTTTGTTTAGTAGGTAAAATGCTAAACAATGTCCAAGAATAGAATCTTACTTTGGCTATGAAATTTATCCACAAGGGTTCTTAGGTCAATTATTAACCATAAGAATAATTTATCACACCTTGTTGTTAAGGATAATAGGGGTTAGGGAGAGGGGTGGGCAAGAAACTAAGCAAATGCCAAGAGCATAGGAGGAAAATAGGAAGGAAGGAAGGAAATGATAATAAATAACTTCAAAGAGCTCAGTATATCAGAAGAGAGAAACTAAATCAAAGAGGAATGTCCACTAGGAAAACTGAAATTCTTACATATTTGCTACTTCCAAAGCTCCATTGGTTTATGTGAACAAGGGTAAGAAGACAGTCCAGTTCATTAGCCTGGCAGATTTTGTTTTTCATATCCCATTTCCCCCACAAAAACTGAAATAAAGGAATCAACGGTATCAACGGTATTTATGACTGAGTTGTTCAAATCCATAGTTTCTCATATGTGTCTTTGTGTGTATAAGACTTACCCCAGAACGCCACGTTTTGGGAGTTTATTACTAGTGCAATGAACATTGATGTATTTTACAGGCATCATAGGGGCATCCAAAGCAGGTATGTCTATCACCCCCCAAATTATTGTTTTTTTTTTCCCTTTAATAAGCCAACAGACTACTAACTCGGAAAAGAATTGCATTTCAGATGCAAGAACCCAAATTATATTAGCCTTCTTACTGTAGCAAAAATGGACCAGTTATTTTAACAAGATGTGGAAAGCAATAGAATTGCTTTGCCCTTCCATGCCCACTCAGATTTTTTTCTCCAAAAATCCTCCAGGGTGTTTCAGTTTAATTCCTGATTTGTAGAAGTTTCTTTAGAATGAGAGTAAATTGAAATAACTTTGATTATTAATTTTAAAAAGGGTAAAGTTTTCCTCTGTCCAGTCGTGTCTGACTCTAAGGGACAATGCCCATATCCATTTTCTAGCTGAAGGAGCCAGTGTTGTCCAAAGACATTTCCATGGTCATGTAACCAGCATGAGTATATGCTAAGGTGCATGGAAGACTGTTACATTTCCACCATGTGGTGCCTCTTTATCTATTTGCATTTGCAGGCTTTCAAATGGCTAGCTTGGCAGGAACGGGGACAAGAACGGGAGCTCAGCCTGTCATGCGGTATTTGATCTTGTACTGCCAACCTTCCAGTTGATAAGCCCAGCATCTTATTTGCTAGGGCAGAACTTATTTTAAAATCATAGATTTTTTTTTAAAAAATCATCCCGTTGCAGTTGTCTTTGGTCAGAAATAAATGGTTTTGCCATGTCACTTCAAATACATGATAAATAGGCCACCTAAGGTTTTCCAAATGACAGCCAATCATACAAAAACAAAACAAAAGGACCCAAAAATCTACTGAATACCTCACTTTCAATAAGGACTTTCTCATACAAACAACAGGGTGGAAGCATCATTACTGCAATGGAACACATAATCATTACTGACTAATCATAAATACATCTGTTCTAATTTAGGAAGCAATTCCAGTTGGAAATTTTCAACTTTTGAATGGCAGTGTATTAATTGGGGAACCTAGTCAAAGGAGGTCATACATTAACCTTGGAACTGCTTGTGGCATTACAAAGTGCTTGGAGAAAGTGCTTAATGAATACAATACTGCAAAAAGCATGGGACTTTAAAACCAGACAGAAAGGAACCGTGGTACACAATACAATGCTTTCCAAATTTATTCTGAAATAAATCACCTAATGTCCAACAGGTCTTTCTTACTATTGCATTTCATATGATAGCTTGAAAATATTGTGGCCAAATTATAGTCCACCAGGTGCACAAAACTAATTCTGTGCTTTCAAAGTAAAGCCCATTCAGTTCATTTGACTTAACCTAAGTTTAGTGTTACAGGATTCCACCTATTATCTACCAATCCAAATTCTCTTTAATGATGGCTATAAGAATAACATTCAGAAAGTAAATGAATTGAATGCCTCTGTTTGGGGGCATTTTATAACAGATGGTTAAAATACTATAAAAAGTATCCTTTTCAGTTGTATGTACAGCCTACTTTAGTCAAAGAATGTCCTACCTGACTGCGTACAATTCCCATGATGGTTTTCTAAAAACCTAACAAAATACAAAGTTTCTCTTCTTTTTATGCTAGTTATAAAAGGAAACATCAAGATAAAGGATGGATCTTCATTTTTACACTGGCAGGCAATCAATAACTTTTTGCAACATTTTGCTTTTCTGCTAGACTCTTGTTATGGTGGCCTACTGTACAACTGACTAGATTGTGTAACTAGATGGCCCTTTTACATACATTTTTCAGACTTGATCCCATCTTTGTCTCTTCCTTCCTTACCATCTGGCATGTGGAATTTTGTTTACAAAGGGTAGTTACTTTACATCAATGAAGTAAAAAAGTAGTGTTTCCATCCACTATTTTATATAATGTTGATCCAATCTTTCCCAAACGTGTGTGCTGCTGTTGATAGATACAAATTATTCATTTCCCCTTATTTCCTGCCCTGGTGGTATTATGTAATATGTTAAAGAAAGATTTACAATATGGAAATCTAATTCAAAGAATTCTGATAACATTCCACATACATTGTCCTAGTGATTGCCATGTTGCTTAATCATTCAGGTAACTATTCAGGTAACCAAAAATGTATGTGTGTGTGTACATACATACATACAGCGCAAGTTAGAATCCAGGTAAGGGTATGGCTAGCTGATGAGAGCTAAATAGCTTGAAATAGATCTCTACTAGTCTCCCTTTATTTCTTTATCAGCAAAATATAAATATATTTATATTTATATAAATATAAATATTTATATAAATATAAATATTTGTTTTTTATTTATTTATCTGGCTAACTAATTTAGTTAGTTTACTTTTTCCCCAAAAAACTTGCATTCTTCTTTTTTGAAAAGTGAGAATTATTTCTATTTCCCCCCCCCCTCCCCCAGGAAAACAATTTTTAAAGAGTTAAATGCAAATATGAATTCTGATTGCCTGATGCAGACAATGAATGCATTTTAAACACTATTATTTAAGTCACTGGTTGATCCCTCCCCTTTGAAATTTGCTGAGCCTTCTTCCAAATGCTCATTTGACCCGTATTATTATTTGCAACTTTGATATCATTTGTGGCTTATTTTTTATGAATCCTGGTGTAAGTAGTATAGCATATTTATCTAACTAGCACAAATATCTGGGTTGGCATATGGCTAGTACATACTCTTAAACCCCAGGCATTAGGAAAAGGCATTAGATACAGTTACTAGTATATATCAAATGTTGAGAGAAGCTCTTTTGCTAACTGTAAACCAGTCAACCACAAAATTCATTAAATTGGCATCAGTTCCACCACTTGTGACTTATGAAGTTCCATCAGGTTCATCGTCTGAACAAACAAAGGCAACTTTCATACGCTTTGGGATTTAAGAACAGGCAGGAAAGGGACTTTATGAAACTTTAGGGTGGCATGAAAAGAAAGTGTTTCAGCACTACACTTGTGCTATCAAATGCAGTAAATGCATCTTATAATATCTTGCTCATTTCTATTTTACACACAATGATTCACTCTTTGCATATTGCTTGAATATATATATTAATTACAATAGTCTTATTGGGGTTAATCAACTAAAAAAGCAATTTGAAAGCCTCAGTTATGAAGTGCTGCTGTTTCACAAGGAGCCACGTGTGACACAGAGACATTTTTGCTGTAATCTATATGTAATCTATAGAATTATCCAGCAACTGTACAGCTGTACCTGTGAAAGTTGTCTTATTACAGATCAGTAGTGGGATTCAAATCCCGTCGCTATCGGTTTGCTATTGGGAGTGCGTGGACGTGCTCACTTCGCGAGCGCACAGCTCTTCTGCGCTTGTGCAGAGCTTTTTGATGACATCTGGGCAGGTAGGCGGAGCCTCCCGTCTCTGCCGCTACCAGTTCGCCATTATGATGTCCATTATCTATGGGCAAATGCCTTTTAAGAAAAAGTGTGACAAACATAGCATGTCTGCATATATAAATTAATCTTATCTAGTTGAATTACTCCTAACCAGAACTCATAGATCTAGAGAATATGGTAGCTATTTACTCAATCCAAATGCCAAATGACTTTTCCTAAGCCAGGAGCTCAATAAAAATAAAATCATATTCTTACCTGCAAAGAAGACAATTAATTACAGTATATCTTCTCCTCATTATTCATAGAACAAGTTTCTTCTTTCTTTAATTGTTTTTAAGAAGGAAGCAGGACTGGATTATGGGGAAAAAAAGAAGAGGAAGACTTTTGTCTAGATTCTCCTTGAGTGGCACATTGTGCCAAAGATGAAAATCACCCTTGGGATTCAAGGTTATCCTATTGTAAGTCCTACCAAAACTGTATATTATAAGAAAAGGAGAATAAACATAACAATCAACAATTCTCCCCAAACCAAGTTCTGGTTACATTACCACTTGTTAGGTTTTGTTTTTTTTTAAAAGGAAAGTGGAGTCCTTGGTCATCTCTGAGATTGGTTGTTTGCTAGCAGCCATTTCATTATGTAACTTGATAACATAGTCAATGCAAATGTCTATGGAGATTCTCAGTCATCCAGGTCATGGTTGTTCCAAAGGTACTTTTTTCAAAAGGCAAAATCCAGATGCCTTTTGAAAAAGCACCTTTGGGATAATCAATGCAAGTTGTATGGGCCTTGTAGCCTGTTTATATACAGTAGCTTGCTGTGCCATTTTTGGTGGGGTGGTTTTTTTCCTTGGTAGTTCCTTGATTAGGGTATTGCTTTCTGCTAAATCATTTGCCTGGTTAAATCCTTGCTTATCTGGTGTTGGCTGCTAGAAGAAGTGTGTTCTGGACTTTTTGTTTCCATATTAATTTTTTTATTGTCTCTTTTGAATGCTTTGTAAATATGGTTTATTTCTATGTGCCTATTGATGGCTGATTTGTCTGAGTGCCAAGCTTCCAGGAATTCCCTAACATTTTTGGATTTATCTCGGACTAGGTTACAATTTACCAGTTGAAACCAAGCTTGATGTCCATGTGTTGTGGGATTAAGAGTTTTCATTATTTAACTATTAATTGATTTCATGGATATTCTCTGCAAATTGTTTGACTGTTCTACATTGTGACTGTTACAGTCCTTACATATTTATCTGGGTAGATGATTCCTGTTTTTAATTCTTGGACTGTTGGGTCTTTTGATTTACTTGGTGGGTTTTGTTTAGTTAGTTTGTGTGGCGTGAGGTTATAATTTTTTGTTGGTTGTTTCTGATGGTTGTGTTATCCTTTTCATAGCTCATTTGGTTGTGATGTAGTGGATTGAATGGACAAACACTTTTTGATACAGTTACATTAGTATCCATTTTGTTGGAACAGGCTGTCTGTTTTCTGTTTCTGGTGTTCTGGGTTGCTGCAGTAGTTTGTACCGGTAGTGGGTTCCACTTACCTTTGCTACTGGTTTGGAACTGTGAGCTTGCATGCAGCGCTTCTGCGGAGCGTCTGTGATGATGTGCAGGTGGGCAGAGCCTCCCGCCGCCACCACTACCCATTTGCCCGAACCAGGGCAAACCAGTAGAAACCCACCACTGGTTTGTACTCATCTGAACAATATTCTTACACAGTTCCTCTCACAGGAGATTGGGATGTTACTTGGTAATGGAGTACTTGGTTGGTAGGGACTGGTGGTTTTTGTTTTTTGTTTTTTGTTAAGGAAAGAGCTTGAGAGGGAAAGAAGAAAATGTTTTGGAAAAAGGAAAGAAAAGTCATTTTCAAAATCAAAAAATTATCTGAGTTCTGCCTGATTTGGAAAGGGAAAATTGGTAATTTCTGACTCAGTTCAAGGTAAATAAGAAAATATCACTCTTTCCTAACTTTCAATAATAACTTACCAGCAAAAATGTCAAACTACAGTTATCTTATGATAGCATGACTTTTATAACTGGGTGTAATTCACCATGTTACCTTATTTTATATAGAGTTAATACTTAAGATGAGATTGGATCAAGGTAAAAGTCACTAATAACCTCATTACAAATGTAATTATCTCACAGCCTCCTTTAGAAGCAGACTCACGATTTCTGCAGAATATCATAAATAAGAACACAAACTTATAAAAAAAGAAATCAAAAGAACAGTCAAAAGCAAGCTTTTATTGAAATGGTATAGTAAAATTTATTTCTTTGACAGCTTGAACATAATAATTAGGATGCAATAGTAAAGGATCAAGCAGTCAAAAACATGCCATAGACCATTTGGCATGTAGCAATGAAAGTCTTGGACAGTAGCAATGAAAGTCTTGGAAAAGATATTCCAATGCTGGTATATATCTATATCTATGAAACTCAGAACTGTGCAAGTTAAAGTTTTTCATGTGACACACAGTTGGGAGGAAGAAGTTGGACTTTGAAGAAGGGAGATAGGAAGACTTTTGATGCTTTGTAACGTTGGGATTGGAAAAATTCATGGACAACCAATAAGCCAATAAAATGGATCATGAAATGAATTAACACAGAGCTCTCACTCAAAGTACAAATAACCAGGTTCAAATTACTCTGCTTTTGACACATTATGGTAAAATCTAATACTCCGGAGAAGGCTCTAATGCTGGGAAGGAGGGAAGGAAAGAGAAGACTAGGCTTGCTAGCAGCAAGGTGGAGAGGTCAGTTACAGCAGAAATAGATGCACTATTGAAAGACTTGAAGGACCAAGTTAGGGGCAGATCTTCATGGAAAAATGTACCTATGTGGTCATTAAGAGTTGACAATGACTTGATGACACACAATCAAATTATAAAAAAGACAAAAGGAATAAACCTGCTAACTTTTGGTGTTAAAACAATTTTTCACTTGATTTTGAGTGGGTAGGTGATTTCAGTACCATAAAGTTCAAAAATTAAAATTATAATGGCATGAGCATTAAATCCTATCCCAGATGCTTTGCATATAAAATTGTGGACTCTTGGAAGAGTTGCACTATAACTCTTTCTCTTACAGTGCAACTATAAGTTTCTTTGGGGTTTCCTTCACATAGCTAACATTTTACAACTGTTTGAATATCACCTGCCCTCCAAACAGTTATACACAGTCCTAGACAAATCTGTTCAGAAATCAGCCCAGCTAAGTTCAGTGGATCATCCTTTCAGATCAATGTATTTATATAGGATTGTAAACTGGAAAGATTGCTGTCAGATGATAGTTGGGGAGCTGACCTTTTCACAGAGCCAACAGGACACATGGAAATCCCTTATCCTTTGGCTGCAGATGCTGGAATCCCTACTTCTAGATGATAATAGCTGGTAAATTTTGAAGCATCATATTCAGTGTTGTCTGAAGTACCAAAGGACCAGCTTGCTTCCATAGAGATAAGAACTTCTTTCATTGTTTCAAATGACAACATGTCACATTCTGGAAAAAGGAGGTCAGAGTTATTCTTAGAGCAGCTTCTCTCAATCCAAATATGAAGATACCAAGGGGGAAAAAAGTGTATATTGTACCTCTAGACACTAGCTGATTGCTTAGATTTTGGTATGTTGCCCACTATGTAGTTTTTTTCCAGAAGTTTTCTTCTGTGTTATTTATACCATCTAAACATGCCAATGAATTCTGCAACTGTCTACTCCTAGGAAATGCAGGGGAAGCTTTTGCTGTTGCCAGGGTATTTTTGATATTTAGCAGATATTTAGTTTTCTGAAAAGGGTACATGGTGCTGTAGAATAGAGCCAGAATGCCATTGTCAACAGAAAACCACCAGTTACACTTCTGGCTCACTAGATTTATTGTTAATACAGCAGCAGGCAACAGCAATTGATATAATGTAGTATTGAAAATTATTCTGGCCACTGCATAATAGCAACAGCTGTTATAATTCAGATATCTTTTTTTAAAATATAGAAAACTATTGTCTTTATCTTGGTTGAGGTCATATATGAAGAAAGAGGTAATTTGTATGTATGTTTCAATACTCTGAATATGCCTCTTTTTTGGTGGGATGCAAGCAACAGTTATGTTGGCTTGCAAGGCGATCTCTAGATTAGAGATCTGATTTTTGCATAGAACACACTTGGGATAAAATGGGGTTTTGGATCCTCTCATGGGTTCTCGAGACAGAGCAAGAATGGGGAATAAGTGCACTTCGTATGCAGACCACATAATTTTCATGATTCTGACAGTGTTTCAGAGGTACTTTAAAAACAACAACAACTGGACTCTTTTTTCTTTGAAAAATGTTTAACTTCACATCCAAGAAGCTTCTTCCAGTTCTAACTCTGACAGTGGGTTGCAAATGTGAGGTGCTGGCATTTCTGTTGTTACCTTGTGATGCATGTTTCATCATTTTGCTACTACTATTTCTACTAGATGTCTCTACAGTTGCATTTTTCTCAGACTGATTAAAATGTGCCAAAACTGATTGGAACTGTCCTTAGTGTTACCAGCAAGGTTGCATGTGGTCCAGGTACGATTGAGATTGGCAATTTAGTCTACGATCTCTCTAGCTTACTAAAGATTTATGTGAAAAACATTAATTGATGTAAGCTATGGTGGGTGGCAGATATCAGTCTCTAAGGGCCACTTGGTAATGATTATGGAAGATTGGGACTTGGAATGTAAGAAAAATACATATTAGGAGCATGAACTAAAAATGAAATGTACAACAAGAAAAATATATCTCTAAAGAGAAAGGGGAAGATTAATAGACTTGATTAAAGGTGATCTGATCTGTTGAGTAAAGTTGATGAATATATACAGGGAAGTGAAATTATGTATTTAATTAAACTGTAGCTAGAAAATAACTGTATCCTCTAGGTTTCTATGGGTTCATTTAAAAATAGGAATCCATAGGTAGAAGGTTGCATATTTTGTTTTACTGGAAAACCAGTAGGCTTTGTGCCTAAAGTGAGATTATAACTCACAATATCCCAGTTTCTATCCTGCCTTAACCACCACATTGAACTGAGTGTCATTGACTAATAATAACTTTCTATTAGGGGTGTCAAACTCTCCAGCCCATGGGGTGCTTAGATCAGGCCCGTGGGGCTGCCCTTGAAACAGCAAAGGATTGGCCCGTGGTGCCTTGGCCAGTGAAAATGGAGCTCAGGAGGGCTGTGTGCGGCCCTCCTGAGCTCCGTTTTCACTGGCAGAGGGTTGAAGGAGGCCATCATAGCCAAAAATGGAGCTCATGAGGACCACGGGCAGCTCTCCCAAGCTCTGTTTTCACTGATAGAGGGTTTCAGGAGGCCATCACAGCCAAAAATGGAGCTCACAAGGGCCACATGTGGCACTCCCAACTCCATTTTCGCTGGCAGAGGGTTGCAGGTTACAGCCCCTTTTCGCTTGCAGAGCACTCAGGCCACTACAGGCACACCCAACACAAGTGACATCGAGCTGGCCATGGCCACCCCATGGGCGTGGCCATGGCCACCCCAGTCACACCCACTCAGCCCCCCAAGATCAAACACAACCCTGATGCAGCCCTCAATGAAATCGAGTTTGACATCCCTGTTCTATATATTTCATTATTTCATTATTTACTGTTTGGCATAATTTTTGGACATCTGTATTCTGCATCTAGTCTTATTGAAAATGCTTCAAGTTGGTCCTTCTGTAAAAGGATGAAAGCTAGATACTGTGACTTTCATTGACATTTCCTTGGGAAGTCAGATGGTGGATGCTATTGTGCAATTTTGCGCAATAATATTGTCTACAATTTTTTTTAAAAAAAAATGTTGAAAACTTATGAGACTTTAACATCTCCTTCTGCAATCTGATGAGGTTCCATGCAAGGACACTGAATATTTATCTATTCCTTCAGGGTTCAATAAATATCATTTGTGGACATCCTGCGTATCAACTAAATATGGGAAGGCAGGTTTAATTGTTCAAGTTTGTTCTTGTCATCCATGCCATGCCCAGTATCATACAACTCCTTAATTTGTGCTTTCTGATACAAGGCCAATGGCTAAGTGTTGCAGTCATGAAGAAAGGATAAAGTGGAATATTAGCATTGTTTAATTTTTCAGTATTTATAACTGGAAATAAAAGCAAATAATAAGATTTAGAAGTACATGGAGTTAAATTGGGATAAAAAGCAATATTGAAGAAACAGTGGCTTTCTTCTCAGTAGACCAGATAGAGATTTGGCCTGCATGTTCACACTGTTTATGGTCCAAGTTAAGCACATTTTCTTAGCCCTAGCAAAAAAGAATGCAAGTTACCTATAATATAAAGCTTTAAAAATATAATAACACAAAGTTTTTTAAAAGGAGTGAATGGAAACATGGAAGTAGAGGGGGAAAGCTGGTACTTTGAGGCAAAATTTGGGATAGTAATGTACTTAGCATATATATATATATATATATATATATATATATATATATATATATATATATTTACTTAATATTATACATTTACTTAGCATATATATATATGCTTTTAGGGATATATCCACAATTACACGGGAAGAAACCCGAAATATTAACTATACACACATATATATACCAGTGAAAACTTACATACTTACATACATTATATATATATATATAATTTATATATATATATATATATATATATATATATATATATATATATATATATATATATATATATATATATAATTTAGATTTGTATACCGCCCTTCTCCCGAAGGACTCAGGGCGGTGCACAGCCAAATTAAAATACATACAATACAAAATTTAAAATAATTTAAAACAGAATTAAATCCAATTGGCTTCCCGAAATGTTTAAAACCCATTACCCTTAAAATAACCCATTTAAAAATTTTAAGCCAGCCCAGCTTGCTGGAATAGGAAGGTCTTCAAAGCTCGACGGAAGGTCCGGAGGTCCGGGATTAGTCGTATTCCTGGGGGTAGCTCGTTCCAGAGGGCGGGTGCCCCCACAGAGAAGGCTCTCCCCCTGGGGTCATCAGTTGGCATTGCTTGACCGACGGCACCCTAAGGAGGCCCTCTCTGTGGGACCGAATTGGCTGGTGGGAGGTTATCGGTGGCAGAAGGTGGTCTCGCAAATAGCCGGGCCCTAAGCCATGGAGCGCTTTAAAGGTGAGGACCAATACCTTGAAGCGCACCCGGAAGACCACCGGGAGCCAGTGCAGCTCGCGCAGGCAAGGTGTCACATGGGAGCGCCAAGTCACTCCCAAAATTACCCGTGTGGCCACATTCTGGACCAGCTGGACCTTCCGAGTGCTCCTCAAGGGGAGCCCCATGTAGGGAGCATTGCAGTAGTCCAGGCGAGAGGTGACGAGAGCATGAGTGACCGTGCATAGGGAGTCCTGATCCAGAAAGGGATGCAACTGGCGTATCAGGCGAACCTGATAAAAAGCCCCCCTGGCCACGGCCGTCATATGTTCTTCTAAAGACAGCCGTGCATCCAGAAGGACGCCCAAGTTGCGAGCCCTCTCCGTGGGGGCCACTGACTCACTCCCAATAGCCAGAGTTGGCACCAGCTGGCTATATTGGGACGCCGGCATCCACAGCCACTTGGTCTTGGAAGGGTTGAGTCGAAGCCTGTTCCTCCCCATCCAGACCCGCACGACCTCCAGGCACCAGGACATCACTTCAAGGGCATCGTTGGGGTGGTCTGGGGTGGAGATGTACAGCTGAGTATCATCAGCGTACAGATGGCATCGCACCCCAAATCCACAGATGCTCTCACCCAGCGGCTTCACATAAATGTTGAACAGGAGAGGCGAGAGGACCGACCCTTGCGGCACTCCACAAACAAGGTGCCTCGGGGTCGACCTCTGCCCCCCTGCCAACACGGACTGCGACCGGTCGGAGAGATAAGAGGAGAACCACCGTAAAACGGTGCCTCCCACTCCCAACCCCTCCAGCCGGCGCAGCATGATACCATGGTCGATGGTATCAAAAGCCACTGAAAGATCTAATAGGACCAGGACAGAGGAACAACCCCTGTCCCGAGCCCTCCAGAGATCATCAACCAACGCGACCAATCCCGTTTCCGTGCTGTACCCAGGCCTGAAGCTGGACTGGAACGAATCCAGATAGACAGCTTCATCCAGGTACTGTGGGAGCTGTCGCGCAACCACACTCTCGACAACCTTCGCCACAAAGCAAAGGTTGGAGACAGGACGGTAGTTTGGCAAAACAGCCAGATCCAGAGAAGGCTTCTTGAGGAGGGGCCTCACCACCGCCTCTTTCAAGGCGGGAGGTAAGACACCCTCACTCAGAGAAGCATTAATGATCCTCTGGAGCCAGCCTCGTGTAACCTCCCGGGTAGCCAGCACCAGCCAGGAGGGTCATGGATCCAATAAACATGTGGTTGCGTTCAATCTCCCCAGCATCCTGTCCACGTCCTCGGGAGTCACAGGATCGAACTCCTCCCAGATGACATTCTCAAGACCCGCCTCAGACACATCGCCTGAACCCACCCAGTCAGAGTCCAAGCCATCCCGAATCTGAGCGATTTTATCGTGCAGATAACATGCAAAATCCTCAGCGCGCCCTTGCAAGGGGTCTTCCCACGCTCCCAGATGGAGATATGAGTAGGGCCATGAATTAACTGAGTCAGGTCCATGGCTGTCATGGAAGCCATGAACTCCCGAGCCACCTCAGACATCTCACCGATAGACGGCAGGTTGAAATCCCCCATGACCATTAGCCTGGGGGTCTCAACCGCCACCCCGGCTATGACGCCGAGGAGCTCGGGCAGGGCCGCTGCCATGCAGCAGGGAGCCAGGTACGCAACCAGCAGGCCCACCTGCATCCCATGGCCCCACTTCACAAGGAGAGACTCACATCCAGCAATCTGAGGTACAGTGGCCTCCCTAGGATTGAGACCTTCCTTTACAATAACCGCCACTCCTCCACCCCTACCCTGAGCCCTTGGCTGATGAAATGCATGGAAACCCGGTGGGCACATCTCAACGAGGGGGACTCCCCCCTCCTGGCCCAACCAGGTCTCTGTAATACCCGCCAGGTCCACTCCCCCCTCCTGAATTAACTCACAAATGAGGGGGGCTTTATTGACCACAGACCTGGTGTTACACAGCATCAGCCTAAGACCAGGGCTCTGAGACTCTGGACAACCCAGGGAACGAGATGAGCATTGGGGACCGGAGCACATCACCGCTTGAAGACAGCAGGCACGTGCCCCCACCACACGATGTGGCCCCCTGCTACCACCATATCTGCCCCTCCCACCAATAATCCCGATGGAATCGCCTTCCTCCATACCGACACTAACCCCCTCCACTCCCCACTCCGCACCTCCTCAGACACAATCCCGTGCCGGGCCTGGCTCGCCCCCCACCAAAACACCCTCCCTCCCCCTAAAACCCCTTAAAAGATTACATAAAGACAATTTTAAAAAAACCCTCAACCCCCTCTTTGCTGCATGCCACCTCTCGGGGTTCCAAAGCCCGTCATCGAGGTAGGCCCTCGATAACGTAGAGGGCCAATCCTGCGAGAGGGGGGAGTCTCGCAGAACAAGAAGCTCAGCTGCCGAATACATTTTGCTACAAGAGGATAAGTGGCCATGTCCAAAGGTCCAGATGGAAAAAAGGTCCAAAGGATATGGCAGATATTTTCACATGAGGCTTTCTTGAAGAACTTGGAAGGGATCTCTCTTCTGGGGTCCTAGTATTTTTCACTTTCGAAAATAAGTTATAGTCTTTTAGGGTAGCTTGTCTCAACAATATTTCCTTCCATAATCTTTGTTAAACACAAATAGCAGGTTTATACAACTATTCAGTTAATTATTTTTCCCTTACCATCATTTGTTGTAGGCTGAGGTGGGATGAAGAGCTTTGAAGTCACTCCTGAGTGACAAAAGAAAAGAAAAAAGAAAAGAAAAGAGAAATGGTCCATTTGTTCAAATACTATTAAAAGCCAGGTGCAGATATTTGTTAATGCTATGGATATCCAAATTATTAGTAAGGTAATAACAGGCAAGAGTATATGAGCATTTAGATATGAGAAGCTCTTTCCCCCAATATTAAAATCTTAATTACTAAATTATCATTCCCCTCCACCAAATTTTGGAGTTATAACATTTTAAGTTGCTCTTATATTGCGACCTTATGAACCATGCTGCTTAATGTGAGTGAAACTACATCATGTAAGAAATGTCCATAATATTCTGGTCAGTGGCATGACAAGCTCAAAAAGAATCACAGAGCTGTAAATTAGCTGGTTGGAGGAGGTGTAGGGAGGAAAGCAGCTGGAAAGCATCTCTTCCAGCCCAGGACTGAGGTTCCTAATAACCTTAATGCTGTAGCCGATGTCACAAAGATCATCATGAGGTGTTCTATCTTGGCACCCTGTCAAATGAAGAATATTTTATGCAAAATGAAATATCTTCTTCTGAGAAATAATAGAGCTGTAGTGAAATCATTCGCATGTTAAAGTGGGGAAGGTTTCATTGAAAATATGGATTGGCCTCCAACTGGGACATCTTGTAAAGCCCTACAAGTGTTACACTGAAAAGAAATTGATTGTGTGGCATTAGCTAATAGCAAGCAACATATACAAAGGAGAGGTCACAGGCAGAAGACAGAAAAAAGGTAAGGCATAATTGATTATTCTGATCTGCTTAACTAGGTCAAGGAAATTACTTACATCTGTGAATATCAAAGGAGCAGAAGCCAGGAGCAAAGGGTTGTGATGGATCATGTCAGGCAGGGGCTACATCTTTTCTGTAGTCTGAGGCTGCATCTTATTTATTGATGGACTGCATCAGATGCTTACAACAGGTATGCTTACAACTGGAGGGAAGAACTGAAGATTGTCAACCCATTTGTAGGGAAGATTGAAGGTGGAGGGAGTTAAAGTTAGACATGGACATGCTCTACTTTGTCATGGATAATTCATACATTTTAACTTTCCTTTTGCAAAATTTTGTTCCTGAATTTCAGCAAAATGACCACAAAGTGATATAAGGGTAATAATACAGAGTTTTGGGGCCTGGATATGGACTGCTGGTTATCCAGGGTCTAGGACAATTTGCCGCAGCCAACTCACTGTGGGATAACTATGGCCAACTTGCTATGGGAGACTTCAATGCTGTATTAATCATTTCATTCAGTTACTTTTATTATTGGTGACCACATTTTCATCAAAATTATTGTAACTCTTATATTACTGGATTAACTTTCTTTGTTTTATTATTATGAGCCACAGTTCTGTCGAAATTAATTTAAATTTTGTATTTGTTGAATTGTCCTGCAGCAAGTTGTCCCATGGTGACTTGGTGTGGTGAATTGTCCATGACAAGTTGTCTGTGGTGAGTTGCCCCATTCCACATTATCCATTCCTAGAGCTGAAGATATCTACACTCTGGAATTCACAAAATGGGATGCAGTGAGTGATGTCCTATCCTTTGATGATTACTGCTCAGAATTTTTTCCTAATTTCAAAGACTTACATTACTATAAGAAATTACATTTCCCAAGGCAGGAAAGATATCATAGATATATCATCACCTGTGGAGTCTCATGTAAATAACATTCTTAATTTGATATCAGTCACCAAACAAGCTATCTATTAGGCAGAATTTCTGGGTAATGTCTTTCTATCATTAAAGAACAGTGTTCTGCACTATTGATAGCACAGTAAAAGGTGGAATGAATGAGAAGTTAGAATGTGTGCAGAAGTCTGGAATCATTTATTGATGGCTGCTAGCATTTTTTTAACATTATTTTTTCTTGGTTGATGTCTGTTTAAAGCACAGTCTGCTGTTTTTCCAGAAAAAGGCAACAAGCTTATTGCTCTTCAAAAGTGCTTTAATCAGTTCTGAGGATTTTGATTGGCAAGGCTAGTTTTTGGGTTCAAATTGTGAATGATTCCATTAAAATGTGAAGCAACACAGGCTCTTTCCACTTAACTTGCACAAAACCAAAGAGGAAACCGTGGGATCAGGGGTTGGGAATGTGCCATGCAATGAACCCTCTGCTCATAAAAAATACTTTGAAATATTGCTTATTAAATGCCAATTTTGAAAAACAAAAAAGAATATGCTGAGTAAAGTTTGCTTTGAGGGAAAGTATGTAAAATCTGATAGGTTAATTTATTTTCATGAGGATTTTAACACGTTACAAGATGAAACAGTGGTGGGTCAAATCAGTGGTGGGATTCAGCCAGTTTGCACCAATTCAAGCAAACCGGTTGTTAAATTAATCCCCCTGCCCCTGCTGGGTGCTGCACTGCTCTGTAATGGAGAAATGGGCAGCGGAGTGGCCCGCGTGAGGGAAAGAGAAGGCCCCTTTCCCTCTTTCTTCTCCCTGCTCTTCTTCTTTCCCTTGTGCTGGCTGCTCTGTTGCCCATTTCTCCATTGCAGTGCAGTGCCCAGGATCCACTTTGATAGCAGGGGGTATAATTTAACAACTAATTCACCGAGGGCCAGGTTGGCCATTGTGGGAGGCTCGTCCCACATGTGCGGTGGAACCAGGGGGGAAATCTTTTTTTTTTTGCTACCGGTTATGTGGGCGTGGCTTAATTAGTGGGAGTGGCTTGGTGGTAAGGTAACTGGGTGGGCGTGGCCAAGTCAATGTCACTTCTTTGCCCTTTTTTAACCTACAAAACACAACACAACACAACTGACTCCCCCACAATGTAAAAGCAGCTATGCTAGACCCAAAATGGCCCCTGGAACAAGCAGGAACCTCACACAGCCACAAAAAGCCCAAAAAACCAACTTTCACACTTTACACGCACAAAATTCCACATACAGCTTTGTGAGATCTGGTGTGCTTGTGTAGTTAGAGTGAAACACTACAGAAACACACTAAATCTCAGAAAGCTGCACAAATATTATTTTATTTTTATTTATTTTTATTTTTATATAAAAGCAGCTAAATTTAAAACTTCCTAAACTTTAAATGGCTAGGTCTAAAAAAAGAACAACTAAAAAAAACCCCAATTAACTATTTTTTTTAAAGCTCCCAAAGGAGAAAAAAACTTACCCAATAGAACAGGGGTCTCCAACCTTGGCAACTTTAAGACTTGTGGACTTCAACTTCCAGAATTCCTCAGCCAGCTTTGCTGGGAGTTGAAGTCCACAAGTCTTAAAGTTGCAGATAGAGCTGCTCACCGATGAGCTTGATTGCAGGCAGGGAGATTCAGTTGCTTGCTGATGCAATGGATTGCAGATATTACAGCATTGCGTTGCGACCAGCAGATAAGGTAAGCAAGCTGGAGGCTTGGGAGGGGGGGAGAGAAAAAGAATCTTTTTTTCTTTTAAATGGGTCTGACGATCCAAGCTGAGTTGCCTGATTAGCAGGCAACTCAGCTAGGATCGTCAGAGCTTGGCTAGTCAGAGCCATTTAAAAGGAAAAAAAGACTCTGATGATCGCGTGGCTCACCTGGGCATGGGGGCGGAGGCAGGGATTTTTGCTACCAGTTCTCCGAACTGCTCACTACCATCACTACCTACTCACCCAAGCCGGTCCAAACCGGGAGCATTTCACCCCTGGGTGGAACTGGAGGATGGGGATGGGCCATGCCTCCCACGACAGCCAACCTGACCCTGGGTGAACCAGTTGTTAAATTATTTGAATCTCACCACTGGGTCCAATGGAAATTGATTTGCCCATTGCTAGCTCCACGTATATATTACCCAAGTATCTAGGTGGCAAGTTGTGCTTAGAAAAGAAGTGATGAGTGTGATAACTGTGAATATATTTTGTAACTGTAAGGCAAATCCTATACAGCAATATATTTGCAATGAAGGCATGCAAGAAAGACTTTTTCAGGTGATACCATTCTTGAAAATGATATGAAACTATAGTGGTCATAGATTTGCTAGCTCACAATTGCAGCTTTTTCAGTATGGAAAGGATTTTCATCTGCTTTGTTTATTGTACCTAAAATATCAAATATCAAATCAAAGGTAGCAATTTAATTCTAATGTTCTCCCTCTTAATTATTTTCTGGAAGTGAAACAAGCAGGTTTTGTTTTCCCTGCAGAAGTAGCTCTGAATATTTTGTGATACATCCCTCACATCCGAGTCAAGGCCTAGTGAAATAGTTTAGGCAGGGCATGTTCTAGACATTTTGGCAGTCTAGGCACAGTTATTATCTGGCACCCCCTACGGTTTGGCTCAGCTTCTAATTTTGTTAGGAATTTCTTCTTTCTTCCTTCAAATTTTTGAATTTTACAATAAGACGGGTTTTTTTTCCCCCTCAGACATTTTCACCCTATTTACACAGTCAGTCATTTTAATTATATCAGCACCCATAGTGGTCCTATGAAAACAATTTTCTTAAATTACATTTAATCGTTGACTGGACCTGTTGGCTCACAAAGTGCAAGTTGCTGCTTTTTTATTGTGTCTATTATTGTGTGGTTAGGAAGTCTTTTCAATTTTGGCTCCACTTAAAGTATGGTACCCCTAAGCCTGTCGCTACTCAGATTTAGTTTACAGCTGGCCTTGAGTTTAGGCCTGTGAGGTAGAATGAGCAACTTTTCCCTAGAAATAACAACAGCAGCAAAACAACAGCAGAAACAGGGGACAGCTACAGGAAGAGTTTAAAAAAATGTCAAGATGTAGACCATAACTGTGCTACCAAATCCCTTTGAACTGAGCAACAGCCAATGGCATCCTCACATCTGCTCCAAAACATCATTGCTATTGGTGTCTTCTCAAACATGCATGTTCCTGGATTGCCCAGTTACAGTGTCAGCCCAGGAAAAAAGGCAGTTTATTAAAGAAAGTGATGATGGATACACCATACCCATCCTAGAGCACCTGAGTGAGAGATTCTTATCTGAGCATAACAGAACCCTTCCCCATATTTATCTCTGTGTCTGTGTCAAAATCACCATCAAATCTGCAAAGCATTAGACAGCAAGGGAAAAATAAATTAGCCTTTTTTTTCACGTGCAGGAAATAACGAGGACATTTAAGATGAATAATAATAAATGATTAGCACAGCATATATGTATAGATACATGTTTATTCAAAAATAACTCCCACTATAATTCTTCTCTATACTAACTAACAATTTTGTGACTTTTACAAATAGCTGCCTGAAGGAACCATCTCAATCTATCGAACAATAGAATTTCAATTGAACAAGCCCTGAATTTCAGCTCCATTTTGATTTTTTTTTTTCATCACTAGAACTCTTGATATCTCATTTCATGTAAATTATTTCAAGTCATTTGAAGCCTTCTACCCCAAGCCTGGTTTTCATCAAATGATTTCTGGTAAATTGTTTGAGATCAACAGCACTGAGAGAATATATAAGGTGCTGTCATCTCGTTCTTTCCAGACATCTGCCAGTTCTGTTGCTAACAGAACTGACTACATTATTTGCAGAGGAATTTCAGAGCGAGCTGGTTAAATATGCAACCCAAAAATGAAGCACAGAATTCCAATTCTGATGCTGCTTTCCAGTTTCAAAACGTGCGCTTAATCATCAAGAAAGGGAGAAAAACTAACCTTGAAAAGAAAATGCCAGCATTTATTGCTAGAGTTTTGTTTTGTCTGTTAACTTCACCATATCAAAGAATGGAAAAAGTGATAGATTCTTGTGCTAATCATACAGTCCCTTCTGTAGAGATGCTCTGGGAATCTCAAAACTCTTGCATCCCTCTATTTTTCCTGAAATATTTGTCAAATGAAGAACAAATGGCAGAAACAGGTGTGAAAAGTGGACGAGAGCATTTGGGCAGAATGCTTGATATATGGCATTCCCTGGCTTACAACAGCAAAATACTTCAGCCTGGCACAGAGCTAGCATGGGTGTATTTTTCAAAAGATGTCCAAAGAAGACTTTCATTAATTCTGGAGAGGCGAGGGTCATTTGAAGTAGCATGACTGTATCTTTAATACATTAAAAAGGTGATATAGGAACTGTAATATATCTTCAAGACATATTTATACTCTGAATTGCAACATGTCTGATTACCTACCCTTGATCTACAAGACATATCTCTGATGTTAGATTTTGATAAAATTTCTGATATTTGTGTGTCTACAGAGATTGCTATCTGCATCTCTTCAAATAACCCATTGGGAAGGATCTGATCTGACACTTATCTCACTCTGGCTCTAACCTGAGAAAGGGAGTAAGCTACTCAAAGTACGCTCTTTGACAATGGCTCAAGTCAGCTTCTGAATTAGTTAGGACCCCCGTTTGCATTCAGTGAATTATTGCTGCTACTTAAATAAATATTTATATCACTAACTGTTGAACACACTATTGTGACATTTTATTGTTTAGATTTCTTGGGGAGAAAAAGGTTAAATATAATTACCTCTTTGTTCTTAAGTGATAAAAAGTGGGTAACATCTGTGCCGACTGCTGGGTATGCAGCAATAATAGCTGAGTGTTAACAATAACACAATGACCCACTCATGTGAAATGTCACTGCCTTTTACCTGAGTATCTCCAGCAGCTAGGAAAATAATTCCTATTCACCAAAGACTAATTTTCACATTTAAAAAATCTTTATTATGGGTCTACGGCAATAGAATTGCTTGACACAGTAGGGAACCCATACTTAGACTGGCAATATAAGTATGAGGAAACGCCTCAAGTCACAGTCAAGCTGGGCAGTAATTCAAGCATCTGCAGCTACCAATTACAGCTGAGGACCAGCAGATGGCACAAGACTTCTCAGAATGAAACTGAGCATGCTCACACAGCCAGCAACAATAAATTATTCAGATGTGATGTTTTTAAAGATGTTATGAGAGGTCTGTGTGTTGTACTATAAACTCAGGGCAAGCTTACAGAAGTCTAAGAAAGCACTTTGTTACATACAATTGTAGCTCCAGCTATCCCCTGTACTATAATGTTGTAGCAAATGAAGGTATCAGTCAAATCATCTTGATGATGTTATTATCCAGCAACCATGGTTCTGTTTGGTCCCAGACTCTGACATTACCACTATAGACAGAAACAATACTTAACTGTTGACTTGAATCCAACTCAAGATCATGATTGCTTCAATATTGAATGAGACAGTTGAATGCTCTTAATTCCTCTTACAGAGCCATCCTATTAGGAAGGATCCATAAGGCACCTCTGTGGATGGATGAACTGCTTTAGCTAAAGTGCTGTCAGGTTCACACTAAGATGGAAAGATCCACTGTTTCTCCTTCTACTTCTATTTAAGATCTGGAAGGTTTTGGGGTCTGTAGATTCGCAGCCTCATTCCTATTACCCACAGCACAGCTTGCAATACAACTGCCATTCCTGTTGTTAGAACTTTGTTGTTAGAAGACAAGGGTCTTGAAAGAGTTTCCTTGGATAGTGAATTCAGGTTTGGATAATTCCTTAATGGCAGACTTCCTCTTCTTTCTCCCTCCTCTGAAGAAGAGATCTGATCTTACCTATAGCCCAGGAATGTTTATCCAGGATTGCAGTCTAAAAAAATATGATGGAATATTAGGGAAATTTTAGTTTTGGATAACCAAGTGTATCATTTAAGCCTCATTTGCTTTGTATAACATAGTATTCTTCCTAATGCTGTATAGCTTCAGATAATTGGACTGAATTATGTCAGATTTTTCCTCACATTGTCAAGTTTGAATGTTCTGAGTTGACCAGTGCATAAGGATAAAGAACATTAAACATACTAAGCTTCATGGTCTTGTTCTCTCCATATATTTTTGTAGTATGGCCAGTCCTGCTGTCAAGACCTCTTTTGCCCAAAGAGAATACATAATTTTTAAAGGTCATAAAGGTTATCGATGGAAAAGCTGGGGATAGAAACCAGACAATGTGCTAGAGGAGAAAATCCACCTCAGTGGCTCAACCGGCCATAGCAGAAGGACTGTTTTGAAAATTAAGAGTGACTGTGCAGCCAAAGAATCATTCAGGTTTAGAAACAGTGATTGCCAATGTCTGAATGAAATGTGTTCTTGGGAAAAAAAAGATTATTTTCATCAATTGGGATCTCTTTTTTAATTCCATCTTCCATGGAAGGCATGGCCCAGTTGTATATTTTATTAATACTTTCATTTTTGGTAGCTCAATTTCCATGCTTTTTTTTAACGTGAAAGACATTAGGGTTATGACAATATGAATAACTGGCATAAGTGATGGTCACTTTTGACAAAGCTAGAGCAGAAATACATTGTATTTATACTCTGTTTATACATTATTATACAGTATTATTATTATATCTCTGTTTTATACAGATGGTATCTCCATAGCCAAAAGTAAGGGCTGCAGTTCTAGTCATTTATGCTGGTTCAAAATATATAAACCATATTATCTTTATTCTGGCCACATCTACAAACTACCCCATTGATATTCTCTTATTCGATCTAGCTGATAAAACATTTCTTGGTTAATATTGTACAAGCATGACTGGTGCATTATTTATAAAATGTTTAACAGCTTCTACAGAACTAGTTCACAGCTATAAGGCCTTGATTTAGATCCAAAGATATCTTCTCCTTATAAATAGATTCCTGCTAAGACATAGTGACCCTTCAGAGGCTTCCTCCATAAGAACAAACTATAATTTTCACTGCTACTCTAGCATGCAGAACAGTTCCACGTTCTTTCATTTCTTTTTGGGATTCCAATATTAGATTTTCAGGAGAAAGAAGAGAGAGGCAATATTAGGACACTCCTCTACTCCTTCAGACACGGCATGATGTGAACTAATTTGAGGATCCATTTTGCTTCATTGGTTATTCTGTGTTGCTATTGTAAGGCTTGCAGTCAATGTTAGGATATTGATAGTGAACACTGCTGTAGATATCTTTGTAAAATAATAAATAAAACATGAATTAAGGATTACAACGTCCAGTTTCATGAATGTGTCAGGAGTTTTTAATTCTTCGGTGTTCTCCTCTCACAAGGACAGAGAAGGCATCTGACTGAAAGAGTGCTTTGTTCTTCCAGGTCTATTCAGGGATAGAAGGGCCCATTTCCGGGCAAAGAGTGAATGCACAGTGGAATGCATATTCAGAGAAGTCTTTCTGACAAACATTGAATATATTTGCTAAGGAAGCATGGTGGGATTGGATGATAGGACTCTACATCAGTGTGGGATTCTACCGGTTCGGACCGGTTTGGGAGAACTATTTGCTCTGACTTTCAGCCATGAGCGAACTGGTTCTCTCTTTCTTTGAAGTGGGTCCACCCGCCCACCCCTGCGTTATATTTCTGCTTCTGAAGCCCAGCTGATCGGGACAGCAGAGTGTATTGCCACTCCTTACTGTTTTCCTTTCTCTCAGCAATGTGGAAGTTCAATTTTTGGCAAAGTGCGCATTCAGTGTGTGCTCAGTGTGTGTTTAGCATGCACTCAGCAAACCAGTTGTTAAACCTGTAGGATCCCACCACTGCTCCACATCCTGCTCTTGGCAGTGCCAGATTAAAAGGAAGACAACCTGAATAATCAGTCAATGCAACCTGATTGTAAACAAGGAGAGAAGAATTAATGCAAAATACAGAAATAGTTTCCTTGCTAACAATGCCTGTTTATAAATCAATAGTTGAGCGAGAACACAGGTTATTTTTGCACCGATGGGCTTTATAATACACAAAAGTGCTAAGCATGAGAAAGAGAAGGAAACACTGGATATATCCTGTTCATCCATTTCACATTACAACCTGTTTTTGAAATTTCTTTCTTTCAGAGCAATTACCTGTAGGTGACATCCTTTAAAGGGCAATAATAGATTACTATGTTCTCCTGGCATCTGAGTCTGCTTTAAAATCTTGTTCATGTGACTGTATTAGTAGTTTGTGATCTATTTCAAGGATGTCAGATCTGTTCAGATGAGTGAATTAGGCAGGACTGCTGAAGCTCTTTAGAGGTGTTGCAATACAGGTAGTTCTCAACTTTTCGGTTCATTTAGTGACCGTTTGAAGTTACAATGGCACTGAAAAAAAATGATTTATGATCATTTTGCACACTTACGACTGTTGCGGAATCCCCATGATTAAAATTCAAATGCCTGGCAACTGACTCATATTTATGACTGTTGTAGTGTACTGGGCTCATGTGATCCCTTTTTGCAACCTTCTGACAAGCAAAGTCAATGGGGAAGCCAGATTCATTTAACAACCATATTGCTAACTTAACAACTGCACTGATTCACTTAGCAACTGTGGCAGGAAATATCGTAAAATAGAGCAAAACTCACTTAACAAGCATCCTGCTTTGCAATGGAAATTTGGGATGCAATTGTGGTTGTAAATCAAGGACTACCTGTAGTTGCAAAGGGCAGAACATTCAGTCTATATAATATCATTGTCAGTTGTAAAGTATTAATGATACATTAGTGAAACATCTCAGTGGTTTTATTTGAGAATTATAACTAGAAAAAGGGTATTAGATTATTATTGCATATCAGTTTGGTCCTCATCAGTTTCTCTCCCCCCGCCCACCCCTTTTTTTTTACTAGTTAGTACTGGAGTTTAATAAATGCACCAAAGCTTAATGGATACTGGAGAGACCAAAGTAGCTTACAAGAAAGTTCAAAGGAAGAATAGAAAACACATAACATGGCAAGGCAAACGGTTTACATGGCCAATGCATTACAAAAATAGAAGGCAAAACAGATAACAACAAGACCAAACAGGGGCTAAGAGGAAGAAAATTGAAGAAAGAGACAGAGGGACTAATTTTAGCTGCACAAGACCAGGACTTAAGAACAAATGCATCCCATGCCAGAACTGAGAAGACAGAAACAGACAGCAAATACCACCTCGGCAAAGAAGCTGAAGAAAGAGTGAACAATTAGCTGCTGCAAAAAGATCACACAGACTGACCACAAACAGTGGCGTGACCCAGTGGCAACAAGGATGCATTGGAATATCTGCAAGCAAAAATTGGTAAGAGCACAAAATAAATAAAGTAATAGAAAACAAACAAGCCAAAATGTTCTGGGACTTTAGAATTCAAACAGACAAGCACCTTCTACATATCACCCCAGATTTAACAACTGTCAATAAGAAAGACAAAAATGTCTGGATAGTGGACACAGCAGAAAGCAGAATAGAAAAGAATTGGGGGGGGGTCACAAAATACAAGAAACTGTAAATAGAAATAGAATGACCATGGCAAAAGAAAGCATATATAGTGCTAATACTGGTAGCACTGGTAATACTGATAGTGCTAATACTGCCTTGTGTGGAATCCCTAAACCACTGGAGCATCACTTGAATACTATCGGCATTGACAAATTCATCCTCAATCAATTGCAAAAGGCAGCTTTACTTGGAACAGCTTACATCCTGCAACCGTATCTTTAATATTATTAAACAACAATATCTGCCTATCCCAGATCCTTGGGAAGGACTTAATAGGTGGACAAAAATTCCAAATCCAGTCTAAACCTATGGTTGCATCAACAACTGTTTCACCAACAACAATGTATTAGATGCTATGGTCGTCAATACATAAATGTTTGATTTAAATTTTTAAATTAAGTTAAATGGTTATGGTCTTATATATACATAATGTGGACACAGATATGGATTTCATGATGAACTCTGGATCAAAGTCGGAACCATATATACAGATGAACATGTAGTAATTAGTGGCTTTCTAATAGTGAAAAATGCATGCCGAGCGGCTCTCCTTTTTTTGACTCCAGAACTTCCTCCATTAGTGGAATAAAATATTTCAACTTGTTTATTTGAGTCCAAGAACTAGAGAGGCTAACTGGATAATGGATACTTCATCAAAGGGACACCTATGGAAATCAGTAGAAAATTGTTTTCAGGGTAGAGGTTACCATATAACCCTGTTCTGTTCAGTTCAGGAGGTATCCAGATAGCTTTGGGATACTGCTTGGTGCATTGCCCTGGTATTAGCACTTCTGCTGAAGTGCTTTCCCCTTGAGAGTTTAGTTGGAAATTTTCTAAGCCAAGAATGGGGGAAAATTACATTGTTAATAAATTATATTCATTGATTAGTTATCTATCTATTTAGGTTCATTAGCCTGTTAAAATGCTATTTGGCAGTACGACAAAAATGTTCCCTGTTTATTAAATAGAGTAGTGTGCTCAGTTCACTGAAGTTAGGCTGATTTACATCAGTCTTGAATTTGGATTTATTTCTTTTCGTCTCCATTTGTTTCCAATCCAAGGTTCCTTGTACTCTGGTTTTCAATTTCAGAAATTCCAAACTCAGCAAATGTGGAATGAATGAAGCTAAATAGAAATTGTACCATTTTACATATGCCAGTAACTAGCTTCATACATTTTATTACCTTTCAAGTGAAAAATATGAAATGACTACAATGTGAATTGAATCTTTTTTTTTTCTGCTATAGCAATTGATAAAATGATCAAACTACTATTTCCTGCAAGGGGAAGACATCCATTACATTAACCACAACATAGTTACTAATAGCCTTCTATTTTCAGAGCTGGGATGAACAATGGACTTCTGGAGAAGGTGATGTAGAAGATGACCAGGCTGATCCCCAGGGAGGGGTCAACTGCATTATCAATCTCAAGTCCCCTTTGTACCCAACAATCTCTAAATCCAGCCCACTTTGAATTCCATTGACTCTTATCTACCGGCTACTTACTTTGACCATGAGTAGTTCAGATTCTTGTAGAGAGCTTTAGTACACAATAAACCTATATATTCACTTGAATTGCCTGGAATAAAGAGATCATTGTAACCTTAGAGGGGTTAAGAGTCACAAAGTTTATTTACTCTTGTGATGGTTGGAAGGTTGGAAGCCCCTTCTTTATATATTTTGTTTCTGTTTAATATATTCTTATTTTTTTTTATTTCTTCAGTATTTCTTTTTAAATTCTTCCTTGCATCTTTTTTCTTTTCTTTCTTTTTTCTTCAAACTTTCAAGTTTAACTTGAATGAGAGTTTTAATCAGAATTCTTAATAGCAAAAAAAAAAACAAAAAAAAAAAACCCTTGGCATGAACAATTATTTTTCTTCATCCCAGATAAATACCATATGTAGTGTGAAGTATCACTCACTAAGAAATGCATTTAGACTACAAATTCCACCTTGGACTGACTTTAAAGTGTAGACTTGATGCCTAAAATAATGTAACATTTTTATGTCCTAGTTATACCTGAGAAAGAATCCTGACGAATTTAAAATTTTGTTTCATTCCAATTTGTCTCAATACAGTCTTCAAGTATGGATCTTGGCTATGTGATTGGATCGCCACTGCTATGATTGCTTTTTTATACTCTGAGGAACAAAACTGTTGAGGATGGAGCCATAACTAATTGTCAGAACAGAAATAAAGTTCTGACAAACAGAAGCTAAGAATTTCATAGGAAAACTTTTGATGAAGTAGACAAGATGATAAAAATATCATCTGGGAAATCTTGAACATAGACGTAATTACAATTTCAAGTCCTATCTGACCATATGTAGTAAATATATATTGGGGGGGGGAGACAAAAAAAATACTGTGGTCAACAGAGCAAGAACTTAAAAGAATTGTCTAGAGATTAAAGTTTTGCAGAGAATGGAAGCAATTATAAATGAAAAATTAAAAGAAATCTGTGATTTTATCTATCTGAGAAATATTAATAGAAACTATTACCGTCCTTTCCCTGTCACACCCAGCAAGCCATGCCCACAGAACCGGTAGTAAAAAAATTTGAATCCCACCACTGGTCCTTTTCTAATTGCTTTTGGAAAGTGCTTGTTAACTACTTTTAAGCTATTAGAAATCGTTGGATCAAGAAATCTGACAGCACTAGATACGTTTCCTACAATCCTTAATAAAATAAATTTTAACTACAAGTTTAAGAGCTTATTTATTTATTCAAATAAACAGCAAATGGATGATTAAAATGTCAGTGTTTATTAAGTTTTTATGGAAGTGATAAATTTGAAATAAGATTTTGGAATTAATTATAAGAACCCTTCCTGTGGGATAATGCTAAAAAAACATTTTAAAACTGGACATTAAGGGGAACTAGAAAGAACTAAAAACTACCATTAAAGGGAAGAAAACCCAAACTCAATTTACAATTACAGAATGAAGGGCAATTTACAGAATTTTACCATTGGACATATCAATATTTTTTTAACAGTGCACCCAGAAGTTAATTTTAAGAATGCCTGCCTCTATAAATAGAAAATAGTTTAAAATATTACGGAAGAGAAATACATTTTACCTGACAAAATCAAGGCTGATTTGAAAATGGACTTAAAAATGACAGGGAGAAGAATAACCTCAGAGTAGTCACTCTCTCTCTTGGCCCAACTCACCTCACAAGGTTGCTGTAGTAGAAAAAATATGAGGAGGAAGGTGCGTTAGATATGTTCGCTGCCTGGAGTTATTTGTAAAAATAATAAAGGTGGTGTGTGTGTGTGTGTGTGTGTGTGTGTGTGTGTGTGTGTATGTGTATATATATATATATATATATATATATATATATATATATATATATATATATATATTTTCTCAGGTTTTCGCGGGTGTTTGTATGTAGGTCTTTGGTTATTCGGGTCTTCTCCCATGTAAAATTGGAAGTGTCTTGGCGACGTTTCGACGAAGTCTCATTCGTCATCTTCAGGCTGGTGTTCTCGGCTTCGTGCTTCCAGGAGAAGCCGAGAACACCAGCCTGAAGATGACGAATGAGACTTCGTCGAAACGTCGCCAAGACACTTCCAATTTTACGTGGGAGAAGACCCGAATAACCAAAGACCTACATATATATATATATATATATATATATATATATATATATATATATATATATATATATATATATATATATATATGTTAGATTATATCTCTCTATCAGCTCTGAATGAGAAGCAATAGCAATAGCAATAGCACTTAGACTTATATTCTAGTTCATATAACCCTGTCTACTAAGCGGTTTACAGAGTCAGCATATTGCCCCCAACACTCTGGGTCCTCATTTAACCATCTCGGAAGGAGGGAAGATTGAGTCAACCTTGAGCCTGGAGAGATTTGAACTGCTGAACTCTAACCACTGCACTATCTCCGCACTTCAAAATGTCTTTGAAGAAAAAAAAACTAGAAAGTCCAGTTGCCTCTTGAAAAAGCACTTTTGGGATTCCCCTCCTTTCCTTTTTACTATTTTGAAAACTAGGGAGAGTCCCTTCTTCCCAAACCTCCTCTTCTTCTGTTAACTGAGATACCTTTATCTAGTCTGCAGCTCTTCCTCCCGGCTCCCAAGGTGATCCCCAAATAACATTACAATAAATATCTTCATGATAGTGATATACTTTCTTTAGTACACAACAAAAGGCAATCCCTCTCTTACCACATACACACACACATGCGTGCGCACACACACACACACACATACATACATGCCAAAAGTGGAATAGCTTTTACTCTTTTTGAAATACCAGGGGCGGAAACTGTGTGTCAGGGCTTCTGGGCCTCTATTAAATTTATAAAAGCTTGGAAAGTGTCCAATAAAGTTAGTGGGAACCAACGTCAGCTATTACATCATTTTAAGAACTAAGTAACAAATTTAACTAGAAATATTGTTTAAGGTTGTATTTTTACTTTGTGCTTTAAGTCTCATATTTTGTCACTATTATTTATACTCTCTGTACAAAGTCAGTGTTTATGTGTTTCACATTACTTGGAGTTTCTTTGTATCAGAGGTTCCTCTAAAATTAGGAGTGGACCAGTATCAGTGATCAATCTTATTTTCCTTTAGATTTTTTTAAATGTGGGATATCCTTTTTAAATTGTGGTCTATGTTTCAAATAACTTTATTGTTACCTCTTTTGCTTTGAAAAGTTTTTACTTAAAACTTTACTTTTTAACTTACTTACAATTTTTTAAATGTAAAGTTTGAGTTTCTTTATCTCTTGTGAAATAGTCCATCTCAAAATGGAAATATGCTACGAAGTCAGAAGGTGGCATTCCAGAATATATTTCATTTGTTTCTCTCATTTCCTTTTAATTTGCCAGAAGTAACATGATGTGGGAGCTTTATTTTTCTCACACATTGGGATTAGAAGGAAGACAACAAAGAAGCCTTTTCTTAGAAAATAGGGAGTAGCAATCAGTACAATCAAGTCTCAAACCTAAGGAGAAAGAGGAACAAGTGAGTGTAGATTCAAATTGCTTTTGAGGGTGGGACGAGTTAGACCTCATCCAGGACCAGGACTGCTGCTATTTGGTGTTAGAGGTGGACCAAAGTAAACAACAGTTGTTGCTGGGTTTTTTTAATGTTATTTTGTGCCTTGCAAATGTGTATATGTGTGTCCGCGCGCACCAGTGGTGGGATTCAGCCGGTTCTCTCCAGATTGTGCGAACTGGTAGCAGTGACTGCAGGAGGCTCCGCCCACCTGCCCAGATATAATGCGCAACTACTGCGCATGCACAGAAGGCTGTGTGCATGCACCACCTCTGGCATGCACTCACATGCACTCACACACACAGAGCTTTATTTTAACTTCTGGGACAGTTAGATTTGAGGTAGGAGGCCATGATCTTCTACATAGTATTGAGGAGTGGGAAGACATCTTTACTTATCTAGAGTACAGAAAATGTCCTGAGTAACAATATGTTAGATTCTGTGAATACCATTCTGGTAGATGGAGCAAATAAGTATCCTAACAGGACCCAAGAAACAAAGCAAAGTGATAGATCACATTAAGCCCCTTGGTTTATTAATGAAATTGAAAATCTAAACTCAGAAAGATATATTTTTTAAAAATGGAGCTGAAATTCCATAGAAAGGACAGATAAAGGAACTGGAGTCAGCAGAAAGAAAGAAAAGATTGGGCCTGGAGGACAAATTAAAAAGATAGAACTGGGTGGGGGACAGGGGAATGACAAAATGTCCTTTTCATTTAGAAAAAGAGAAAAATAAAATAAAAGGGACACACTTTTCAATAAGAGAGAACTTAAAGAATGGAATGTTTCTAGCCAAGCCTACACTCTTAGGAGCACCTTAGGAGCTTTTTGAGTGAGCTTATCGATCGAAAGGTCGGCAGTTCAGAGGTTCAAATCCCTAGTGCTGCGTAATGAGGTGAGCTCCCGTTACTTGTCCCAGCTTCTGCCAACCTAGCAGTTTGAAAGCACATAAAAAAATGCAAGTAGAAAAATAGGGACCACCTTTGGTGGGAAGATAACAGTGTTCTGTGTGTCTTTGGCGTTTAGTCATGCCGACCACATGACCACGGAGTCATCTTTGGACAGTGCTGGCTCTTTGGCTTTGAAACAGAGATGAACACCGCACCCTAGAGTTGGGAACACATACGTGCGAGGGGAACCTTTACCTTTACCCACTTATGACTGCATGACTGTAACTTTTCTGCTTGTATCCTTGCGATTTATATTGATATTGATTGTTTCCTAGTATGATTTGATTGCTTATTGTACCGTATGACTATCACTCAGTGTTGTGCCTTTGATTCTTGACGAGTGTATCTTGTCTTTTGATGCACACTGAGAGCATATGCGTCAAAGACAAATTCCTTGTGTGTCCAATCACACTTGGCCAATAAAGAATTCTATTCTATTCTATTCTATTCTATTCTATTCTATTCTATTCTATTCTATTCTATGGGGAATTCAGACCTCATCTTTCACCCACAGTCTCAGTTATTATAGCACCTTTTTAAAAAATCTGAATTTAAACGAGAAGATCCACAGGGAAACCTTAATTATTCCTTCCAAAGTTTTGGCTTTCCAAATGTATGAAGTAAATGTTTTTGCAGCCTTCACTAATACAACCAATAAAAGTGTATCAGGCGTTGCTACAAAGCACCACTGGAAAGATGCACCAAGGCTGACCCTTTCAGCTCAGTGTAATGGCGCTAAGTACAGGAGTGTCTGGAACTGCACCAAGATACCAGCTGTTAATCTGTTTCTCTAGCTTCTTCCAATGTATTCCATACCCCAATGTATGCCAGAAATCACATTACACATCTATTATCAAGAACTAGGGTGTTAAAAATGACAATTTGGTATTTGGGTCTTAAAGGGCAGCCTGCAATGACATACCATATGGTCATCTCCTGCCCTTTAATGTTCCTATGTAATAATGTATTTACAAGGCAACAGAGAGACTTATGGAGATAATGCCATCTGCTGCCACAGAAACAGGAAGCAGAAAATAGATTAGAAGGCTAATAAACGAAAGACTCCCAAGAAACATGAGCAGAAACATGCATGCATAGATACATGCATACATATATTAATCATTTACATAGTAACTAGAAGTTTATTTCGTATGAAACTACTAAGCAAATCCACCAATCTGATCATTCATTGGCAACAAAAAAAAAGAATGCAATAAAAATTACTAAACTGTTCCATGTTAAATAATGAGTAGCAATGTGGGGAATCTAACAGCAGATCATTCTTGTTTGAGCATTCATCATGTATTGAGTCTGTATTGAGATCCATTAAACAATTCCAATGTAATTAAGTCTCACAGCTTGCTTATATCAAAGTGACTGTGTATTAGGTTACACTGGATTGCCATAAACACAGCTGGATTCCAAGCAGCCTTTGCCATAATCACTAAAATCTGAACTATCCATTTCAGATTGCTTTCAATAAGCTGATAAATCACATTTCCTATTATAGCCACATCATCACTTCAATATAATGGACTTGATTTTGTGAAGCACTTACCTTGAGATATTTTCCTTATATTGAAAAACGTGCTTTCTCGTTGCATACACAAAATTTGATAGTGCCTGCTTCTACAATATCATTTTAACTCTGATTAAGAGAAATGTAGAACATTGAAGTGGGTGGCCTTATAAATTTTAAATATGAGATGAGAGGAGAGAGGGAGAGAGTGAGTGAGTGAGTGAGTGAGTGAGTGAGAGAGAGAGAGAGATGGGTAGGTAGGTAAGTAGGTAGATGATAGGTAGGTAGGTAGGTAGGTAGGTAGGTAGGTAAATAGATGGATAGAATGACAACAGAAATTTGCTCTAACCCAGTGAAAATAGGTTAGATTTTTTAAAGGTCAAAAATCATCAATTGAAATTATATAGAGGGGTTTACAAGCAACCTTATTCATCCCCAATTAATGTGAAAACAATTTAGACAAATTTGTTGAAATTATGTTTGTCCACTTCGTATAACAACACCGGCAACTTTCAGAGTGATTCCGAAAGTTGCTACACCATTAGAATCTTTATGTGAGTAAACATAAGACCATACATGCAAATTAATAATTTTAGCTATTTTACATTTTAATTAAAGTTAGATAAATTAAATCTAGTTTTCACCCTTTTTGAGAATGATGTCATTGTTCATAAAAATAATTGCCTTATGGCACAAAAGACTCATGGCCTTTATATATAGAAAATTACTATCCAGCTCCATTTAATTAAGCTTTTGCATTCCTGCCACTCTTGGGTACTGAAAGTTGTATGTGGAAAACAAGAGGCAGGATAAAAATCTAAATAAATAATTAAAGAATAGAAAGAGGATGAAATAATAATAATTACTAATAATAGTACTACCCCATCCTAATCAACATTATACTGTTGAAAAATCTCACAGTATGGACATTTGAAAAACTGGATTGCTTCCAGTAACATATTGCAAATTATAAAGATCTGACCCAACTGTCTTAATATATGGTGTATTTATAGCTTGTGATTGGCTGCATAATATGTAAGTGTATTTATAGTTTGTGATTAGCATCCTGAATCCTAATAAGGTAAACAAACTTCGACCAGCTGTATCTTTTAGAAGTCTTGCTCAGAATCACTGAAGAACTCTGCAAACGTGGCTCATATGGTCCAAAAATTAAAGAATGACACATCCCAACATGATGATTTCTCTAGTTTCTTTCTTTTTTAAAAAATAATAATATTCATTATAGCTACCCATGCAACCATGTCATGTAAACCAAACAGAAGTTTGATTTTTCTAATGAAACTGCACCCGAGTTTTGGAAGATGAAGCTTTTCTCAAGCCAGAAGCTATACCTTTTTCTATAGTCATATGTGTCAGATGACATATGCTTTGCCAGTAGGCAAGGTGGACACTGTATTTTCAATTTAGAAATTTCAGTTTGCATTTTCAGCAGTGCAGTGTGGACTTTTCTGACAGGGAATCACAAAGCATGGAACAGGCACAAAATCTATGCTTCATGTAGCCTGAGATATGACCAAAGCATTTCTGCAATTCCCTTGTTCTTTTATTACGATGAAGTAGATTGTAGAGCAGCTCACTCCTTTGGTGCCACCGAGACAATCTGTTACAAAAAGGCAGAGCCAAAAGTTGACATCCCTGTCATAAACAAGTATCCAACCTTGTTTCCAAAGTTGATACAACTGTAAGATTTTTTTAAAAAAATTGCCCTTCTTTTTTAAAAAATATTACTTCTGCCGTTGTCTCTAAAGAAAATTCATCAACCAGGTGACCCTGAAAACTTACAGGGAACTTTTAAAGTAGCTTTGTAGGCTTTCTGCTATCCAGAAGTTCAGTGAAAGCACTCAAGGAGTTAATGGAATCCTCTGTAGAATGTTTGCTTTCTTCTGTTTGAAATCAAACATCTGATCTTTATCTGAGGTGACAGGTTTAATGCCTTTCTTCTCTGACAAATTTTGAACTGAAGAGGAATGCAAACATATATCGGTGTGGTTTTTAAAGTGTTCATCAGAGCAAGCCAATATTGGCAGCATCGCTCACTAATAAACAGCAGAGCCAAGAGGTGGTGTCATGTGCTTTAAAAAATTAGATAAATTATACTCTTGACATCATTTACATGATTTACATGGTGGGATTTGCTATAGTTAGGATTTGGATTCAGGAAAATTATCAATGTTCTCATATTTGTTTTATCTGTTTTAATTTGTCATGGAATATAGTGCCCTAAAAGGTCGCCATTTTTAAAAGTAAGAGACAAAACGTACTGAAAATGAGTCAGAATTTTTTTCCACATAAAGTAAGGCAAATGAGTAAAATTATACAGGAGAGAAAACAGGATAAACACAAAAGAAAAGACCTAAACATAAATAGAAATTGCAAAATGTCAATGGATTGAAAAGAAACAAAATTAAGATGATCTTAAAGCCATCGATGCTACAAGATAAAAGTATCTCAAATTAAGGAACTGAATACAATAAAAAAATTAACAGAGACATTGTAGTAGTTGGTTCAGAGATTAAATGTCTGCTATGAACTTTTTTTTTTTAATTTGATTTATATGCCGCCCTTCTCCGGAGACTCAGGGCGGCTTATAATGTGTTAAGCAATAGCTTTCATCCTTTTGTATATTTATACAAAGTCAGCTTATTGCCCCCACAATCTGGGTCCTCATTTTACCTACCTTAAAAAGGATGGAAGGTTGAGTCAACCTTGAGCCTGGTGAGATTTGAACTTGCAGTAATTGCAGGCAGCTGATGTTAATAACAGTGTTTTAGTCTGCTGCGCCTTCAGGAACTTCATGGGCACATGCAGTTTTCTTACTGAATTCTGACTAAAAAATAAGAGAAGTCACTTTGTAGAAGGACTGGCCAGAGAAATGTTGCCAGCAGAAATAAAGGTTAACCTGCCTATCAATATAATTCTGCGTATCAAAGCCAATCAAATAAAATTGCAATGAACAAACCCAGGAGGCACTTTTTACTCGCATCCTCCCAGCATCTGCTACCTAAACCAACATTAAGTTAATACTAGGGCTGGCTCTATGAGATGTCATGGTGCAGTGATTAGGATGTCACATTAAGAACAGGAGAGCCCAGGTTTTAATTCATGGAAACTCACTGGTGACATTCAGTCACTTTTAGCCAAACTGCTACCATTGGGTAGTTATGGTGACGGAAAATAGGAAAGAGTTCAAAGTAGGCCACTTTGAACTTCTAGAAGAAAAGTGAGATCACTCTAAGGAACAAATGAATAATTCAGTAATGGAGAGTACTTATTCATCTATGGTCAGAGATGTGGTGGACTGGATTCCTGGCATCTTGTCCCCACCCCCTTTCATTGTTCTACAATTCCTGGAGAACAGCCAACTTAGCAAATGGTACCATTATCCATTTTAATGCAGAAAAGGGCCCTTTTAGCACTGGTTTATCCAAGCAGAAAAAAGTGCCAGCCTTCCTGTCTATTTCCACTCTACCATTAATTTAACCAAGGGGGGACTACCTGATAAGGTTTAAATCCTTCCATAGTGAGAGAGTTGAATTCAGTAAGCAATGCAAGTTTTCATTAGGGATATCAAAGGTAAAGAACTAAATGGGAGCTTAGGACAAAAGGGAAAAGGGAGGAGGGAGTATATTGTTTCTGAAGGATTTTCTCAACCACTTCCTACTCCAGCTGGGAGCACATATGCAGGCACATACAGATAGTCCTCGACTTACAACAGTTCATTTAGTGACCATTAGAAGTTACAACAGCACTGAAAAAGTGACTTATGACCATTTTTCACACTTACAACCATTGCAGCATCCTTGTGGTCTTGCGATCGAAGGTCAGATGCCTGACAACTGACTCCTATTTATGATGGTTGCAGTGTCCTGGGGTCATGTGATCACCTTCTGACAAATAAAGTCAATGGGGAAACCAGGTTCACTTAACCACTGTATTACTAAGTTAGCAACTGCATTGATTCACTTAACAACTTGGCAAGAAAGATCATAAAATGGGACAAATTTCACTTAACAACTGTCTCATTTAGCAATGGAAATTTTGGGCTCAATTGTGGCCGTAAGTTGAGAACTAGCTGTATACACATATGCAACAAACAGAAAAGGGACAGAATGAAACAGTCAATGGATAAGATAGAGGTTACAACTCAGATACATCAAAATGCATCAAAATCAAATGTCTAATTCACATCTAACTTTCAGTTTTTCATGGATTTCTCTTTTTTTCCCCAGATCTCCATTCCTGCATTCCTAGAAATTTGGAGTATTGCTTCCCTGGCCTTGAAGTGATGCCCCAACCTCCATAAAGTTACAATACGGACAAAATGGAGATGCCCTTTCCTCTTTATAAAATAACATTCTAAGAGAGGAGTCTCTAAACTTGGCAAATTTAAGACTTATGGACTTCAACTCCCAGAATTCCCTAGCCAGCCATGCTGGGAGTTGAAGTCCACAAGTCTTAACAGTTGCAGAGTTTGGAGACCCCCTGCTCTAAGACAATGAAACTTTGTTGTTCCTGATTGGTTGCCAAGAGTTTTATTTTTCCAGGCTGATGGTCCCTGCCCATTGTCTAGATTGATGAATTAGAGATAACTGACAGATTGGGTTATTTTTTTCCTCTTAAACTATTTCATGTTTTCAATTTCTTGGTATGGGTTTCCCCCCATTTACAACAAATTCAACTGGATCTGAGCCAAGACATTGAAAATAATATAGCATGACTCTACCCAGAATCAATTTTGGCTTGATTGTATTTCTGCAATAGGAAATGCAAAATTACTCAATGTATGCATTCTGGGAACCTCTAAATGGAACTGCTGCAATTGTAGTTTATTGGGATTAATTTTGAAAGCTCTGGAGAATTCACAATTGCCCTTGCATCTATTCTGCTGAATGGCACTAATCAGAAACAACATAATTCTATTCCTGAACCAATTGCTATTGTTGCCAATAAAAGTGGGGGCAGCAACGTGTCATGTTGCAAATGGGCTGCCTCTGTATATTTGAAAGAATGCCTTCTCCTGCATATACAGTATATATTATTATTTAAGAAAATATGCCAAGAATTTCTATTTTGTAAGATGTGCCTGATGACAGCATGGTCAAGGGCTTTCTTTGTCGTCACAGTTACACTCTGAAACATCTTGTTGAAACAAACTATGATATTACCTTTGTTTCTGTCTTTGAGGGTCAAAACAAGACCTTCCTTTTTTGGATATTTTTAACGACTTAACCACTCTACTGTACATTGTATTCTTCATGCTGTTCCTTCATTCTGTTTATTATTCCTATGTTTATTACTCTGTTTTATTGCTTTTTGAAGACATTTTACCTAAGGTTTTTTTTTTTTTTTTTGTCAGTCATTTGGTCTAATAGTTGCAGAGCATGAAAGCTTGTTAGAGCAATAATAACAACCACATTATATGTCTCTCTAGGGGTGGAAGTCAGTGGTGGGTTGCCCCAGGTTCGCACTGGTTCTATAGAACCGGTAGTAAAACTGGAGGGAGGCTCTGCCCACTGGCCCTGATGTCATGAAAATGCACAGAAATGCTTGCGCAGAAGAACGTGCATGGCCCCATTGCAAATCGCTAGTAAAGGTAAGTAGAACCCATCCCTGGTGAAAGTAGTAGGGAGAGTGCAGTGGTAGGTTGTTACCGGTTCAGTCCGGATCTTTCGAACCGGTAGTAATGTGGCAGGAGGCTCCACCCACCCGCCCAGTCATCATCACGGACGCTCTGCGCATGCGCAGAAGTGCCACGCACAAGCGCTCCCATTGCAAACTAGTAGCAAAAGTAAGTGGAACCCTGGAACCCACCCCTGGGAGAGTGTATCTACTTGTCTGCCAATCACAAGAAGAGTGTTTCAGAGGATTGACAAACCTGAAAATCTGAAAGATAGAAGGGGTCCTTGGTGCTCTCTGAACTTGCTTATTTTCGTGCAGATGTTTCATTACCCAAACTAGGTAACATCATGAGTGCTAGTAAGGAGTGCTGTTTACTGTCAATTTATATTCTAGTGCAGGGGTGTCAAACTGTTGGCCCGTGAGTCGGATGCATCACATGCAGGCCACGCCCACCCCAGCTCCACGAAGGGGAAAAATGTTGCGATATGTCAAATGATGGCAATGTGACGCCACGAGTTTGACACCTATGTTCTAGTGACTTGCCTGTCAATGTTGGTGAAGGTGGTCTTAGAGATTCTTTGGTTGGTCTGTTTGCTGTTGACTTCTGAGGCAATTTTCTTGATTTGGGTATTGTTTACTTGAGTGATGGTCTGATGTTAACCTTGGAGTTAATCTATGCTGATCTGGGTGCTGATTGCAGGTTGAGAAGTGCTTGGGTCTTTTTGTTCCTTTTTGGCTAGGTGATCGTCTCTTTTGCATAGATGTTGCTAATGTCTATGTGTCTATTGATGGCTGATTTGTCAGAGTGCCAGGTTTCCAGAAATTCCCTCGCATTTTTGGACTTGGCTTGGTCTAGGATAACCACATTTTTGCAACTGAAACGATGATTAAATCTGTCCGTAAATTGGGAAATTAAAGAATTTTCATTATGTCTTCTGACTGCTAGTTGGTGTTCGTGGATGCATTCTGCCAGTCTTCTGCCTGTTTGTCCTACATTGTGGTTTTTGCAGTCCTTACATTGTATGTTGTAGATGACTCCTGTTTTTTCTGCTGGGGTTGTTGGGTCTTTTGGTCTGCTTAGGATAGTTCAAAGGGCTTTGGTTGGCTTGGAAGATACATAAAGATGGCTTTGAAAGATACATAAGGACAATTGGCTAATTGGCTTTGAAAGATACGTAAGTATGAGCTGAAGCTTGGCAATGTAGAACAGTCTCTTAAGTATTTGAAGTATCTGAAAGAAAGGTCGCATATTAGCATTCTGAAAAATATGCTTTCTCTAAAACTGATTTTGGTTTAGTTCATCCTTCTGTGCTCCAGAGTATTTTTCCTGCTCACAAATGGTGGGTACAGTCTCCCCCAACCAAAGAAAACACAAAATAACAAACTTATCCCACTCAACTCCTTGCTGTTTACCATTCTACTTTTCCTTTCTGTGGACATGTCAGCTCTTCTTTTTATTTTTAATGAAGTGCAGGACTCAGAAACATTCTTCTAAATAAAGGGTATGTTTCATGCTTCACTGTGTGGTATTTTCTCATTTATTTATTTTAGAATTGAAATATAATTGCAGGATTGTTCTGTACAGTTGCTGCAGATTTCTTTTTGTCTATGCTGCTTTCAGGGTTATAGCTATAATCCCTCTTGTCAGAAAGGAAGACAGTACTCCTGTAATGTTAACCTGACCATCCAGTGCTGAAATTAAGATTTCCCCTTATTAAAGAACCGTTCCTTATGTTGCAGGAAGAATAATTCTTCCGAATATCCTTTTTTTTCTCCCAACAGGAAACAATGAAATGAAGCAGGGGTGAAATTCAAAATTTTTCCCTACCGGTTCTGTGAGCGTGGCTTGGTGGGCATGGCAGGGGAAGGATACTGCAAAATCCCCATTCCCTCCCCACTCCTGGGGGAAGGACATTGCAAAATCTCCATTCCCACCCCACTCTGTGGCCAGCTAGAGGTGGTATTTGCTGGTTCTCCGAACTACTCAAAAATTCCGCCAGCAGTTCTCCAGAACCTCTTAGAACCTGCTGGATTTCACCCCTGAAATGAACTCAATGAACTCAATAGATCAATATCAATTAACAAAGAAATAATGTTCAGTTCTCATACAATAGCATGAGCAGAAATAGCAAAGATTATCAAGTAAGTTAATTTGCATGCTATTGTAAGTATCCTGCACCGGTTTTGATATAGCAATCTACCTAAAAAGAAAACACAAGCTATAGAAAATGCACATGGTTAACAATAAAGCAATATAATCCATGCAACCTACCTTCCCATGGCAAATAATTTAATTACTAAGTAGGAGACAGATCTTTTTTCATGTCCTCAATAGTTTTCAGTTTATGAACAGGTGCTAGCTAATTCTTCTCACTCCCATTTCTCCTTTAGACTAACTTCAACCAAGGACAACAAAAACAGAATCAATGCTGTTGATAAATGCAAATTCCAGATTGTTATGGTTTATTTAAAATAAGCCCAGGATAAAACTTTCAAATATGGGGTGTTTGGTTCTCATTTCAGAACACTTCTTCAGATATCTTCTTTCAAAGCTCAGAACCTTTCAAGCTTTGGAATATTTTGCATGTGACTGAAAAAAAATGTTTGGGTGGAACTCATCTTCATCTTTCTTTAACCACAGTATAAACATGTCTCAATTTTTATATACATGTCTTTATGAATTCATCTTCATCCCTAGACCACAACCAACTCAAGTTACAATAGTTTTTAACTATTCTAATTTTAGAAAAGGGTGCTCTTTCTTCTTCTGACCCTTCTTGTCTTGGACACAACCTAAGATACAATCATTGGCAATGTGATAGTCAGGACATAGACATAGTCAAAAGTTGGGATCTGTCCAGTTTTATTGGTCATTCTAATTTGCTATGGGGATACCTCTTTCTGTCTCTGGGGGATGGAAGATTATGTATAATGAGCAAGTCTCCCCCCCCCTTCCCAATCTTCTATTTCAGTACTAGGTCTTGACAGATGGATACATGCATGCATCTAGCCATTGATCAACATTTGTCTCTTCTCTGAGCTTCAACCTCACCCCACATTAGGGAGAGTGATTGGTTGTTGTCCTTTGTATCAGCAGGAAATGCTCTGTGGGAAAGGAAACTAAGCCAAAGGAACTGATGAGTCACTTTTCTTAATTTATCCCACATTAAAACTTTAAGGACAGTACCTTCACTAGCTTGGACACTGAGACAAAATAGGGCTTGGCAATCCGGATGGCAAATTTTTGGCCATTATATATTTCTGCTGGCTGAAGGATGGGTAGCTTACACATTAAGATGAGTCTGTGCTCTACATAGGAAAAGTTGAGTATAAAAATAGGAATAAATACACACTGAAAAGTATATGTTTGGTAAAACTGTGTATGAAAATGTTTGTATGATTTTGTATAACAAGCTTTTCCAGACTAATGTGGAAATTATAGATATGGGCCAGATAGAGATTTATTCTTCTACCTCAGGGGCAAATGTGTCCTTCAGTTTGTCAAATCACATCCCTTAAATTATTTTACTTAAGGGAAGAAAATAGCCTGACTGATCCTAGTCACATAAAAACTGGAATGTACACTCTGTACATAAAGATTCAGTGATTACATGTGCATAAGGATATACATGCAGGGAAGTAGCTTTGTAGCCAGAAGAAGATAAGTTATTGTGGAATCTTTACACAAAGAAAAGAGGAACAGGCTTGCTTTGGGCATCTAAAAAAACTCTTCTATCAGCTGAGGCACATGATAATTGACATGTCTCCGGCAGGACTGCCTGACCACATGGATTTCAAACAATTACTTTCCTCAGCTGTTAGATTTTCAGATGTGATCTATAGAGCGATGCTGACAGTAGATTTTCTGCCAGCAATAAAGGTGGCCTGATTCAGAGAATAATTATTGTATGCAAATGAATGTGATTTTCCTCTGCCCTTTTATGGATGATTCTGCTCTGCCATTCATCAGGGCCACAAATTTCACTTGGTAGGAGATGGAATTAAAGAGACAGGCGCCTCTGGACCTTTGTCTCTGAGTTACTAAATCCATCCGTAACTATCTTCATAAATAGATGTGCACATGGTACGAAGTGATGACAAATATCAATTTTTAAAAAAATCCAGACATTATGCTTCAAAATTGGTTCAGGATATATCAAAAGATTGCCTTAAAGTCTGCAAGTGAAATAGCCATCCCTTTCTCACACACATACATCCAGTCAGTTGTGAAATACACTGCCTAGTTTTGCCTGCCTGTTTTAAAGGAGAAAACACAAAGAGCTATTTTGTCTCTGAACATGATTCTGTTCTGATCTTCATGTGAAATTGTGAATAGTAAGTGAAAATAACAAGTAAACATAAGTAAGTTCATTCCTTTTCAATATTGGCCCCAGAATATGATGGCAAGTTCACATGAGAGCTGTAGTACAAAATGTATCTTTGTTAAGTACTAGTTTCTGCATAGTTCCCAGCTTGCAGTGCACATCCTCCTCTAAGTATGGAAGAAAGAGTGATTGAGTATAAATGGAACAGGTCCACCTGTCAGTGGGCTGTCTTGTTACTCACATTGTAACAGTATCCTGATATCGTAGTAGATCTAAAATGCCTTTTTCCCCTCAGTGCCACTATAAATCAGAAAGGAGCTGTTTTTTGTCTGCATGTGTATCTTGCCTATGTGTGTATATGTATAAGTATACATCCACAATGCAGGAAGCACCACTAGAGGCCATCATATACTTATCTAAATAAATGCTAAATTAATGCATTTCCTTCATGGAGAATGCAATCTCTAGCATTGTCAGAACAGTATTATTGCACTGAATAAATAGTTCCCTCTGGTTTGCTGCGGCACAAAATATTTTTTTTAACCAGGAAAAGCTTACAATAATCATTACAAACCACAGAAATACTCATCAGCCTACACTTTTAATAGAGATTGTTTAAAAACTGCATTTACTACTTAGGACGAGATTACATAAAAAACTATGTTGTGACCTAAATAACTTAGATGACATCCATAAATCAAGTCAATTGTATTAGAGTAGAAATTTCAATTCACCTTCTTGAATTGAACATGCCATGTCATAACTAGTTCCTAGTGAATGGTGATATATGTACTTTTAAACACTCCACTTTGCCTGAACTACTAGAAGTGTGGAATATTTTTTCAAGTATCAGTGGTCATTTTATGTCTGTATTTTTTAAAAATCTGGCTATGCCAATATGGTAAATTTGCTAGGGGAAATACTGTGCTATCAGACTCACTGATAGCATAGCTGCTGACAGCTTTTAGTTTTCTAAAATTTCACTAAAACCTTGCCTATATTTTCTAAACATTTTATTCCACTCTTAAAACTCATCCTGAACAAGAGAAAATGGTGGAAGAGAAGGTTGTTGGGAAAAATTTTATCAAATAAACTCACATATTTTAGTCCTGTTTCCTTCTGCCTCCTCTCACCATGGTTAGAGTGCCTTTTACTGCCCAACAGTAGAAAATCAGAAAATAAAAATAAAATTCATAATACTTCTTTAATTTGAAGGTGCTACTTACTAGATTGGAGATGATAGGAGGAAGATGAAAACTTGCAGAAGTTGACAAGATCCTACTTTCCTGGGTGGAAAATCAGAAGCAAATATAAAGTGGCATTCTGCTTTATTACATCTAGACTCTTTAGCAATCATTTATAAGAAATCTATCCATTTTAAACTTTGTTGTATAAAATTTAAGAGTTATAGCTGTATATGGAAGGGACTGAAAAAGTCCTACTTTATGAGGGCCTCTTAATATAAATCTGAATGAGCAGCAATAGTCCTGATTTTGTTGGAGATCTACTAGGTTTAATGGCAATCTTCTCTTCCAATTTGCCAATTGTATTCTGGGGAACTGGTGGTTGAATCATTAGAGTATGTGCCTTCATAATGCTGGTAAACATTATTCCTATCTGGAATAATGTTGTATCCATTCATAATTTTGTAAATAAATAAGCAGGCCTAGAATGTATGATCAAAACTTCCCTGGACATGGGAAGAAATATCAGAATATCATAAATCTGCCCCTGGGTTTTAAGTCCTACATACTGTAGTCTCAAAAATGAGGAGGAAGGTTGGTAATCGTGACATATTGTCTCTGATCAGAGTTAGTGTTTTCAAAGTGATTAGCATGAGTGCTTAGATTGGGCTGTAGGAATAAATAACAAACGCTAAATTCTGATGAAGATGTTACCTAGCCCGGTAATAAAACATTTGGAAACCAACCTACCAGGTTGGAGAATGAACCTCGACCCTCATCCACCACCCAAGCTACAGATATTCTCCACTATCGCAAATAAACAAGAGGTGATCTTGGCCACCCTGCTGTTCATCTGAATATATTCCTGGCTTCCTAGATCTGATCACCAGGCTGGAAATTTGTCCCCCTTCACTTCTTGGGGATCTTCAGTCTCCATATGGTAGGGGCTAGGTCTAGCAGAATTCAGGAATTCATGCCTCCATGGTAACTATGGGCTTTCTTGGATAATCTCAGGCTCAACACATGCAAGTTGTCACATATTAGGTCTTTCTTTCATTTTGAAACAGATGTTATATGATCTTGGTATGGAAATTATCACAATCAGATTATTTCCTGGTCCAGCTTTGATTGACAGCCATGCAGTTTTCATTGTGATTAACAAATGAACCTGGATGAATAATTCTAATATTTGACACAATGTCTTTGCGCAACAATTTAGCAAACTGATTTCCAAGTTCTGATGCCATGATGCAATGGGTTGCTAAACAGCTTGTACAGCCCTCGCTGGTTTTCCATTCAGCCAAAGTCAAATGAATCAGTGGGAAAACCCAATAACATTCCATGATGCTAGAGTGAAATTTCAACTACCGGTACATTTTTAAAAATAAATAATGGGGAAGTTATTCTTTAAAGAATGGGTTTAACCTGCTTCAAAGCTCTAATACAAGCTAAAATTATTGGACAGAAAAGACTGAGTACACTCATACTTTTAATGGGCAATTGGAGAATGTTGTGAAATTAAATCTGTACCCTAAGCACTGCTTACTGTTGTGAAGATGAGTCTTTATGGAACAGGCATTAAAAATGATGGCATTATCATTCAACCAGCTTTCACACTAACATGTCTCTCCCTGTCTCTCTCTCTCTCTCTCTTTCTCTTTTGCAAATACAATTGTATGCCAGCTGGAAGCATTCTTTTCTAACCTCATTGTATCAGTACTTTCAATATATGGAAGACTGACCATATATTTTAAGAATATATATACACTAATATTGGAAATATTGTCTTCTCTGCACTGGAGTGCATCCTTCAGTTTGAGATAGCATCTGTCAAATGAGTTTTTCTATCAATATAACACTGTTTCAACACTTAATACAAAGCAGAGCAAAGGTGTTCACAGAAGGCAAGGGATGCGCATTCATTAAAAGACAGCAGCATTGGGTTCATTTTTATGCCCAGAAGTTCTGTCAGTGGTAGCACTTTCTTCCTTCTTGAGTACTTTGTCACCCATCTCACACTTGGCTTTGGCAATATTTATATGAGCCAAGCTGGTGACAATTACAGGACCACTGCCTTGGCAATGTGAATTAAAGTAGATATCAGAAATCAGAGATTCTTCAGATTTTGACAGGCTTCAATTTACAGTTTCTCACCACTGGCCATGATAAGAAGGTCTGATGAAGGTGGGTAGCCAACAACATCGGGGGGGGGGATGTTTTTTCCACCTCAGTATCAAAGTAATATCCAAGTTATATATTCTTCTGTTTCAAGAGCACAACTTCAGAATAAATTAAAAGTGCTGAAGTGTTTCTTCTTTTTCCATCCTTGATTCTTGCCAACTCATTAGCAGTGGCAATTCTCATGAGCTAAGCTTTCTCTTGCGTGTCATCAAAAGATGGTGTGTTCTTCCTCTTCTTTTTTTTCAGTAGCTGCAAACTGCTATTACTCGACTTTTGAAATTTGGTTAGAATTCTTTCTTGCCAACAACCTCTCTCAAATTCAGGACAAGAGTACAGATGGGCATACTTCCCCTCTCTGTACAAAAGAAATTCAACTCTCCTGCTTGAAGGAGATATCTACATTTCTGCAACAGCAGGAACTTCAAAGCAGTTAAAATTTCATTTTAAAATCTCCAACTAATTTTCTGCAGATAACTTCTGAGAATACAGTATTTTAGAATCCTCCAGCATTACAGTTAAAAAGGTGAGATTGTAAGGGTAACAGTTATATAAGCAACCATTCCCATTTTAGTGGGAATGATTAGTAGAACTTTGTGGTACAGAGAATGTTCTCTGTTTTTCCACTGTTCAGGCTGTGGTCTTTTATGACAAAAGAATTCATGGTTGTTTAATTCACATTATAAGTGAAAGGAACCAACTGGATGAGCTTGGTTGTCTAGTATTGGAAAAGAAAAGAATTGTAGACTTCAGAAGTTGCGGGTGCACCATAACTGAGGTTTTTAAGAAGAGATTGGACAGCCATTTGTCTGGAATGGTAAAGAGTGTCTTGTTTGGTCAGGGAGTTGGACTAGAACAGGGGTGTCCAACCTTGGCAACTTTAAGACTTGTGGACTTCCACTCCCAGAATTCTGGAAGTTGAAGTCCACAAGTCTTAAAGTTGCCAAGGTTGGACACCCCTGGACTAGAAGACTTCCAAGGTCTTCTAGACCTCCAAAGTCCCTTCCAACTCTGCTATTCTATATCCTGTAAATGCAGGAGATATTTCTCATGTCTAGTTAAAAGTATGAAGGAAAATATATAGGAAGCCATTGCTGCCACCCTATATTACCATTTATAGCCAGATCTCTTCTTTCCATTGCTCAATTGATTCTTTCATTGTAGGGTGACAGAATTGGAAAGGCCATTCAAGTGACCAATTGCAACCTCTTTTTAATGCAGCAATTCAAAAATTATAAGACAGCTTGTAACAGAAAGCTGTGTACCTTTTGCTTGAACACATTCAAGAAGGTCTACCATCTCATTCCAGGTGACTATGGCACTATGGGACTGGACATAGGAGGATTTTTATTTCAGCTGGACAATTACACAATTGTTCTTCCTAAAGAGAGAAGAGCATATCTATTGCAATGGAGTGGGGGAAACAAGAGAGGTTATACTAGAGGTTTATTTTTTTTTAATAAACCAAGATGCTTGCTAAAAAGCTCATGTTAGACAAGGCAATATTTACTGGGCATTACAGCATTCCTACCTTTATTTCCTTTTTCCTTTCTTATGCATAAATTAAATGATTTTGCAACTGACTTTCCTGATCCTGCAACCCACAATCTTTCTTCTGATGCAAATGCTTCTGATTCCCAACCCTTCTAGACAAGGGTTGTCCTACCACAAGTTACCTCAGAGTTTCTTTTATCTGTTACCCATAATTCCCTAAAATGAACAAAAAAAAATATCTCTGAAACACACAGAGACACCTTGCAGGAAAGCAGTTAAAAGAAATGTAGAGTATCTTTTCACTCAAACTGTCATGTAATATCTCCACATAATGTTTCATGGCACATGACAGGAAGGATATGACACGTCTTATCACTCGTCAAAAAAGACAACTGTGTCAAGCTAACTTTGCAATTGGATGCGGGGGACAGGGATTTTGCATGATTTATAGTTTAAAAAAAATAACCCACTTTAAAAAAATAGGCTTGTTATTAAGTTAAGTATGGAGAAGGTTATATTATACTTCAGACATAATTTAACATTTAGGTCGTATTTTTAAGAATGCTTTTGTGACCATACCATTCTCTCCTCATTTCTTTGAATAGTTTTTGAATAGTTTTTCTTTGTTTCCCCAGTCTGTTCTTAAAATCCTGTTCTATAAAGAGAGTGATGAACTATTTGGAAAATGTAAGTAAGCTAATGCATTTTCACACACACACAAACACACACACACACACACGCACACGCACACGTACACACAATTCAAGCATTAAATAATACCGTAACATGCTGGCATATATCAAGTAAAACAGGGAGAATGTTTCTCTTTCTCTCATCTCCCAAAACTTTTTTATTGTATTTAAGAACCAGTTTTAGGATTCCTCAATTTTTCTTTTTTTGAGTTTCGCCAAAGTCGATGTTGTTACATCCGATACAAACACACATGTGGTGCGGCAAAATCTTTAGCTTTTGGTAGAGGCTGCCCCTAAGAAATACTATTCAACAGAGTCTGTGCCTGTCACCGCTTCCCGTCACATGCCTGGTAATTAAACTCTGACTGATTTATTGACTGACAGCCTACAAATCCCAACCCAGTTTTTCCGATATACATACTTCCCCAGGCAAAATTCACTCCAACAACAGCCCAGCTGAAAGAAAAGAGTAAGGTTGAGGGAAAAAAAGAAAGACAAAGAGTGACTGGTGGCAAATCAACATACATTTTCAAAAATGTGGTTTTAGTAGATAAAGGAAATAGATTTGGGGATTTTTTTAAAAAAAGCAGGGAAGAATGTTGTCAGATGAACATCTCTTTCAAAGCTAGGCTTTGAAAGAAAGGAGAGAAAAAAATAAGTAGCAAACATTATTACTTCAGCTTTAAGATTCATTTGAAACGGCTCACGTACAAAAGATCTCTGAAGAGGAAAACAAGACGTGCTTGCAGCTAATATTATAGTCAAGTTCCAATTTTACCTAAGGGAAAGCAGCTTTATTAAAAGTCATGACTGAAATTGCATGACAGGTGCCAATATTCTCCACCCTGACAGATGTGTCAGTTTGCAAATGCCATTTTCTTGTCAGCAGTCCCTAGATGGAGTTGCTCCTATCACCATTTGTCTCTCTTCCAGCGAGATCACACATGCCCGTTGCCTGCCTCCGAGCTGCACGGCATTGTTTGATATGTGGAATCCTCACAATGAGACTTATTAAAAGACAGTCCATTATTTTTATTTAGAGCATTTCCAAAACAACCAGAGCGGTGCGTCGCGTAAGAGATAATTTTAAAAAAATTGTGTGACAGGTCATCTTCAGGCCAGCTCAACTCAATTTGAAATGCATAAGGAAATAGAGCTACCCACCCACACTGCAGAGCAGTTCATAATGAGTGTGATTTGAATGACATTTAACCCTTGAATAATGGCTTTGAAAGCTGAAAGTACTGTACTGCAGTATCGGAGGCAGAGGTGGTATTCAGCATGAAAAATGGATTCTGCCCCATTTTTTCCTAAATCTTTGTTCACCTTGCATTCTCTTACTTTGTTACAGGTGGGGTTGCTCGGTGCAGCAGTAAAAGATAAAATACTCCTGATCGGCTGTATTTATGGACCCCTTTCCCTCCTCCCGTCAGTTTCAAACACAAAAGACAAATGGTGTCTCTCGATCATTGCTTGTACCAGAAGCAGGTAAAGCCGAACTCTCTCCAGCCACGGATGGGAAATTATTACAGATAAAATTATTCTTTTTTTTATAAGAATGGCAATTGGAAAGCTTCATTCTTAAAAATGCTTGCAGGGATACTTGCCAAGAGTCATGGCATCAGGGCAAAAAAACCAGCAGGACCTTAAACATAGTCCTATACCAAGATTTCTGGGTTTTTTAAAAAAATAATTATTATTTAAACAGCATCACTGCTAGTCTTTATTTCACTAAGGTTTACAATAAAAGGAGATAGAATAGCACGTATCAAAGCATGTACGGTACATAATTATATGTATAAAATCATGTAAGTCCAACTTGCCAATATAAACATAACCATATCTCTGCCACTGATAATTCCTCTTCCAACTTGATGAACGTGGAGGTTTTAGCAGAGGAGTGATGGCCATAGATCCCACATTTTGCATCATAATCAAATAAATTTAATTGGACCTGCACACTAGACAATGCAAGGCAATTGCATTAGAGAGAAGATAGAAGAGAACTGTTTGATATGTGGAATCCTTAAGATCAAGTTGTTTGGAGAAATAAACTGTGGATGTTATTACACCTGTGCAGCACCTCATAAGGTACCTATTATGCTCAGGTATCATTAAGGACATTTTCCCATTGGCAGCATTGAAGCAAGACTAAACAATTGCAACAGTTCACCAGCTTCAGAAGCTACACTATGCACTGCTCAAAGTAATCCTGAACACATTTGTCTAAAATAAATCCACAAAGTGATACTTTCTCAAAATTAATAAGTTTGGAAGTGATAGGGATCCATTCTAAAAATCCTGACACTCATACTCAGTACTTTTACCCTGATGTGAATATACATATCCCAACAAAAGCATTTTGATAAAGATTTAAGACCTGTTAGAAACCACCAGGAATTTTATTTTCCTTACTTCAAACTGAAACATACTACGTACTGTTCTGTTCTGAGAACAAGATATGAGAACGGAGGTGAGGCAAGGTAAGTATAACGTTTTATTAACAACAACAGTTAACATTAGACCCGCTCAGTGCTGAGGACCTCGGAGAGCGGGCCGCTTCTGAGGCATTGACAGCTCTTAAATATGCAGAGCTGTCAGTGGCTGGGCCAATCAGGACGTGCCCATTTCCTGCCGGCTGGCAGACATCGATCGAGCCAATCTGCTGCTCTGTCCTCGTCACGTGTGCGGCGTCTGGACGCAACACGTACACTTGGATTGTGAAGTCTAATTTGACTTGATTGAGATCAAGGTCAGACCCATCTCTATCTATTAGGGAATATTTAATGTTCTTGCTCTATTATTTATACTCCATATAAGAGAACAGGAATAACTAGAGAACCTTTCAGGGACCCAATTGTCCAACATTAATGCAGAAGAAAGGTTAGTTTCATTGCAAAGCCTACTGTATAAATTGGTTCCTTAACCTCTTTGTTTTTACACATTGTTTCTGAAAGATTTATCCCCAAATTATTCAGAGGAGGGAAGGAAGGAAAGAAAGAAGAATGACAGGAAGGAAGGAACCTAGATAGGGTTTTTCTCAGACTATGTGTTAGGAACCTGAGGGAATTGCTAGACAGGGTAAGTTCCTTGTAGATCCTTTCTGAGCAGCTTTACCAGTCTGATGCAAAAGTATGCTGAATGCAAAGCAACATGATTGTTCCAAAACCCTGTATGAAAGTAAAATGTGCAAGCTGGACCATTTGCAAAAGCCATTTCAATGATTTGTCTATGAGAACACCACGGACCAGATAAACACTGTCTACTATCCTGTCATATGATCTTGCAGAAGTACAGACTGTACTTGCACTTGATAACATGAGGCTGCAAAACAGCTGGAAGAAATAAAAAGGTATTCTTTTTTGCATACACAGAGTATCACATGAGTGGGAGTAAGAGGTTGAAATAAGTAAGAAAGTAGTAGGAAGAGAGTTAGCCTGAAAAAGAAGGATGGGGAAAGGACAGTAAGCAAAGTTGAACTTAGACTGGTTGAAGATATACGTGCTCCTAGGTGATGACATATCACTGAAGAAGGGCCAGGATAGAGGTCACTATGCAGGGAATGTGTGACATGGGATCATGTCTACTTGGCACAGCTTCCAAAGAGAAAGAAGATAGTGCAAATATCAAAGTTATGCTAACTATGAGACATTGCCAGATAACTGTAACAAAGCCTTTGATTAACAGTATGAGAAAATTTATTAATAACTATACACATACAAAGATAGGCTTGACACAGCAAGAAAAGTAGGAAAAATGTAGATTTGCTTATCCTGAAAGCCATTTGCCCAATTTCTCCCAAGTTTTTAATAGGCACTTTCAGGAAAATTCCAAGAATTCTAAAAATTAAAGCTGTCCTCGACTGGTGAAAATATTGACTCTCAATTTGTCAACTCTCCATTGGCTGTCATTTCTTTTCAGTAGCATGTCTTTATGACATATCTGGTTTGTTCCTTCTTCAAGTGTTCATATATTACTGTAGTTAGAGTCATTAAAAACTAAAAGTAATCATAAAGTCAACATACTGGATGCAAACAAATCTCTTGTGACAAAGAGTTTGATAATTTAATGTGGCCACAGAGACAATCCTTTTTTGTCTGTAGTAATTATGCATCTAATCCAAGGTAGGTAAAATAGGACCCAGACTGTGGGGGCAATAAGATGACTTTGTATAAATATACAAAAGTATGAAGGCTATTGCTTAACGCATTGTAAGCCGCCCTGAGTCTCCGAGGCAACATTTGCCCACCCCTGAGTTAGGACATAAAGAGGGTTTCTCTTAAATGAGTTTGTAATTGGGCCTGTATTATAGGTAGGAACAGGTAAAACTCCAACTAACTTCTCCTGCTCAAGCTTATTTAGTATTCTTTTATTAGTAACTAAAGATGGGTATGGCATTTTAAAACTTTTGTCAGTCCTAGCTGTGTTTTCTTCCTAATAAAGTTTATGTCTTTGAATATGTAAAGTAGGGTACTTTTTCTATCCTAACAACACAATTAAGAGTAAAATGGTAGGGAATAAAAGAATTGTTTTTCCTGAAGAAAATATGATGATATTAGGTTTCTAAAAGCAGGTTACTGAGCATGGCTGACTTTTTTTTTTTTTTTTTTGATTTATATGCCGCCCTTCTCTGGAGACTCAGGGTGGCTTACAGTGCCGCCCTGAGTCTCCGACTTTAGTTTACCTCAAAAAGAGCTGTGCAGGTTAGTACTTAGAAGGCTAATGGGAAATTATACTGATACTGTACTACCTAGGGCTAAGAAATTGGGACAAAAATATCCCAGAAAAAAAGCAACAATAAACAATTTACTTATTGTTGCTTACAAAATGACATGGATCTGTCCATAAAGTCCAAGACAGGTTAGCAATAGGCTGTGATGCTTCTTTTCATGAAGTAGCAGTTGATGTTATGTAATATTGATTTATTAAACAATCCAGAAATAAATGAGGAATAGGATCTAAACTTCACAGGTTAATGATCCTTAAGTTACTCCTTTCTCAGTGCAGAGGAGTCACTATAGACTGGTTCTCACAGTCAGGTCAGGAAACATAATAGAGTGTCAAGTACATTTTTGTATCTCTAGTTGTAACAGCTTTGTGTTCTGAGGTACCATTGCTACTAATTTCATTGTAGATGACAAGGACAAGATGAGAACAGGGACAGTCTTAGCATTATCTCATGTCTCTCCCTCAAGCAATGTCAATAGAATATTGTAGCCCTTAAAACTATCATCATCACCATCATCCCATAATACAATAATAAACCTATAAGGTTGCTCTATTGTTGGTGTGTTTGTTTTTAACTGTGCCTCTAATGTCTTGAAACTCTGAATGGTGGTGATATACATAATCAACCATACTAAATGAATAAAGGTTCAGTTAGTAGGATTACAAAGGCAAATGTTATAACTCAGTAACTTAGAACTAAGGAGCAATACTGGAGAATTTTAATATGATTGATGCAACATTCAGAAATATTGTTAAACAAAAATATTACAGCCTAGGAATATGTTTCTAGAAATAGTGTTCCATATCAACTACCCATTCATAGTTATTTTCCTTTCACTGACCACACACATATAATTGACTCAGAAGTAATTTTCAAAGAAATGAAGCTAAATACAGGTAATTTGAACCAATACAGCTCACATTAGTTTCCTCTGACCCATAATTCTTGGATACACAATTTTATTTCTTTTAAACCATTTATTATCTATTTCTTCCTGTCATTTTATTTCATTATAAAACTACGGTACATATGAAAAGTTTTATCAATATACCAAATGTATTTTGTAACACAGATAACATTATTAAATACAGAAGGACTCGGGGAAAACAGAATGTTATAAAAACAACTTTCCAGAACTTCTCTTAATCTGACAAAATATATTGATTTAAGACTTCCTTTTGAAAGCTTTACCACTTATTAAAACCTGGAATAATTAAAGGAGCTGAAAACTACATTTTTTTTGTTTGCTTCAGTTATTTCTTATGATACTGTACTGATAATCATCACATTACCTAATTGTATGATATTTGTATGAAACTAAGTACCATTGATTCTAGTAGGAGTTAAAAGACATGTGTTTCCCAACATAAGTGGAAGGCACCAGGTTACAAAAGAAATATGATGTGTGTTGGCAGGGTGCCTACAGAGTTTCTCTTTCTCTTCATCAAGGCTTCCTCCTTTGTCAGCATGGAGGATAACCCTTCCCAGGAAGGACACGCAGAGAATTCCCTGCTCACCAATCTTTGATGATGAACTGGCTTTTCCCAAAGTTGCTGACCCGCTTATCACCTTTCCTGGAACCTGAAGACAGAATTGGCCACAAAGAACTATCAGAGGCACCAGAGGAGGAGAAGGGGATATTGGGAGTTAAGACTCAGCTCTTTGTTAGCTGCTGTTCTTGAGAGGTCCCAGCATTTGTATTCTCATCCAAAACCAGAATCAATCACAGAACACACAAGCAGACCCTCACACACATACAGATGCACATACACACCTGCTATATGACTTACATTCCAAATGACTCATTAGATAGAAGCCTGTTTCCTTTCTGCCTTACTTTAGTGTCATACTGAATACCATGATGTATTATGGATTATAATCATTATGTTTCTTTTGGTACTCTGGTGTGTGTTCCTTTTTTCTTCTGGCCTGGTTTATTTCAAGACAGCCATATCAGCACATACTCTTCCTTGCTAAGAAAACACAGCACAGTGGTAGGCCTCAAAGTAGGTGGAAGACTGGGAGAGGAGAGAGTCCTTATATAAATTAACTGCTCCATTCCCGCACACTTTTTTTCTGTTGTCATTCACACATTGCTTATTAATTAAAAGAGTGGAGCTAGACAAGGCAATGCAAACATCCACTGCTGTTTACTAACCAGCCAAATAGAGCTCCAGACAGCTAAAACCCAACAGAAGGGATGTGCTTTTCTGTCTGTCTGTCTGCCTGTCTTTTACATTTTCCTGGTCTGAAGTCAGGCTATGTTCCTGCACAAAGCAGGCGTACATAAGAGAGCCATTTTTACATCAGGCACAAAAATGGATGGAAGGGCACATTCAACAGTCCACATAAGATACTGAAAACGACGGGGGGGGGGGCAATATTCTTACAATGATCTATATAAGAAATGTCTCTCAATGAGCCATGTTTTCCATGGCTTGACAGAAGCCCTGTAGATAATTTGTGGATATCTATTCAGAAACGTTAAGAACACTTGAGTTTTTTAACACCTTTTTCTGATTCTTTCTTTCTGTAAAAAATCTATGGGGTCTTTATATCCAACAAAATAGCACGTTCGGCAGCAAGTGGCTGTAAACAAGTTTCACCTCCCAATTTACTTCAGGCTTGTCACTTCCCATCTCAGAGAATAACTAAGTTTATAAAGATCCCCAGGCTTCTGGCCTTCTTAATCATGATAACTCTTATCAGAGTCCCAAATCTCTGAAGCAGCACATTTTTCTTGTCCTCCCCCAGGAAAGACTGGTGTTTATAAGGCCATCTGTCGTAATTCTGTCAATTACCCTTTGGTGGACTCAGGGCATCGTGCCGTACAACCACCAAAGGGGTCAATCTGAAGGATTTATTCCTAGGGCCTTGAAGTTTTGGTGTACAGCTTTAACTTTCGACTAGAAAAAACATGACATCTCCCTCCTTTCTGATCCATTTGGGCATCACCTTATTCTACCATCATAATCCAGAATATAGAATCTCATTGTCCTTTAAAGTTCTAAACAACTCAGGAAGGTTTCAATTACTTCAACTATAATAAGATTATTGCAATTAAGAAGTCATGAATTTGCATGGAAATGGAGCTGAAGAAGATCTTTCCAGATGTAAACCAGGCAATGATTAGGAGGATATCTCTGTACTGGGGATCACTGCTTCGCTACCAAAGTGAGATTGCAACCATCCAATTATTATTATTATTTCACCCTAAATTATGACATAGTTGTAATAATTTTGATTGCTTTATTTATACATTATCTTGAATGTAGCAATAAAAGGTAGCATAAATACTTTATTTCTCTATTTTCATTGTAATGTAGGATTTTTTTTTTAAATCTTAATTTTTATTTTCTGTTTTTTTTTTTGTTTTACTGTGTTCTGGTCATCTCTATAACTGAATTTTTACAAGTAGTCCTCAACTTGTACTACTAGTAGTAGTAGTCCTCCTACTAACACAATTAAGCCCAAAATTTCTGTGGCTAAGCGAGAAATTTGTTAAATGAGTTTTGACCCATTTTATGACCTTTCTTGCCATATTTGTTAAGTGAATCAGTGCAATTGTTAAATTAGTAACACGGAAGTGAATCTGGCTTCCCCATTGACTTTGCTTGTCCAAAGGCCGCAAAAGGAGATCACATAACCCCGGGACATTGCAACCATCATAAATATGAGTCATTTGCCAAGCGTCTGAATTTTGATCACATGACTACAGGGATGCTGCAATGGTCATAAGTCTGAAAAATAGTTATAAGTTACTTTTTTTCAGTGCCATTGTAACTTTGAATGGTCTCTAAATGAACTGTTATAAGTCAAGGACTACCTGTACTTTATTGTTTTATAGCTTGTGTAATTTAAGCTGTTTAAGGTTTATTTTAAGTTGCTGGTTTCAGTTTAATTTGTTTAAAAAATATTAATTTTAGTCACTTTGGAAAACCATGGGGTTTTTTGGGTGTGTGTGTATATTAGATAAAATATACACTGTTCAAACTTTTGGCTTTGGGATAGTCAGGTTGATTTCTGATCTGGGGGTCTCCTTTCATGGAATTTCTCCTTTGAGAAACATTGGCAAGACCACACTGTAATCAAATGCTCAATTCAGAAAGCACAGCAGGAAAGACCAGACTTCTCTGAAGATGCCTGTGATGGTGTGAAGATGCTCAGTATTTTAAATGTTAGAGAAAAGAATATTCGGATCTCTCCTACAATGGATAATCCCAACCTTCTCCTTCTCTTCAGTTCTCATCTATTCTTCCAGCAGTGGGTTGGAATTCTAACAGAAGCTTCCAATTCCTTTCAAAGCAGAATCTGAGGTGCATTTTTTTTTTGCTATTTTATGTTACACCATCCTTTCCTCAGAATGGTGTCCTTTGAGGACTTACACTTCTTTCTGCTGCCAAGAACATTGCTGGCAGTTACTTTCCGTAAACATAATTTGGCTCTTCCCTGCAAATGAAAGGTACCACAACTCCATTCCCAGCTCCTTCTCTAAAAAAGCTGTGAGGAGGAATGATATATTTTAGGGAAAATAAATACCGAAGACAGACAAGCAGGAGACAGAAGGTAAGGATGGATGGAAGGCAAAAGCATGCCTAGAATCAGTGCCAGCTCCAGAGTATACAGGGTGCCTCTAGGCTACGTAGACTCATCGTGCCACCTCCCACCCTTGCAAAGATTTGAATTTTTTGAATAATTTAGAAGGAGGGGTGGCATGCCGGGATAATTTATGAGGAATGAAAAGGTGCTGCTGAGATTAATAGAAATGATGGAATATACTGAATGTCCCTGAAATATTGCCTTTGGATCTAGTTTTTCTAAATGTTTTTCTTTACAGCAATCACTTCCAGGAAGTGGTCTTATCTTCGGCAACCCTCTAAACTCTGATTTCCCCTGAAGCCAGCGGTGGGTTCCACATATTCTTACTACCGGTTTGCCACACATGTGTATGCTTGCTTCGTACACATGTGGCCTTCTGCACATGCAGTTTGCTCACATGCGTGCCTTCTGTGCATGCGCCCAACTTCAAAAATATGGCTAAATAGGACGGCATTATGTCCGGGCGAGTGGGCAGACCACCCGCAGTCGCTGCTACCGGTTTGCCCAAACTGGTACGAACCGGCTGAATACCTCTGGTCTCGTAAGTGTTCCAAATCAGAATATATGTTATGGAAAAACAAAATAAAAGAAAGGAAATTCAGATCACCTGACTTAACTATCACTCAGCTAAAATTCATGGCCCCTCAGTTCAAAGAAAGCACTACAAAACCTCTTCCAACACCAGCTGTTTCTCTGAGAGAAAACTCATCTTCAGATTTATTGGAAAGTAAATTTAATGGTTTTTAAATTATTTAGTCATTGTAAGGCTTTAGAATTTAACATTGTCAACAATCAGTCTCCACCTATATGGGTACCTGAGGTCATCTTTTCTTCTTTTACAATATAGCCAATGCTTTCATATTCAGGATCCTTTTCTAGAGGGACATCCAGAAGGACGCCAATCTGGGAATGGGATTAATTCCCTCTGTTTCCACAATAGTTTAGAGCAGGGGTGTCCAACTCAAGGCCCAGAGGCTGGATGTGGCCTGTGGGGTGCTTAGATCTGGCCCGTGGGGCCACCCTGGAAACAGCAAAGGACCGGTCAGTGGTGCCTCTACCAGTGAAAATGGAGTTCGCAAGGGCTGCAGGCAGACCTTGTGAGCTCCTGTTTTCACTGGGAGAGGGTTGCAGGAGGCTGTTGCAGCTGAAAACTGAGCTCCTGAGGGACAGAGGTGGCCTTCCCAAGCTTTGTTTTCATTGGCATAGGGTTGCAGGAGGTCGTTGCAGGTGAAAATGGAGCTTGGGAGCCCGTTTTTGCTGGCAGAGTGTTTGGGTCACCAAAGGCACTCCCAACACGAGTGATGTTGAACTGGCCATACTCACTCTGACTACGCCCACCCCAGCCCCCCAAGGCCAAACACAACCATGATGCAACCTCAGTGAAATCAAGTTTGACACCCCTGGTCTAAGTTTCTATGGGTTTTGGGAAGGTGAGCTGATTAAGTTTAGCTCAGCTGTTCCTCCAAAGGAAATCTGCTTTCTTATCCTAATCAAACGTGATGTTGAAATGTTGCTCTAGCATGCCAACAAGGTTGAAATTTCTTTACCAAAGAAAGCCTGTGATCCTACTTTTTTAGGATGTAAGTCAGTAGTGAAATCTGAACCGGTTTGCTACCGGTTCGCTGGCCACGCATGTGCACTGCATGCCAAGTGCATGCTGCATGCATGCATGTACAGTGCATGCCAAAAGGAGGCTTGGGAAGGTAAGTAGAACAGTGAAGGGGGGATCAGCTGTGCTGCGCGATTTAGCTTCTCTAGAATTCAGGATTCCAGCTAACTACTGGTTCGATTGAACTGGTAGCTTTTTAAACTACTGGTTCAACTGAACCAGTAGCTTTTTTTTACTACCGGTTCGCCCAAACCGGTAGTTTTTATCACTACCGGTTTGCCCGAACCAGAGCAAACCGGTAGCATTTCACCCCTGATGTAAGTGCATTAGAAATATTCTAATTCTAATTTCTATTCTAATTTCTATTCTAATATTCTACCCTACCCTACCCTACCCTACTCTACTCTATTCTATTCTCTATAAATATTATGGCAACCTCTAAAATGGACTGAAACTGAATTTTAATTATAGGCTATGGTCATATATGTTTATGATATGATAAAAAAAAATCCCAGAGTATGGTTGCACATTTTAAAAAGATATTTTATCTGCTGCTAATTGTTTGGATATGTCTTCCTTTTCTATCCAGTATCACACATCTTTTCATGCATTTAAGAGAGGTGTGAAAATTTATCTTCCTCATAATCTACATTGATTGGTGGAAGCAACTGTGAGTAAACATTGAGAATGGGGGTGAGTAAAATTAGATGGTAGTTTTACCTTGGTGCAAATCTTATTACTATCGGCACATAGCTAGGTGTTAGATTGTAAATGTAAGGTTTCATATTTGTATAAGAGTTACTTTTATGGTGACTGTTAAAATATCCTGCTATATCCTGATTTTATTGTCTTTGTGTAATGTTCACTTTTGTTTTAGCTTGAGTGTTAGCTTTCATTGTAGAAGGGTTAGGTCCTAGTGGGGTCATGCATTTTAAAAAAATTAAATGTTTTGTTTGTATCTATTTGGGAAATTTGCTTAGTTGCTTATATTGAAAAATGGGCATTGAAGAAATACTCATATTTTTAAAAGCAGACCATAATCACACAGGCTTTACTCAAGCCCCTGTTAAACATTCCCTTAGGGGGACATGTTTACAAAACCTTCACATAGGCATTGTTTACAAATACAAATGCCTTTTATTTTGGGATAGACAGAGTGGAAATGTAATTATCTCCTCTCTTTTTTTTAATTTTAGGAACACAGCAATAGAAAAGGGAATATTTTTCATGCTACTATCACGAGAACAAGGTAATTATCCTTGTTACATCTACATTATGTATTTCCTAAACTATGTGAAGAAATTGGTCTCGGATTAGCTGTCCGGAGTTGAATTAAGCAAGTTCATTCTTCTTTTAATTTACTATTTCTTCATATTTGTCTTATCTCCGTTCCCAGAGCAGAAATCCTTTTTTTTTTTTTTGTTTTGTATTTTAGGATTATACAGATATCATTCATTAGAACAGCTCCCATGTAACATCATGGTAAAAGGCAGATCTTTCACCAGCTCGGTTTCCAATCTTTCTTTTAGCAGTCGTAAAAACACAACCCAAATCAATCTCAGCCTCTTCGTTCTTATTTTTATTTTTTTGGAGGAAAAAAAAGTCTTTCTGGGGGGTCAGAACTATTCTCTTAGAGTAGTCCTGACATCTCTCTTTCACCCTACCCAGAATAATCCCACTCGCAGACTCCGCGCCGGCCTTCAATAAGGACAGTATGCCTTGTGTAGCAGCTGCAACAAGGCCTCACAAATGCTGGCTGACGAGAAGTGACAGCTCTGTATATCTCTCACTAGCAGTGACAGCTGACAGATGGATACCACTCACACACAGAAAAAAAAAAAGGATGATTCGCCAACATTACTCTCTGTTCATGGGGGCCACAGTTGATTGAGTGCTGCTCAGAATAATAAACCCTTCTCAATCCATCGCAGAGCCAGTTTGCTCCTAATGTCCTCGTTCCCCCTCCTCAAAAAAAACCCATGTACTAGCATATAGTAAAACTCTGCTTTATTGTTTTTGTCTTGCTTTGTCTTATAGCAAAAAAAGGAGACGGAGAAGAGACTATTTCCCTATTAGTCCTTTGCAGCTGCTTATTAGAGAAAGGAGAATTCTCAGTAGCTAACATGACCGTAGTGCGTGTTAGTGGTTTACTGCTTTAAAATGTCTCTGTTTCCCCCAATTGTATTTGTTATAAGCCATGGTGTGGTGAAGTTTTTTTTTTCTATTGAACATTGGCCCATCTCTTAAAAGCATTACTGGTTGGGTAATCAGATTGCAGCAATAGGAAAATGGACAAAACGCATGTAGATGCAAAAGATAAACTGGAGCAGGAGTGAAGTGGAACTATTTGCATATAGTGAAGAAGAAAGAGGTAAGAAAAGAGAGTAGGAAAGGAGAATGTTTCTCTAATTGGGTTAACCAGTATCTTTCTAGCATATTTTGCTTACAAGTGTTTTTTTCCCCTTCTCCTTCTCTCTCTTGGCTGCATTTCCACTCTTGCTACAAACTGCTCCATTATTTCTACCCCAGGAGGTAGGTTGTGCTGCCAAAGTCATTTTCAGTTGGGAGAGAGCATGATTTGATACTGGCCGCCACCCCTTCCCACCCCACCCCCACTTTTGAAATTACTGGGAGATATCTCAAATCAAAGGCACATTCTTATGGCTGGAAGATCAAGTCTAACAAAAGAGAATCTAACCAACATTCCGTTGGTTCTCTGAGGATCAGTGTAAGGGTAGAGCCTGCTAGCAATGAATGAAGGAGTTCAGTGACCCTTGCTTTCTCTCCAATGAATAATTTGCTCAAGTAGCAAATCTGATCACCATTGTCATAAACAGTGAAATTTAGCTGTTTGTAGAATGTATAGGCCCCCTTGTACCTAAATTAGGGCAGCCTTTTGGAGAGGGTCACACTTTGCCTCTATGACGTCTTTATGAAATGGATGAATCAATCTGCATCACTGAAGCTCTTAGTATCACATCTGTAGTCTCCTCTGGCACCTCTAGTAGGTCACAGGAAATCACCAGGAGAGGCTTTTGAACTTGCATAATACATGCACTTAAGCATTTTCTGGCTACTGGAAGTGATGCCAAGAGCGATAACCAACAAAGCAACAGATTTTTAAAAAAGCTTGGCTGTTTGGAATTAGGAAGCTACTCTGCTTGGCAAACCCAGATTTAAAGTGCTTCTCTTGAAGTTGTGTTGATACAAAGCATCATTTCAAAGCTTTGCACAGCCTTCCTCACAGGGCACAATTTTAAATGTAGCCCAATACACGGGCTACCAAAAGGCACTTTGCCCACTCAATAAGTAATCAGGTGTCCTGAAGCAGTTGAAACTGTACTGACAAAAGCTAGACACACCTTGCACTTTGATAAAGAGGTTGATTAATAGGCCTCTAGGCATTATATTTTGCAAAATAATATAAAATATAATCTGAATTATACAAATGTACAATGTAGTCTAAGTCATAGGATGAACATGTTTTGTGACTTGAAGTAATATTTTAAAAAAACACTGAAAGCTATACTTAACTTTGAAAAATATAATTCTACAACTTCAGATGATACCTTGCACAAAACCTCCCCAGAAAGGAGTGCTTTTCTCCAAATTTTTGGTGGACTCCTAGTTTCTTCTACATAAGGCATTCTTCTCTTTCTCCAATTGTTCTGTTTTTCTTGTCCAGTTACAACTCAGTTCTTATCTCTAAATTCTAAGGTTCAAAATTGTTTCTTTTTTTATACTCTTTTTTTTAGCTCTTGCATTTCTAGAAATTTCAGGACTCTTCCTGTCATGGAAATGTCTCTCCTTGTTTTTAATCCAATTGGCAATCATTACTTAATCACTGGAGGGATGTGACCACTTCAAAGAACTCTTAAACATGAAACAAGCTAGTGAAAATCTGGTGTAACTGTAGTACAGCATTAGTATTTCTCAATGGGTAACTAGAAGTAAAGCCATATCTAAAGCAAGCATCTGGATCAGAATGAAATCTGTCATATGCTCTAGCAATTTAGCACTCCAGATGTTCTACAAAGAAAAAGAATTATATCATTTTGTCTGAAACATCAGTTGAGTTCAGAGATTACTGTGTAGTAAACTACCACGTTTTTAAGTTCCATTTCTAGCCTATGTATTGGACATATTGTAAGCCACCCAGAGTCTTATGGGAGTTTGATGGCCTTAACCAACCAATCAACCAACCAACCGAATGAATGAATGAATGAATGAATGAATGAATTTATGAATTTAGTTGTGAAAGCCCAATTAAGCTATTAAATGAATAATTAGATATCCAAAGCACTTAACATTATAAAAGGGACAATGAATTAATGCTTTCTTGAACTGACTATTTTTTTTCCTGGCAGATTTCTATTCTGGCTGCTCATATCAGCATAACCTATATTCACCAGCTACTTTCATAATAATGTACATATTTATGTATTAGCTATTTGGTCTTATTTCTATTCAATAACTGATAGCAAAAGATTTGGATAAGAAGGGTTAATTAGAATACAAACTCATGAACAAGAATTATCTCTTTTAAAAATTAAAAATAAAATAGATTTTGATTCCAGACAAGAAGAGCTTAGTTTTACAAAAATATATAAAATTAAATGGGTTTAATTCAAACTACATTTAAACTATAGAACATATTGCAAATGCTGGAAGAAATATGTGTCAGAACAAAGAAACAACTATTGAAGTTGTTTTAAATTGGTCATAGACAATGTATTTGATATACACTACAATGATGAAAAAATACATATTTTCTTACGAAACACAATTCTAGATGGCTCACAACAGTTGTCTAAAACCAAATGTCACAAAAGCAGAAAACAGAAGAAAGAAAGCAAAATTATCTGATACCACAACCAATCGCTTTTGATGCAGCCAAAACTACCACCTTGAAGCTCAATGCATCCCAGCACATGGGAGAAGGGCCAGCTTTTTAAGACCTTCTAGAAAGTTAAGAAGGTGGGAGCCCTTTTACAAACGACCTCAACCACATTTAGTAATCCTTGGTTGAAATGTAGTATCTTGCACTATGGAATGGCTTCCCATCGCCTGCTGTGTTCTGATACTTTAAGTACTGCAATGAATCAAGAAATGGAAAAATGAGAGGAGGCAAATCTAGTTAATAGAGATAATAATTGCTTGACACTTATTCTAGAGTTGAACTAAATGGTAATTTAACATTGAAAGTGTAGCAAGCAAATTTAGGTATCTAGATGTAGAGGTAGAGAAGCTATAACTGTTGTATCCTCCCTTCCACTATAATCCTTGGTTTAGCCAATTATTGCAATTGCTATAAAATATTCCAATTCTTGATTATTGGTTGTTTCTGTGAAGTTCAAATGGGAATAGCCTATTTATATATTCTTCCAATAACACCATGTCATCTTATGATCACTACAAGGGGTACATAAATCATCCACAGCAAAAAAAACCCAAAAACTTGTAAATACCATATTCCCATTTTTGAATAGTTGAATCGTTTATTCATAAGAAAAATACTGCATGAACAATAATAATCTTTCATGGAAAATAAGATTTTCCAAAAGGAACATAGTGGTGATCGAATCAATAAAATCATTCTCCACCAACAAGAAAAAGCACACACACTATGAAAGGCAATCACCATGCCGTATTATGTAATCCCAGGACAGATTGTGTCAGTCCAACTCTCATTTTCATGGTGCTGGATTTGGTCAGGAAGAACCAATAATTCAAGGCCTTTGAAGGAAATAGAGGCATTACATCACACTGTTGACAAAAGAAGCATCACTCTAGCAAATTTGACATGTACAACAAAAGTAAAACAACAAGATCTCTAGAGGTAACAAAACTTGGCTAACTTTTTGGGATTCTGAGGCAGGATAGAAAGTGCTACCAAGATTAGAGCTGTGGTGTTGCAGTGATTAGAATGGAGTATTCCAGGCTGATTCTGCCCACTGCCAGAATCAGCCTTGACTGACTCAAGATTGTTACAGCCTTCCATCCTTCTGAGGTCAGTAAAATGAGGATCCAGATTGTTGGGGGCAATATGCTGACATTGTAAACTGCTCAGACAGTGCTGTGAAGTGGCAGATAAGTCTAAGTGCTATTGCTAGGTACTATTGCTGTTAGACTGGGAAGATAAAACTGTACCTTGAATGGAGCAATGACAAACAACTATTGTGTTTCAAGCTAAAATTTGGAATGTATCCATGACATTAGTGGGAGTCAAGCTTGAATTGAAATAGATGTTAGAACAACAGCACATCTTTAAATTTTTTGTTTGCTTCTCTCTCTCCTCTCCCTCTCTCCCTCTCTCCCTCTCTCTCTCTTTTTCTTGATGTGGCAAACCTAAAGAAGACTCTGATTTCCTTGCTTCAGCAACCATATTACCGTTCTTATCTAGACTACTAAAAACATCATACATTTATTTCTATGCCAGTACATCAGATAACTACACAACATCATCTAAATTGGAAGAGTCTAGTCTAATATACTAAGTGGATCTATGACGGAGAATAACAAAAAGGAAGATGAAATGTACAGTTTGGGTGTTTTTCTCCCCACCTAATGCTCCCTCCATTTTTCTGTGGATATCCTACAGGCTACAGTATTGCTTGCAGATAATGAGAGATTAATTGTGAAAGTAAAGAGAGAAACATGATTCCGTTATCAAAGCTGTTGCCTCAGGCCTGACTCTACCGCCATGAAAACCAAAATGTTTCCTTTTATCAGAGTTTCCTTTTTCTGGCACCTGAAATTATTACTTTCATATCTGATATGAAGAATGAGGCTGCACAGCTCCCCGGAGATCAGTGATTGTTACCTTGGTCTCATAACATATTGGTAGTCGATGTGGCATCCATGTACACCTGTCACTCAAGTTCAGCTAAATGCAGATGTGATGGGAATGCCTAAATTCAAACTCTTAGATTCGACAAGGCAAACACCCAAGCATACATACCCACAACGTTAAGTGCCTGCTATACAAGCTGCACATTTCAAAGGGTGCTGAAATGCGATCATGCCTGTTTAACACAATGAACTTGCATTAGCATTCCTGCAGGGAAAACGGAAATAAATAAGAATGCCTATGAAGAGAGAAACAAAGCTTCGTTTTCCTTCAGACAGATATCTTTTGCCAGCGCAAGACACAGTGAATAGGAGCACAAGACATACAATGGATTCAATTCCCTTTGTTGGAAAGTGAACTAAAACCTTTTTAACGAAAGCTGCAAGGGGGAAGACTTTTCGTTTGGTTCAAGGATAGCATAAGTTGGAGAGAAAAGACAAAATGCCATCATAAAAGCTAAATATAAATACAATAAGTTCATTGAATAAGTTCATTACTTTAAGAAGATTGCTATTCTTCTATCCAGAAAACATTAGAATCCTACGCTATTACACAAAAAAAGAACAAAAGAGAATATTGGGCAAAATAAGAAAAAATGGATGGCATAAAGGATATGAATGTGTATATTTGCGTAAATATCTGAAATCATGCATACACAAAGCTGTACATGCAGGTTTAGGTGAACTGGATTTGCTCATCCAAATAATCTAACGCTTTTGGCTACTGAGACAAAATGTGTAGCGCAGGGTGATGGAAAATGCAAACCGATTTTTAAAAAGCAAATTGTCAATTTACCTCCTGGGCTAAAGTAAATAGTACATTCACATTTTTTAAAAGGAAAAAATGTGACAACAAGCCCAAATGCATTAATCTTATATTTATAAATGCATCGCTTTATTGAACCATTTGTCCATTCTTATATGTTGATTTATAATAAACGTAACATGATTCATCATGTCATCTTGTAAGTAAATGTGACACTTCATTAAACACAGTAATCAAATTTAAACAGTCCCACTTTCATGTTAACAACAGAGACTTTAACGTTTCTATTGCTCTGGAGATGCTCCTATAATAATGAACAGGAAGAGGGGGTGAGGGAAATCACCGAACGGTAGTAGATCTCGGATAGTTGGTGAAGAAATTAAATATATTTGAGTTGGGATACTTAGAAATTTCTTTTTCAGGTTAAACGCAGTGCCAGAAGAACTTCTATGGAACTTTCTTTAAAACATCATGTTGGATGCATTGTCCAGTAATGTGGGTAGTGAGATTATGGAATGCATAATAATAAATATTTCCATGCAGCCAAAATTAATATTTTAAGACCTGTTTATTTCAGTGAGAGGTGTTGACAATTGTGATATTATGTATACTTTTCTTAAATCAGACCAAAATGATCTCGTAGCAACTAAAATGGATTTTGCAAATAAAAATTATTCTTTTAGATAATAATGGTCTTTTAAAAAGGAAAAAAAAAAACCCTGGCTCTACGTGAATAACACCAGAAAGCTATAGACTGAATGTATGTGGAACATTCTGGTAAGTCTGTTTACAACTTGCATTTTAAAAGGAATCTCCCTCCCCCACCCCACTATTTTTGCATTTACCATATGGAATGACACTGCAAGCTGACAAGTGCAAGAATAAAGTAAAATATTTTTATCAGATACCGTTAGCTACAGTTTCATCTGGGAATAGAGACATCTGAGCAACACTTGTTATCCAAGTTCGCCCTGCATTAAGCAGCCATATAAAAAACTTTTCTTTGAAAAGTGGTTCCACTGAATTATGAATCATGAATTCTGGTACTATACTATGTGTTCTGTAAAAGGATACATTTACATTTGCTTAATCTTTTCCTTCAAAAACAAGAGAAGTGCAATTCCATATATTCACATGGGTGTTATAGTAGATGTTGATACTGTTTTAAGAACAGCTGCCCATACTGTGTGGCATATGAGTTCTGAAATCTTAGATGACTTTTAAGAGCATTATGTAATGTGGTTAGAAGTGTGATATTCAAAGCAAACAAAAAAAAAAAATTCCCATACAATACAATAGCTTTTCTAAGCTCTCTGCTTTTAACCCTTTGTTCATAGACAGAAAATGAAGGATAAGATGAAAATAACAAATTCCATCAACCAAGTTTCTTAGTGAAGAAACAGTAACTTTAAAAACTGGACACGACAATTTAGAATTCAGAAAGTGCAAATAACTTATTTATTTGTATTCCAGCTTCTAAGTGTCTTGATCATGTAGCAGACCAAAATGCATATTGGCTTATATCATTAGCTTCGAGTTCTGTAATGATTCAGATGGATTTATACACAATATATTTGTAAACAATATGTCAACTCACAAAGCATTCCTGACCTGCTCTCAAGTTGCCATAGGTAGGGGATGGGGAACTGAGCCTTGCAGCTGCAGTGAGGGAATCACACTTCAGTCAAAACAAAAGTGCATTCCAGCCATCTCTATGTCAAGGCCATCTTCATGGATACCCACAGTGGCCAGAGGGAGGGACTCTACAACCCATGAAATTGCTTTTTGGGGGAATGTGACTGTTGATACACCTTGGGGGGAACCTTGACAGCAAACCAACTCTCTCAAAACTAATCAAAACAACCAGGACTCCTAAGCCCCAGGCTCTCCAGTCACTCCCCGACCCCTGGAGTGCGTGGAGAGAAAAATCTTTACTAAATTAGACTTCAGAAAAGCATACTACTGAGTCCACATCAGGGAGGGAGATGAATAGAAAACAGCATTCAACTGCCCCCTAGGGAGCTTCCAACTCAAAGTGATGCCATTCGGACTGCAGGGGGCCTGGCAGTGTTCATGCAGTTAATAAATGAAGTGCTACACCCATTATGAAGTGCAACACATTCTCGACTTGGGGTGGCACAGGAGACAATGCCAATACCTAATCAAATGGAAGGGCTACCCCCTATCAAAGGCATCTTGGGTAAAGAGCAGAAACATCCAACCTGACTACCTCATAGCTAAGTTCCATGAAGACAACCCAACAAAACCTTGGGGAGGGTCGCACCCCTGAAATCAATACCTGTACTCATAACTATTTTTGCTTTGTTCAGGTCGCCTTTGGGAAGTGAGGGAAGCCGAATGTCAACTCGCGAAGCATTCCTAACCTGCTCTTGAGTTGCCATAGGCAGGGGGATGGGGAACTGAGCCTCACAGCTCGGTTCCCCATCCCTATCCCCAGCTGCAGTGAGGGAATTGCACTTCAGTCAAAACAAAAGCACATTCTAGTCATCGCTATGTCAATGCCATCTCCATGGATACCCACAGTGGCCAGAGGGAGGGACTCTACAACCCACAAAATTGCTTCATTTGGGGAATGTGACTGATGACACACCTTGGGGGGAAGGGGGAAACAGGATCAGAGCTGGGATGTGAACTAAGCGAGGTCAGAGTTGGCTTCACTTGGAACATGCCGACATGAAGCTCACAATAAATATCTGGATTTCTTTTGAAGCTTGGCTCGAGGCTCATGATTTAATTAGGGCATTGGTCGGAACCCTGACACAGTACATCAGTTTGGTGCCAGTGCTTGCTAGACGTTCTATTAATTGTAATCCTAGTACATTCAGAAGATCTGGAACAGCTGGCATTTGTGAAAGTTACTCTTCTCCTTACCTGACCTATACTGAAGAAATATATCCTTGACATTTTATTAACTCAGTAACTGTATAACAGAGTTGGAAGGGACCTTGGAGGTCTTCCAAGCCCAACTACCTTTCAAGCAGGAGATCCCACAATCTAATTTGGGTAATGAAAGATCTGCAAAAAAATTCAACCAAGCTTAGAGAGCATCAAGGACCCCCTCATTTCAACCTTGAGCTACAAATATTGTCCTTTATCAAGACCCTATACCAGGGGTGTCAAACTTGATTTCATTGAGGGCTGCATCAGGGTTGTGTCTGACCTGGGGGGGGGCAGTGGGTGTGGCTGGGGTGGGCATGGCCAAGGTGAGCATGGCTAGCTCTATATCCTACAGTCCTATGCTAGGGAAAAGGGAGCCTGGGAGGGCCACATGCAGCCCTCCTGGGCTCCGTTTTTGCTGGCAGAGGGCTGCAGGAGGCTATTGCAGTCAAAAACAGAGCCCGGGAGGGCTGCAAGTGGCCCTCACAAACTCTGTTTTCATTGACAAATGCACTATGGGCCGGTCTTTCACTGTTTCCAGGGCAGCCTCATGGGCCAGTTCTAAACCCTTGAGTTGACATCCCTGTGCTATACCATTCTGGACAAGGGGCTGTCGAATCTCTTCTTTAAAATCTTCAGTGATGGACCACCCACAACTTCTGGAGGCAAGCTGTTTCACTGATTAATTGTTCTCATTGTCAGGAAATTTCTTCTTAGTTCTAGGTTGAATGTCTCTTTGCTTCTTGTCCTGCCCTCAGGTGCAGGCAGAGAGATATTATTTCTAGGGTTGGGATCCATGGAAAATTTCTGCATTAGGGGTCCTACCCTGCTCATGTCACTGAAAGGGAAATCAAAGACATACCCAAGATTGGCAGACTCTATTTGGAATATACAGTCCCAAAAGTAGTGAAAACCATACTATAAAGGTTATCAGCAGCTGCATTTTGAATTGGAGGAGGATTGATTGAAAATGTGGAAAGATTCCCCTGACTGTGGTCTTCACCTATTGCTCCTTGAAGGACTGCTACGTCCATTAAAAACTTCAGATCATGCACCTGCTACTTCCAAAAGAGTACAAGCCTATTAAAAGCCAAGATTGAGATAAAATTGAGCCATTGGTCTTTGGTTAAGTTGAGTCTATTTCATCAGATCTATCAAATGCTGCCTCCAAACATTGGGTTTTGGCCTCTTCTGCATCTTCTGCTCAGCCTAGTCAGGAGAAATACTACTAGGTATAATTCATATACAGTATTTATGACATCCAAATTGATACACCAATGGTTTAGTACAAATGTTAAATTATATGGGAGGAAAGATGTATTCTGCAGCAATCCACAAAGGAGTAGCCAAGGTCATGACTTCTCATACCCCACCACTATTGACTGGACCCACACTCAGGAAAAAGTGAAACACTGTGACACAGAGTGTCCAACCTTTAGACCTTTCAGGTGGTCCAGATCCAATCAGCAGTAATCGGATTGCACATTTGCTTCTGAGATGCACCTTATATTGTCTAGAAGAACAGTCAATATAATTTACATCCCAGAGCCAGGACTGAAATCTGATTGGGAGAGATCCATATAATCCATTCTATCCAGAATCCTCTGTAACATATAAGCAAACTTTGTTTCTTGCAAGCCAGAAATAATAGAATCTCAGTTCCTCTGTCACACTCTGATTCTTCCTTCTCCCTTATACTTTCACACACCTTCTGATTTCTTCCCCTTCCTTTAATATCACAAAACCAAGTTATTCCGTCAAGTTCATCCTTCCCTTACTTTCTCCAGTTCCAGTTCAGTCTTCAACTTTTGCCAACTTTCTGACCCCTTTCTAACTCTTCCACTCTCCTTTGTTTGATCATTCTCCATTCATAAATAGTAACCTTTTTCTTTTTCTTTCTTTTTTTTAAAATTTGATTTATATGCCACCCTTCTCCAAAGACTCAGGGCGGCTTACAGTGCGTTAAGCAATAACCTTAATACTTTTGTATATTTTATACAAAGTCAGCTTATTGCCCCCACAAACTGGGTCCTCAATTTACCTACCTTAGAAAGGATGGAAGGCTTTCTTATTTTCTCTATTTTCTCTTCCTTTGAGAGTTCTCCAAGGGCTCCACAACATTCTGCACAACCCCTTCACAAACAAACAGAGGCACCCTGCTATATGCTATGAATGTAAAGAATCTGATACTTCAAATTACCTCTTCAAATTGCTGGATTCCTTGCCTCCATTACCATCATTCACTGTAAAATGTTGGCCTCCTGCCCACTTAGTTGCTCTCACAAAGGTATATATGGTATGTGGAGTGTGGGGTGGTAGTGGAGGGGGATTAAGAGAAGGCAAATGATAAAAGTAGTGGTATGCTATTATTCTGCAAGTTGTACTATCTTAATAGTGTAATGGGATACCACACATTTGCATGCACCCTTACAGTGCAATGCTCCTTTAGTATATGGTGGTCAAGGTTATTCTGATTATTCTTTAATGAGATTACAATGAGAGAGCCTGTTTGATGTAGTGGTTAAAGCACCACACTAAAAACTGGGAAACTATGAGTTCTAGTCCCACTTTAGGCACAAAGGCAGGTATGTAAACTTGGGCCAGGCGCTTCCCTCTCAGCCCTACAGCCCTACTTTCTACAACAGGGCTGTCAAACTCATGGGCCATGGGCCAGATGCATCACACACTCTCCACACCCACACCCGGTTTAGCGAAGGCGGAAAGAGTCCCAATATGTCAAGTGACGCCACCATGATGGCATGAGTTTGATACCCCTGTTCTATAATCTTGTCCAAAAAAAAAACTGCAGGAGCTTGTCCAGACAGTCTCAAAGAATCAGCATTGACTCAAAGGCACAGACCCACAGGAAGTTTCTCTCAATCTCCAAATCTATCTTTATGGTTTGTGTCTCAAAATCCAATTCATTTTCTCCTGTCATAATTTGAAAGATTTCTTATGAATGCAGACCGTTTCAGTTCCTGTTGCTTTCTGTGAAATTGCTCAACAAACAGGCAAATCATTTGTTAGCAGTCCAACTGCGTGTAAGTCTTTCAGAAACCCTCCCCTTGATTTCCATCTCTCTGTCTGAAAACTAGCAAACTTTACCCTGCATGAAAGGAACAGCGATACTTACAAATGCAATCCCATCATGTGGAGACATTATAAATAGCTTTCTCTTTTAAAAAAAATATTTTTAAAGAAACCTAACATTCATGCCTAGCTTCTAAAATTGAGGATTCTGTTCCTTCAAAAAAATTGTAATATGCCAATACAAATGTTTTAAACTAGCCAGTTTAAAAGTTTTTAAAAAGTTACTGTATTCATGCATTTTTCCCAAAAGAGTGGAAGGTATCAAACTTCAGACTCTTTCTACAAATTTGGAACCATGTCAATCAGGCTGCGTCTGAATCAGTCTCAGTTGAACTGGTTTATTTTCCAAAACAGCAAATCAGGACCAGACCCAATGAAACCAAACTACCATGTTAACAAACCTGAAGCAATTAAATTTTATTGTCAGGTGATTAATTATGTGCTTGTTGCCTCCTGGAATTACTCACACAGTCTGGAATTCTGAATAAGGATTGATCAATCATACTTAAAAAAACAAAAATCCTCCTTAATAGTTTATCGGCTTACAACTAGGCAGCAACCAGCTGAGGGTTTTTTGTTCTGTTTTGTTTTGAAAGTAGGTTCCTGTCAGCGCTTAATTTATCAAACGACAAGTGTAAGGGAATAAGCTTTTCGGGGAAACAACACTTTCTCACATGAAAAGCTTGCTCCAGAATCCCAAAAGTCACCAAAAGGCTTTTGTATGTATAAACAAAGAAATGCAAAGCAAATGAAGTACTTTTTCCTTGTATGTTCACAAGTGTTAATCTTATTTTTGTATGGTTTGTCAAAGGCTTTCTCTTTTTATTTCTTTTTTTTAATTATTATTATTTCTCAAGGCCTAACTTGAGTTGTAAGGTGCAGTCTATATAACATTATCAAGGGGTAACTTAGAGATGACCAGTGAGACTTGATACAACCCTTCTTTTAAAGATGTGAATTATTTTCCTTCCTGAAAGTCTAGTTTTTACCTCTCATAATACCCACAAAATCTATCATTTAACTGTAGCCTAATTTGTGATACTAAAATATCGTACAATATTCAAACCAAGATGCTATTCTCCTTCCTTTTCACTGGGCACAGAGAAGATAACAAATGACGGCATCTAACTACTTTGTAGTTTTGAATTGCATGAAGGATGAATAAGGGAAAAAAAACAATAGAAATTATTTTCTTTCCTTAGTAAAATTACAGATTTCATATGTGACCACAAGAGTCAGTAGGACTGTTGTTTTAGCAAATTTGTGCATGTTGTTGTTCTCCTAACTTAACCAAATACATTTGGGGCATCTTTCCCATTGGGAAAACAATTCATATTTATGGTTCCTTCTCTCTCCACCAACTGTTCCAGTGTTTGGAGGTGGGGGAGTAGGGGCTTTGTGGTTATTCAGTGGAGCACAAATTGCCATTCATACAGATGCACTGGCATGATTTTTGATTTGCAGGCTGCCACTGCCATTAATAACCTTCTAGGCTGTCAGGCTGTCATTCCTTGTTGCCGCAACGATTTGTTTCAAATATAGGAGCTGATTCATGAAGAATAAAAAAAAAGTTGTCCTATTTTACAGGAATCTCAAATATTTATGTTGCAAATGGATGAAAAGCATACCCAGGATTTTAAAGAATGTGATCGTTATACACTAATTTCATTTTCACACTAAAAGGTAAATAGAATCTGAGGAGGGAATCTTACTGAAAATCAAACTTGGACTCATATTATTTCAACAAATGTTCCAATTAATTATTATTATTATTTAATGGCTGACGGAGCCATTACAATGATACAACCCATGTCTCTCATTATAAAAGGTGTGGCATTGTGGTAAAACAAGTTTTGGGAAAGTTCACCTCATTCTTCCAGATGTTTTTATTTCAATCGTGTTGGTCAATCACGAGTACGGAAACTATTTTTGGTTGATTTATGAATGCGCAAATGCAGAAGTTGGCAACAATACTACATGTTTATCAGAACATTGAACTGTTTCATTCAACGAAGTTTCACATTTGAGCAGCCTTATGTTGAATTGTATTCAATTTGTTTTAGGGTAAGTCTCTCTGAAATTAGTTTTGGCTTTCTGAGCTTGGAAGGCTTTGTCACTCCAGGAGCCTGCTAGATTTCCTCTAAAATATTAATTCACATTTATTTCTGAACTTTTTCTCCTGCCTAGGCCTGGGCTTATTGCAGGAGAAAGGTAGACATTCATTTACCTGTTATTTTTTTCACATCAGACATGACATATATAGTTTCAAATAATGATTCAGGAACTATAATACTTGATTATTGGACAAGATATATACAGAATAATTGACATTAATATTTTAAAGCCGAGACCTAATAAGAATAATTGAACATGGAATATATTTTAAACTTTTGAATACATTTTTTCTATCTAACAGCTCGCAGCATACCACCAAACCTGTCAATGCCATATATTTTCTTAATGTTTAATTGATAGAATACTATAGCAACAGGGTTTTTATTCTCTCTCTCATTCCTTTTTTAATTTGAACTCCATGGCATTATAGGAACCTAGTTTCCAGTAGCATATCACACACACACACACACACACACACACGCACACGCACACGCACACACACACACACACATACTCTCCCCACACACACCACCTTTCTTGTCAGAGGAATTGTGTGTTCATTTTAGATTCACTGGGGAAATTAGGGAAGCCATCAGTTGCCTATAGAAGTTAATCAAAGTCATAACCTAGACATTTTTGAATGCCAGTGAAATATATCACTTGCCTCCAGCTCATGAATGCTATCCAAGAACCAATACAAGTAGTTCTCGACTTACAACCATAATTGAGCCCAAAATTTCTGTTGCTAAGTGAGAGAGTTGTTAAGTCAATTTTGCCCCATTTTATGACCTTTCTTGCCACAGTTATTAAGTGAATCACTGCAATTTTTAAGTCAGTAATACGTTGTGAAGTGAATCTGGCTTCCCCATTGACTTTGCTTGTCAGAAGGTGATCACATGACCCCAGGACACCACAACCATCACAGTTGTCAGGTGTCTGAATTTTGATCACAAGACCATGGGGATACTGCAAGAGTCACAAGTGTGAAAAACAGTCATAGGTCACTTTTTTCGGTGCCATTGTAACTTCTAATGGTCACTAAATGAATTGTTGTTAAGTCAAGGACTACCTGTCCCATTTCCATCTTGATACTATAAAGCTGTAACTGTCCCATAACGTTAGAAAATCTCTCTTCATCTCTAGTTCTTTTCTAAAGAAAATGTTGATATGGCAGTATATTCTCAGTGGCATCAGATAAACTAACTGCATGCATCATAGTTTGAGAACTTTGCTGGTTTGCAATCAGCCAGGAGAGTAAGAGAATCAGCAAAAAAATCTATATATTTTAGGCATTTAAATTGCTGAATTGTTTTATCCAGGCTTGATCTCCCCAGGCTCCTAAATCCAGTGTAGATATGTTTATAGATTTTATCTGAGATTTTACCTTATCACACGGTATAAAAGGACCAAGAGTTTTTCTAATTAGAAAAGATTTCCCAGTTAGTCAGTCAAGTAGGCAGCTATTCCATTGGTAGGCATTAAAGACATTAAGCGTGGGGTCGTGTTTTGGTTCCAATTCTGGCAACTTGTTATCTACTAGGTGACTCTATATGAATTTCCTGATCTTTTTTTTAAAAAAAACCTCTGGAAGGAAGAGGAGGAGGAGGAGGAGGAGGAGGAGGAGGAGGTGGTGGTGGTGGTAGTGGTGGTTTTTGCAATCCGGTTCTTGACATTTCAGGTTCTGAAATATTATGGTGTCTGGAGTAGCCCTGTGACATTTTCTTTCCTGACGCACTGCCTTTTTTAATTCTATGTATTCTTCCCAACCTTCCTGCATTCTAGTTTTACATTTTCATCAAGAGATTCACCAATTTTGATGAATTGCCCCAATATTTATTTATTTTATTTTATTTATTTTTATTTTTATTTGATTTATATGCCGCCCTTCTCCGGAGACTCAGGGCGGCTTACAATGCGTTAAGCAATAGCCTTCATACTTTTGTATATTTATACAAAGTCAGTTTATTGCTCCCACAAACTGGGTCCTCATTTAACCTACCTTAGAAAGGATGGAAGGCTGAGTCAACCTTGAGCCTGGTAAGATTCGAACCTGCAGAAATTGCAGGCAGCTGTGTTAATAACAGGGTGCATTAAACCACTGTACTATCAAGGCTCCTCTAGCTGATTTTCAGCATCAAATTAAAAGTGAGCACCACATCCACATTTTTTCTCCATGCAAGTGACAGCCTTGTTCATGTCTAAAGCAGGGTGCGAGGGAAAATTCAAATTTTATAACTGTGTTTACTTTATTTATTTATTTTTATTATTCATATTTCTATGCCGCACACTCTCTGAGGACTCTGAGCGGCTTACAACAATTGACAGTATACTAAATAGCATATTGCCTCCAACAATCTGCGTCCTCATTTTACCCACCTCGGAAGGATGGAAGACTGAGTCAACCTTGAGCCGGTGAGATTTGATCCGCTGACCTGCTGAACTAACAGTCAGCTAAAGTAGCTGCAGTACTGCACCCTAACCACTGCTCCATAGTGTTGAATCCTACTCTCATATTTTACCTTAATTCTCTATATTTTGCCATCCCAAATTGTTTTCATTTCTTTGTCTCATTCTACTACAGGTAATAAATGTGGGGTGTGTGTGTGAAAGGAGTAATTATATCCAAAGGACTAAAACATGGAAGGATTCAGTTTGTGGCACTTTTGTTCTCTTTGTAATGGAAGAATCAGAATTTTTCCCAGTCCTTATTCTTGAGTAAGCAAATGAATATAGCTCTGTTAGGGCTAGATAAAAGCATATAGTACAAACTACAATGTTGTGGGTGCTTCATCACTAGAAGTTTTTAAGAAGAGACTGGACAGCCACTTGTCTGAAATGGCATAGGGTCTCCTGCTTGAGAAGGAAGACCTCCAAGGTACCTTTCAGCTCTATTCTCATTGATTGATTGAATGATTGATTGATTGACACAAAAATGGTGAAATGTGTTTTGTGCAATGCAAACTGCTGTATGTCATACTTCCATCTTCACATTGGATACATACATAGCATGATTTTCAGTATGATATTGCCATATACTTAATCCAGTGGTGAAATGTAAAATTTGTTACTACCAGTTCTGTGGGCGTGGCTTGGTGGGGGGGTAATGTGACTGGGTGGGCGTGGCCAACTTTTTTTCCCTTTTAAATCATTTTTTTCTACAACCTCTTCAGCAGAAGAGGTTGTAAAAAATGCTTTTAAAAGCCTCTGACGATCCCAGCTGAGCCGCGTGATCATCAAAGGCTTTTTAAAAAACTTTTAAAAGCATTTTTTCGGCTGAAGAAGTTGTAGAAAAAATGCTTTTAAAAATAAAAAAAAGCCTCTGATAATTGCGCGGCTCAGCTGGGCATGTGGGGGGGGGCAGGGATTTTTGCTACCGGTTCTCAGAACCACCCATCGTTATCTCTACTGGATAAGGCGATCCAGTCCGAACCGGGAGCATTTCACCCTTGATTTAATCCCTTTGTTTCCCCAGGTGGTCTGTGCACCTAGCCAATCATGACTGATCTCACAAGCAAACAAAAAGCCATTAAACCTAAGCAGAAAATCCCTGGTAAGAACTTAGATAGCCAGGAGAATTTAGGACTAGATTGGGAGTTGAAAACATATCTCCAAAGAAGCTGTGACAATCCACTTCTTTTCTATTCCCAATAAAATTCTACCAGTATATGTATAACATAGGAAACTCCATGAATCATTTTTGTTATATCTCAAATGACAAGTGACAGAATGCTCATTAAATGTACATACAAGTGTGGGCATGTATTACACTACAACTACATCTTTGTCTCTATTTCTTATCATTTTAGCTGTCCTTATTTTTTTCTGTATAGATATCCATGTCCCACATGCATGCAGACCAATAATCTCCAAGCCTTCCAGCTTTGCAGACTGGCAGAGGGGTAGAGAGAAGATGGTTCTGAGTGAGTGACAGGCAAGCACATGTGCAGCTCCATTTGGGCAAGTGGCGGACACGCACACATGCCACTCACACAAATGGAGCTGCCTGCAGGTACTCGCTCACCTGCTGTGCGCATAAGTGGAGCTGCACTCACGCATATACATTCACCCGCTGCTTCTCTGGTCTTGTTCTGAATGGACCATGGCCCAGTAGTGGGTCACAGCCCAGGGGTTGGGGACCCCTGATGTAGACACTTATCTATAGAAAGTCAGTTGGAATTTTAATGTGACATTTAGCAGTAGCAATAGCACTTAGACTTATATACTGCTTCACAGTGCTTTACAGTCCTCTCTAAGCAGTTTACACAGTCAACCTATTGCCACCAACAATCTGGATCATCATTTTACCCACCTCGGAACGTTGGAAGGCTGAGTCAATCTTGAGCCTGTGAGATTTGATCTGCCAAACTGCTGGCAGCTGGTGATCAGCAGAAGTAGCCTGCAGTACTGCACTCTAACCAGTGTGCCAGCGCTGCTCATAATATTTGCTTTTCTTGTATGGAGAAGTATTCCATCAAGTCTCATTTACCAATAATCTGTAATTTTCTGAGATCTAGGCTCTATTTCTGATAACACTTGGTACTGCTAAGATATGAAATTTCTTATATCCTGAAATTTCAGTCCCCTTCATTGTTGGGGCAACTCGATTTTTGTCCTAAAGAGACCTCTTAGGTTGAGGACATTCACAGCACCACTATATTTTATACAGCTGCAAACATATGATACCCAAGCACTACTTGATTTAATAGCTCATGACCTTAAAAATATTTTTTTACAATTTCCAAATGCATGGATAAGAAAGGGATAAAGTATAAACTCAAAATTATCATTATACTCAATTGTATAAAAGTTTAAAAGAAACCATGTGTGGAGGGGAAAAAGTGAATGCTGATTTTAAGATCTGCATTAGTTTAGTTTAGTTTAGTTTAGTTTAGTTTAGTTTAGTTTATTTGATTTGTATACCGCCCTACTCCCGAAGGACTCAGGGCGGTGAACAGCCAAACAATAAAATACATAGATACAAAAAATTTAAAAACCAGATAAAATCAAATTAAATCATTTTGGCCCAGATTAGATTCACCACAATAAATTTCATAACTAGAAGGAACAGGCCTGCCCTGACACTTTATTAGGTTCTTTTTAAAAGATGCATAAAAGCCACTCACATGAAGACATTCTTAGTGGCTGGACTGGGGTTGTTTTTTTTCCTCAATTTCTTTATTAAATCTGAGATTAATTTTTAAAGCTCTGGCCAGGTTTTGATGTTGGCATACATGATATTTTAATTAAACGAGCATCCCAAAGGAGAAATTTCATGAGAGTGACATGAATTGAGAAAAATTCCATTGCCGCCTTCCTCTGGTTGCAAAGAGAATAATGTTACTCAGTGCAGTTTCTTCTCCACATTGTATCTATCACAGAAAGAACATATTTCAGTCCTCCTACTCCCTTGCTCCATGAAATAGTCAGCTCAAAGTTAAATTAGTTCATCTTGTTGCAGCAGAAGCATATTCCATTGTGACACAGATTGTGCTAATCACTTGCCAAATAATGACATTTTTTAGTTAGTCTGCACCTTCTGGTTGAAGAAGTTTGAAGAAAGCAATATATTGAATCCCAATCAAATAACAAAAATAATCACCTATATAAGGCAAAATCTATCAAACTAGAAAATTAGAATAGTATTGGCGTCTCTGTATATGGAAGCATTTTAACCTCCATGCCTGAGAGGCAGGTTGGTGGGTCACGAGTTGTTTAGGAGTTCATGGCCAATAGGATAACCGTAGGCTTGTTCCAAGTCATCATGGCTTCTACTTACCAGATGAGCCATGATACACTAGATTTGGTTTTCACTTCTAAATATTTTTTTCATCTGTCAACATGTTAATCAGTGATCATGATCAGATAACTATATGGTTTCCTTGATATTTGATCAATATCACCATGAGAGCCACAGTTAGAATGCAGGACTGCAAATTACTTCTGCTGCAGGGATGGGTTCTACTTACCTTTACTACCGGTTCGCAACGGGAGCGCGTTTGAGACTCACCAGCTCAAGGTTGACTCAGCCTTCCATCCTTCTGAGGTTGGTAAAATGATGAGCCAGATTGTTGGGGGCAATATGCTGACTCTGTAAAACACTGTGAAGCGGTATATAAGTTTAAGTGCTATTGCTATTTATACCCACATACTTTAAGTAATTGATGCTGTTTTGTATTTGGTGACATAATATCAAGCTCCAAAAACCATTAAAAATGCAGAAGAACCTTCTGAACATTTTCTTTTATAGTTCCTCCCCTATAGATAGAAATCTTGCTAAACTAAAGCAAACTATTTGCATCATTAAAGATATACTCAAAATTTCTAGGGAGGAGCTGCCCTAACTCTCTTCTTCCCAAACAAACTATCTCAACTTCACTGTCTCTTGCTCTTCTGGAATGCACTTTCCTCCTTTATGGGACTCTGGACTACATTCCATCACACATGAACCAGGTAGTATGCCTTTTGGCCATTTGCTTCCATTCTCATTTATTTAACATGGCCATTCTTTCCCAAACTGATGCTCTCTCACTTAAGACTAACATTTCCAGAACTTCTAAAATTCTCTAAAGTTATATGAAAAGAGGGATTTATAGTCCCACATCAGATTAGGAGAGGCTGATATAAAAAAGTAATGCTAATTTGACATTAGGTAGAACAAATGTATTATTGCAGACAAGTAAAACCAGGGCAGGTCTTAGCTATTCAAATAGATCACTGACCGTTTGAATGGGTTTCTAGTGCACCCTGTTTTCCAGCTTCCTTGAGGTTACTTAAGGGTGTTTAAGGTCAGAGTTAGAAGAAGAAAAGCCTGAACCAGTTCAACCACTAACTCATTAAGAACTTCATATTATAAATTTGATATCATTCTCTTTTTTTTAGCATTTTGATGAAATTGCAATCTAACTTGGAACCTTTGGGAAAAGGGTGGTAAACAAAAGCATTCACATAACCAATAAGTAAAAGTTGAATGCATTTAGTTCTCCTTACATACTTTTATATGAAAACCATTACAATTCAGCACAATGTACTTGGTCATTTGGGAACTATATACACCAGAGGTGGGCAGCTCTGGCAACTTTATGATCTGCGGACTTCAACTCTCAGAATTCCTGAGTGAGCCATGCTGGCCCAGAAATTCTGGAAGTTGAAGTCCACAGATCATAAAGTTGCCACAATTGCCCACCCCTGATCTATACCTTATATTGTTAACACTCCCATATGTGTGTGTGTGACTGGATAGCAGAGTATAGTTTCTTTCCCATTAAATATTCAAACAGGGGCATCTATAGTGTGACATTTAAAAAGTTATTATGGCAGCTTTGGCTATGCAATTGAAGCCTCATCTTTTTTGCAAGTGATACATGTAAAAACAGGATATAGCTTCAGTTGCAAATAGCATCTTGGTTTTTTTTTTTTTAATTATTTTAAAAAAATTATTTGGGCAAAAACTAACCAACATGATTATTTCTGTATGTAACTCATATTTGCATATTCTTAAAAATAAATTCATACATAAATTTTTGTTTGTAACATTACCTTTAGAATTTGTATAGTCCCGGTCAAAGTAGAGTTATGCTCTATTTAGTGATTGAGTATTTTGCTTTGAACATGAAGTATTAATATATATATATATATATATATATATATATATATATATATATATATATATCTTAAAATTATCTGTTCCCCACTGAAGCCAGTTATACTCTTATGAAAATCAGAGCTCTAAAATGTTGATGATTATCTATAATCAATAATTGTAACATCCTAGTAATAAAATTGCAGTACTGACATCATTACATTGATGCTTAAGCAATCAAACCTTATTCAGAGCCAGTTATATCCATGCCTGTTAGGGAGAAGTATTGATATTTTAATCAAGGTAGCCAAAACCTTTCCACATGCAAAAGATAATTATTCAACAAAAACATATTTAATAGAAAACAGCTGAAAGATAGGAATGAGATCTCAAGCCTTTCTCCTCTTTCTCATTTAAAATTATTGACAAAATGTAAAGGGAAATAAATGTTTTTATTTTTTGAGATGTTATACTTTCCTCAGAATCAAAATGTTGACTGTCAGAAAGTCAACCATCCCAATCCTCACAAGGCTGGTTTATATTATCAATTATCTTAAGTAACACATCTTTAACTTAAAAGTCTATAATATACCAGTACATTTCGAAAAAGGCAAAATAGAAAGGATTGGAGTGAAAAGAAAGTCAACAGCTTCTAATAAAATCACCTTTTTCAAAAATCTCTTCTGTATTAGAATAACAATGGTTGTCCTTCTTTGACAGAACTTGGGTTCTCTATAAAACCTCTCTGACCTGTACATGATCCAGGATCAAAGATATTAGCTAAATTAAGCAACAACTGGTTGCAACAATAATTACTCAGGAGAAAGGTACCATGTATTGACACTGAGTTTATTCCCAGGAAAATATAGATAGGATTGCCGGATAAAGGAGCCTCTGCATCATTCTCGAGAGTATAGAGACTATTTAGTTTCTCCTATTATGAATATCTTGTTCCCTAAAATTCACCCACAACACTACTCTTTTGTGTGAACCTACGAGCCTGAACTTCTACTTCTCCAGAACTACAAACTCAGTTCTGGCTGCCTCTTTTTGCAAGATGCTTAGCAGAAGGTCAGTTCTAATAAGCATCTGCTATGCTCAGCACAGGCTTCTGATTCCCATTTTAATCCCAGTTGGAGTCTCATCCCTGTCCCACTCTTTTTCATATCTCAAAGTGTTCCAAGCACTCCTCGATGTGTTATGATTATAGCTAGAAATTCTTTCCCTCTAGAGTTGGTGGGCCCTTGGGCCTGTCTCTCTTATCTCACTTTCTCCATCAGAGTTGTTAAAATATGTGGTTGCTGTTAGCGACTGATGTGTATAAGCAGATCAAATTGGCTACATAGCACTTGCTCAGACTGGTCATTAAGTGAATGAGCTTGGCAGAAACTGAACCATTTATTCTTCTCAATAAGATATGAGAACCATTTCAGTTGACTTTTAAGTTTGCATTTTTATATTTCTGAATTTAGGAACATAAAAAGTTACCTTATTTTAAATCAGATCATTGGCCAATTTAAGCTCTTATTGTTTGCAAAAACTGGCAGCTGTGGGATTTTTTTTACTGGAGGTATCAAAGATCGAAGAAAGAACTTTTGTATGGAAAGCAAATGCTATATCAATGAACTTTGTTTGTAAGCTACCCGGAGTCACTGAGAGTGAGTGAGCAGCCATGTATATCCTCTAAATAAACTCTAGCCATCTACAGGATCAGGATATCTGATTTTAACCTAGAACAGGGGTGGGCAACTGTGGCCCTTTTACAACCTGTGGACTTCAACTCCCAGAATTCCTGAGACAGCCAAGCTGACTTAGAACATAGTTCAGTTCCTTATATTCTGTGTTCTGTCCCTACATTTTGACACAACTCCTTACTTAGGACCAGGGGTGTCGAACTGGTGGCGCACAGGCCAGATGCGTCACGTGCAGGCCACGCCCACCACAGTTCCACCAATGGGAAAAACATTGGGAAACATCATGTGACGGCAACATGACGGTGCGAGTTTGACACCCGTGGTCTGTACTGTAAGATTAAGCTATCATTACATTGTAATTATTAATATTTTGAAAAATGGAGGTTTCCAAAGCAATCTATATATATATATTTTAAAAAAGAATAAACTATATGTAGTCAGAGCAGCTGTCTTTCTTTGAAAAATACCTTCTGTACATGGGATTTTACTTTTTCTCTCTGTGATATTCAGTTCAAAACAAGATAATCATAGCCTAATTATAGCTTTGATCACATCTCATTAAAGAAGACAAAATTGATTCTATGTAGGTCACTTGATGCCTATGATGATCAAAACAGACACGTATCGTGATGATATCACTTTTAAAGGGATTGTGATAGAAAAACTGCAGCTGCTTCAGGTATTGCCAGTAAGGGCTGATTATGTACATACTTGTAAATTATGTTTATTGCATTACAATTAGTCAGGCTAACAGTGCATAATGGCAATAACATCATTAAATATGTAAATAATAAATAATAGTAATATTACAGCAGGCAAGCCAGGATGCTTGACAGAAACATGTACATTATTCAGTTAGCCTGCTATTTCTTAGAGCTTCAGATATGGAAAAGTGCCAGTTTGCAAATGTAAAAGGAGTACTACAGATGTTGAAAATTAAGACTTTGGTTTTTCTTTTGATACATAATCTATGTATCAAGTTTCCAAAATAATAATAATATTAAGAACAGAAACTTCTTCCCCATTTTACATTTCCTGAATCTTTTGAATTAAAATGCAGTTATATAGAAAATGAAGTTGGAGATATCTAAAGTTTCCCAAAGTTTATAACTTAAAAATTACTCATTTCACTTGCCTACAAAAATAATGCATAGGTTAGGAAAAATTTACACAATAAGGTGTCTATTAAGAGAAAATGCCCATAATTGCACATTGAGGGTTTTTTCCCCCCAGTCCTTCTTTAAAAATGGGAAAATTGTAGCAATATAATCAAGTTAACGGTTATGAAAGACAGAACGAGATGAAATAAGAGAAAGACACTTCAAGATGAAGTAAGAGGCATCCCCATGTGTCTGAGGATTAATTTTATTAGAACCAAAATGAGCATGAGGAAAAAAAGTTCAGTGATTTAATTTCCAGCAGAAAAACCCTAGTGATCATTGGAAAATATGATTGTCCCAGTAACAGATCTAGAGGCAAAGTGGTTAGGCAGAAAAAGTGGAAAGAGGCTTGTACTGCTTTTATTTGTAATTTATTTTCTTTTTAAATTTTCCTTTATTTTTATTTTCCCATTGAAGAAGGGAAAAAAAGGATTCCACAAATACCCTAAACTCCCCCCTGAGGTAAGAATGCAATAGAGAGGGAGAGGCTCAGAAGATCTACAACCCCTCTAACTATGCCTTCTATCCAATCATCCTTTCTTTTAGGCCTGCTTTTTCCGATATGAGAAAAGAGCCATAGAAGCTGAATGGAATTCTATATTAAATTGTCCCTGGTAGTCCTGCCTCTGATCTTGGAGAGAAACAAATGCTTCCTTGGAAATTATCTCACAATTAGCACAAGAGTAGTTCTTATTTTGCAAAAGCAAGAATCGATTTGGATCGATGCAGCACAGGAGAGAAAAAAATGTTCCTCCCACTAAGGATGAACGCTGTCTTTGGAAACTTCAGCGCTGGGTCAAGTACTGAACGTGAGGCATCTCTTCCAAAAGGGGCACTCAAATTTCAAAACCAGAAGAAAGCCTTTTGTACGTAATTCATTACCAATAAGTAGACCAACAGTACAATGTTTCAAAATCTATGCTGAGTTTAGAGGCACTGGTTCTTCCAGAGGGGACATATAGAGCCAACCTACCCTTTGAGGCTGCCAGTGGTCCCTCAGGTTGTTTTCTACCCAAGGATAGGTTTGGGGACAGTCAATTTATAGATATTGGGCATCACTTGTATTTGACTCTACATTGGTAGTGAAGAAAAGCACCGTGTGAATGTTTTTTGCAAGCTTAAGGCTTCCATTTCAGGCCTTAAATCCTCAATTAATCCCTGGTGAATACTGGTTCAGATGAAAGATGGAACCAGGCTAAAAAAAAAAGTTCAAAGTATTGTCAGCAATGTATTCAAACTATATAGAATGTCCTGTGCTTGAAAATACCTTGCTTCTTCCTTAATTATGCCATCAATTAAAGGGACTTGCAAATCTCAACTTAGAAGAGAGACATACTTCTGCGTGACCAACATTTTTAGATATGTACATTTTTATATTTAACTTCATCTGTTGCAGTTCCAGATCACAGGGGAAGAGGGCAGCAACTGCTGGGATGATAATTCCCTGTTATTACAGGTATTACCTCCCTTTTCTCTTCTAGGTTTTGGATAGCGTTGCTGAAAAGCTGACCTTGGAAAGAGTTAATCATATACATGGCCGATTTACTAGGCCACTCAAAATTAGCTCTGATTTGATTTGAACAGGATTCAAAGAGGATGATTTGACTGGATTTTGGATTCAATATTTGAGGGTGCGCTTGTTCAATTCCAGTTGTTTGACTTGCAATTGAAAAAAGAAAAGGTTGATCAATAGCCTATAACACCGCGTCAAAAGACTGCAGCTGCTTAGTTATGCAGAAAGGAACAAAAACAGGAATAATAGTCTCTTTAGAGAACATTAACCCTCTGTGGCTTCAGGAGATTAACTTTACAAGTTTCACCACACCAATATTTCCCCTGAATCTCTTTTAAGGCAATACAATAAGGAAGAGGAAAAGGCAGTTGCCTTGAAATTGAAAGTAAAGAGCCTATGGAGAAGCTGTGCTGAAACAATGTACAAAGAATTATATTCCAGTTTAACAATAAAAATGATGAACTCTATATAAAAAGTAAGCTCTTTTCTATTTACTTTTCTGAGACCCTTGAGAAATTTATCTGTCTTTGTGTTGTGCTTTATTGTCTGTGGTCACTGGGATTCGAGGTTGGAAGCTGGTTTGCATGTTACTAATTGGTCAGCTAGAGTCCTCTGACTTGGGGCAACAGGTTGGGCAAAGAATTCAGGCAAAACTTCACCTCTTCTGGGCAGGAGTGAGTTGTATCAGATTGGTAGGTACAGGTTTATTTAAAGTCACAATTGGGACTAGAATTTCTGTTGCTAAGCAAGGCAGTTGTTAAGTAAATTGAGCCCAATTTTAAACCCTTTTGGCCATTTAAGTGAATTGCTGCAGTTGTTAAGTAAATCACACAGTCATTAAGCAAATCCAGCTTCTCCCATTGACTTTGCTTATTGAAAGCTTCTGGGAAGGTCACAAATGGTGATCGCATGACTCCCAGGATGCTGCCATCATTGTAAATACATGCTGGTTGCTAAGTGCCTGAATTCTGATCAGGTGACTTTGAGGATTCTGCATTGGTTATAAGTGCGAGGACCAGTCATAAGTCACTTTTTTCAGACATTGTCACTTTGAACGGTCACTAAACAAATAGTTGAGGATTACCTGCAATTTGTTACCAAGAAGAGAAGAAAAATTGCACAAAGGCAATACTTCAGAAATATCTACTCACTGTTTTTGAAAGCTGTGGTTGCTTGAGCCTTTCACTCTTAGCCAGATGCCAAGTCATACTTTGGCAACCATCTTACACTCAGCCGTGCTAAATCTAAGAGAGAATATAATGCTGGTCAGCCTTGAAGCCAGCTTCAGAGTGCTAGGAACTGGCTGAATTCCCAGTTGCACTGGGAGGACTATTACAAGATAAAAGGGTTCGAGTGAGTAAACACAAAGATGAGGCTAATGGGAAGCCCCAGTAAAGAAACAAAGGAGCTGAGAAAGTGAATGAAGTCCAATTCATTTTTCATCTTGCCAACACCAGAAAAGTTCTGGCTGACAGAAAGTTTAATGAGGTGGTAACATTTATTGGCTACCTACTTCTGCAATATCAGGACTTCATCAGGTCACTTAATCCTTTTCTGCAACATATATAATTTATGTAAACACTTCACAGCCCTCCACCGTGTCATTTGGCAAATTTGGTTCAATGAGATAATTCGATGAAATTTTCATTTAAACCCTGTGTAGCTTTGCACAGGTTTAATATTTACTTGATAGTTATTTATAGTTTGATCATGCAACCACCTTTTCAATGCGAGAGATTCTATCTATCTGTCTGGATATCTGCCTGGACATTTATGTTCTAAACACAAGATTTGATTGGAATTCGAATTTGGCAATTTAGAAAACAGCTCAGTTCACTGCTGATTGTTTCACGCCCCATCTGATTTGGCAGAAGAATGAATCAGAACCTTGCTATCCACCGATGATCATAGAAAATTAAACAAACCTTACATTTTTATGCTCAAATTGAGACCAGATGCAGGATTTAAGGAATTAAAATTAATAAAACCCAGTTTTGGAAGAGAGGACTTTTTCCTCCTCCTATTGATGCAGTAATACAGGTTTTCTAGAATTCTTGGAATTTCTAAAAGTGATCTATGCTGACATAGGCAACTGCACAAAGGACAAGGGATAACACCGATTATGTACTTTTCGTTATTTGTATGATGATGTCTGGATGGATGATATCCTCGTGGCATGAGCTGGATGAAAATTCTAAGAATTTCAGCACTGAGATAGCTGGAGGACTGGAGAAGTCTGATATAATTTTCGTGGATAGATGGCACTTCACAGAAAAATGTAAAAACAAAACAGAACACAGTTGTGTAATGCAAAAAACCCCCACCAATATTGTTGGGTATTTTAAAAGCGATGCCATCTTTCCTTGAATGGACATTTTGATTAGCACATCCACATGAGAATTAGAAAAAGAGATTTTGTTGCAGCTACCAACCCCAAACAAGTTTGCAATGCTTTTAGAGTACTCTTTACCAGAGATGAGCATCTTTCCTCCACTTTGTTTTATTCATATATAGTCACTTTTTAATTGCTGTATTATGTTTTTTTATAACTATTTATTTGATCGTTTTATTGTATGCCATCTAGAGTCATGTAAGTAAATCGGTGGCTATAACAATTGAATAAATAAAAATAAATAAATGAAATCCTGCAAAAAGACAGCTCATTATAAAAAAATGATAAGTGGAAAAGTAGTTCATGTGTTTATAATATTGTATATATTGAATTATGCCTTGGATTATATAATACACATGACTGGGTGTGTGTACACACACACACATGCTAGTTAAAAGAATGCATCTTATACATCCCTCTTCACATTTTTTTGCAGCTGGCATTGACTAGTTATAAATTAATAGCAAGCACTATCTTTAGTAACTCTGGGAGACAGTGGAGAATGTGGGGGTAGCATTCAGTGGTCCATGAGGTCATGAAGAGTTGGGCATGACTCAGTGACTGAACAATAGCAAAACTATCTTTAGTGGGATAAACTGCCCAATGCTGTGCTATATCAGACAGCCAAAGAGGAAGTGCGAGAGGAATTTGATGGAGAGTACATAGTAGAATTTACTAATTGGTTTGGGATTTGGGGTCAACATTCCTATTTCAGCAATACTATTTCCAAGTTACTAAATGTAAACATAATAAGTTGCCAAGTCAAGCATAATTCCAGATGACTAAGTAGACATGTCCATGGGGTTTTCTTGGCAATAGTAAAGAAGTAGATTGTTAATGCTTCCAATGAGAGTTATTTTTCAATTTTGCATACTAGTCTACCAGCTCTCAAATCCTTGGGTTGTCATCCCTCCAAGTATTAACTAGTTCCTACCCCAACTTGGTTTCTCTTTTGTTTTTGTTTTTTCAAATAATTGTATTAAGAATTATACATGTAAAGGATAGAAGTCAATGCAAACTACAGAAAATATGCAAAAAAAAAAAAAAAAGAATAGAAATAGAAAAAAGGGTGTGATAAAGGAAAAGGAAGAAAAATAGGAACAAGAAAGAAAAGAGAAGTAACTTCCCTCTTCATCCCGAAAGATTAAAACAATTTTAATAGCTTATCCCCATGTCTAAATAAAACATACATTCTCATCTTACCATAGTTCATGTCTTAGGTAAGGAAAACAAAATAAAAATGTGGCATCAATCCATCTTTATCAGCACAAGTCCAGTATGGGCAATCAGATATAACCCTTTTCTTTATAATCTCTATTTTCCCCATAGCTTATTTCTTACATAATGAAAACAAAATCCAAATGCTCCATCAATCAATCTTTATCAGCAAAAGTCCAGTAGGGGAAACCAGATATAACTATTTTCTTCTTTTAACCCTGATCAAACAAGCCAATCTTATAAATTTTCCTTAATTTTTTTTTTTGAAGATATTCTTTGACCTCTTTTTTAAAAAAGCCCCAGGGTAATTTGCTGCTCATTTGTGTTTCCGAATGAAAATCCTTCGGAACTTTAAAAGATTTCTCTTGTTTGTGTTAAAGGGAAAATTTATCCTTTTGTTTGTTACTTCTAAAAAAAAATAAGTCCTTCCAAATCTTTGGAAAACTCTTTTGTATATCCAGAGAACAAAAATTAAGCAAATCAATTTCCTGATTTAAGAGCCAGTTTGGTCTAGTGATTAAGACCCCAGGCTAGAAAGTGGGAGACTGGGAGTTATAGTCCCACTTTAGCTATGAAAGCTATCTGGGTGATTTTGGGCAAGTCACTCTTTCTCAGAACTACTCACCCCACAAGGATGTTGTAGACAAAATAGGAGGAGGAAGTATGTTGAATAGGCTTGCTGTCTTGAGGTATTTGTAAAAATAATAAAGGCAAGAAATAAATACATACATATATACATACCTGCTCATCTCCTTTAGGGAATAAAGCAATAGCAATAGCACTTAGACTTACATACCGTTTCACAGTCCTTTACAGCCCTCTCTAAGCAGTTTACAGAGTCAGCCTATTGCCTCCAACAATCTGGGTCCTCATTTTATCCACCTTGGAAGGATGGAAGGCTGAGTCAAACTTGAGCCTGGTGAGAATCGAACTGCCGAACTGCAGGCAGCTGGCAGTCATCAGAAGTAGCCTGCAGTACTGCATTCTAACCACTGTGCCACAATGGCTCATAAGTTATCAGATCCATTTATATTGCATTGAAGTCACTCTTCAAATTAATTTCATAAACATTCATTGCAGTTCATTCTTGTATTACAACTCCATCAGATATTCCTTTCAATTTTATCATGAATTTGATCCATTCTGTCCAAAAGCTGAGCTGAAAAATATTCAGAAATTTTCATAAGGATTTCTACTCCCTTTTCTTTATCCTTGACTCTAGTGTCCATCTTTTCAAGGTCTCCTTATTATATAAAAAAGAAAAAATTATCCATTTTCTGATAAGAAAATACCTTCTAAATCATTCAAGACTATAATTCCAAATATGCTTGACCCCTTATTAACTTTCCAAAATCCATATACTAAGCACTCTTTCACTGTATAATCCAAAAAAATAATAATCACATATTTTTAAAACTTTCAAAATCAAATTTGCATAATAGCATTTTAAGGAGAGGGAAACAGCCAATGAATCAAGGAGAACCTTGCAAGCCTAAAAGTTGCTTTGCAATTTTGAGCTTAACGTATATTCTGACTCTCAGCCATTCCACTCATAAACCAGCTATAAAAACAACAGTTTCCACAGGCCACTCAGGGGAAGTATCTGTCCGGAATTATATGGGTCCTCTCCATAATCTCTCCTTTGTTCCAGGGAGATTACAGTGACTCGGATCCAGCATTTCGTGCAATTCAACTCACAAAGTTCTGTTGCTAGCTAACAAAAGCCAGCAAAGCATCCTCTCACCATTGCACATATTGGAAGTCCCCAATTTAGCTTCCAAGGTCAAATAAGGATGGGAAAGTACTTTCAATTGTTTTCAAATACTTTCAAGTAAAGCCACTCCTGGATGTTAGAATGCTGTTGCTGATTGAAAATGCAAAATTCCCTTCAGCAACATTCTTTCTACAAGTTTTCTAAAAATCACTATTGCTGAAGAAAGAAAAAGAAAAGCAACATGGGGAATGTGTTTGTTTAAAAGGAAATGAGAGCAGCAAGTCATAAAATTGCAAATCCCGTGTTTTCCTTTGTCTTCCCCCTCTCTGAAACTCATTGACATACAGGTAACCCTTGACTTATGACTGTAATTGAGCCCAGAATTTCTGTCGCTAAGTGAGACAGAAACAGACATTTGTTAAGTGAGTTTTGCCCCATTTTACAACCTTTCTTGCCACCGTTGTTAAGTGAATTGCTTTAGTTGTTACATTAGTAACATGGTTGTTAAGTGAATCTGGCTTTGCTTGTCAGAAAGTTTACAAAAGAGGACACTGCAACTGTCATAAATAGGAGTCAGTTGCCAAGAGACTGAATTTTGATTACATGACCATGGTGATATTACAACGGTCATAAGTGTGGAAAGGGCCTGGTGGCTCAGCAGACTGATAGCATTGTGATTAACACCAGTTGTCTGCAATTACTGTAAGTTCGAACCTCACCAGGCTCAAGGTTGACTCAGCCTTGCATCCTTTCTAAGGTAGGTAAATTGAGGACCCAGTTTGTGGGGCCAATAAGCTGACTTTGTATAAATATACAAAATATGAAGGCTATTGCTTAACGCATTGTAAGCCGCCCTGAGTCTCTGGAGAAGGGTGGCATATAAATCAAATTTTTAAAAAAAAGGTCATTAGTCACTTTTTTCAGTGCCATTATAACTTTGAACAATCACTAACTACTGAACTACTGTAAATCAAGGCCTATCTGTATTGCTATGTCTTTTCCCCTCTCTAAAATGCTTGCAATTTTTGCCGTTGTTTATTTTCAGACCAATTCAAAGGACTCTTAACTTTCCCATGGATAAATCTTCAAACTATCCAGATCTGCTGTCTTTGATTCAAAGTTTAGTAGGTGCCCTCATCTTCTACACACCTTTAAATTTAGTATGCCTAAACAAGCAAAATTCTCTGACCCTGTCTTTTCACATCCTCTGCCCCAAGTGCCCTCAGTGAATGATCTTTGTCATTTCAAACCTCAGTGATTGTGGTGCTACAAGTCTTTCGCCTTTAAAGATCAGACCATCAATAATTGTTAGTTCCTCATGGAATCGCTAGAGCTCTATCACTGTGGCAGACATAAACATTTTTCTTTTGGCCCAACCGGCAATTACTGTTTCCAACCAAGTGACCAATAAGACAGCATGATTAGCAATGTCAAAAGGGGGGGGAGAGGAGGAGAGAGGGAGACAAATGCTTTTAAACGATTTTGAAATAGAAAAATAATATGAATTTCTCAGCTTTTCTGGCAAACTTGATTGCAATTCTAATTTCTACCAATAATATAAACTGATTTTGTTGGATGGATGGATGGATGGATGGATATATATATATACACACACACACGCCCGAACACAAACACAAACACATATACAATACAGATCTTTAGCATTACATACACACTAATTTATGTATATGTTTATGTACTGTATACACACATACAGTACATAAACATACACTTGCAAATAAATAGGTGTGTGAGTTTATGTATATGTTTATGTACTATGTGTGTGTACATACACACACACACACATACAGTACATAAACATACACTTGCAAATAAATAGGTGTGTGAGTTTATGTATATGTTTATGTACTGTATGTGTGTATGTATGTATGTATATATATATATATATATATATTTATACTTTTTAATTCATAGGTATAAATGTGTGATATTTTTGTAATCAGGGTTTTTCCTATGTTAATAAAAGATGTTAAACGGCCATGGTGGGATGAAATCTCCAATCATCACTTTCAGGCCTGTCAGATATTTTGTGTTGTTTATTCTGAGCCTTATGGGAGACTGGGATAGCACTATTTCGGTTTTTTTGAACCTCTTCAGCCAGACACACCCATATTTTATGACTCCTCCCTGTAAAGGTCAAAATATCTGACAGGCCTGAAAGTGATGATTGGAGATTTCATCCCACCATGGCCGTTTAACATCTTTTATTAACATAGGAAAAACCCTGATTACAAAAATATCACACATTTATACCTATGAATTAAAAAGTATAAATATTTGACCTTTACAGGGAGGAGTCATAAAATATGGGTGTGTCTGGCTGAAGAGGTTCAAAAAAACCGAAATAGTGCTATCCCAGTCTCCCATAAGGCTCAGAATAAACAACACAAAATATCTGACAGGCCTGAAAGTGATGATTGGAGATTTCATCCCACCATGGCCGTTTAACATCTTTTATTAACATAGGAAAAACCCTGATTACAAAAATATCACACACACACACACATATATATATATATATATATATATATATATATATATATATATATATATATATATATATATATATATACACACATACATACATACATACATACATACATACACACACAGTCGCACACACAGTTTATAAACATACAGTTGCAAATAAATAGGTGAGTTTATGTGTGAGTTTATGTATATGTATATACACACACACACAGTACATAAACATACACTCGCACATAAACAGGTGTATATCTAATATGCATGCTGAAGGTCTGAATACATTTACCGTGCCCTTTTGCACCATAATTAACTGACCCTCCACCATCAAAATCACCAACACAATCTGAATCCAGAAAAAACATACCTAAAATAAATATCTATAGGTAGCTTGGTAAAAAGGATGGTGTAAATGCACTTCCTGTCATTTGTTGGTTTCCTATTCCTGCTTGTGTTATTGAGATTAAACATAGATATTTGAGGATGGAGGTGTATTTTAATTAATATAGTTATATGTAACTATTGGAATTTCTCAAACTGTGTATATATAATATATTTTAAAAATTGATTCCAATCTTAGCTCATTCTTCATTCTAAACCTCAGCTTCTATGCTAAGCAACTCTGGGCACAGATATTGTACAGTATATATATTGTAATATATTCACATTTTCACTTTGAGTCTTTACCAACATTCACACTGTGATCTGGAAACAAATTTAAAACTTTAAAAAAAATATGCAAATACTTTATGAATTTTTCAGAAGTTATGATTGGACTGATTTCTGAAGCAATTCAAAACTCAATGGTGTCCCAAATTGAATCCCAAATTTGAATTAAATCCAAAAAGTTTATGATGGAACATCCTCAATATGTGGGCAGTTTTACATGGGGGAAAACTGAAATTGATAATTTCTCTGCTAAATTTTGAAATTCTGGTATGGGAGGGAAATGTGTGAGAGCCACTTTCTGAACTGTGTCATTAGAAACATTTAAAATTGAGACCTGAAAGGGCAGACTAAAACTAGGAATTTGATTCACCATTCCACAGTTAAATTCTCTCTCTCTCTCAACCCTCAAGACCCCAAACCTTTTTAAGAATGTGGACACTTTGGCATAATAATTTAATAAAGTGAGACATTTTTCCCCCAGCCAAAAGAGTTACATTCTTTTGAATGGCATTGTCTTATGGCTGAGCTGAGGGAAACAGAAGTAGTTGTTCAGTTGTGTACTGTAGGTGGATCTGCAGAAGACTGTTTAGATGATAAATGATGAGAGATTCATATACTGTAGCAGGGGTGGGTTCTACTTACCTTTACTACAGGTTTGCATGGGGCCGCACACACGCGCTCACTTCGCTCACGTGCACGTGTGCTCTTCTGCACATGTGCAGAAGCATTTTGATGACGTCGGGGTTGGTGGAAGGAGCCTCCCACCGGTTTTACTACCGGTTCTATAGAACCGGTGCAAACCGGGGGCAACCCACCACTGTACTGTAGGGTAGCCTTAAATTCCTCAAGGAAAGGTGAAATGCAAAATTAACAACATCTTTAGTTTTATCCATGGCTTTTTGTGAAGGAGACCCTCCTCATCCAAAGTTACAACCCTCAAAATTTGTAGTCCTGAACTCTGGCCCTATTTAGTACTGAAAGAATCTTCTTTCAAAGTGATTAATTATTGGGTCCCCATCCCATGTCATCTTAAACTGTGCAAAAAAACCAAACATATATACCTCTAGTTTATAAAGTTGCCTTGAGCACGCGGGGATTATTTAATTGTTTAGAACATCAAGACGTTTTTGTCCCATATTCCTGACATATTGCTGCCTTTCCAATGCTTTCCTTTCCGATGAACAGAAACATTAAATGGTTTTGTACTTCTTTCCTTTCCAAAATATGGAGTCTTTCTGAGCCTGAGAAAGTGATAGAGAATGTAGCTGAAGGCTGTTGCAGGATGGGGAGGGGGAGAGGAGGAGGGAAAGGAAATGGAGTGCAATGTAGTTTCAGGCAGCCAGAAAGTTCTAAGGAAAAAGCCAAATACTGCAAACATTATTCATGCTCCAGAAGGACACAAGATTGACTCTGGCAGCTCAGTAAAATAACTGGAGATTAAGTAATGCCAGTTCCCATACCCTGGGGGAGATATAAAATACAGACTCTGAACAGAGACTTCCTCTGCTTTGATCTTTCAAAATTACTTTAACAAAGTTTTTGTCAGCGTGTTCAGATATCTTTTCTGGAAAAGATAGTGGCAAATGTTATATTAAGAAAGGGAAGCTTTCTGCCTTGCCTGTGAAAATGTACTTGCCCTATTAGAGGAAACAGAAAGCCATAAGTAAAGTTTAAAGATTCGTTCCAACTATTCTGTTTCCTGATTCAGGCATCTGCTATGCTTTGTTCTTGGGTCCATGATGACTGCTTCAGGTCAAGGTCCCAGTGACTTCATCAACTCATCCATATAGTTTTCTTGACAGTTCTTGGGTTGCTACTGTCCTATTCCGGTTTTGTTTTTTTAACTTCCCAGCCTAGTCTACAATGTGTTCGTTCACCGGAGGTGTCCCATTTGGCACTAAACAAGCCCAACCGTTCTGCTGGCTTCACAACTCAGACAAGATCAGTTAGATTCTGCTGATGTCTGGGTCAATAGCTGCAAGCAAATACCATAATCTAAAACAACAGCGACTATTAAAAAGCATGCCTATAAATGTGTATTTTCTGGTGATCCAAAATTAAGTGACCCAATTTTTCCCCTGTGATATCCACACACAATTTTGTGACGTTCTCCTAGGATAATTTTTAAATGTATGGCAGAAAAATTACACTCCCCTCTTTTCTTCTTCTTTTTATGATAATCTAAAGTTAGAGTTGGGAGATTTAGCACATATATTGTATTTACAAAAAAAAAAGAAAAAAAAAGCCCTAATTTTTGAAAAAGGTTAAATTTCCAGCCCCATCCAATCTAACAACCTCAGGAGATATGATGGCAATGCAATTAGTTATCAAATGCATAGAACGACTATGTTACAACTTTTTATTAGTGTTAATGTTTCTGTTTAAAATGCAGGGAAAGTGTATCAAGCCAGATGACACACCTTTCCCAGAAGTACAATTCTCATATTTTTAAGGCTTAACTCATCATATCAAAAATTGTCATCTTGCTACAAAATTTTGGCAGCACAATTGTAAGGGTCTCAGAGGGATTGCAGGTTGTTGACTCAACCAATCAAACAAATAAATTTTTAAAAATGTCACATAATCTCTGGGAAAGGGAACAATAGAGTTATTGTTTTAGAAATATACCTGTTCCAGACATATCTCCTAATTCATAGCTGTTTGAAATCAGAGTATTTTGATTAAATATTTTACCCTGGTCGTGGCAAGTTAACTAGCTTGGAAGGAGCCATATACTTTCATCATATTTTTAAACTGACCAGTGAGATGTGGCTTCATGAAGAATACACAAACTATTTGTCAGTTTTCCTCCAGATCGGAGCATGGCAGAGAGCTCCTGAAGATTATAATCCTTTAGATTCTACTTAACTCTCATAATTTTCCCTTTTCGTTTGGCAGTTTCTTCAGTAAGTGCAGTGTTAGGACAACACCAGGAAAGCAGAACTGTGATTTTAGAATTAGATTTTTCTTTCCAGATTTGAAGTTATTTCACTGACTTTAGTAGAGAAAATCCTACTGGTCTTAAAACACTATCCTGTGGGATAAGAATTGCAGCACTTAGATTTATTAATAAATCAAACATCATATACATTTCTGCAAAAATTAAGATGTGTTCCTGTTTTAGTTAAAATTATGTTTGGATGCAATAATTTTGATTAGGGTCAGTCATGCATCAGAACTTGAGGAATATATTCTATTTCCATATCTGCATGATGTACTTCAGATTGACACAATTAAAAATCTTCAAATATTTAAGCAAACTCTAGCGAAATTTCTTGTGAATTATCCTTGATCTTTAAATCTAAAACACCTTTTCTTTTATGGATAGCCTCTTGGTCTCCAAGAAAAGCCACCAAGTTTCATAAACAAGCATATAAAGAAATATATTTCTTTATAAGTAAATAGTGTATTAGTGTGCCTTATGTTAGTCTACTACTATGGTGGAAAAAAGAATATATTTTGATATCATTTGCACTCATTATTGCAGTGTGCATTTTCATTTTCTGTGCATTTTAATGAGATGGCATTTAATTGCTTTTTCATTAATGGGTCCTCCTTCCAATATTTCATGAATTTTGCGGAATTGTCTTTGAATAGATATATGGCTATTTTCATTTATTAGAAAAATCAATTACATATAATCATCAGGATTACAAATCTTAAGGCTTATATCAGTGGTGGAATTCAAACGTTTTTACTACCGGTTCGGTGAGCACGCGCTTTGCGCTGAAAATGGAGCATTTAGGAGCTCAGCTGCTTACCTTCCATGTCAACAATGGTAAGGAGAACAGTGGATGGGGGAGAATCAGCTGTGCCATGTGATTGAGATGAGCTAGAAAGCAGGAAATAAAGGACAGGATAGGGTGGGGGTGGGGAGTGGGGTCAGTGATCGTCGGAGCTACTGGTTCGCCCGAACTGGTCTGAACCAGCTGAATACCACCTCTGGCTCATATCCTGGGACTCACTGGCTAGAACAGTGGGCAAAATTCTTGGTGATTTGTTAGAAGGTTATGGGATTATCAAGTCTCTTCCAATGATCTCTAGTGTATGACTATTGTCCAGGATGCTTCAAATATTAATATGAAAAAAACTTGTGTTTTTCATCAGAAACTCTTACCTTTTCTCCCTATTTTTCTTAATCAGAATAAATCTTAACAATTCAAATGAAATCCCAATGTTTATACTGTATCCTTTAATTCTAATAAATATTCATCTATTCATCATTATAAATTTTTAAGAAGATGTTGGATAACCATTTGTCTGAAGTGGTGTAGGGTTTCCTGCCTGGGCAGGGGGTTGGACTAGAAGACCTCCAAGGTCCCTTCCAACTCTGTTATTCTATTAAATTAATTCATTTTAGTAAGTTGAAACCAAATTTTACAAACATTTGCCAAAATTTGACCACCATTTACCAAAATTTTACAACCATTTGCTTAAAAAAATGAAAAAACATTCTGATAAACTGATGGCTAATATGTATTTATGGATTCTCTAGATGACATCTAACAGTGCGACTGTACAGGTAGTCTTCAACTTACAACCACAATTGAAGCCAACATTTCTGCTGTTAAGTGAGACATTTGTAAAGTGAGTTTTGCCCCATTTTAAGACTTTTCTTGCCACAGTTATTAAGTGAATCACTGCAATTGATAAGTAAGTAACTCAGTCGTTAAATCAACCTGGCTTCCCCACTGACTTTGCTTGTGAGAAGGTCGCAAAAGGAGATCACATGACCTTTGGACACAGCAACGGTCATAAATATATACCAGGTGCCAAGCATCCTAATTTTGATCACATGATCATGGGGATGCTGCATAGGTCATAACTGTAAAAAAAGTCATAAGTCATATTTTTCAGTGCCATTGTAACTTTGAACGGCCACTAAACAAACTGTTGTAAATCGAGGACTACCTGTAGTCTGCTTGCAGAGACAGGATGCTGTCCTTCTTTTGCTATTTGGATCATTCCTGTAAAGATGACCTTGACAAAGAATTCTGAAAGTCTTACCCGAAAAATGGTTTTGCATATATAAACAGACATATTTGGGCTCTATACAAAGTTTACCATTCTATTCTACTCTATACGATATCCAGAGAATACTGAGTTGTTTCAGTTGTTCTGAGATCGATTGGATTTCTGTAGGCATAGTGAAATTTACAAAAATTAAGTTTTTAATAGGTTTTTTCTTTTCTAATTTTCTATTGGAAATCTTCAACTTCAATCCATGTCCTGTTCTCTTGGATTGATACCAGGTCTCAGCCTTATTATACATGATGTACTAACATAAACATTTGAAGAATGCTCTCATATCCCATGTTTTTTTTTCCTTATGGCTTAATGTACTCACTTTCTTCTATCTCCTTTCATAAAATTTAGTTTCTAAATTGATCTGATCATCTGTGTTGCCCATCTCTGTTCCTTTCCAGTTCCAAAATTGGACATAGTGGGGTTTGGTCAATCCAGATTAACATGGAGTACATATTTCTGTTGTCACAACCTGAAATTTCATTTGCCTTATTTGCAGCCATACCATTTTCAGTCTGAAGTTAACTGCTACCCCATTTTAAATTACTCTGACCAAACTGGATATCCTATACCTGTATATTGTATAGACAAAGAACTTTGCACATATCTCTTAAATTTTATCCTGTTACTTTTAGCTTATTTCTCTAACCTGTCTGAATCAAGCTTAATCTTATTTGTTAATCTTCTTTCTTCTCAATTATTACAAATATTCCGTGCATTTTGTGTCAACTGCTGATTTGATAAGCGTTTTCTATCTCTAAATCAAAGCTATTTATGAGAATATTGAAAGGCAGTGGCAAGTTTAACTTGGAATATACTATGATGAAATTTGCAGCAATACTAACCCCAGCAATGGGGATGATTCTTGAAAAGTTCACCCTGATTCACTGGGAGGGTTTTGCACAAAGGAAAGATGTGCTTGCATAAAACAATTATTCATTCTCCTGATGGAGAGAAGCTGATTTCTGAGAACTCAGATATGAGTACAAGGGATTAACTCACTGATCTTTCCATAAAATAACTTCAGCTAAGCTAGCTAACACAGCTGACACATGCCCCCAAATACTTGTTGTCCACAGAAACAAATAAAATGATCTCCGTACAGTGTTGGGTTTCTATCGGTTTTCCCCGGTTCGCGCGAACTGGTAGCGGTGGCGGCGGAAGGCTCTGCCCACCTGCCCAGATGTCATCACAGACTCTCTGCACATGCTCAGAAGGTTCTGCACATGTGCAGAAGCACCGCAAGTGAGCGAAGCAAGCATGCATGCACGCTCATGGTTCCGAACCAGTAGTGAAGGTAAGTGAAATGCACTACTGCCGTACTAGCGTCTTATTCAATATGCCAGCATTCTAGAAAAAGATATTTAAAAGAGAATATTGAGCATCCCAGAACTGGAACAGAGCAGGCTCATATTAAGTCCACTGAAATGAGAATAAGGAAATTTTGTCTTTCGTGGTTTTTTATTTAAATTTCCAACATACAATTAAATTGTAATGTAAATCCGGTTTGTCTGACAGCGATGTTCAACGAAGAAGCAGCAAAGACCATATCAAACATATTATCATAATGGATATTTCACCTCCTACCTAATAGCCCTAAATGGGTGTGTGGGGGGAACAGTCTTCCATTTTCCTATAGGGTTGCAAGGAAACAACAATCTTATCAGTGGTGGGTTGCCCCTGGTTCACACCGGTTCTATAGAACCGGTAGTAAAACCGGCAGGATGCTCCACCCACTGATCCCAACGTCATCAAAATGCTTCTGCGCATGCACAGAAGCTTCTCACGCGTGCAACCCCATTGCAAACTGGTAGTAAAGGTAAATAGAATCCACCCCTGAATCTTATGCCTGCTAAAAAATACAGTTATCTGGTGGAATGCTTAAAATGGTAAGCATACTTATATTTGAATGAAAAAGTGATCATATGATGTGGACTGCTCATTTATGCTTCACGTTTAAAAACCTTCAAATATAAGCCAAGTGTTTCTTCTCTCCAGCAAATACAACAGTCATTACAACAATTTTGAAAAATTATTGTCCCCCAAAGAGAAATTAAACTGCTAGCTGGTATTTACATGATTTCCTAAAGAGGTTTTATAGGGCACTTCCATTAGAATCATATCAACTTGAAAGAACCTCTTTTCAAAAAGTCAATGGCAATGTCTTATTGGAGCCATTACAAATGAAAGTGAATGCTTGATTTATCAAGGAAGGATTTAGGTGTAGGAAAAGGGCTATTCAGTGTCATTTGTTTCCTGTTTTACCCAAGTAATGCTCAGTTTTAACTGTCCTTTAAATGTGATTTTCCATCACAAGTTCCACCAGAAACTAGCCCAAAACTTTCTAGTAACTTTTAAAAGAGAATCAATGCAAATGTTCCCACTTGCAATGGCTATTGAATTATCCATCCGCACATCAGGAAACACGAAATTTAATGCTAGACATCAATCAATCAGAATAGAGCTAAAAGGGACCTTGGAGATCTTCTAGTCTAACCTCCTGCTCAGGCAGGAAAACCTACACCATTTCAGACTGGTGGCTGACTAGTCTTGTCTTAAAAACCTCTAGTGATGAAGGTTACACCTGCAACTTCTGAAGGCAAGCTGTTCCATTGGTTCGATGTCCTCACTGTTAGGAAGTTTCTCCTTCATTCCCTGTTGCTTCTCTCCTTGATTAGTTTCCATCCATTGTTTCTTGTCTTGCCTTCTGGTGCTTTGGAAAATAAGTTGACCCCTTCTTCTTTGTGGCAGCCCCTCAAATACTGGAATACTACTACTATGTCACCTCTAGTCCTTCTTTTCTCTAAACTGGCCATGCAATCGTTCTTCATATGTTTTTTTTTTCTTCATCCAGACTTAGTTGCTCTTCTTTCATGTTTTGTTCATGTTATGATTGTGATTATTTTTTTAAAAAAAAAAATACAATTCAGAAGTATTATTCAATGACCCGACTAAAGAAAGAGACCAGTTTCTCCTTCCAATCCTATATTTCCAACAACTGTTTCAATTCTTTTATTCTTAAGAAATGAACACCACCAGTAAGAAGCCTAGAGTTTAACAGGCCTTTGCAGGCTGAACATTCTCTCTTGGGACATCACCATATGAATTAAAAGAACCCAAAGTACCTTCTTTAAAAAAAAAAAAAAGAGAGAGAGAGAGAGAGAGAGAGAGAGAGAGAGAGAGAGAGAGAGAGAGAGAGAGAGGGAGAGAGAGAAAGAGAGAGAGAGATAGAGAGTGAGAGGATGCTTTAAAAAAAAGCTTGTATTTACAACTGTTTAGAATTATGGGCATGTTGCCTTTTTTATACCTTTTATATTTATGACCTAGCTGTTTGTTTGTTTATTTATGCATGCCTTTTCTGGCAGCGGTGATGCTCACTTAGCATAGAAGCATAAGTCATTCCAAATTCTCCCCAGCTTTCCTTATTCCCAGGCTATCTCATGGGCACTAAAATCATGTCCCAAGCAGCATTCCATTGTGACTAAGGCTTCTATAAAACTTTAGTCAATAAGTGTTTAATACAGCTATCGACAAAGGTTTATGGGATCCTGATTCATAAAGGGACTAAAGCTTACGTTATTGAGCACCGTTCATGATTTGCATTCTAAATCACCTTGCAAATTGATGGCACTTATCTGGAAAGAAAAGTTAAAAAGTTCAGTGTTAAGCAGTACCTGATTAAGTATCAAACCAAATACAACCATAAAAAAGATTTATGTGATCCAGAACACCTTGTTCTAATTGGAAAAAGGGATATTTATGGCAAATAACAAAGGAACGAGTTTACACTTTTAATTTATGTCTAAGTGCCACAGATGCTGGCCTTGTGGTAGTATCTTTCCGAATGACTTTAGAGATGGTGAAAGTGATGTTGATGACAGACATAAATGCCCACATAGCAATACTTACTAATTTATGGTTACATTTGCATGGCATTGGATTGATGTTGTTAGAATCCTAGAATTAAAGAGAATAAGGTGGCTTTTCAACTTTTTTTTTCTTCATTTAGATAGTTATCACTATAGAGAAGAACACAAACTTTCATGGACATTAAATATAGCATAAATGAAACTCTGAAATTCTGGGTCAGTAGACACCATGTACTTTCATAGTTTATAGCCTGAATGCAATTTTCCATGATTATCCCAACCACTATAAACACAAGGGCCCAAAGTACAGTGTATGAACTGTAGCAGTTCCAAATGAACAGTTCACATTATGTGATCACTGTTTCATTCAAATGTAAGTGTGCTTAGCATTTCAGGCATAACATTAAGGCATGACTGCCACAGGGAATTGTTGCTTTGTAGCCATATAGGGATTCTTTAAACCCATACGTAATCTTCAACAAACGACCACAACTGAGCCCAACATTTCTGTTGTTAGTGAGTTTTGCCCCACTTCATGACCGTTCTTGCCACACTTGTTGAGTGAATCACTGCAGTTGTGAAGTTAGTAATGTTTTTTTTAGTGAATTTGCCTTCCCCATTGACTTTGCTTGTCCGAAGTTCACAGAAGTTGATCAGATGTCACCCCGCCCCCCAGGACATTGCAACGGTCATTAATAGGAATCAGTTGCCAAGCATCTGAATTTTGATCTTGTGACCATGGGGATGCTGCAATGGTTTTTAAGTGTGAAAAGCAGTCATTTTTTCAGTGCCGGTGTAACTTTGGACAGTCACTACATGAACTGTTGTAAGTTGAGGACTCCCCGTACTTCTTTCCCGTTTAGATCTGTGAGACAGGAGGTGAAGTAACCATAATGATGGAAGAATATTTGAAATGTGCTTTGTTTCTCCTTCCACCAAACACAACTATCAATCAATTGGTCTTAAGTTATGATTTAGTGGCATGCAAGTCATTTGGATACAAATCATGAAAGACAAAGTTTCCTTAATGAGACTTCAGTTAACTAAGCATGGAACTACAGTTTGCTAGTAGCAAGAATACCCCACCAGGAAAGTTTATAATGACAGCCTCTCTTCTAGGTTTTAAGATAAGGGGATGGGGGAGGAAATTCACACTTTTGGCAGAGGACTATCCCAATCTGGCATTTTTTCCTCATAAGGATTTGAAAACCAAATCCATATAACAGTTTACCAGACCACAAGATATTTTCCCACTTTGCTTAACCTTTAAAAAGCATGGCATAGTTACAGCAGAGCTACAGGCCTGCCATATGCACATCTGTCTTTGGTAATTCTTAGAATGAACACATGACCATAAACACATTTATTTATTAATTGGGCGGTATTTTCCCCCACTAACCTTTTGGGATGTGTTGGGCTGATACAAAATAAGTAGTATAAAAGAGCAGGATAAATATTTGGTTCTGAACAGACATCAGATTAGCATGATTATAATATAAGAACTATATTCAGTGGTTTAAAGCCATTAGTTTTTCCTTAAGATGGTGGAATCTACCCAATGGTGGGATTCAAATAATTTAACAACCGATTCACCCAGGGTCAGGTTGGCTGTCATGGAAAGTGTGGCCCATCCCCATTCTCCAGCTCCGCTGCACATGAGGGACGAGCCTCCCAAGATGGCCAACCTGACCCTGGGCAAACCAGTTGTTAAATTAAACACCCCACTCCCCGCTATCAAAGTGGATCCTGGGTAGTGCGCTGCAATGGAGAAACGGGAAACAGAGAAGTCAGCATGAGTGAAGGAGGAGGACCAGGGAGAAGAAAGAAAACGCGGCCTTCTCCTTCCCTCACACTGGCCGCTCCATTGCCCGTTTCTCCATTGTTGCGCAGCACCCAGGATCCACTTTGATAGTGGGGTGTGGGTAATTTAACAACCTGTTCACCTGAACCAGTGCGCACTGGCTGAATCCCACCACTGGATCTACCTATCGAGGAGAGAATGAATGAGACACCAGGGCTAGTATTGAAATCACCATATTACCCAAAATTTGGCAGAAAGGGTAATCTTTCATAGGCAAAGTTCTTTTCGCTTATATTGCTCTCATCAAGTTTTAGACAAATAAATTGCTCCCAAGACACTTGTATATTCATATTCATTGCTTTATAGCATACTTATTATTGAATAAATAGGGAATAATTATATTACCTTCATTTAGTTACTTAAATTTAAATGAATTTTAATTTTAGAGGGTAGTTCACCATCCTCATTCCACTCACAGGCCACATGCTCAAACATGATCTTGTATTTTATAATCTATTTATTTATTGATTAAAATTATATTCTTTCTTTCAAATACCAAGACTGCTGCAGATATCTAGCATTGTTAAAATATAGATAAAAATATAGTATGTTCATTTAAAATATAAACACCTAACGCTTTTAAATTATGTAAATAAGGCACACCAATTTTTAAAAAATGAACAAAATCTACCAATCAAAATTCATCAAAATAAAAAAAAAAGACAAGAAGTCAGCTTGAAAGCATAATATTTGTTTAAATAAAAATGTCTTTGCTGGGATAGTGGAACATGGAACTATAACCTAATCCTGCTTTGGCATGTTCTCTTGAACCCTGATGCAAATATTTGGGAGCTGGTTCAGAGGATAACAAGAGGGATTAACAAAACTGTTTTTCAAGCTTCCTTAAATTTTGTTTTCAGGTATCAAGTCATTATGTTGTGCCCAGCAACAGGAATGTAGCACCCAATTGCTCCCATGCATTATTAAATATATTATGTATGTAACCAGAATATATATTGTTCTGGTTTTCAAAAATATGACTATTTTCATTCACTTCCTCTTAACGTCAGACAATATTTTCAACAACTTCAGATTCACTGGTCTCTGTAGTTTTAGAAGTATTGGCAGAATATCCTGAGGAAAATATGTTGTTCATTATAGAATATTATTTCCTCCTCAGATGTTTTTTAAAGAAAAGGCTAGTTAAAAGATTTACCCAAATGTTAGGCTTGGCACTGAAGTTCTTTTACGTAAATCCTCATCAAGTATTAAATAATAGTTAAATATGTGACACAGTGTATAATTTACATGAGAAAATTAGTAGGGCCCATGCTCATCAAAGGCACTCTATGAATCTCAAGTATTCCTTTCAACAGGAAAAAGAAATATGAAGTGAAAGCAGTGTTTCTTATGCTAAATTTTACAAAGTCAAATGCAAACAATAACTTCTGTATAAAATCAGTCGTGTCCATTTATTGCATTTCTCACTTTTATTGCAGGATTGCATACTTCTTTATTTATATATTATTATTTATCGATCAAATTTATATGGCCACCCACCTCATGAGAAGTGACTCTGGGTGGCATATAAGAAGGTTATAAACTTATTAAAAAGTCATTAAGAGAGCTTTCAGGGAGTCAGGGAGAGCTTTCTCTGTGGGAGCACCTGCCCTCTGGAACGAGCTCCCACCGGAGATACGGACGATTCCGGATCTACGTACTTTCCGTCGGGCCCTCAAAACTTTTTTATTTCATCAAGCCAGGCTGGCCTAACTCCTCCAATGGTGTAATTTTAATTTGAACTTTAAATGGGGGATTTAAACTGTCGGGCCAAATTGTTTAATATATTTTAAATTGTTTTTAAATTTTGTATTCTATGTTTTTTACCTACGGCTGTTCACTGCCCTGAGTCCTTCGGGAGAAGGGCGGTATATAAATTTAAATATTAAATTAAAATTAAATTAAATTATTAAAAAGTAATATAAAAAAGCAATATATAGGCTTGTACTCTGTATAGTTTAAATCTACAACGAGAACTCTTGATTGAAATAGTTTTATTCTACACCACCATACAGCTTAAATAATACTCTAGTCTGCTAGCAGTGATGTTGTTAACAACATTTCTGGATCCAAAATGGTTGCATATCACATGATCCTAGCAGGAAACAGGCTGCTGCCTTTGCAAAAATAAAAAAATAGCTGTCCAAGTGACAATTTACATGAGAACATATATAAAAATGCAAGCAAAATGGTCATAGATTTAGAACAATAGTTATCCTATATATTAGCCTATTTATTTTACCCCAAAATGGGACACGAGAAAGGCATAAGCAAAAACAAACAGTAGAAACCGGGTTTTGGGGGGTTTGTTTGTTTGTCTCTCATAATATTAAAATCAACAATGACTGGCTCAAGAAAAATAAAATATTGGTTTATAAAGTCCGTGTTAAACTCTGGCTTTAGTATCCAGCATGGCTTTAAAAGTAGGAAATTCATCAGGTTAAAATGTTTTCTACTACTACTATTACCTAAAATGATCTCTCAACATGAGTTGTTAGGGAAACAAAATAAAGGGAGCCAAAAATCAAATCTCGAAAAGAAATATGAAAAACTAGTTTATTTATTATTATTTATTTATTAATTAAATTTGTATACCGCCCTACTCCCGAAGGACTCAGGGCGGTGAACAGCCATGGAATAAAACATATAAATACAAAATTTAAAATAGATTAAAACGAAATTAAATAATTTGGCTGAACAGATTAAAACCCCAATAATTTAAAACCAAATTTAAAATTTCCATTTAAAAAGGGGAAAAAACTTAGGTCAGGCCGGCTTGGTAAAATAGAAAGGTCATAAGCGCGCGACGGAAGGTATGCAGATCCGGGATCCTCCGTATCTCCGGGGGGAGCTCGTTCCAGATCGTTACCTACCAGTTGTAAGCTGCAGAAATGTAAGTGAATACTAAATCGGCACTGAGACATAGAAAATTCTAATAAAGGAGAAGCTCGGGGTTGACATGAGAGGACCTTGGTGCTCTCTGAAGTTTCTTGCTTTCTTGCAAATGTTTCATTACTCAAACTAGGTAATATCAGTACTAGTAAGGAGTGGGGTTTGCTCTCAGTTTGCATACTAGTGGCTTGCCTGTTAGTGTTGATGAGGGTAGTCTTAGAAGTGCTTTGACTGGGCTATTTGCTGTTGGCTCCTTCGGCAGTTTCTTGATTGGGGTATTGTTTACTTGATGGTTGGCCTGTTGTTAACCCTGGAATTAATCTATGCGGATCTGGGTGCTGATTGTTGGTGAAGAGGTGCTTTGGTTTTTTTGTTTCTTTTGGAGCTGGGTGATAGTCTCTTTTGCATAGTCTATAGATGTTGTTAGTCAGTGGTAGTATTGAGCAAGTTCAGACCGATTCAAGCAAACCGGTAGTGACGAACCAGTAGTGGTGGCCCCAGTGCTATGCCGTCCTATTTAGCCACATTTTCTAAGCCACACACATGCGTGCAAGCTGCATGCACGAGCAAAGCACATGTGCGGAAGGCACACAGTTTTGGCACACGTTTTTGGTGTGCGGCGAACTGGTGGTAACATTTTGTGAAACCCATCTCTGTTGTTAATGCCTAGGTTGGGGTGAAATCCAGAAGGTTCTGACAGGTTCTGGAGAACCGGTAGTGGAAATTTTGAGTAGTTCGGAGAACCGGCAAATACCACCTCTGGCTGGCCCCAGAGTGGGATGGGAATGGAGATTTTGCAATATCCCTCCCCCAGGCGTGGGGAGGGAATGGGGATTTTTCAGTATCCTTCCCCTGGAGTGAGATGGGAATGGAGATTTTGCAGTTTCCTTCCGCTGCCACGCCCACCAAGCCACACCATGCCCTCCAAGCTACGCCCACAGAACCAGTAGTAAAAAAAATTGGATTTCACCACTGGCCTAGATGACTATTGATGGCTGATTTGTCAGAGTGCCAGGCTTTTAGAAGTTCCCTGATCTAGGATGGTCATGTTTTCCCAATTGAAACTATGGTTAAATCTGTCTATATGTTGTGAAATTGAAGAATTTTCATCATGTCTTCTGATTGCTAGTTGGTGTTCTTGGATGCATTTTGCCAGTCTTCTGCCTGTTTGTCCTACATAGTGGTTTTTGGAGTCCTTACATTGTATGTTGTAGATGACTCCTGTTTGTTTGTTTTTTTTTGTTGTTGTTTTTTTTTTTTGCTGGGGTTGTTGGGTCTTTTGATCTGCCTCCGATATTTTGAAGGGCTTTAGTTGGCTTGTGTGCTATACTGACTCCATGTGGTTGTAGTAGTCTGTTGGTGGTTTCTGAGACATTTTTGATGAATGGCAGTGTAATTCTTTTTAGGGTTTGTGTTGATTGTGTTATATTGGGTTGAGTGGTCAGGGACTTTTTTTTCCAGCAATCGTTAGGTGAATCACTATCGTCATTAAGCAAACACTGCAGGTGTTAGTGAACCCATTGTCCAAAAACTGTAAATTAACACTTGTTTCCAGAACAAAATGTCAGAAATTGCAGCCATGTGACCTTAGGACACTGCAAATGGCTGTAAATGTGGACTGGTTGCCAAGCATCCAAACTATAATCAGATGACTGTATGGAAGGGGCAACTACTGGAATTTTGAATCCAGGGCATAAGTACAATTTTTTAGGTTTGGTCATAAATTGTGGAGGACATGAATAGGCTTTTGTTCTAATCCAGCAGGAGTCTTAAAGACTGGACTCACATGTTCATCTTCATTTAATGACCCCATAATCCCTTGCAGGGTGGAGTCTGAATGGAGCTAAAGAGTGTTTTAATGGCCAGATGCCCTTCGTGAGGCCAATGTGGAGCTTTGTTGCCCAGAGAGAGAAATATCTGCTTCTACCTAGGATCGAACTCATGACTTCCTGATTGTGAGGCGAGAGCTCCACCTCTAGACCACTGCACCACTCCATTGGGCTCACATGTTCCCCTGTCATAATATGTTTTATTTGATTTTACTTTAGTGTGATGTGCGAACCCAACAATTTTGATTGGTAAACAATGGTTCAGGCTTATTAGTCAGTGTGTTTATGAATCAACAAACCATTGTTAAATCATGTTTTAGTATCCCATGTGTACCCTATCAGTGGTGGGATTCAGCTGGTTCTGCCTGGTTCAGGGGAACTGGTAGTGGCGACTGCAGGAGGCTCCGCCCACCTGCCCGGATGTAATGTACAAGCACTGCACATGCGCGGAAGGCCGTGAGCATGCACAGAGGTGGCGCGTGTGCTCATATTTGCAAACTGGTAGGGAAGGTAAGTAAATCCCATCTCTGGACCAAATCCATATCATATTTTTCATCATCTTCTTATTTCATTATTAAGCAGTTAGCATTGGTGTGGTGCCGTGGTGTCACAGTGTTAGAATGCAGTATTGCAGGCTAATTCAGCTCACTGCCAGAGTTCAATCCTTATCGGCTCAAGGTTGACTCATCCTTCCAAGGTTGGTAAAATGAAGACCAAGATTGTTGTGGGCAATATGCTGACTGTGTAAATTGCTTAGAGAGGGCTGTAAAGCACTGTGAAGCGGTATATAAGTCTAAGTGCTATTGCTATTGCTACTACTGATATCTTCAGCTTGCAGCCTTTGATCAGATTGAAAATGTTTTTTTTTTCTTATTTGTATTCACCTGTTGGTACATATTCCCTATTTTTGCCAATTTGTCCTTCTTTCATATAAAAGGCAGAAAAGCAAAATGTCTAGAAAGGGTCTCAAGCACGGTGGATAAATCAATCCATCACACGGGCAAAATATTTAAAAAAAACAAACAAACAAACACCAAACCTGCCATGAAACTTAATCACAAAAGGTCATGTCGGGAAGTGAGAAACAGATTAAATTAGCATAGTATTAGACATGGAAAATGATTTCTGTCAAAATCATCTTTACCACAATTATAATATGTTAATTACGTATTTCATTAAGGAAGTTGATTATGGTGCACAGATGAAATCATGCAGACGAAGACACCTGGAAGGAAGCACTAGAGCCTGAAGATAGAGGGGGGGGGGATGGGAGGGAGAGAGGGAGAGACAGAGAGAGAGAGAGAGAGATACACACAGGTGCTTCAGCAATTCCAGAGGAAAGTTTTACCAGCTTCCATAAAGAAATGCTAAAGGAATACCCCCGGATCTGTATGTTCCTGACAAGAGACTGGGTAGATTCGATGCCAGCAGCATTAGAAGTGGAATGATCTGCCAATACAAGGCTACAAAGCAGCAGGCTGTTTTCGCCTGTGGGTCTTTATGACTGACAGAAGCCCACACAGGCAGGAAAAGCACATGCTTTAAAAAAAAATATAGTTCCAAAGGGATGTGGGTAAGTTTGTCCAGTTTGATTTCACTCATCATCTCGCTGTTGCAATCTTCAATTTGTTTTGCTTCGCTGCCTTTGCAGGATGCTTTACAGTCAAAGCCACATGAGCATTTTTGCACATATTTCTCTGAACTGAACGTATGCATTTGGTACACGTTTGCTCTCTCTCTCTTCCACATGCATTGCAACATGAATTGAATGTGCAGCTTCGTAAGTGGACTCAGTGTACTTTCCCTTATGTGCCCATTTATTAGATGTATTTTTTTTCAATGTGTAATTTTGCATTTTTAATTTTTTTAAAAAAAAAAATACTGAGGTTGGGTGTATGCCTGTCTTGATATGATGTAGGTTTGAGACGTGAAAATTAAGCTTTTGTGAGGAATAATAATTAAATGTAATACAGCTTGCCAGAGAACTCTGGGCTGGTTACAAAGTATAATATTAGATTAAACAACGAAAAACATAAACACAATGAAATAAGACTGCCCAGACTAAAACAACTAACATGCAAATTATCAAAATGCAAATCAAGCTAATTTGTCCACCTCTCTCTAAGTAGATTAAAGTAGGAAAATGATGAAAGAGGAACTGACATGTCCTAGGCTGAATCTTCTTTATTATGATCTTGTCCAGTTGTGTCCTATTTATTGAGAACTTGAATATCTTAATTTCAGTCTTTCTTTATGAAGTCAAGACAAATAATTTTATTTATTTAATTAATTTATAAGTTGCCCATCTCACTGTTTCCCCACTGATTTAACAATTTTTTAGAAATTCCTAACTGCTTAAAAGCACGTTTTAGAAAGAGCTGTTTGAACAAGAAATAAGCAGTTTTAATTCTAGATTATTAGAAGAAAAATAGCTGATTATATATTTATAATTACTAAAGATTACTAATTAGAATATAGAACCGCCTTGCAAATGAATTGATAGACCTGTGAATGTGAAGTAAAAGGGTATTGATAGATATCTGGTTCTTCTTTCCTATACTGTATATATTTTCAGACTTATTAAGAATATCATCTCTCAACTTTGTGAATTCTCAATGTATCCGGGTTCAATTTCTAGTAGTCATGGGACAAGCAGGAAGGGCTTGCGATCATTTTTAGAAACTCTTCCCATCCTGCTTACAATCTTTTTGGACTGTTGCCTTCTGGCAGAAGATACAGAACAATTAAAACTCGGACCACCCATTTTCTGAATAGTTTTTATCCCAGAGCTATAATTGCACTCAACAATGAACTAAAGAGCCACCATCAGTGAGCTGTTGGACAGTATTACTTGGTCTGTTGGGTGGATGTTTGGGTGGTTTAGGGGTGAAGAATTGTGATGGGTGGGAGTGTGTTTGAGGATTGTTATGTGTATTGCTCCCCCTGAGGAGCACCCGGAGGCTCCAGCTGGTGCAGAATGCGGCCGCGCGGGTGATTATGGGAGCGACGTGGCGCTCCCACGTAACACCTCTCCTGCGCGAGCTGCATTGGCTCCCGGTGGTCTTCTGGGTGCGCTTTAAGGTGTTGGTTCTCATCTTTAAAGCGCTCCATAGCTTAGGGCCAGGGTATTTGCGAGACCACCTGCTGCTACCGATAACCTCCCACCGGCCAATACGCTCTCACAGAGAGGGCCTCCTCGGGGTGCCGTTGGTCAGGCAATGTCGGCTGGTGGCCCCCAGGGGGCAAGCCTTCTCTGTGGGGGCACCCGCCCTGTGGAATGAGCTGCCTCCTGGAATACGATTGATCCCGGACCTCCAGACCTTCCGTAAAGCCCTGAAGACGTTTTTATTTCATCAAGCCGGCCTAGCCTAAATGATTTTTAATTGGGATTTTAAATTTTATGGATTTTGGGGTTTTAAATTGGGTAGCCAGTGATTTAATTCTTTTAATTATCTTAACTTTTGCATTTGTATGTTTTTTAATTTTGGCTGTTCACCGCCCTGAGTCCCTTCTGGGAGAAGGGCGGTATACAAATTAAATTAATAATAATAATAATAATAATAATAATAATAATAATAATAATAATAATAATAATAATAATATTGGACCTGTTATGTGTGTTAAGTGAATTTAGTTGTATGGGTATACTGTGTATACACGTACAATAACAATAAAGTTATTTATTTAATTATTTTTAGTAGAACATACCTGGAAAGCACTCATTCAGAGGAAGGTACACAGAGAAGCTTATGTAATTAAATGTACAAATCTTATCAGTATAAATCAGTATGTATTTTTTTAAAAATTGGATAGACTACCATGGATCCAATGAACCTGAATCTAATATGAGGGTTTTTTGTTTTTTTTACTTTTCAAGAAAGACTCTTGAGTTTATAGCAATCAGTAAGACAAATCATAAAACCCCTCTATTCATTGCAACTGGATTTAACAACATGAAACTATAGTAGGCCCAATGTCTGGAAAGTTCACATCAATTTAAATACTACTACATCTCTCCAAATGACAATAAATATAAGAATGATGACAAAATACTATATAATGCAGAATGAGAATTGCTATCAACAACTCTAATTAATGTGACCCCAAAATGGAGTATTTACTTATGGGACATTAACATCTGTACAAATATTATAAAGGAAAAGAAATCAGATATATAGACATAGACATAGATATGCCAGTTATAATTACCTCATGCTAAAGTTTCCTATTGAGCAAAAATATGTCAATATGATTGTGTCCATGTTCTGATAGGTTTTGCCACAAAGAATAATCATTGTGGGAATTAAAGCACAATTGTCAAGAAATAGTTGGTCATCATGAGAGAGATCATCATGTCTCATCCAACTGTCCTTTTTCTTTCCAACAGTAATTACTTCAGTAATTAATCTCTGTCATTTAGCTGTATTACATTTTGAAAAGAGAAAATGGAAGAAAGGCTTGTTCCTAACTAATTTACATCCCAGTTTAAAATGCTGCAAGAGGGCAAATCAAATGTCAAATTTTAGTCTCACAGATTTCTAAAATAGTTTCATTCTGATACGCCTCAGAACAGAAGAAAATTTATTTCATTTAAAATATTTAAATAATTTAGCCTGCGAGGCTTTAATTTTTCAGCATAATTTATAAAGCTGTGTTTTCAATGCGAAATGGAAGGCAATTTTCAGGATATAGAGACTGACTATAGCTGCCACAGACCTGCAAAACCATAAAAGGTGTCATGAAAAGATCAACACAATGAATGAAATCTTCTAAGTATTATTCATGTTTTATTAACATGTCCAAAAAAAACCCGTAAAGTTGTTGTCAAGATGAGCATTCATCATAAGTATCCTACCCATCAATAACTTTTGATATTAAAGAAGCAATTGCTTTATACTGTAAATACTTTCACATAAACACACACACACAAACGCACACACAAACACACTATTATAGAACAAATCATGGCCTGAGAATATCATTGCATGGTTATCTTTTCATCTTCTTCCCTTTCCAAAAATTTCTTGGTTTCAAAAAATGCCTATAAAATTAATAATTTAGATCAAGGGTGTTCACAAAGGCCTATTTGTTATGACTGTGCAGTTCATCTGAACAGGCTAGTCATTCAAGTTAAAGTAGCTAATATTCCATTAAAAGCTTCATGTGGCTGCTTTAAAAGCTTTACCAGCTATTTCTACATGAGTCTTCATCCAAAGAAGACATTTCTGCCATAGCAATAGCAATAGCACTTAGACTTATATACTGCTTCACAGTGCTTTACAGCCCTCTCTAAGCGGTTTTCAGAGTCAGCATATCGCCCCTAACAATCTGGGTCCTCATTTTACCCACCTCGGAAGGATGGAAGGCTGAGTCAACTTTGAGCCTGGTGAGATTCAATCTGCCAAACTGCTGGCAGCTGATGATCAACAGAAGTAGCCTGTAGTACTGCACTCTAACCACTGCGCCACCATGGCTCTTCCCATGCTAAACCTTTGGAAGGAATCAGTCAACTTAACTTAACCTGGGTACACAGTGTTGCCATGAATGAAGGACCTCTCCAAATGCTTTGCACAACCATATGGTGCACTGAAAAGTAGAAATTATTGACTTGCATGGCAAGGTATCACACTTTGAAACCTCACTGACATTTCTACGTGAACCGCTTTGCCATGCTACTGACATTTTGTCATGGGCATAGCTGAAATATATACTTGGGAGAGTTAGAATTAAACATAAGGTATTCCCAAACTGCCAGACGCAAAATATTTAGGTGTCTGGCAATGTTCCGCACATGGAGCATCAGAGCATTGTATAAAAGGACAAAGAGGACAAGCTAATCCAAAGATTATTAGAGAAAAGTTCATTTTCTTCTGTCTCCCACAATTTCCAAGCCAGTGCCCTTTTGCTCTATGGATTCATTCAAGTACAGCATTATACAGCATGACTGTCCCATTCTAATTTATGGCACTAATTACATTATACTGAATTTTATTTGTAGTGTGATTTTAGATAGCTAATTAGCTAGGTGCATATACAAATACACACACACACACACACACAGAGAGAACAATCCCGAAAAGAAATTATATTATATTTATTATATTAAATGCTGGTGAGCTATATATACCATCACGCTTCTCATAAGTAACCTTTCTTTCTTTTCTTTCTTTCTTTTTTTATCCAGAAAAGCATCTGGAGAATTTGAAGATAAAAGAGGATGCAGCTGAAACTTCAATACGCTCCAGCTTCCATAGTCTGCATATGTGTATTTAATTTCTGTATTAATTTAAGGAGAAGAAAAGGACTGGGTCAAGGTGAAGAATGTGAACTGTATAATCCCTGTTTTCTGATAAGAGAATTCTATTCTGCATATGTATCTGGAAAAATTGGGTAGCAACTGGCTGACTAAGTGAATATATATATGTGTGTGTGTGTGTGTGTGTGTGTGTGTGTGTATTCCAGAGCAGTGCATTAAAAAAGGAATGAGGTTCTCATTAACCAGAACTGATTGATGCTTACAGCCAAGTGCCTCCCATTGTTAGCCTTCTCTCCTTCCCAAATCCTGCCATGGCTCCTTCTTCTCCTCCTCTCTTCTCCTTCTTCCCTCTCCTCCTCTTCCCCATGCTAGCTTGTTATCTTTTCACACTGGACTTTTCTCACTGGGGCTGTCTCCTCCCCCCATTTCTCCCCAAATCAAAGATCAAAGGCTGCATTTGTAAAGCAAATAGTTGGAGAGCTACAGAGGGTTTGATGAAAACCCACTCCAAGCCTCTTGGGAGATATTACCTTCCTCATTATTCCACTGATTGGCCTTATTTCATCCAAGGATTACTGCACATTCTCCTGACGGCTGATGAGCAGCTTCATGAATATACAAAATAATCCAGCGGCACTGGGCCAGCACTGATTATTATTGTGGAACTTGGAGAAGCTGCCTCAAATGAGCTGCTGGAGACTGCAAAACTCTTCCTCTATGCTTTCCATCTGATTTTTTATTTATTTATTAGCACAAGGATCCTTTTTTCACATATCCGTAAGAGACACACAAAGGGTTGGGGAAGAGAGATTGCATCTCGTTAAAAATGATCAGGGAATTCTGGGTACCAGATGTTTTTTGCTTAATATTGCAAAATGGTTTTTATTAGATTACACTAAGCATTTACTAACTGCAGTTAAACTGCTTTTGTAGACAATTCTGATGGGAATGCTGCCCTAAATAGCTTTTTTAAAAAAAAAAATTCTGGGTCCACATTTGTATTTCTTTTTACATATTTCTTGCATGTAATTGTATGTGACTGGAGAACTGAAAGGCAATATGAGGTAAAATTGCATTAATACTAACAAACTGGAATAAACCACACACAGTCATCTCCAAGCTTTAGCCAAAGGACAGAATGCTTATGGAACAACAGTAATAAGGAACATTCTTTCTGCTTTCAGTCTCATTTAGGCAATAGCAATAGCAATAGCATTTAGGCATATATATCACTCCATAGCACTTTACAGCACTCTCTGGGTGGTTTACAATGTAGCAGTATTGTCTACATATTGCCCCCTGGGTTCTCATTTTACCCACCTTGGAAGTATGGAAGGCTGAGTCAACCTTCAGGATCGAACTGCAGGCTGAGGGCAGAATTTGCCTGCAATACTGCAATTTAAGCATTGTGCCACAGGGCTCTTATATCTATACCAGACAGAATGATTTGGTTGCACACCGAGTTTAAAATCAGACCATTTTGATTATTATCTTTGTTTATTAATCAGCAATACTACATAAGGTGGGGGAAAATGGAAATCATAACCATTCAACTGGAGCTCTGCTGGTTTTGCTTGTGAGTCATGTTACACGGATATCCAGAGGGGCGGGGCTTTGATTCTGCAGTCATGAGCCCTGCATACATCCCATTTATCAGCAACCCCAATAATTTATTTATTTATTTTTTATATGATTTGATTTGATTTCTATGCCACCCTTCTCCGGAGACTAAGGGCGGCTTACAATGCATTAAGCAATAGCCTTCATACTTTTGTATATTTTATACAAAGTCAGCTTATTGCCCCCACAATCTGGGTCCTCATTTTACCTACCTTAGAAAGGATGGAAGGGTGAGTCAACCTTGAGCCTGGTGAGATTTGAACTTGCAATGATTGCAGGCAGCTGGTGTTATCTTAACAGTGCTTTAGTCTGCTGCGCCACCAAGGCGCAGTTTACCTCAGGACCCATTTTTTCACATCACACTATGTGGCAGTTGCCACAGAATTCCTAATAGCCTGGTTCATACATCATGAATAGGTAATAAAACGTGGTTTACAAACCACAGTGTCTGGATTTATATTCTGCACTAAGCCAATTTCACACAAAGACCATTCTAATTTAGCACTCCCCCACTCATTAGCAGAGGTGGCATTCAGCTGGTTTGGACCGGTTCACATGAACCAGTAGCTCCAACGATCAGTTGTTTCCCCCCCACCCTCCCTCACTCTATCCTGTCCTTTATTTCCTGCTTTGTAGCTCATCTCAATCACACGGCACAGCTGATTCCTCCCCCTCCCCCGTTCTACTTACTGTTGCTGACTTGGAAGGTAAGCAGCTGAGCTTCTAAATGCTCCATTTTCAGTGTTGCATGCAAGTGCCTTAGATGCATGCGTGCAAAGTGCGCGCTCACCGAACCAGTTGTTAAACCAGCAGCATTCCACCACTGCTCATTAGGTCTGTATCTGCAAGAATACAGAATATTGCAGACTGTCCAATGCGTGCAAAAGCAAGAGACAGAATACCTTATGACGTAACACAGAGATGCTCTCACCTGTTTCAAAAAGGTGGGTTTTTAAAAAAAGTTTTCAAAACTTGAAATTTCTGATCAAAGTTAAAAAAAAAACTTTTATTTTGATTAAGATACAGAAGGAAATCTAAACTTAAGATATTAGTTTAAAAGATTGGTTAGCAAATTTGGTAGGCTTGTCACATCTTGGTAACTGGGAAAATTGCTCAAAGCAATTTTAAGGTCTGCCGTCTATATTCAAGGGACGGGGGAGTACTTACTGTGACACCATTCCAATAGGACAAACATTTGAGTCAACATGTTCCATGATGCCATCAAAATTGTTAATGAAAGATATTTGACTCAGATCTTTTGCAGATTGATATTCGAGACATGTTGCTTAATCTCCATGTTAACTTTAGGGACCTCAAGCTCTGGAGATGACCCATATTACAATTACTTTCAGTGGCCTTTTTTCAGGATGGTTTGAATTTGTAATTCATTGAACTGTAAGAAGGAGGGACAGTATAATTTGTTCAGCAATGTTCTGTTATTATAGCCAATCTTAATAACAATTATTTTAGCCTTCCTGTGGAGTTATTGGGTCTACTCTACCTAACGGTGATGACATAATTGCACTAACAGAGACCAGTTGAATTGACAGCTGAAGTTTATTCATTACTGAAAATCAAAAAGAATTTTCTAACACACCGTTTCCCAACCTGAACAATTTTGACTTGTGCGATTTCAGTTTCCAGAACTTGATAACCTGATGGAATGTTTATCAATGTCCATATTGGTTTGAGAATTCTGGAAGTTAAAACTGATGTATCACAAAGTCGCCCAGTTTAAGAAACCCTACTACGATAGATGTAAGGATAATGGCCCAATTTAAGGTGCAAACACAGTTCTACCCCTCTCAAAGAAGGAAATTATCAAAATCCTCGAAATTAGTGACTAGTGAGCCATCACTGCTGCCATCTGTTACCTCAAGTGCAGAGGTGGTATTCAGCCGATTCGTATCATTTCAGGCGAATAGAACGTAATGCTGTCCTATTTAGCCATGTTTTCGACCCCAGGCGCATGCGTGGAAGGTGTGTGCCAGGGGTGGGTTCTACTTACCTTTACTACTGGTTCGCAACGGGATCGCGTGTGTGCACGAGTGAAGCGAGCGCATGCGCCTTGCTTCTGTGCATGCGCCTTGCTTCTGCACATGTGCAGAAGCTTCTGCACATGCACAGATCGGTGATGATGACATCCAGGGTGGTGGGCGGGGCCTCCTGCCAGTTTTACTACCGGTTCTTGCGAACCGGTCCGAACTGGGGGCAACCCACCAAGGGTGTGCGCGCGAGCAAAGCACATGCATGGAAGGCATGCGCCCACACAGTGAACTGGTAGTAAGAATATGTGGAATCCACCACTGCTCAGGTGGTATCTACACTGTGAGTAATCTTCAATCTTGCCCAATTCTCATAGACTGCCTGAACAAGACCTTGCAGTTTTCTTGATGAGCTTTTTTCAAAAATGGCTTTCCATTGCCTCCTTCCAAGACCCAGAAAAATTAATTGATCCAAAGTCACCTGTAGAACTTTGTGACTAAGGTGCAACTAGAAGTTATGGTTTCCTGGTTTCTAACCTGGTGCCTTAGTCACGACATCAAACTGACTGTGTTTTGTAATATGCCGAAATAAATAGCTAAAAACATACAAGCCTTGCCTTCTCGAACCACTTCAGTCTTAACACTACTGACATGGCTTGATTGTATTTTCTGAGCAGGGAGAAAATCCAGACATATTCTAATGGTACATCATTTTATAAAATTTTCTTTAAGATTATAACATGGTATAAATTTCAATCGTTTCAATCACATATATTCCCATCTGTATATTATAGCCAAAATGTTTAGCTCACTTCATCATGTATTCTTTCACTTATTCTTCTATTTCAAATGTCAATACAATTTTATAAATTTTGGCAATTACACTTTCATCATTTGTACACAATCCCACTTCAAACTCAGTCTTACAATGTTCAAAACTAGAATATATGTCTCTCTTGTTCTGACAGGGACAAGCAATCACTTTATTAAGCAAGAACAGGTCATAGTTTTAGTGGGCATTTTGGCTGTCATGTCTTCCTAGACACTCATTGAATCGACAAATGAAATGGGTACTTCCAATCATATAACAGTCATGACTAAAGAAAAGAAAACATTCTAATAAGTGACTTTATTAATTTAGTACGGCCATTGATGTGCATGGCAACTTATCAAGGAACATAAATAAGTCTATGCCTTCCAAATACTTTATGGTACAATTCCCACAATCCCTTGTGCAAGCTATATTGACAGAAATAGATAGATTCTGGGTTTCAAAATACCAGAATGCATCAGCTTACCTTTCCTAATAATAGCAGAGGAAGCATCAGGTGAACAAAAATAAGAGCCAGCACAAGAGGCCCTTATGTGTTACACAACATGTAACACATGTTACAGGGAGTCCTCAATTTATAACAGTTCATTTAGTGACCGTTCAAAGTTGCAATGACACTGACAAAAGCGATTTATGATCGTTTTCCACAGTATGACCTTTGCAGCATCCCTGCAAAGGATGGATCCATGGGTCCATGGATCAAAATTGAGATGCTTGGCAACTGACTCATATTTATTACGGTTGTCGAGTCCCAGCTGTGTTCCCTTTTTGCGACCTTCTGACAAGCAAAGTCAACAAGGAAGCCAGATTCACTCAACAACCGGGTTACTAACATAACGACTGCAGTGATTCACAACTGAGGCAAGAAAGGTCATAAAATGGATCAAAACCCACTTAATTGTCTCACTTAACAAGAAAAATTTAGGGCTCAGTTGTGGTCATAAGTCGAGGACTATCTAGTTCAGTGATGGCTAACCTTTTTGCCATCATGTGCCAAAAGCGGGGGGAGTGCGGTGGAGTCACGTGCGCCCGTGCCCACACCCATAATTCAATGCGCCCCACCCCCTGTGCATGCGCGCATGACTCCTCATGCTTTTGGCACGTGATGGCACGGTGGGCCTGGTAGGCCTGTTTTTCGCCCTCCCCAGGCTCCAGACGCTTTCTAGGAGACTGTGGAGGGTGAAAACGGCCTTCCCACACACACACCCCTGAGGACATTTCCTGACTTCCGGTGGGCCCGGAAGGCCTGAAAATCAGCTGGCCAGCACGCGCATGCATGCTGGAATTGAGCTATGGCAACACTCGCGTGCCCACAGATATGGCTCCACGTGTCACCTCTGGCACGCATGCCATAGGTTCGCCATCACGGATCTAGATTCAACTGCACTAATGTTAATTAGATAAAATTCCTATGAACTCTTTTTGGTGTTATTATTAGTAGGCAACCTAGATATGTTTAGTAACATATCCATGTATCACTTTATGTATATAGTTGGAGAGCCTCCATCCAAGTTCAGAATAGAAACTTAAGCCTTAAAGCCAAAATTAGAGGAAAGACACCCCCCCCCCCCATGTAACCATCTGGAGCTCTCTTCAGAAAGTTTGGCTATAAACGCAATAAATAAATACAAATAAAAGCTGTCTTAAAAATACATCCTTACGAATAAATCCGCACTCCATTTCAGACGAGGCTTCTGCATCGAGCCTAGCCTAGCATGGTAATTTAACGAATTGACATTTCATGACTGAAGTGATAAGGATGAACCATTTTAAAATAAGCAAAAGGTAGATACACCAGAAAAATCTGATGAAACATTAAGTGAATGTAGTGTAACACATTATCTTTGCTTCTGCACATCCAAAAAGCGCAATGAAGTAAAACATTGCATTAAGCCAAGAAGAAAGCTAAAAATTAAATTGGCTCGGAGAGATCCAATGTAGTGGTTTACGCAGTAGGAACACAGTAAATTTGGTCACTTCATATAATTCTCTTTACCTCCAATGTGCACGGTGGGGGGTGGGGGTGGGGAGGGCAGGGGAACCTTTCAAAACTCACACAATAAAGTGAACAAGAAAAGATAAAGCCGGACTTTAAAGAGTTCTACTCATTTAACTTTAAAAAAAAAAAAAAAACAATGCCATTTTCTATTGTTTTATAGAAGTAGAATATAATTATTCTCCCTGACTATCATTTAGAAACTGCAAATTTCTTAAACCGTGAAATATAATCAGGCCCGTTGGAGAGAGAAACAAGGCCTAATAAAGAAGACATATGCAAAAATACAACCCTGGGCCTCCAAATCAATAAATAAAGACAAGTATTTCATACACTAATGCATATATCTATGGCTATTATAAATTAGTTGCTTGCCAGAAAATACTCTTCTTAGTACAAGTGCCATTATTTCAAGTTGTCTGTTTAATGCACACTTAGTATATTTTCCTCATGCAAAGCTGCACTGCATAATTAGACCACATCCATTCTTAAAAAGTAAAGTAGATGTCAAAAATGAAATACATAAAGCACGACATTTTACAAATTTGCATCTCCAAAAGTTATGTGTGGTTTTCTGATAGGGGGGAAAAAATTGCAACAAGATCACTATATTATAATGGTCCCGATTTCATCGCAGCTTGTTTCATCTGCTAGGCTGGCAGTAATGTAAGTTATAATGCACTCATTCTCATTCAACTTCAGTGGCTGGGTGTTTTCTAGAGTAGTTCGATTAAGTGGACAACTGGGTAGGTATCTTAATAAATTTTCTGAATTATGGCTGTTAAAGGTTGGTTAGATAAATTGTTTGATGGCGAATTGTTTTCATTGTCGGCATTTACTGTCTCTAAGGGACAGTGTTGAATGTTTCTGTTTATATCCACAGCATTGGCCAAAACCCTAAGAAACTTACTAGTCATATATTGAAGCAATTTCTATAGGCTTTATTTCCCCCTCTACTAAGGCTCTTTGTTTTAATCAGTGTTTCCAAACATCTACAAAACATTTTGTAAAATCAACAAAGAGACATAGCCTTCATAGTGCAAACAAACTATGTGGTATCACTTAATTTCCAGTTTTCTTTCACAAGCGTATTTAACAATTCAAGCTAGACACATCCTGGAAACTAGTCCAGATATGAACAGCTTGTGTAGGAAAACAGAAAGAATGCAAAACGGTCTTCCAAGCTGAATCTTCAAAGAAACAATGAAAGATCTCAGATTCCAAGATGCACTGGAGACTGGAGACATTCAGGAACCAGAGGAAAGAGAAAAGAACAGGGACATCCAGTCTCCCCATTCCATTTGCAGAAACTGATGCCTGGTCTATTAAATAATCTTTCAACACCCTATCCTCCTGAAAGCTAAAGGTCATTAGGCCTAGATCAAATACCCAGCTCTGATTACCAATAACCTGTGCATGGACATATAGTAGAAACATTGACACCCTGCCTAAAGACAAAGTCCCTACTTCCTGGTTCCTTTTCCAATGTTCTTGACCCGAAGTCCCCAACTCCCTGTCATGACCCACTACTGGGCAATAGCAGCAGGCGCTTGTAGCCATGTGTGAAGCAACGCTCACACAAATGGAGCTGTGCAAGCTCATGCACGTACGCCTGCCACTCGCATGGAACCACCCCCTCTCACCACCGTCTCACACCGGGCCACTAAACCGAAAGATTCTGGATTACTATTCTTGATGATTATTATTATATTAGATTTTTATCTCACTTGTATTATTTTATAAGTAACTCAAGGCATCAAATCTACATAATCCTCCTTCCATCTCCTATTTTCCCCACAATGACAATCCTGTGAGGTGGGTTGGCTCAAAATCATTCAGCTGGCTTTCATACGTAAGGCAAGACTAGAACTTACAGTCTCCTGGTTTCTAAACCAATACTTTACCATTGCACCAAACTGGTGCTCTATGTACTACTATGTATTACCCAGGGTAGGGGTCAGCAACCTGCGGCTCTGGAGCCGCATGTGGCTCTTTCACCCCTCTGCTGCGGCTCCCTGTCACTCAAAATATGCGTCCAAACCGCCAATGCGATACCCACCGGCACATGATTTATTGAGCTTTTCAATCTCCGGTAGGCAAACCATGGATAAATCCAAGAAAAGAAACGTTTCAGAAGAAAACAGAATGTTTAATTCAACTACATATGCCAGTTTTGTGGCTGCTCAAGAAATAGTCAGGCAAGGGAAGGGTTTTGTGGCTCCCAGTGTTTTCTTTTCTGTGGGAAATGGGTCCAAATGGCTCTTTGAGTGTTTAAGGTTGCAGACACCTGACCTGGTGCTAGACCTGTACCTCTATTACTTAGACCTAACTAATGCAGAGAGATAGAAATGGCTTATTGTGTAAAACTTAGTTCTTCCTGGAGATGATCATTAAAGAGGAAGTATAGAGTGTGTCAATGACTGAGGAAGCACAGCTTCTTGGATCTTATGTGTCAACAATTTGTCCTCTAAGTCTCTGAACCTTTCTCATAAGGCTTATTAGCCGCTGTGGGTCCCCCTCTTTCTTGTGCTCTTTTGCCTAAAAGATCGCTTATATATCTCAGCAGGTTTTGTGAAGAAATGCAATGGCCTGTTTGCTCTACAAGCTTGGACAGATGCCATAAGATTTTGTGCTTGTGTCTGTTAGCAATAGCAATAGCACTTAGACTTAAACTTTACAGCACTCTCTAAGCAGTATATAGATATTGCCCCTCAACAATCTGGGTTCTCATTTTACCAACCTCGGAAAGATGGCACATTGAGTCAACCTTGAACTGGTCAGGACTGAATGCCTGGCACTGAGCATCACAAGGTGCCAGTGAGTATACAGTATAAACTAGGCAGGCAATCAGCAGCCAACATGTCAGCCAAAGAAAACAAAAATGGTCAGAAGCAGAGTATGAAGCTATATCCCTGTAGTGTCAGGGGCGAGTCCTTAGCCACTCTCATCACTTACTGCTAATTAAACCAGATGCTGTGCCATTCCACTAAGATGAATTTTGGACCATTCACTTTCTGATTTGCCATTGTAGATACAGTAGTTGCTCTTCCTTTCTCCTACTTTCTGAAACATACCAAGAAACCATTGTACAGTTTCTTTCCTAGCACTGCAAAGACACAGAAATGACAGCTTCATTGAGACTAATGCAATTTATCTTCACCATAAAGACCTGAAAAGTATATGCAGAACCACTTTGGCTGCCCTAAAAGAGAATTCCAGAGTGGACAATGGGCAAATTCACATACAGTTTCACGACTGAGCTGGAATCTTTCATTAATAAGGTACAAAGTGGGGAAAAAAAGCAGTTGGGCCATGCTTTAAATCTTCCTTTTCTCTATAGATTAGAACAAGAAGAAAAAAATGTAGCTGCCTATGTAATATTCCAATTTGAGATTACTCTTAAGGACTTTCAAGCAAGTTACTGTAGAATTGATAAGCCCTTGTTAACTCTTGTTTAGAGTTAAATTGGTACAAAAGTATTATTATATTGGCTTGATAGCACACACAAAATTTTGCTGGAGATTTCTGGCTTCTTTGCTTCCTTTAAATCACTACGAATCCATGCGTAGCCAAAGAGCAGGGAAATGGTCAGGGCTGATGGGAACTGTAGCACAAAAAACCTGGAAAGCATCAGATTGAGAAAATTAATTTGAAAGTGAAGTCCAACATCTGCAAATGGCTTTTGTGGCTACAGAAGGCGAACCTCCAACAACCATGCAAACAAAATTAGATGCATAGCAAATGACCCCCCCATGAAACAATTATTTCATAGATATATCACCCATGATAGGTGATATTATTATTTGGCTGTTTCACCATATAAAACTGACATCATAGATCAGTTATCATAGATTAGGTTTTCATCGTATTAGTTAAGTACTTAATAACACGAGACAAGCTTGAAAAACACAAAGCAGAAAGACATTTGCTAACATATTCATTTATGAGTGATATGCTTTTATGCCTGACGGTAGGTATAATATGCACTTATAAAACTGGATCAGTTGTAAAGGTTGGAAATTATTTTTAATGAAGTATAAGGAGATTTGAGGGTAAATCACACTTTGGCGCACCCAATAATTTTATATTCAAAGAGTAGGCAACACATATCACATATGAGCAGATTTATGCACATCAGAAATAATTTCAGGACACAAATCTGTTAGGGTTTTCTTTTCTGTTGTAACCAATGTAGGTAATAAAGAGATAAATTATAAATCAGAGAAAGATTCTAAATTAAACCTCTGTGATTAGGAATCCAGAACAGCAATTTCCAACTTCCACATACAATCCAGAATTTTTGTCTCCTTTCTCTTACACAATTGCAAAATACCTTCTCCTTGACTTCATGGTGCAACATTCATAGCTCACACATACCACAATACACCTATCATGCAATGCCCATTGTCCTGGGTGACAAAAGAACACTTTTCTTTATGCCATTTGTTCTCTTTAAGATCACAGACTGAATGCAAGGCTGGCACCAGTCACATTTCTATGGATAGTTCTACAGATTGAAAGCTGTTTCCACAGTTAATATATAACATATAGTGGATATTTTAAACCTCGCCTGAACATTTTAAGACAAAGTGGCCCCTTCAGCTATTTAGAGCCAAACACAAGTTCAAATATTATTAAAATTATTCCTATACCCTGGAATCTGTAAGCAATGGTGGTTTAATTAAGCAGGAGGCTTTATTTTCTAAACATGGACGTCTTTTCCTAAAGAGAACAGCATGCCAGTTTTATTGCTGAGGATATAGATAAGTATAATGCAGATAGAGGCTACCTTTCAGCCAAGAAAATGTGGAAGATGTCCCAGGCTGTAAATATTACCTGTTGACAGTGGAAGGCAAAATTGCTAAATATACTGCTTTAAACCACTGTCCAGATGTTGTATGGCATCAATCCAACTTTTGATTATGGTTTCCTTATAAATGCCCGCAACTGGTTGTTTTCATCTAGGTGTAGCTGGACCATTATAATTCTGCAGGTGTGCAAGATTACATGTTCAAATTACTGTAGAATATGTTTCGAAGGCTATCAAAGCAGAGCAGGGATGGCATCCAAATTAATAGGTGTGGCAAGAAATGTGATCAATGTGTAAGAATGCAATTCGTTCTTGAGACTCTGCCATGTATTTAGTAATTAAATAAAGTAAAGCTATTCAAATGAACTTCTCACACATTTAGAAATATGTGAGGTGACTTCGGAACTGCGTAAGATTGCCTTTCCCTGCATTTTAAGCACACTTTGGTTAACAGAATGTCCATGGAGATTCTCAGTCATCCAGGTCATGGTTGTCGCAAAGGTGCTATTTCAAAATACAACTGGACTTCCTTTGTTTTTTCTTGAAGACGTTTCACTTCTCATCCAAGAAGCTTCTTCAATTCTGACTGAATGTGGAGAATGGAAGGATTTATGGCACATCTGCAAGGAATATAAATCCTTCTTTTCTCCACCATTCAGTCAGAACTGAAGATCTGTTGGATGAGAAGCGAAACATCTTCAACCAAAAACAAAGGAAGTCCAGTTGCCTTTTAGTTAACAGAGAATAGAGGAACTATGTAAAAGCATGAAACATCAACCTATGAGAAAGATCCTGGATTGGTCAGCGTAACTTATCCTCTTGTCATTCTTACTGCAGTGAAAATTTGGTCTGTGGTGGTATGTCACTAGTGAATGTGGAAAAAGCAGAAGTGAAGTAATAAACTGAGTTTTCAAATATTGGGTGGGTGTACATATGATGATAATTTTGTCCATTCTATTAATCTTAATACTATCTCCTTTGGCTAAGATGGTAGTTAGAATGAAATTATCTGGAAAATCTGCTTACACCAGGGGAATGAGATGCCAAATGATTCTCCCTGCTTATCCCATCTCACTTTATTTCATTATTCATTTATTTTTCATTTTAGATGGCCCCCACATCCACCATGTGCCTCAGAATGGCTAACAACAAAAAAATTAAAACCAGCAAATAGTAAACCAAAAATTTAAAGCACAGCACATTGGAAAATGGTACATACATTCCAACAATTAAAATGAGATCACATAACCTCTTGAGCCAGTGCCTGGGGAAGAGTCAGGTCTTCAAGACATTTTGAAAGGCTGACAGGATGAGGCCCACCTGGATCTTTGTGAGATTGGTGATGGGAGAAGTAAGGATTTGTGTCAAAGAGCAGGCATGACAACAAATAAAGCATGACTGCTGAGTTCATAAGATGACATTACTTCAGAGCACGCCAAATCTGATCAGCAGAAGTCATGGGGTAGGCAGTCCCTCAGATAATTGGGCCCTGTGCCATGAAGAGCATTAGAGTTATCATCCCAAAGTCCAACCGGAAGTCCAACTGGACTTCCTTTGTTTTTTCTTTGAAGGCGTTCCCCACTATCCTGTCAGAGCTGAAGAAACTTCTTGGATAAGAAGAGAAACGTCTTCAAAGAAAAAACAAAGGAAGTGTTCTGTCCCCGTCTCACACACGCACATAAACAGACAGCGGGGGTTAAATAAACTGGCAGACAACCAATTCTTTCGATAAGAGGATTGGCAGCAACCCAGTACCTGCTTGCCAAATACTTTACTCATAAACAAGATACACACAATTCAAGAATTGTCAAGTCCAGTCCGTAATTAAATCCAAGGCAGATAATGTTGTTTCTAAAGATGCAGTGTGACTCGATAGTAGTTAGTTTTGTCCACCACAGAGTCTGAATGGCCACCTCACCCCTTTATATCCCCTGTGGGGTGTGGTCCAGTGACTCAGCTTAATCTCTGGCACCTCCTTTTCTGCTGCATGCGCTTGTCTCTCCGACGCTGGCATGGATCCAGCCAAGACTTATCTCCTTCACCGTCCGACTGTGAGGAGATATCTGGCTCCTGGCCAATCTCTTCTCCTACGGGAGACACCTGAGGCATTGCCAGAGAGGAGGGTCCTGGAGAGGGAGGCCTGGCCAACTCCTCTCCTTCATGTTCGGAGCCTTCTCCCTCCGATAAATCGGCATCAGGGGTCAGAGCCACAACAGGAAGTCCAGTTGCCTCCAGAAGAAGTACCTTTGGAACAACCATAACCTGGATGACTGAGAATCTCTCCAGACTATTAGATCAACAACACCTCGAGTAACACTTGGAAGTCCACTTAGATCAGTCCATGTTATAATATATTGGCAAATCAAGGTGCACTTATAATTAATTATTCCTGCTAGAATTCAAGAGCAGCCCTTATAAAAGAACATTCCAGAATTCCAAAGGCCTGTAAGGAGGATCTCTCAATTCATGCATGGGCACAACTAGACCACACAAAATTGATTTGGCTTCCCCCTAGCCAACACTTCTACTTGTTTTTTGAGCAGAAGCCATGAATCTGAGGAGAATCCCCAAAGCATGCAGTTCTGTTTGAAGCAAAACAATCCATCCAGAATCAAAATGGAAGATCTTCAGAACCATGTGACCCCAAAATCCTCAGCCAGTCAAACTTGCTAGAGTTGCAAGTGCCCCCTTGGATCCCATGCTGGAGTACTTTCTATATATATTTATTGATGGCCACAGATAAAGTCACAAATGGATATCTAGAAATATAGTAGGGGATTCTAATAGAATTAAATGTTCTGGAAAGTTCTGAAAGAAGAACTCAACCTTCTTATGTGAGTTGTTGCACTAGTTGGGAGGCCTGGTTTACTGTTGCTCCCAAGTGTGAGGACATAATAGAGTTGACTTCCCCCTCAATTCTTTTTTTGAACATGCATAGAGATTCAGCCAGGTATGCAAGTGACTAAGCCAACAATGGCCTGGTGGAGAATCATGTTCTCTATGCACACATGAGCTGTTCCTGCCAGGTGTTAATGAATGAATAGGGCTAGAAACTCCATACATCTGGTATAGCTCAGATTTCCCTTGCCTTTATAATAGCTCCAATAATAATAATAATACATTGGGAGGCACTAATTCACTTCAGTGGAACTGTTCAGCCCTGGTTAAATTAAAATGAGCACTGTACTGAATTTGTTTCTGTTGTTGAAAAAAATAATTTGTCTTAATGTTTAATTATTTCAAAACCAACAAACCCAGATCCAATATACTTGAAAGTCCTATCCAAAATCTGAAAGCCCTCATTTCCGTAATTGATGTAGCCTAGTCAATCAAGCCTTAAGAGAGAAAGCATACAATAAGCATTGTTCATATGAAATCATCTTCACGAAATGCAAGCTATAGGTTCTCTTTGACCATATATGAAGAATCGGAAGGCTGCCATTTGTTTGCTTTTAAGTAAAATGTGTTTCCCTGCCCAGGAACACTTCTAATGTTCACTTGATAGGGACAAAGAAAGGCAGGAGAAGCTTGTGGCAGCTTCCAGGGGAAGGTACAGCTTGGTAAAATCAAAATATTGTCGGATTAAAAACATCCATGTGGTTTTCTTGGCAGTGTTATGGAAGTGGTTTCTGGTTTCTGGTTTTTGTTGTTGTTGTTTTTTTTTGTTTAGTTCTCAGTTAAGTACAGATAGTTATTCTATTAGAAAGGAAACAAACAGAAATTAATACACTGCAGTTGTGAATGTTCCTATCCAGAATTCAAACAAACCAGTTTTATCCTGATCCAGAAGAGTTTGTTCTGTTTTTTCTCTCCCATCCAACCAGCCTTCTAGGGTGTTTTTGGAGTTTATTTCCCATAATGTTTTTCCACTGCAAACCATTTTTTTTTCTATTTCAACTTCACATTTGTCATCACTTGTAATTTCCTCAAATCTGCTGGCAAGGTGTCATTTAATTATATAAAGACCATACTTTTTTTCTGTTACTATTTCTATTTTTTTCTTACTTGGTCACTATTCTTTCTTACTTTATTTCTTTTCTAATATTTGCATTGTTTTTAATCTTGCAAAAATGACTAAATTTTTTAATGAAAATACAATATAAAATCACATTCTTTTTTTTAAAAAATCTATATAGAGACCAATACTTGGAAAATGAATTTGTTCTAAGTATATGGCTGTTTTTCTATGCATGTTAATTCACACATACAACCCCGAGAAGGATAGTCACATGTACACATTCCACCCAAAACAGTAATGAGTATTGCAGTATGTTGCAGACAATTGGAAACTATAGTATATAATTTTAAATTAACCATGTGCCTGATAAAACAGGTTGGAGTTAGCACACAGTAAATTTCATACTGACTTAAATATAATAATAATTTCAATGCTTCTTATAAATAGTTCAATATAGAAGGAAGTTGCTGAAACTTACCTTATATTTTGCATATTATATACTTTCAATTTGTACTGGACATAACTGGCCAAATCCTGAAACCCTAAGAATTTAAGAAGAGCTCACCATGATTTGACCTTAACTATCCAATCAGTACAGTATTTAGGATAAAGTGCATGTGGTACATGTGGTTCAGGCAGTATGTAATTCTGTTCTTTTATGAATCATTTGGTGAAGTTATAATGCCATTTCATCTTGTAGTCACCACCACACATGATACCAGCAAACGTCATAGTTTAACTTTGAACTTTATAAAGAAGCATTTTCTTTTTATCCCTCCTGAATTTCCTCACATTGGGTTTCAATTTTTTTTTTCTTTTAATGACTGTGTAATCCTTTGCATCAGGTTGGAATTGGGATGACTGAATGGAGCTGAGTATTTACTGGCTGGATGCCTTCTCTGACACCTACGCAGTGTTCACAGCAGACAATTACTCATTGCATCCAGAGAGAGAGAGAGAGAGAGAGATGTGCCGTTACCTAGGAACAAACACACAGCCTCCTGACTGTGAGGCGAGAGCTCCACGTCTAGGCCACCGTGCCGCTTATTCACACAGAGTTTCGACAACCACCCCAAATTTGTGGAATAGAAGAAAGAAATGAACTTGTCTGTATTTTCCACAACATGCATTTTTTTTTAATATTTCCACATTATCTTCTACTTATTAGTGCTCTAACTAAAGTACAAAGCAAGACAATGGAGCATTTGTTCCATTTAGTCTAAACAGTATCTTTTCTTTGTGTGGGATTTACTGGGGTCCACTCTACTGATTCCCATCATCTAATTTAATTTAAGATTTAAACTAGGATTTTCTGCAGTAATATTTATGCCAACTCTAACCCAACCATATCCATAGAAAGCAAGCTTATGTTCTGACCTAGGCTTCCTGATATAGTAAAAAGCACACAATTAATCCCCAATCTCCCCTTTTTTTATTTTAATGACTGTGAATTCCTTTCATTCACAGCACATGCTGAATCACCAAGAGTTTATAAATAGTCCAACAGAAGTCTGCCACAGTCCTTCGGATAAGGCTGGTAAATACCCACCTTTATCTTAGTTTAATTTAGTTTAGTTTATTTGATTTATATACCGCCCTACTCCCAAAGGACTCAGGGCGGTGAACAGCCACAAGATAAAAACACATAAATACAAAATTTAAAAACAGAATAAAACCGAATTAAACAATTTGGCCGAAGACAGATTTAAAACACCCCAATACATTAAGAACGAATTAAAATTTGCATATTAAAAAGGGAAAAAGGGGAAAATTAGGCTAGGCCAGCCTGATGGAATAAAAAGGTCTTGAGAGCGCGGCGGAAGGTGTGTAGATCCGGGATCCTCCGTATCTCCAGGGGGAGCTCATTCGAGATAGTAGGGGCCCCCACAGAGAAGGGTCTCCCCCTGGGGGCCGCCAGTCGACATTGTTTGGCCGACGGCACCCAGAAGAGCCCCTCTCTATGAGAGCATACCGGTCGGTCTTGGATGGGTTGAGCCTGAGCCTGTTTCTCTCCATCCAGATCTGCACGGCCTCCAGGCACCAGGACATCACTTCAAGGGCATTGTTGGGGTGGTCCGGGGTGGAGATGTACAGCTGAGTATCGTCAGTGTACTGATGGTACTTCACCCCAAAACCATGGATGATCTCGCCCAGCGGCTTTACATAAATGTTGAACAGAAGGGGCGAGAGGACCGACCCTTGTGGCACCCCACATATGAGGCGCCTCGGGGTCGACCTCTGCTCCCCTGCCAACACAGACTGTAACCAGTCAGAGAAAAAGGAGGGGAACCACTGCAACACAGTGCCCCCCACCCCTAACTCTTCCAACCGGTGCAGCATGATACCATGGTCGATGGTATCAAAAGCTGCTGAGAGATCTAATAGGACCAGGACAGAGGAGCAACCTCTGTCCCGAGCCCTCCAGAGATCATCAACCAATGCGACCAATGCCATTTCCATGCTGTACCCAGGCCTGAAGCCCGACTGGAGTGGATCCAGATACACCGTTTCATCCAGGTGCTGGGGGAGCTGTCGCGCAACCACACTCTCAACAACCTTCACCACAAAGTTGGGTTGGAGACCGGACGATAATTGACAACACTGCCAGGTCCAGGGAAGGCTTCTTGAGGAGAGGCCTCACCCCGCTTCTTTCAAGGCGGCGGGGAAGTCACCCTCACTCAATGAAGCATTTATAATCCCCTGCCTCATGTCACCTCCCGAAAAGCCAGCACTAACCAGGAGGGACACGGGTCCAACAAACATGTGGTCGCGTTCAGTCTACCCAGAATCCTGTCCACGACATCAGGAGTCACAGGATCAAACTCATCCCAGATAACATTCTCAAGACCTGCCTCAGTCATCCCCCCTGAAACTACCCAGTCGGAGTCCAGATCTTCCCAAATCTGAGTGATTTTGTCATGCAGATACTGTACAAAGTCCTCGGCTCCCCCTTCCAAGGGTCCTCCCGCACTCTCTGGTGGAGCAAGGAGCAGGTCACCCAAATCTTCTCTGACATGCTGCCAAAGACCTAATTGGCAATTATCTTGGCAACACCACATGGAAACACAGAGTCAAAAACGGAGCTTCAAAGTACAAACTGACACCATCCATAATGTTGCTTCCTGCAAAGACTCATGTGCCTTTCCCATTCCTTTTTGTCTTATTGGAGGGGCCAATCATTTCCAAGCCTTACTCCTGAGTTGTCCCTTTTGTTTTAACTGTTCTTGCCTTCTGGCAGCTCTGTGCATGCATGTACTAGGAACAGGCTCCCCCTGTTACTCTGCCTCTCTAATGTCTGACTCTGGATTCTCTGAAGTCCACACATAACTCCCAGATGGCCTTGGCCCCATCTCTGCCTCCGATGCAGAGCCCTCATCTGAGCCTTACTCAGACTCCAGGACTGGCCCATGTTCCTCCCTAGCCTCCTCATTGTCCAACTCTGCTGCCAGCTCCACAGGCTGCTGGCGGACCACAACAGCTTAAGACTCCAAAACCAAACCAGTTTTAATTTTTGAATCTCTTTAATTAAACATTTTATTTCGCTTACTCAGTGGTGGGTTGCTCCTGGTTCGCAACGGTTCACAAGAACCGGTAGTAAAAATTTTTAGTAGTTCGGAGAACCGGTAATAACATTGGCTGGCCATGCCCCCGAATCAGTCCCCGGCTCAGTTGCCGCTCGCTTATCCTGCCCACCTCATCAGAGGCTTTTTAGTTTTACTTTTAAAAGCATTTTTTCTACAACCTCTTCGGCTGAAAAAATGCTTTTAAAAGTTTTTTTAAAAAGCCTCTGATGATCACGTGGCTCAGCTGGGATCGTCAGAGGCTTCTGAAAGTATTTTTTCTGCAAAAAAAATCCCTTTAAAAGCCTCTGGTGATCCCAGCAGATTTGCCCAATCGTCAGAAGTTTCTAAAAGCATTTTTTTCTGCAACCTCTTCAGCTGAAGACGCTGTAGGAAAAAAAATCCCTTTAAAAGCCGCTGGCGATCCCTGCAGATTTGCCCAATCATCAGAAGCTTCTAAAAGCATTTTTTTCTGCAACCTTTTCAGCTGAAGACATTGTAGGGAAAAAAATCCCTTTAAAAGCCTCTGGCGATCCCAGCTGACTTGCCTGATCATCAGAGCTTCCAAAAACATTTTTTTCTGCAACCGCTTAAGGTTGTAGAAAAAATGCTTTTAAAAGTTAAAAAAAAAGTTGGCCACGCCCACCCAGTCACATTACTCCCCAAGCCACACCCACAAAATAAGCCATGCCCACAGAACCGGTAGTAAAAAACTTTAGAACCCACCCCTGGGCTTACGACAGCAATTTTACTAACCAAGAACTGAAAGTGATGTCAAGATGTCTTTCTAAGTTTCCAAGTACTATCCTAGAAACAATATTTGTCTTCATAGCCTCACATTTAGATCAGACTGGAAGTAACAACGCAATTTCTTGATTCAGTTACCGGTACTGCCAAAAGGAATAAGAATCAGAATTCTTTCCAGCCAGTTTGTTACCTGTTACTAATTTAGGGACATACATAACACAATCCAATGAAATCCTGAAAGTTTAGAATAGAATAGAATAGAATAGAATAGAATAGAATAGAATAGAATAGAATAGAATAGAATAGAATAGAATAGAATAGAATAGAATAGAATAGAATAGAATAGAATAACAGAGTTGGATGGGACCTTGGAGGTCTTCTAGTCCAACCCTCTGCTTAGGCAGGAAACCCTACACCACTTGAGATAAATGGTTATCCAAATCTTCTTAAAAACTTCCAGTGCTGGAGCATTCACAACTTCTGGAGGCAAGTTGTTCCACTGATTAATTGTTCTAGCTGTCAGGAAATTTCTCCTTAATTCTAAGTTGCTTCTCTCCTTGATTACTTTCCACCCATTGCTTCTTGTCCTGCCTCCAGGTGCTTTGGAGAATAGCTTGACTCCCTCTTCTTTGTGGCAGCCCCTGAGATATTGGAACATTGCTGTCATGTCTCCCCTAGTCCTTCTTTTCATTAAACTAGACATACCCAGTTCCTGCAACCGTTTTTCATATGTTTTATCCTCCAGTCCCCTAATCATCTTTGTTGCTCTTCTCTGCACTCTTTCTAGAATATCAACATCTTTTTTACATCATGGTGACCAAAACTGAATGCAATATTCCAAGTGTGCCCTTACTGGATTCAAGTATTCCTTTTATTATATTAGCAAAAGTTATGGAATAAATTAACATGAAGACATATAGTATTACCTGAAAGGAAACATCACTTGCTTCTGTAGGCCTTGACTACCTCATCGTAAACAGATGGTTAAAAAAAAAAAGTTTAATCCTCAGAGATTGGCAGCTTCCTTTAAAAAAAAAAAAAGATTTATATGCCGCACTTCTCCGGAGACTCAGGGCGGCTTACAATGTGCTCAGCAATAGCCTTCATCCTTTTGTATATTTATACAAAGTCATCTTATTACTCCCACAAACTGAGTCCTCAATTTACCTACCTTAGAAAGGGTGGAAGGCTGAGTCAACCTTGAGCCTTGGCGAGATTCGAACCTGCAGTAATTGCAGGCAGCTGGTCTTAATAACCAGCTTAATAACAGGGTGCCTTAGAGGACTTCCGGTTTGCTGCTGGCCGCCGCCAGACGTTCCTCTGGGATCGTCAGCTCCCTCTGCCTGTATAGAGCCGCCGTTACAGCGGATGGCGGCTCGAAAAAACTCCGTTTCCAAGAGGAAACGGAGAGAGAGCCGGCAGGGGTGGGTAGAACTCCCCGCAGAGTCCCAAAAGTTTTTTTTTTAACTTTTGGGACGGAGCGGATGAGAAGCCCCATATCCCCTGCCGCTGCTCCGGGCTTTGGGAGACCTCTGCCTATGCAGAGCCAGGCGTCAAGAGCAAGCCTGTGAATCTAAAAGAATAATTAAAGAAATGAAGAACTGGACCCTTAATACTGAACCGCAAGTATCTCACCCTTTCAAAAACTATTTAAAAGAAAAGAGCAGAGGAAAAGAGGGAAAAAGAGCCTTCTAAAATGGCGTCTGCTGTGGCTGGAGAAGGGCTAAAAGGGAAAGTCCTTCCGTTTTTCATTATTACAATGTAGCGGAATAAATATCATTGGCTACATTTCTAGAGAAACCTCGCTCCTGTGCTGCTCAGAAGTTTTTTTTTAATGAGGGAAAGTCTTTTTGTTTTCTATTTCTTCTCTTATTTTTGCTAAATCTTGTCTGTGTGGGAAATGGCATCAGGACTTATACAGCTGGACAAACAGGGGGGGGGGAATTTCCCCCCTTAAGAAATTGCGCCAACAAATTTCAACTCTCCAGCGTCAGAAACCCGATTTTAATATATTAGAATTTATCCTTGAAGAGATTGTAAGAAGGGATGAGATTGTGAATCAGCAACTTGAAAAATTTAAGCAGGAAATTAAAGAAATTGGTGAATTGGTGAAATCAGAGTCTGACTTCTTGAATAAAAAGATTTCAAAAGTTGCTAATGGTTTATCAGGCTTTCTGATTCGGATGGAGGCAAAGACTGAATTATTAGAGACTAAAATGAAGGAAATCGAGGAGAATTTGGATGACATGACTCAAAAAATTAAAAAGGATTTGATAAACATTCAGGATAATAGCTTGGAAGACAAATCTAAAATGGAGACTGACCAAAAGATTGGTAATGAGGAAAATGTACAACAGAGGATTGAAAGAGAAGTTTTAATGATTCAATATAATTTTACAGAATATGCAATTAGATTGAGAGGTCTGCAGGAAAATAATAGAGATGATTTAAGGAAAGTATCTTCTGAAATTCTGGCTGGGATCTTAAAGGTTCAACCTGATGAAGTGTATTGCAGGATTGATAGAATTTATAGAATAAAATCCTGGTGGGCAAAGCAAAGGCAACTGCCTAGAGATGTGGTGATCTATTTTACAGATAAAGAAATTAGGAATAATATTGTGCAGAACTCTTTTAATTCCAATTTGCAATTTCATGGAAGAAAGATTTGGATTTTCAAGGAGCTCCCACCCAAGATGTTAATGGAGAGGAAGAAATTTGGCTTTTTAGTGACTGAATTAAAAAAAAGAAATATCCTATTCAGGTGGGACATCCCAGTTGGTTTAATATTGAGATATCAAGGCGTAAGATATCAATTGCACACTGTCGAAAAAGCGGAAGATTTTTATCAAAAAATTCTAAAAATGAATTTAACACCTTTAGGCATAATACAGGATAAGCAAAAGGAGTTGGAAATAAAAGGAAAACATCAAATTACAGAGGCTGTGATGGATAAATTGTCTTTGGACTCCTTGGAGACCCCAGCTGGACTGTTTATAAATAAGAGAGCAGTGTCATCCGAACCCAAGGTGATGAATCATCAAGTCACAGACAAGTGCGCAAATCAACCAGTTGATATACAAGTGATGGAGAAGAAAGATGAGATGATAAAATTAACCCAACAAGAACAATCCACAAAGCAGAATGAAAATCAACCAGCAGATATACAATTGGTAAGCAAGAAAAGAGGATGGAAATTCAACCCGAAAAAGAAAAAGAAAAGAAACAGATCTTATAGAAACAGCAATTTCCAAACTAAGCAACAGTGAAGCCAGGCGCTTTAAAAAATGAATGAATATTAGAAAAGACAGTGGTGGCGAACAATTGTCTGATACTATCCTGAGGATTGTGGCAGATCTCTGCAAGGCCATGATTTTGGGAAGTGGAAAGAGCCTCACTTTGTTGGATTTGAATCATCTAATTTTTTCTTATTTACCTTTTTTTTCTCTTGGAAATATATTATAACTATTTTGAGTTATAAGGCAGGAGAGTTTTGCCGGGGCATGCAGAAGATCTGGATGTTACTCAGTAGGATGACGGGAATTAACAATCCTGATGAATACCACAACTATAACCATACGGATATATTCATAATTATAATGTCACTCGGGTGGTTGTTTTTACTTTTATACAGGTGTGAGGATATCTACTACTGATGGGGGCAGAAGATGACTGAAGATTTTGAACAAACTGTTGCACCAGCATGTTATTTTACCCTATTATGGGTGATGGATTTAACAATCTAGTGGAAAGACATCAAAGAAGATATTATATGGATCATAAACTTAAAGTTATTGTCTTTTCTCTTTTTACATAATGAAATGCATATATAGATATGTGTATATCTTAGTAAAGTGGGCAGTTGATTATATTTAGAATCGTATTGCATGATTTTGTAGGAATTGAAGGGCTGAAAGAGGTTAGTTTACTGATTGTTATAAAATGGGATGCATATATAGATATGTGTATATTCTAGTAAAGTGGGTAGTGGATTATATTTAGAATTGTATTGTCTGATTTCAAGTCATATATTTAGAGGAGTGGAGGAAGTGGACAGAATTGAATAAATTTGGTTGCAGGGAGAAGGCCGATTTAAAATGTTATATTAATATATATAAAAGATTAAAGGTTAATTTGTAATAATACTCAATAAGTATAGGGGAGGAGAAAAAGGGCAGATTACCGTAAAAATGGGAGTTATAAGATTAACAAGTTAAGGGTCAGTATTCCGAGAAGGGATTAAGGGAAAGGGAAGATATTATGTATGTAACTAGTTATGAAATAGCCTATTGTTGTGAAGAAGTCACAGGGGGGGTTGGGTGGAAAGGGTGGGTTAGGGAAGAGGGGGGGGGGGAAAGGGGGAAAAACTTGTATTTGAAAACTTTTTCAATAAAAAAAAAAAAAAACAGGGTGCCTTAGACCACTGTACTACCAAGGCTCTTTTGTTCCTCAGCATGGAAAGAAGTTGCATAAGAAAGTGTGGAAGTTGCAATCTCTTCCTTTCCATTATATCCACAAAAAAACCCCATGATTTTGAAAAGCTGGGAAAGAACAAAATTTTCCTCTTCCATTTGTTTGCTTGTTTTGTTTTGGTCAGGAACTAACGCAGAGCTTCTGGAAAATGCAAGTTCTTCCCTGACAGGTAGATTCACAATTGTTACAGAAGTGGCAAGAGTCTCTGTACTATCTACATTCACCTGGCAGCCAGCTTATCATAGAAACAGCTCTGACAGAAATAACAGATGATGGGATTTGCCACTGAAGCAGGAACAAACACTTGTGTCTGGGTACAACCATTTCATCAAAAGGAAAGAAGGAAGGAAAGAAGAAGACTCAAGTCCATGGAAGAAAGCATGGAAGTTTGAAGAGGAATAGCAGGGGAGTAAAGAAGAGAAACAGAGACAGCTATAAGAGGGACAGAAGAAAATATTTTTTTCCCTAAGGAAAGCAATTTTATTTATTTATTCAACTTTTATGCTGCCCACCTCTCCTGGAAAGTGGCAATGAGCGAAGAAAAGCAACAGTCTAACAGAGGTTGAAGCTTTTTTTCAACTGACTCTCCAAATAGTCAGCCAGAGAAGGAACCGTCAGAAGAAAAATAAAGCAATGCCAAAGACTTGATAGGATAAGAGGAAAAGTGACTTGAATGTGAAAGTAGAGTGACTGGAATCAATGTAACTGTGATTTTTTTAAAAAAACAACCAATCACCTATTTTTGGAAGGGGCTGTGTAATAATTTGATTTATATGCAGATTGTATGCCCAGGCTGAAAGAACTGTGATGATGTAGTGGTTAGAATGCAGTATTGCAAACTAACTCTGCCCACAGCCAGGAGTCAATCCTAACTGGCTCAAGGTTGACTCAGCTCCGAGGTTGGTAAAATGAGAACCCAGATTGTTGGGGGCAATATAGTGACTTTGTAAACTGCTTAGAGAGGGCTGTAAAGCACCATAGAGTGGTAAATGCTACTGCTTCCTCTGAATTAATAATACTTCCTGAGGAATAATAGCTGCAGTTCCATAACACTTGCTAGGTAGTAAAAGCAGTTGAATTTATTTATTTATTTCTTACATGTTCTTATTTGTCATAACATAACATATAAAAGGTGTGTACAGCATGTCCTGGCATAATAGAACTAAGATTTTGTGTATCTTTTCAGAAATAAGTCCTACCAAGTTCCAAAGCAAAAATTGCCAAGCTAAATATGCACAACATTATTAATAAATCTGTATCTCATATGGATTTCCTGTTAAGTCTTATTTTTGATTTGGACAGTCATAGAAATTGTAAGAATTCTTCTGTTCTCCTTTGTCTTGAATGGAGACTCAATCCTACATTTTTACTTTGACCCTAGCAGAAAGACCCTGGTGATGTAGATTGAGGATGTTCACCTAAACAACATTGAAACAAAGGACAGTGCAGGGCCAAAGTTTGTCAGCTTTTTAGAATTTAGAGACCTCCTGCATAGAAAAAAAATATGCCAACATGTACAAGATTCAGGGAATTATCTTCTCGCACAAGTGAATTCGCCTAAAGCTGCAAAATGATAGCATTCTTGTAGCTCCCAAAAATGCTGTAAAAACCTTCAGAATGCAGCTGTATTTCTGGGAACTGGCATCACACCCTTGGGCTTCACTATGACACACTGCTTTTAGAGTTGTTAAGACATTTCTGCAACAGGTAGAAAGCTAATAAATCTAGCCTAGGACACCTTCATTATCAGAAACACCAACACGTTATGGGATACCCTGGAACAACCAGTAACTATGGAAATGTACAGGTCTTTGGGGAATTCCTATTCACAGATTATGTAATATTTCCAGGCTCTGCCCCAAACCCTTTCACCTTGCACAATTGGATACTTTAGAGAAACAGAGAAAGGATCAGGAAAAGAGATCCAGTGATCATCGAAGCTATACAAGATGTGTTTATCTGTGCTGAAATGTCTCCATTTTAGGCTAAGAGTGTATAATTTCCTTTTTCATTTTTCTAGTGATAGGAATCTTCTTTAGTGATAGCAATATTGTAAAATCCCTGAAGACATAAAGAAGGGAGAAAGAGCAAGATGACTGAGTAAAGAGGAGATTTCTGGTGTTAAATATAAGCAAATCCAAAGAAACAGAAATGCATCTGTTTCTTCCAGTCAACAATATTCTTTTAGTTCCAGAGACCTAAATCTTCAAGTTACCAAATACTTTGGGCATAGATCAGAAATCTAGCCAACAGAAAGGCTGGCCTGCTAATGATTATACAGTATATACACAAAGGAGGAAGAGTGGCCAGTTCTGTATATCAGAGTGACACATGATTTGAAAAAACAAACAAACAAGCAATACATTTATTAAATGGCTTTATGATTGGTATTCGTTTATCTACTTAAAGGAGGCAAAATCTCTATTAGAAACCTTTTTAAATAAGCATTATTTAAATCAAAGTGCTGATGGCTTAAAATGTCATGGCTTAACACCCAATCCATATTAGAATGACCTCTGAAAAGTTTGATATGCAAGAAACAATTCAAAGCACCACATCACAAACAAAAGAGATCTTTTTTCACCTAGAAAGAAGTTATAGACTTTAAGAACTTTAAGAAAATTGAATTAGTGGAGTGCAGTTTCATACCATAACCTTGTACTTTTTGGCTTTAGCATTAATTTTAAATGCCTCTAGTTCTGCTTGGCATGGAAGAAAAATCGCCAATATGTAAATATTACATTCAGAAACTTCATTTTGCATCTTCAAAGATTTGAATAAGTTCATGTCCTTTACTTATGTTTCCTAAAGCATGCCATCCCACTAATTTTCCATTAACTTCCTTCTCTCTCAAGCCAAACCATGCTTTAAAAACAAAAACAAAAAGCAGAATCTAAATCCTTTGACAAAATAGGAAAGATATCCACATAAGCAAATGGATCACTTTAGCATAGTAAATAGAATATATTCTTTGGGAACAAAGTAGGAAGAAAACTCCCAAAGTTCCCTCCTTATTAAGGTTTCTGAACTTATTTTACAGCAAGTAAAAGAAAAGAAGATGCACCAGCTAGCATCTTCTTTGAATAGTTTGAAATTTAGCTAATGGTTAATCACTCTCTATAAATATATACAAAAACACAGTTTGATTTTAAAAAAAATAATAAATTTGTTCTTAAATCTTTAATTGCTTATGCAAAGTTTCTGGAGAACAGGACAAAAAATATTTTAGAATGCCTCCATCATCAACCTAAGTTTTATAGATTGAATGACACAGCCCTTTTATCTGGAAGGAACTCTTTTTTTGACTCATTTGTAGATATGCAAATGGGGTGTGTATCTGAGGTGGGTTTCAGCAGGTTCTGACCAGTTCTGGAGAATCAGTAGCAGAAATTTTGAGTAGTTCGGAGAACTGGTAGTAAAAATTCTGACTGGTGCCATCCCCACTTATTCTCTGCCTCCCGAGTCCCATCTGATCAGGAGGAAATGGGGATTTTGCAGTAACCTTCCCCTGGAGTGGGGAGGGAATGGAGATTTTACAATATCCTTCCCCTGCCATGCCCACCAAGCCATGCCATGCCCACCAAACCACACCCACAGAACCAGTAGTAAAAAAAATTGAAACCCACCACTGGTGTGTATACTGGACCTAGAAAAGGAAACAATACAATTGGCATGGAGAAAAAAACAATGGTCAGCTGCATCCAGTCCACTTCAACAGAGCCTTATGGCGAAAAAATTGCTCATTTGTGTGCATTTTTTTTTTGTACTGCTGAGGTTCACACAGAATCAACTCAGTAAAAAGAATTGTCATAAAATCTCACACCATTGACTTGTAAATGGAATTGAATCTGCAGAGTCTACATAATGATACTATCAAAAAGGGAAGTAGCTATCACATTCATATAACAAATGAGATATGAAATGACTGCTATGGCAGATGAACACCCTGGAGTTATTTTGCTTTATTCTATTCCCTGCATTTATATCTCTGGTTTCGTCTAATTTTAGGGTCCCCCTCCCCCTCCTTAAGAGAAAAGGAGACAAGGAAGTCTAACAAATAATCTTATACAGAAGCCAACAGTGTGAACACTTTTAAATCCATGGTTATGCCGGAGCTTTATTAAAACTGATTTTTCACAAACCATTCTTGTGTTTTTTTGCTGCTGCTTCTGGGGATGTCTGGTCCACCCTCCCCCCCCCACACACACACAATAGGTTGATGAATTAAAAGAAAAATAATATCTTGATCTCCTTCCTCCCTGGCTCAATTGAGGGATGCTACATGCAAATCGACTGCGATTTCTCTTCCTTTTTGCTTCTGTTAATTAGCCAGTGCTTCAAATAATCACAAGTTCCACTTAGCTGAGGTTCTGACACTCCTACCTAGCATCTAAAAGACAAGTGCCATGACAGAGAAAACCCAAGTCCTCAAAATTGCACAGGCAGCTCTTTGTATGCAGCTGCCAGAAGAATATAGTCACATGGCATTGATTGTGGTAGTGGGTTAGTAAACACAGCCTTCTGTCATGGCTCCCTGGGGATTCACACCCTGGGTTTAATTAGGGTTTCAGCATGGCAATCCTGCTTCAAAGAGACAGCCAGATAACTGCATCCAGTCTACTGACCTTGGTGTGTATATATACTGCGCGCAGACCCTCTGCCACAAACTATAGTTGTTGTGACAATCTCTTCCCTGTCCACCTTTGCCTTGTTGGTCTTTGCTGTTCTCCTGTAAATTATTAGCTATCATATACCGGTTAAACTGTGGTAGCTCTGGATTTATTATTCAACATTATTGGCCTCAAGGAAAGAATGAGACAGAACGTGTTCACATGAAGTGTTGTTAACACTCTTAAGTTCATGGAAGAAAATCATCCGATGTAAAATGATGAAGTTCTGCGATAATAGGGGTGATGATCAAACAGCTTCTCGTTTTTAAGGGGTCTAATTTGCACCTCATTTAAATGCAGATTTTACACTCGCCCTACATGTGAGGTTATGTGTGGTTTGTCATGTATGGAGCAAGTATGTACACAAAAGCATTAATAACCTCTGATCTTCGAGAAACCAAATAAATATAAATTCAAGGAGGCACCTCACGCATATTCCAGCTGACGCAAATTCCTTTGTTATGCCCAAGCATTCAGAAGTACATTTCTCTTATTTTATTTCCAAAATTCCCATAAAGTTGCTTAGCAGGAAAAGTGAAGACCAAAACTCAGAAAATTTTATTACAGCAAGGTCACTTCAGAAATGATGAAGAAACTACTGGCTGCATTATCTGTTAGCTGAGTTGATCACATTTCTTGTAATACCCAAAGAGGAACTTGTATTGAAAAATTTCATATAGGTGACACAAAATGGCAATTCAGCCTGCACTTATACAACTATACTTTGCCTTTTGAACCTCTGAAGAAATTCTTTTTGTGAATTGATTGTATGTGTACCTGAAGATGTTTTTCAATAAGAATGTAAACAATTTTTTTTCTTTTTTTTTCTTTTTTTTTTTTGATGACTTGTTTGGATAATTCACTCCATGGCAAGATGAACATTTGCAAAAACAACCCAGGTATGACAGGTGGCCTTTTCCTGAAAAAGAAAAAAAAAGAGAGACCGAGAATGAAAGATTTTTGCTTCCATGTTCATTTGCCGATGAAGTGGATTTTTCATTGTCTCCTCTTCTTTTGTAATAAAGCTATTTGAGCAATTATTACATTCTCTGAATGTGTAATGATTTCGGTGATAATTATATTCAGCGAGTCTTGAATATACAGTATATATTGGATAAATATTGCAATTTCATACATCAGGGACTTTTCAAAAAATTTCTAAATAGAAATTATATCAGACAATTGTTATTGTTTTATAAAACTTTTTTAAACACATAGATCATCAAGTTCTCCTTAAATAGATTGGTTTAAAGGGATTCATAGAATTTTTTTAAGAAAACAAACATTATATACGGGTATGAAATATTATGGGAGAAGTTTATCTATAGGATGAGTGAATCTGTCACAGACACTATATTTTCATTTTTGGGACATCTGTATTTCCACAGAGAAAGGGAAAGTCTTTTTTGTTTGTGTTAGAGAAAGAGAAGGAAGGAGTGAGGAATATCGCATGAAGAAAACACACACAAATGCACACAGACACACACACACACAAATGGCCTAGAAGAAGAATTCGGAGACTACCAAATATGCAATATGCTGCCTTGGTAGACCTTCATATGTACAGACATTGTTCCAATATATTAAGATCAGAACCAAGAGACTTTTAAAACTTTTATTATCATGCACATAACGTCTTGGGGATTGTTAGAAGTGCACTATTTAATTTCCCCACATACCTGGTCATTTATCATTATTAAAATCTATAACTAAGCAGTTCCACTGAAAAACCCAGTGGATGTTAATATGTTAGAATGGCCTGTTAAAGTTTGTCACTTACTATGTCACTAGAGTGCTAGTCAAAGTTCTTACTTATATAGTACATGCAGTGTAGGCAGACCAAATTTCCCTGGCAATTAGGTCCTTTATTTCAGTGGGACTCAAGGTTAATTTGGATACTACATTGTTATTACAGAGAATACCAGATGGAAAAATGACTCACTTCTCTTCTGTAGTAATTATACTTCGTGGGCATAGGTAATGTGGTGCCCACGGATGCCAATGTGTCAATGTGCCCAATATCTCTCTTAGGACTAGTCTGGCTCTTCGACAGTTTGTTTTGATTCTTTTAATTAAAAAAACAATAATAATGGAGTGCTGGCAAAGGAAAATGCCAACCATCAGCATTCTCTTTAGTTCCACAAATGCAACTGAGCCTCACAGGCATTCTTAGAAAATAAAAATAAAATAAATAAATAAAAACGGATGATGGTAGCAACTTTCTGCTTTATTTGGCCATCTACCCACCTGTCCAGAAAAAAGGTTTCTAGGATAGTAGAAAACATACTTAGGTGGATGGAAGTGAATGGAGATGAAATAATACCACTTTCTGATGAGTAGGTTTTGATTGACCGCAACCATGAAGACAACCATTATGAAGCAAGACAATGTATTTTATAGTTGTCATTTTGTGAATGTGCAAATAACATGATTCTAAAATAGTAAAGATGAATTGATAAGCATAAAGCTAGCCCAGTGTTTCTCAACCTTGGCAACTTTAAAATGTGTGAACTTCAACTCCCAGAATTCCCCATCCAGAAAGAAAGTCAAAAGGCAATTCTCACATCTTAAGGTCATCAAAGTTGAGAAACACCAATCTAGGTTTACCATATATAGACTGAAAATACAATCACAATTGGCAGCAAAGACATACTGAAAATTCTAACTCTTTGCTGCAACCAAACTGTCATCCCGATTTTTTTTTATTTTTATTTTTGCAGCTGAAATATGGCAGACCTGTAAGTAAATAACAGAATAACAGTGTTGGAAGAGACCTTGGAGGTCTGCTCAAGCACAAAACCCTATACCATTTCAGACAACTGGCTATCCAATTTCTTTTTTAAAACCTCCGGTGTTGGGGCACCCACAACTTCTGGAGGCAAGTCATTCCACTGATTAATCACTCTGTCAGGAAATTTCTTCTTAGTTCTGGGTTGGTTTTCTTCTTGTTGGTTTCCATTCATTGTTTCTTGTCCTTCCTTCAGGTGCTTTGAGGTTGCCCCCCCTCTTCATTCTGATCTATGCATACTTCAGCTATCAATCTTGGCCATTTTGCTTTCCTAGGATTCCTGATAGCTTTCACACAAATTACAAACAAGTAACTGCCATTATCTAAAGCTCTACGATCTGAAGATGGAAATTTTTTAATACATTCTATTTTGCCATATGCCATCCCATGGAGCCTATGTACAGTTTCAAGTTACTAGAGTTGTGACATCATTGTTTTAGCTTGCCCAGATCTCATTATCAGAAGACTGGGGGAGGTTTCCCAGCACTATTCATAAAAGCACCAGCATTACTTCTGGAAGGTCACAACTCTAGCTTCCCCTAACTCCAATTTGTACGGAATAAGCAAGTTAGCATCTCTTGAGAGCAATTGATCTCCTACTGCCATCAGTTACAAAACTTCCACTGAATTTCATGAAACTAGATGGCACTCCATATAATAGGCAATGGTGAGTGGAATTGGTGATTTCTGATTGCTCTGTATTTATGTAATATAACCATGTTTTAAATTATAACTAAGTAAAAAAAAAGTGGATTCATTCACAAACCATTGCTATCATTTTCATCAAATATCTCTCCCTCCCTCTCCCTCCCTCCCTCCCTCTCTCTCTGCATAAGTGTGTTTTACCAGATGAATTTTGAAGTCTGAAAAACAGCACTAAATAATGGGAAATATCAACAGATTTTTAAGTACCACAACATGAATTGCACCAACCAGAATAAGGATAAAGAGTGATTTGGAAACAGAAGACTGGTGAATAGTTACCCAGCTGCTACAGAAATAGCAAGATAGATATTATGTTAAAAATGAGGGGGAAGGGAGGAAAGAAAAGAAATTAAATGAAATGGATATTAGCTGGAAACATCTGTGTTCAACCACAGAGCAGAATGCATATTCAGCAGCCAGTTTATTGGCTCTTTAGAGGATGTGAATGGTGCATTGTAAATAATGACACGCCTGTAATAAATTCCCAGTAAAAAAGAGAAGGGCTCTCTGTTTGTTCCTCCCACAATTCACATTTCTGGGTCCCTGCTGTGAGTGATGATTCACAGCAGCTACAGATTTCTGTTTTCAAAAATGCTATTGTATACTCCAGGGCTTTCATTAAGTTTTACACTAGCAGGGGGAATTTAAAACTTGAGAAGGGGTGGGAGAAAGAGGGCTGACAGACCCTATAGTGGGAGATTCATTTAATACTCAAGTGTACTGCACTGATAAATGTGATCAGAGAGGACACGTCAAAAGTCAGGCTGGAGCTGCGTTCTTTAGCTTCAAAGAATGGCACATGAAATCTTCCACATCTATAAAGAAAGAGCAAGTCTAAAAGATTTGGGTGGGGTGAAGAAACTGGCTGAAAGAACAAGGAGAGAATGCTGTCCCAAATTGTTACAACAGAGTATATATTTGGCTAGGGCCCACTCTCACCCGTTCCCTGGCACTGCACTTTTAATTTGTGCCCCTGAGAAAATGGAGGCTAGCTATATTACCATTTCCAATCAAGGTCCAGGCCAGTGTTCTGCTCCTGCTCTGCCCTAATCCAAAATGAAGTTGAAAGAAAGATCTCACTGGAGATAAAATATCTTTCCTGTCAAGCTGGCTATCAAAACACGGGTGCAGACAAATCTTCCTTTCCTTCCCCATTTGGGGAATTCCTACAACATCATTTTGGTAGAAAGTTGTCCCAGCATCATCTTTATGCCAGGTCTTTCACCTCAAGACATGATTTTATATTCAGCTGACATCATTTCAGCCAAACAGTTGTTGCAAAACACACTAATGAGATGAGATTCTGGCAGATTCGCTGCCTTCTCAATTCCAGAGTTGTACAAATAGTGTGTTGTGGATCTTCTTTTACACTTGTAGGCAAATATTTCTTCTGCCTTCCAAGAAAAAGAATTGCCCTGGTGACAATTGGTTCCAACGCTACCAAGTATCTGCCAAAGCTGCCAAATCTCATTCATTTATAAGGAGATACTTGACATTAAATTATAGGTATTTTTCAAACACAGGGCTCAGTTGTTTTTGGTCTAGCATGAGCTTTTGGGATTTCAACATGGGTCATATAAACTTGCATTGCATTTGGTCTTTTGTATTTTAAGACTGTTCTTAGTATTTTCTTGAAAATTCAGTGATTGACATTCATCCCTATGGATGTTTTTAGACTAGTCAAAGGAAGAGACAGTGGAACAAGGAGACCACATTAGCACTTTCCAAACTTAACGTTATCAAAGAATGAATCTAGCAGGACATGGGCTTCTTTGCAGAATTTGAGTGCATCAGTGGACACTACACATTTTGTGTCAATGTGTGCATATAACAAGCATGCACCTCATTTAGGATGTTATACCATCATCGGGACTCTAGAGATTTGAAGAGTTCAGTCCTCTGCAGCCACATCTAATCCGGTCTGAATTTCAATTCAGTTCTAATTGTCAATTCAATCTGGTAAAGATTGCCAAATCAATTTTAATTAGTTTTTCAATCAGTTTGAAAAAGAGGCCTTTTCACATGTGGAGAAGGACTTTCACATTGTTTAATTGATTCAAGTACATCAGTAATTGATCTGAATCAGCCATCTGATTTTAAGTAGACAATTCAGTTCAGCGCTTCAGTCAAATAGACTTTGAATTTAAATGATCCTATGTTATGACATCTGGGCATAAAGTTTAGTTTCCCTTGCCATGTAGATCTTCCCACTTGTATAAAGAGTGTCTGCATCTGTTCCAACTGTTTTATTAATGCCAAAATGAGACAAAAAAAATAATAGCTAAAAGAGTCAGACTAGTGGCCTAGCAAATCGTATGATATTATTAGCCAAGCACCAGATACAATGTGCTGCATATATTTTTTTTCCTTTCCTTATTCCCAAAGTGTAAACATCTACTTAGTAAAAAAACAACAACACCATAATATCTGCACAAAATTCTTCCAAAGAAAAAAAGTATTTTAGGAGAAAATAACAGAAATGAAATATATGCACTTGTTTTTTTCTTATTCATTGAATACGCCGCTAAATCTTTTTATTCAATCAGATTTCTTCTTTATCCAAGAAAGTGAGCCAAGCCACATGGTGAAAGCAAGACAACCCCCACCATCCCCTCAGGGAGCAGGTGCTATTGATTACAGGATTTCCACTGATCTTAAATGTATTTAATTTCACACAGGTCCTATTGATTTTCAAGCAAATGTGTTTAGCATCTGCACTGCCAATTGTCCTTAGAATTTCAATTTGTATGAGTTGTGGATTGGCTTTTTATAAGAGTGCCAGTTCCTCACAGTAATGTTTTTATTTTATGTTTTTAAACAACATAAACAATGAAAAGGTCTTAGTAAAAGGAAAACAGGGGTTAAAATCAGGCATTAAAAACTGCAATCTTTCGCACTTGCATCGTTGTCAGAATTAAGAATATTTTCCTCTTATTGCACAGGTAATTATAGCTCTTTTTGTGGGAGTATAGCCTCTACAAGTAGTACTTTTTAAACTTTAAATTACTCTACTGTTTTTCTGATTCTGAAGTATCTAAGGTAAGTTAAGAAGCTCAAACCTTATTTAAATGTAGTAGACTGAATACAGATGCCCACTGTTGTGGATAATTCTCTTTTCTAAGTCAGGATATTAACTTTGCAGATTTGCTTATCTCCCTAGGCTGCTTATTTAGTAAAAGATAGGTTGAAAAAAGTAGTTGTAGTCCATTCTAAGTCAAATGATTGAACAATGGACATACTTTAAAAATCTGAATAATACATGTCCCCATAAGTCCTGCTCTGTCTCCTCACCATGTTGTGGTATAGTGGGATTTATTCCTAGCAGAGGAAAATTAAGAGTACAGGGAATGTTCACCATAAGTATATACTCCCAGCAGGGTTAATCGAGGTATCAAGATTATCCCAGCTGTTCAGCTAAAGGCAAGCAGGTGCCTATATAGAAGGAATTAACTGGGAAGAGAAAAGTAAGTAGCATGAGGAACACTCAGTTGCAATGGAAAATGAAATGAATCAACTACATCAGTGATGGCTAGCCTTTTCTGGACGAAGTGCCCAGCGTGCGTGCACCTGTGTGAGCCCGAACCCCCAAAATGCAATGCATGCATGGCCCCGTGCATGCCCCCTGCCCCCCACGCATGCATGTGTGGTCCCCACATGTGCCACAATCCGTGCATGCGCATGTGGGCCCCCCCGCATGTGCCACACCTCCTGTGCATGCAAGACAGAAACCTGAAGACCAGCTGGCCAGCGGGAGGTGCATGCACATGCATGGCAGAGCTGAACTGGGGCGACGGCTCACATGCCCACATAGGGAGTGCTGCTTGCTACCTCTGGTACGCGTGCCATAGGTTCGCCATTACGGAACTACACACTGACATTTTGTGTAGCAGTGAATTGAAATGAACTGGAATTGAACACTTGCAGTGAGAAAAATCATACTATTACAACTCAACACAAACACACAAATAAGTATGTTTATATTTGTAAAGACATCAAAGAGGGAAGAGACCAAAAAATACAAAGTTTTCCAAAAGTCCCCCAAACTCAAAAAGAGATTCAAATTGGTATGCTAAAGGACATCAATGAGTACATTGTAATTGGTTCAATAATAAAACATAGATGGAAGGAGTATACTAAAACTCTGCATAGTAGATATATCAACATTTGGGTTAATTTATAAGATTAACTGTCTTTTTACAAAAACCTGACCTTCTAGTTGATGGAGTTAGATTAGCACCCTGGTCATTTCCAAGTCAAAAGGCTACAGAAATATGGGAAGCAACAAAAGAAGTATCTAATCAAACAATGCTAGAAAATCTGAAGAGCAGAGGTAAAATCCAATTTTTTTCTCTACCGGTTCTGTGGGCGTGGCATGGTGGGTGTGACAGGGGAAGGATATTGCAAAATCTCCTTTCCCACTCCACTCCAGGGGAAGGATACTGCAAAAGGAGCCTGGATAGCTCAGCAGACTAATGCATTGTAATTTAATTCCAGCTGTCTGCAATTAGTAAGTTCAAATCTTATTTATTTATTTAAACAAACAAACAAACAAACAAATAAATAAATAAATAAATAAACTGGGTCCTCATTTTACCCACCTTAGAAAGGATGGAAGGCTGAGTCGACTTTGAGCCTGGTGAGAATTGAACTCGCAGTAATTGCCGGCAACTGGATGTTAAATGCTGCCTTAGTAGCAGGCTCTTGTCAGAATCTTGCCAGGCTCAAGGTTGACTCAGCCTTCCATCCTTTCTAAGGTAGGTAAATTGAGGACCCAGTTTGTGGGGGCAATAAACTGACTTTGTATAAAATATACAAAAGTATGAAAGCTATTGCTTAACGCATTGTAAGCTAGCCTGAGTCTTCGGAGAAGGGCGGCATATAAAAAATAAAAAAATAATATTTATTTATTTAAACAAACAAATAAATAAATAAATAAGATTCGAACCGGAAAAGGGCGGCATATAAATCAAATTTAAAAAAAAAATCCCCATCCCTTCCACTCCTAGGGGAAGGATATTGCAAAATCTCCATTCCCACCCCACTCTGGGGCCAGCCAGAGGTGGCATTTGCCAGTTCTCTGAACTACTCAAAATTTCTGCTACCGGTTCTCCAGAACTTGTTAGAACCTGCTGGATTTCACCCCTGCTGATGAGCAATACAGTGGCCACCTGTTTGGAAGAAGTCAGTCTCTGTATAAGAACCAAATATGCTAACAAAATAATATTTAGTATCATCAAATGCAGATTATAGCCCTACATGAAAAGAAGATATCAGATGTTTAAATTTAGTTTAGAAAAAACCAAGGAACAAGAGATGTTATTGCTAATGCAGAGTCGATAACTAAGAAAGCCAAAGAACCCCCCAAAAGAAGTCAATTATGTGCTTCATAATGTTATAGGGGCCTTCAACTGTATCAGTCAAGTGGAACTGTGGAATGTCATGAAGACAATGGGAAACCCAGAACTTCTAATGGTCCTCATGAAAAAATATGCAGGACAGGAAGCCACAGTCCATGGAACAGGAATAAAACAAGCTAGCTCCAGGTTAGCAAAGAAGTGAAACAAGAATGTAGAATCTATCCTTTATTCAAACTAAATATTAAATGCTAAATATATTAAGGAAGGGTGGATCAGTGGATTATTTCTCCTCTTACACTTTATGGAAGCAAAAATTGGACTTTAAAGAAGTAGGATAGAAAAAGTATTGATGTGTTTGTACACTGGTGTTGGAAAAGTTTCCTGAAAATACCACGGATACCCAAGAAAACAAACAAATGAATTTTAGAATAACTGAATCTAAGTGTTTACTTGAAACCTAAATGACTAGGCTCCAATGATTATATTTGAGACATGTTATACAGACACCTACTTACCAGGAGATGTTTACAATGCTGGGAAAGATAAGAGGAGGAAGAAAAAGAACAGGAGAATAGACTTGATTACAATGGCAGTAAGTGCACTGTTGGAAGATCTGAAGGGCCAAGCTGAGGACAAAATATCCTGAAGAAGATCTAGCTATATAGTCACTAAGCATCAACATTGACTTGATGATGTGTAATCAATCAAAGAAAGTATGAAACTTGTCTTCAGATATTTTAAGTACCTTTCTGCAGCTATACTGCTGATTAAATAGAAGGTAAATTATTACTAGCCTCTATAGCTGTGTTGTAAGACCTATACACCTCACTAACTGACTGGAACCAATTTTCTTCCTTTAAGGAACCTTGAAGCTCAGTTACACAAATCCTGGAATCATAGGAGCTTTTACTATTTCTCATTTATTCTGTCCATAAATGTTTGTTGAGTATTTCAAAAGGTTCAAATACTGTTTATGGGTTGCACACTTGAAATTAAATTCATACAATTATTATTTAAATTGTCAAAGAAAGAAAGGAACCATACATTTTGGTGGAAATGGCTTTTAGGTATTTAGGTAACATGCTGAAATCCTAATGTTCAGCTTCAATTTCAAATTCCCACCATTAATGAAGAACTATGGATTCCATGGGAAATTTGTGGTACAATGTTGGCAGTTCTTTTGTTCTAAGAGTCAGAATCTATTAAGGACTACAATGAGGATTAAGAATGCAATATTTGAAAATGGTGGGGCATTGAACTGTGGTTGAACACACCATCCTGGCCCTAGTTGGAAACCCATCTTCTGTTATAAAGTAATAGCCATTGTCAATAGGGGAAGGGGAAATGTTGTAGTGTAGCCCTCACTACTCTATAGCAATTACAAATGCCAAAGTCAGTTTGTTGGGAGTAAGAGTCTCATTATCAACCACTATTATGTGGGGTTATGCAGGGTTTAGTACTCTCTCCACTGCTATTTAACAACTACATAAAGTCACTAGGTGAGATCTTTCATTGCTGTAGGGTGAGGTATCATCAGTATGTTCCATCTCTATTTCATCTACTGCATTAGGTGCTAGTTTAGCCCTGCATGGCATGGGATCAAGTTATCTGAAGGACTATGTCTTCCCAATCACCTCTATTCATCCTATCAGATCAAACAGGAGGGGTACACTATGAGCCCCATCTACTAAGGAATTCCATCTGGATCTGCTTTAGGGCCCACTACTAAGGAATTCCATCCTTTTTTGCTTTGGGGCCCACTCATCGTTCCCCTGAGGTGAGGCTGGCCCCATCCCGCCCCCAAAATGTGGTCTTTCCAACAACCTTGAGGATCATATGATGAGCTGGCAAGGTGCTGCATGATGTCAAGTGATGATTATCTATGGAAATTCTCAGTCATTCAGATTATGGTTGTCCAAAAGGTGCTTTTTCAAGAGGACTTTCTCAGAACTGAAGAAGCTTCTTGAATGAGAAGCAAAATGTCTTCAAGGAAAAACAAAGAAAGCCCAGATGCCTCTTGAAAAAGCATATTTGAGTCAAGTGATTATTGTTCTCCCAAAATCTTGGATTTTTTCTGTTTTTTTTTTCTTCATTTAAGTTTGAGTGTTTTATGGGTTTATTATTATGTTTTGTATGCCAGCCAGAGTCACATTTTGTGAGATAAATAAATACATTATCTATAGGAACATAAAATCAGGACTTACATGTTTTAAAGCACTAGTGACCTGAAACTTCCCCTTCATCTCTTTGTAGATGTCTTCTCTTGGGCCTGCTACTCATTCTGCCTTCCTGATTATCTGCCCCCAAAATGAAGTTGTCCTTTTTTTCTCTGTCTCTGAATGACTTCCTGCAAACTGAGATGGACATTAGCAAAGTGGAGGTAAGACCACTCAGGAACAACATATTCCTTGACATTGCTAAACTACCATTGAAGGCCCTGAGAAGAAAAGAACAATTCTGCTGCTAGAATCTCATACAAATAAACATAGAAATGTACTTCAAGTCCATGGAAATTTGCTTCAAAAATATTCATACTCTTTTTCCTTCTTTGTTTTTACTGCAGCTTCAGGCATGCTTCATCTGTGATTAATTTCTTATACAGTCCAGCAAGAAACAGTGTGACAAACACACGCATATATTTTCTCCATACATCCTTTGCACAAAATACCTCCAATAATCTGGGTGGCCCATCTCATGGAAAAATCCAGAAAATCTATAGGGAAAATTCATCAAATGTGAAATATCCTTCAGGGAACCAGGATTTATAAAGAATAACTGAATGGATAGGTCTTACCCCCCACCCCTGCAGTGAACATAAAATCAGGTTTGGTGTTAAATTAGTAGCAGTAGGCATCTGGCAAGAACTACACCTCATCCAAGGGCAGACCCAAGACCACTATCTCCTATAGATCCAGATGTTCCCAAAGTCCTGCCAAATACTAGCATATTTTATGTCAGTCGATATGGGCAATAGAAAAAGTTTTGCCTTGATTTACTAGAAAGTAAATTAGCCCTATCTTGAATTCAGAAACTATTTTCCAAATAAACATAGATCAGGTCAGGCCATATGATTTTTCTTGTGATGTTTCGAACTTTTAAGTTTTATTTCATCAAACAAAAATTACAAATTTGAACAAACAAAATGAAAAAAAAAATAATTGTGACAGGGACAATAGGGACGTTAGTGCACTTATGTATGGCCCAGGGGTGAGTTCTACTTAACTTTACTACTCATTCTCAATGGGGCCGCGCATGTGCTAGCTCTTCTACGCATGTGCAGAAGCTTCTGCACATGCGCAGAAGCGTTCTGATAACATCAGGATCGGTGGATGGAGTCTCCCGCCGGTTTTACTACCGGTTCTATAGAACCGGTGCAAACCGGGGGCAACTCACCACTAGTATGGTCCCTTAGGAATCTTTTAAATATGGGATGAGGTCTACAGAAGTTAAGTTAGAATTAAAACTATGAAAGTTAGTAGTTGAGACAACTGAATTGGGTAAAATATGCCAGACTTTGACAACTGATTACAAAAACGGATTTTTTTACAATCAAGTTTAAAGTGTTTTACATTAAGTTTCAAACAGTTATTAACACACGTTACATTACAATTAAAACTAAAAAAGTCATTTATAGATAAAACGTTACTATGTACAATTTTGTATGCAATATCTAAATGTGACCGGAAACATCACAGTTCTAATTTATCCAAACCAAGAATTTTAAGCATAGGGTAAAAAATAAAGGCTGGGTGCCAAAGAATTGAGGCCCTTGAACTATGGTGCTGGAGAAGACTCCTATGAGTCCCTTGGACTGCAAGGCGATCAAACTGGTCAGTCCTAAAGGAGATTAACCCTGACTGCTCTTTAGAAGGCCAGGTCCTGAAGATGAAACTCAAATACTTTGGCCATCTAATGAGAAGGAAGGACTCACTGGAGAAGAGACTAATGCTGGGAAAGATTGAGGGCAAAAGAAGAATGGGACAACAGAGAATGAGATGGCTTGATGGAGTCACTGAAGCAGTAGGCGTGAGCTTAAATGGGCTTCAGAGGATGGTAGAGGACAGGAAGGCCTGGAGGAACATTGTCCATGGGGTCACGATGGGTCGGACACGACAACAAGCACAGGGTATTCTATTACAGAAGGATGCAAAACTTTTCTTGTAAAGTACTTCTGTCCAATACGTAATAAGGATTGCAAACAGTTGAACAATATTTTAGGATTGGCCTAAAGTATGTTTTGTAAGTTGTAGTGAACAATACAATATTTCCAAAGGATATTTCCATACTCACCTCACTCTTATGTCCAGAATGCCACACTGATTGTTCTGTACTAATTATTCTGGAAACTCTGGTGCTAATCATACCCCATTCAAATATTTCAGCGGCCCAATAGATTCTTAAGCATTGAGCTCAAAAGGAGAGACTAAAAATTAAACATTCCCTTGTTTTTTTTCTTCTGAGCTGAAGCAGGCATTTTCAAAGAAAAGATAGGAGCCTTTATTTTCATTTAAAAGTAAGACTAAGTTCCAACTGTGCAACATATTGCCAGCTTTAGGGTGATTTACTTTCTGCTATACGTAAAATAATAAATCATTCACCATTTTCTAGGCTTGCTTCTTCAACATTCATCTCAGCTACTACAAATCCCTTTGTTAAACCCATTTGCTTGCCAGTTGCATAATGAATTATAGATTAATTACTCAATAACAATTATAGAGGTGATATGTGACTGAGGATTCACACTCACACATTTTGGTTAAGTTAAACATAGATATTCAGTTTCATTGTTGCTTTAGAATGAGGACCTCCATATGATATGATAATAAAACAAGACTGTGATGACAGTCATATGACTTTCATTATGCTGAAGGAATATACAAGAAAGGCAGATTTTCACCATCATTGAGAAAATGAATAGTTTCTCTTCTTAAATGTACAATTTTCTTCATAAGCTTCATTTCCCCAATATTCTTAACTATTTGAAATAAGGAGTTCAACAGGTTAAATACATTAAACACCCATTCTAATCAGAGCAAATGGGTAAATTCTCATATTCCATTAAAAATGATACCACTTTGATTGCCATAAAGGAATTTACCAGTCATTCTCTTTATTGTGGTTTAATATGTGTAATCTAGACAAAAGGCCTGTGATTCTGTGATTGCAAGTAAAGCAAAAGATAAATTTAACTGAAATTCTTGAAATAATTTTGGGCCAAAACAAGAAGGGGAGCTAATATTAGGACTAAAAGATCTGGCCTACAAAAATCTGGATGATTTATGCTTTTTCGTTGAACAGAACTAGCAACCACTGAGTGAAAGATTTTATTACATGGCAGGAAAAATAGGGAGGGAAAATTGCTTAAATAATTCTTTTGATCATTTTTCACTTAAATGTGTTTTTTTCTAAAGAAACTTTATCAGATGCTGTATTTTCTGAGTACTTTGTAGTGAAAAATAAAATACAGAGGGAAGAATCAAGTTATTCAATGTATTATTGGATACAATCTAACTATTTATTGGCAGGCAGTCATTCATCCAAAAGCTGAATTCCTCTGTTTGGCACTTAAAGCAGAGGTAATCTACTTTTTTGGCTAGCAAAAACAGCACCGCAGCACCGACTTAACAATTACAATTGGGATTGGAATCTCAGTCATTGCACAAAGTGGTTTTAAGCAAGATGCCCATGTTACTGCCTCACTCAACGACTACAATCATGGCATTCCATATTGTGGTGGTTAAGCAATCTCCAGAGTTGTTAAGTGAATGGAACAAAAGAACTGCCTGCTGAAGTATTTCAGCTCCATGCAGAACTGAAATCCTCTTGTCAGGTAATCTTTTCACTCTGAAACAGTGGTTCTTCGTCTTTGGACCATCTTGCTACCAGAGATTAGGACAGCCCCTTTCTCTTATAATTAGGAGGAAAATTAAAAATTGTGGTATTCCGGCATGCATTTGGTCCTCAGTGTGTCTTGATGTTTCTTTCCTATTTAATTTTTGTTTGGAATTTATATTATGGTTTTAACTATGTACCTCAGTTACATTGTTCATTGAGTCCTTATTGATTGAGATGGCTTATAAATACAGTAAAGATGTAAATTCAATAAATTCCTTGCAACCCCAGTTTGTGGGGTAAAAAAGCAAAGCAGAACAAAAGAATACCAAATACATATGAATCCCAAACACAGTATTTCCAGATCCTAATCAAAACTGCATATACCCTTGCTCTGGTTGAACACCTAGTATTAATAGGTCATTGCCCTCCAAAGCTTGCCTCTGGTGTGTCTTTGCTGGGATTGTCCTGACGTTTCCAGTCTAAGAAATGATTTCATTCCTGATGTTGCTACAAGACAAAGCTGTTCACATTTTCCCCCTATGCCAAATAGATGGATATGAAAGCTTTTGGATTGTTTCATTTTCCCCACGGTAATACAACATTGTCTTTTGCCTTGCACTTTACAGGGCTTTGCTGTAAGTAGAGTGATAGTGGCCATTTGCAAGCCAAATGCAGAAAAGTGGGAGAGGTTAAGAGAGATGGGTTGGGGAGCAATCTTTCTATTTACCCATTTTTGCCAATCACTATGAATTGAGTGTCTTTAGATCAGTGCAAGACATAATATGAACATCAGGATGTCCGATGTTTCCCCATCTGAGGAATGAATGAATATGTATGTATTGTATGTATTCATTATCCCAAGTTCTTAAAATTCCTGTGGCTTTTCTAAAATATTATTTTCTCCAGATATTGTCAATGTGAATGAGCCAAGTAAAGGACATGCCAGTCCAAGAAGATGTAATGCAACATAGTGGATTTTTATATACCATCCCTCATGCTGAATGCCACAAAAGAATTCACAGGGACAGAAATCTAATACTTTACAGAGCTAGGTACAGCAATTCCCAGAATGGCAGAAACAGAAAATGACATATGGAAATGTAGCCCAGAAAAAGGAAGTGCTGCAATTTAAAAGGCAGTAAAGATGCAGGTAAATATCCTTGGGGAGAAATCGAAGTGACGGATGCAGCAATAGTGTTCTGTGTCAATCGGAAACAAAGACAACAACAACTGATGAGCAGAATTAACTTAGAGACACAAGTGATTGCTAGCAGGTAGGCTAACCTTTGAGCATCAAGCTCATTCCAGGGAGCAAAGTGAGAGTTGGTACCTTGTTAGTACCAAACTGCCTCTTTCTCAACACTACTACACTCTTCCTGAGTCTTCCTAAGAATCAGGCATGCTAAATAGCCATTGAATGCAATTGTCTTCTACTGACAGAGATGCAAACTGGCCAGGATATCACCAGGATAACATATTCTATCTTGCAAGCCAATGATCCAAGTTCTCAAAAGCTAAAGAACTAGTATGATAGAGTTGGGTTTGCAACACATTTTGATAAAAATATGCGCTAGAGGGTTGACCAAGGAATCATTCTTCTTTGGGGAAGAGGAAGCTGGGCTATCCAGTAGAGCAGTGATGGTTAACCTTTTGGGTGCTGAGTACCCAAAGAGCATGCATGCGCGAATGCAAGCACGCATGCTGGAAACCACAAAAAATGCAATGCAAGCACCCAGTGTTGTGGCCCCGCCCTCTGAGCCTGTCCCATTGGAGGAAGAAAGCTCCGAGCATGAGGAAGAGGAGTCAGCCAGGCCTCCCTCTCCAGGCCCCTCCCCTCTGGCACTGTCTCAGGTGCGGCCGAGGGAGAGGAGATTAGCAGGGAGACAGGTGTCTCGGATGAGAGTGAAGGAGAGACATCATTCCTGGACGCACGCCTCCGAAGGCGTGATAAACGATTGCAGCAGCTCAGGAGGCGTGCTAGGGATTAGAACTGAGTCACTGGACCACACCCCAGAGACTATATAATAGAGGGTGGTGGCCAGTGATCCCTGTGAGGAACAAAAATAAACCTTGGATAGTCACTAAAGCCTCGTCCGAAACTGCTGAGAGTAATATTTATTTTTGTTGGACTCTTGTACGCTGAGTATATTATCTTTCTGTTTCTGTGGAAATAAAACACTTGGCAGACGGTGTGTATATCTTTGCCAAGTTGGAGATAAAGACCTGGGTGTGTGCTAAGTGCTTCCTTAACCCTCGGCTGGCTGTGTTTGTGTGTGTGTGTGGACGGGGACAGATCACCCACCTTGAGTGCCATTTGGGAACTCAGCAATTAATACAGCAAAGGAAGAGTGTTTGTTTTGGGGCAGGTGGGGTTTGTTTGTTTGCTTCTAGTTTTTGCTTCTGGAAAAAACACTGGGAAGATCCAAAATTGCACAGTATATCTGAGGTATAATAAATGCAGCTAAGAGGGCACATGCTGCTCCTCTGGACACCATTGTGGCTTTCACATTCAGGGTGCAGATTTTTTTTTTTTAAGTTTGGAGAGTTTAAGGAGCAAAATGAATGCCTTAAACTTAGCCTTGAGCACTTTATCCTTAAAATCACTGAGCCTCTGAATGATTCATGTCCCACCTGGTAAAAAGTCTAAGGAAGCTCATGAAGAAACAGAATTTTTGCACTATAGATAGTCCTCGACTTACAACAGTTCATTTTGTGCCCATTCAAAGTTACAAAGGCACTGAAAAAAGTGGCTAATGACCGTTTTTCACAGTTATGACCTTTGTAGTATCCCCATAATCACATGATCAACATTCAGATGCTTGGCAACTGGTTCATACTTATGACCGTTGCTGTGTGCCAAGGTCATGTGATCCCCTTTTGTGACCTTCTGGCAAGTAAAGTCAATGAGGAAACAAGATTCACTTAACAACTGAGTTACTAACTAATCAACTGCAGCAATTCACTTAACAACTGTGGCAAGAGAGGTCATAAAATGAGGCAAAATTCATTTAACAAATGTCTCACCCAAGAACATGTTAAGGAATAACCCTTGGGTAGCAAGAGTGTGCACATGAAAGCGGTTAAGAGTAGTTATGAATAAGCACAGTCATCACATAGATACACTGAGTCGTGTTATAGTTTACACAGTCCAATAAACAAAGTCTTCATACCAGTCGTATTAATCATACACAGTAACCAATTATTCTAGAGTTGCAAACATTAAGACAGTAAGTCAGATAGAGATATCAGAGAGCAAGAACAAAAAAGAGAACAAGCCATGTTTCTAGCTCCCTCTTAAGGACATTGGCAATAGAACTAACCAATCAGTACACAGTATGATGCAATACAGCAGTCTTAAAGCTATACAATACAATGCAAACATACATTGATGGTTTATATATTGCCACCCCAACAAGTTAGGTCATAGTCATATTCCTAACAGAACATAAATGTTGGGCTCCATTGTGGTTGTAAGTCGAGGACTAGCTGTACTAGTTTAGGTGATCTTTTTGACTTATGGATGCCATATGGGTGTGAGCTCCAGCCCCAAATAGCAATTTTCCAGGGACATCTCCAAAACGTGGAAATCAACAGAGACATTTTTCCACATCATAGAGATGTGAGAAAAATTCACATCACTATGGAATACACTCACCTTCTGCTGAACATGGAGAGATCATTTTGGTAAAAAAAAAAAAAATAGATAACTAAATTTTGCATCATTTCCACATTAAGATAAGGCAAGAACGCAAAAGTTCCTCCATCATGTTTTACTGCACACAAAATTATAAAGCCTGTCCTAAATAGTTATTATTTTGGAATGCAATCAGGGAGTTATGTTTTTGAGTGAATTCCTTAGAGCAGTAAGCATTTTTTTTCCAGGCTTCCAAAGTCAGGGTATTTTAACAAATAATGAGTAGCAATCTCTTCACATTTATGAGAGATCCAAAGCACTTATTCTGAATTGTTTTCAAAGTTTGTAAAGCCCTTCTGGCTACATGGCTCCAGAGAAACAGATTTTTAGTTTAGCTAACTTTCTTCTGCAAATAATTTCCAGTCTTTCCAGAATGTCAGCTCAACCATTATGAGAACATCAAGGGTATACAGTAAACATTACTATGATTTGACTATTACAGATGACTTGTTTTTCAGAATCATGCCAATGCTCTTCCCTATATTTTTTTTACTCTACACCAAACAGATTTTCTTGTTTTCTGGCATTTTATATTCAAATCTAAATCATTGGAGTATTTAACTTTGCGAGTCTGATTCCCTGAGACATCTATATTATGCTTATTTATTACAGTCTTAATGTTAGGACATCAATGTCCTACTTTGGCACCTTATTAATATTTCTCTCACGAGTTGCTAATTCAGTAATAGCTAAAGTATCCTGGACAAAATAAAAGGATTAACTTTTTAAATAATTATTGACTTGCTTTTTACAGTGGATTTACAGAGACATTGTCTATTAGGACTACTTCTAGCTGCCCCAGTTACATCATGTCAGTGAGAAGAGGGCAAACAGTTCTTAGATGATGATGATGATGATGATGATTATTATTATTATTATTACTTGATAGATATGGATAAAACATCCATTCTGTTATGTCTTTTCCCCTATTAAGGGGGAAAAGACAGGTAATCAGAATCTGTTATATACCATGAGGTACTCCAAGAAGATGAACATTTGTACTGGGAAGAAAGAGATAAATATAGCAGTTTGGTGGCACAGTGGTTAGGGTACAGTACTGCAGGCTACTTCTGCTGACTGCAGTTCCAAAGTTCGATTCTCACCAGCTCAAGGTTGACTTAGCCTTCCATTCTTCCGAGGTCGGTAAAATGAGGACCCAGGGGCAATATGCTGACTCTGTAAACCACTTAGAGAGGGCTGTAAAGCACTGTGGAGCAGTATATAAGTCTAAGTGCTATTGCTATAAATGTTATCACTACCTTTAAAGGGATATTTTGTGTATGAAAGTACTTAATACGATGATATCAAGGTTATGACATACAGAATGATCACAATAAACTTTACAAATGTTTAAGATTTGAAACATTTCGTATATGATGCCTTATTAATCTTTGCAGCAACCATTTAAGGCCCATAGTCCTTTTCTCTCAGCTCACTGGGTTGTTGTTGTGGGGAAACAAATAGGAGGAAAGCATATTAGTAGTTCACTGCCTTGAGTTATTTATCAGAATAATAAAGGAGAACTCTAAATAAATAAATATAGCAATTGTCTCATCAATGAGTATTTCCTAAAACAGAAATGTAGCCCTGTTTAGACCCATAATTCTGAATGGTATATCTGGGCTTACAGAAACTCTCAGTAACCATATAAGACATTTCAATAATTTCAATTTCTCCTTGTCACTTGTTAACTTTAAGGAGCTACATTTGTTTTTGTGAAGTGTTTTAGTTTCCGAACTAAAAACTCAGATACAGTAGAATTCCATTTCCAAAATAATAGATATTAGATCAGAAAGGGACAGAGTGTTATAGGTAACACTACAACAAAGTCCCAGGAACATTGCAGGTTCTATCTTTAGATACTTGGCCACCTAAAAATCCATGACAGAAGCAAAGGTTTGGTCAATACATTACAGTTATGTTGGGAAACTGCCAGGTAGTCTGAAGGTGGGGGGAGGGGTCAGGCAAGTGCTTAGCTTAGACTCATTGCAGAGCTGCAAAAATCATAACCTTGGCCTCCCCCAAGATCCATGAGGTCTTACCTGGTGATCCTAGGTGAAGTCTAGTAGTCTATGAAGATTCTTGCAATCTAGGTAGAGAACAATAAAGTTGCTTGCTTTAGCTATTTATGAGTGGCTCTAGTTGCTTGCACCTGGCAAGTTATTTTTATATTCATGTTTATTTGCAATAAAATGTAGTTTTCATTCTAGGAATTCTTACCTTCCACCACCCACCAAACTTGGGAAAGCTGCCTTATACATAAGAATGTATATTCATACTTTAAATATCTAGTATCGCACATTATAACTATGCTGTAGGTAGTCTTTGACTTAACTAGGGTTGGAACTTCCATTGCTAAGCAATGTGATCATTAAGTGAGTTGTACCTGATTTTACAATCTTTTTTTTTTTTTTTTTTTTTTTGGCCATGTTCCTTAAGCAAATCTGGCAAATCTTCCCTCATTGATTTTGCTTGTGGGAAGCTCCTGGGAAAGATTACAAATGGTGATCCCAGGATCCCAGGATGCTGCAGCTGTTGGCAGTATGTCAGTTGCTAAACACCTAAATTTTGATCATCTGACCATTGGGGTACTGCAACAGTTGTAAGTGCGAGGACCATCATAAATTACTTTTATCAGCACCATCATAATTTCAAATGATTGTTAAATGTATGGTCATAAGTCAAGATCTACCTGCATTCTTAAATTCTCTCATACAGTTCTAAGCAAAATGCCATGTTTAAACCATTTAAAAGACGCTGACTTTTCATTCCACAGCTTTGTCATCCCACTTGCAATTCAGTTACTGCTGAGTCCTGTTACCTATTAATATCCCAAATTTGTTGGACTATAAATTATATAAGTTTTATTTTATCTGTTTAAAATTTCAGTAATTACTCCATCACTTTTTCAAGAGCTTTGGATATATAAGCAATTACACAGAATACTTTGTCAAGTGAATTGTATAATAAAACAGGCTTAGACTTGTAGTAGACTATACTACTCCATAAGTATATTTCCACACCGTTAATATACTTTCTTTCATTACAAGAGATACACTTCATATTAGTTATCTGGTATTGTTAGCAATGAAATTGCAGGTACATGAAAGCTGATTTATGTGAAATAATTGATATGACATTGCAGCAACAAAGAAACAAATTGTATTCCTATTTTCTGCAGCTGCGGAACTGCCATGAAATCTGATCCATTCTAAATTGTAACAAGCTCTTGCCTCTCACTAGCACAGGTGTGCTTGTGTTTGCATATCTGATCAATTGTGTATAATATAAACAACTGATTTCTATTTTCCCCCCATCACAATGGGATATATTGTCCTGTATTGTAGGCATCCCACTGAGAATCTGGATCCCTAACAAAGGGAGACAAAGGTAGTAGAAGTAGCAATCTGTAGGAGATTATTATTTAAACACACTTACTTGGCGCAGCAAGCATTCTTTTTTTCATTTGAAACTTCCCAAAGTGAATTTATACCTACATTACTACAAATTACCTACAGGTAGTCCTCGATTTACAACATTTCATATAGTGACTGTCCCAAGTTACAACAGCACTGAAAAAAAGTGACCTATGATCATTTTTCATACTTTATAACCATTGCAGCATCCTCACGCTCATGTCATTTACATCTGGATGCTTGACCACGGGTTCATATTTATGGTGGTTGCAGTGCCCCAGGGTCATGTGATCATCTTTACAATCTTCTGACAAGCAAAGTCAATGGGGAAGCCAGATTCACTTCAAAAGCATGTTACTAGTACTAGCACTAGCACTTAGATTTATATACCACTTCATAGTGCTTTACAGGCCTCTCTAAACGGTTTACAGAGTCAGCATATTGCCCCCAACAATCTGGGTCCTCATTCGACCCACCATGGAAGGATGGAAGGCTGAGTCAACCTTGAACCTGCTGAGATTTGAACTGCCAAATTGCAAACAGCGAGTAGTCAGCAGGAGTAGCCTGCAGTACTGCATTCTAACCACTGAGCCACCATGGCTCATTACTTAACAACTGCAGGGATTCACTTAACTGTGGCAAGAAAGGCCAGTCCGCTCCCACAGAGAGGGTCTCCTCAGGGTGCCATCGGCCAAGTTATGTCGGCTGGCGACACCCAGGGGGAGGGCCTTCTCTGTGGGAGCCCCAGCCCTGTGGAATGAACTGCCCCCGGAAATACGTAAGATCTCCGACCTCCAGGTGTTTCGCTGCGTACTGAAGACCCTGTTGTTCCGCCAGGCTGGGCTATTAACATAACAATTTTAAATTGGGGTATTTTAAATTTCTGGGATTTTAATTGGAGCCTAATTATTTAATGATTTTAAATTTTAATTGTTGTTTTGTTTTGGGTTTTTAAATAGGCTGTACACCGCCCTGAGTCCTTCGGGAGAAAAGCGGTATAGAAATAAAATTATTATTATTATTATTATTATTATTATTATTATTATTATTATTATTATTATTATTTCTCACTTAGCAACAGATATTTTGGGCTCAATTGTGGTCATAAGTCAAGGACTATCTATATTAAGTTATTCTCACAAAATAACTGAAAACATTCCATTCTAGAGCAAATGAGAGCTTGAAGCTTTTAAAAAGTTCCACCTCAAATGTCTCTGGAGAACAATTTTCAACAACTCCTGCTGGATTAGATCAATGACCAACATAATTCAAAATTTTATGTCATCTATGGGCCAATCAGATCCTTTCAGGAACTTACTGAATAGAGCCAATGAGAAACTGTTCTGAAATATGTTGTCAGTTTTTCAGAAGCCAATATCTACCTCTGTTTCTTTAAAATTAATTCAACTGCAAGATTAATTCTAAAAATTGGATTTAGGATAAACCCTTTGATGCAGACTGAAATCTTGGCTCATCTCATCAGTCTGGGACACCAGAACAATATAAAATTAACACAAATAAAGCTAACCATATAAAACAATATTCATAATGCCATTAGGAGGCAAGCTTAGTGAACATACAGTATACCGAATTTAAAATGCCTGGTCAAAGGCCCAGGCAAATTAACACATTTGACTTAATAATGAAAAGAGTTATTCTATAAAATGCTTAAATTTTACATTCTCTGGTGATATATTGAACCATGTGAAGACTTCTCAATTTTAAATGATGCCGGATGATATTTTTATTTCTGATACTTACCAGTCTGATTTCAGGTCTAGTTTAGGAAAAGAAACAGCTGTTGCAGATAATTTATGCCAGAGCTGAATATAAGAATGTAATTCCATTGGTTCTCCCATGTTTCTCAGCAGTTTGCAATATCATTGACCATGGGAGTCTTCTAGAGTACCTTAATAGAGTATAGGATGCATTATTATGAAATAGCAGCTTATAAATAATCTTTTTTAGAAAAATATGGAAGCAAATTTTCAGAAGATGGATGCAAACTGTAGCTATAGAAGACTCTTTACTATCTCATTGGATGTAAGGGGCATTCCTGTGAGATGGAAGGCTTGGGAAATACTTTTAGCAGGAGTTGACTCATTTCGGAACAGATGGTAGAAGATGAAAATATCTGGTTTTGCTGAAAATTTGATGTTGGGTAGAAATACCCCTCTTATTTGTTTATAGAGAAACAGTTTCAAGGAAGAAGACAAATAATAGACTGGAAAACACTAATTTTCAGGAAGCTAATGCAGCTTTTTTTCTTGAAAGATATGGGGCTCCTTTAGCTGTGATGGACAATGGGGATAATAAATGGAAGCCCACATGCTCATATTTATAGATACTTGGAAACATTTATTTGAAACCTCTGCTGTAGACAGTGAACCAAGTAAGAGAATAGAGCATACCAGCTGATAGACATGTCTTCCCAAAATCAGAGGTAGTATTCAGCCAGTTCGAACTGGTTCAGGCGAACCGATAGCACCGACAATCAGTTGGCACCGCCCACCCATCCCCGCTCTATCCTGTCCTTTATTTCGTGCTTTGTAGCTCATCTCAATTGTGCAGCACAGCTAATTTCCTTCCCCCTCGCTCTTCTACTTACTGTTGCTGACTGGGAAGGTAAGCAGCTGAGCTTCTAAATGCTCCATTTTCAGCGCAAGCGCCTTGCACGAACAAAGCGCACGCTCACCGAACTGGTTGTTAAGCTGGCAGCATTCCACCATTGCCCAAAATATTGTGAAACAACTTAAGAAGAACCAAAATGAACCAGAGAAACATAGATGAATAAGCACATATCCCAGAAATAGTTCTCTAAAAAAGTAATTGGCTCGATTTCATGATTTAAGAAGCCCTAGCAACTAATGATCTAGCTGTTAACAAGTTCTGTTTTGTCCTTCATGCTTTATAACATCTGTATGAAATCACTATGATAATCATCATGCAGATGGTTCCCTGCTGTGTCTCAGATTCCCATCTACTTATCCCAGGAAGGCAATGGAACAGTGCCTGGAGGCACATTGTGCATAGATGATGATGATGATGAACAAGCTAAAACTTAACCAGAGAGGACAGGAATCTTTGATGAGGCTCTTTCTCTCTGATAGATGATATACAGCTCTCCTGAATTCAATACTAACCAAGAAACTCAACTGGTAACAATGATTAGGAATAACTTACCAGCTTCAGCTGATATGCCAACTATAAGCATATCAAGAGATGATGTTGATGAAAATTCTTAGTCATCAGGCTTCTCAGACTGAAGAAGCTCCTTGGATAAGTAGCGAAACATTTCAAACAAAAAGAAAAGAAGTCTAGCTGCCATGACCCAACTTCCAAACATCAAGACCTGTAAAGATACCTGGAACAGGTATCTATGCATTAGTGATATCCACATGATTCAAAGTGGAGCTGCCTGGAAAACCTAACCACTTGAATTATCCTCAATGGATAAGATAAGCAGTCAAATCATGTGATCCTACTTATTAAACATTTTTCTGTATTTCTTACCCAAGAAATCTCTATCCATATCTCCTCACTGTGTGTATGCATATCTGGACAAATAATTAAGCTGTATTGATAGCAGCCAAAAAGATATAGAACTCTATTCCAGATAGAAATATATCACTATTAAGCTTGCTAAAGAAAAGTTTCTATAAAATATGGACTTTTATTTTCAAATTGAGGAATTAGTGTGAATTATTTTATTATTATACTCTAACAGAATAGAGGTTTTTTTATTATTGTAAATAACATTTATATACTACTGAATCCCTAAAGATTCTTGGTGGTTTATAAAGAAATAGCTAGAACCAATTCCATTGCTGCTGGTTAATACTTTTCCTGAGTTTAATGTTTTTAAACGTACAGTAGGCATTTATTATTTGGAAAACTCTTTGGAACACAGTCTACAAGTACTCTAAATAAATAAACTATTTTTCCTAGGAAATATGAATATAGATTGTAATCCTTTGCTTATTTTTTGTCTTATTGGAGGGGGGGGTTTACTTCACATTGGTGAAGTAACCATTCAACAAACTCCAGCAGCAGAAATTCTTTGCCCTTATAATAATTTCAGATCAGTTTGGAAGTAAGATTACTATTTCTAAAAAAGAAAAAAAAATCTGGATGTGGTATAAATCAATTATTCTCTTCTCTGAAATTATTACTCTGATCACCCCAATGCGTGTGATGATCTGACATTAGTGGTACTAACATAACGTTGAAGTGGTAGGGAGGTCTCCTCTCCACCTTCCCAGTGCGATTTGCTACTCTGCATGGTTGCACACCAGCCTAAAACAACCCCTGGGAAATGTAGTTTTCACAAGGCTTACTCTAATGTGTTATTTGAATCAAGTGTTATGAGCCCTGAGAGTCATATTTCCAAGGCTTGAATTTCAAATCTCAGTGACATTGTGAGTTAGCAAATGGTTAAAGTTTATAGACTATCTCTGGCTTTCAAATCTGTTCTGAATATTAAAAGTCCTGAAATATATACTGAGAAACAAAGAAATTGGTGCCTTTTACTAGCTATTATTTCTCCAAGCAATTCACCCTCTCACCTACCTGAACAAGTCTAGAGAATGCGGTTTATTATGAAAGAGACTTTTTGTGGTTTTTAATGTCTGAGTGCATAATTACAAATCAAACATATTCACATTATTAACTTTTATAAGTTTATTAGTCTCAGTGCTAATGAAACCATTCATCCCTTGCAAAGGCACATGGCTCCCTAATGAAACTTTAGTAGATGGAAAAGCAGTTAAGTGAATACATCCAAATGTTTATGCCAAATTCTTTGTGCTGCAGTGAGAAGACCACATTGCTTTCAAGCAGCTCTCAGAAACTAACAAATAACTTCAAGGATACCCACACAACAAGGTGTGTTTTTAGGTAGGCACACATTTACATTATAGAAGTACAAAAGCATTCTTCCAGTAGCATAACTATTTAAAGTTAATTAATTTTATTCTTCTCAGTATATATATAAAAAAAAAAAACAGCATTGGAAAAATAGAGAAATATAAAATAGATCCTTTTCCCCTAAGTTCATGTTGGAGCAGTCACTGTAATTCCTCCTATACTGGGAGATATAGCTATAAACATTCTAGGAAGAATTCCTTTGGATAAAGATTTGGGAAAAGTATTTGACTCACTTCAAATTCCAGAATAAGATACATACTGGCATCAAAATGCAGCAACATTAATCTGTCTCCCAGCCAAAAATCTGTTTAGGGAAAAAAAAAGACTTCTCAATATAAAAAGTATACTATTGAAAGTTGCATACAACCAGTAGTAATTACATTTAAGAATTGCATTAGGAAAATTGCATTTAAAAAAGCCTACACCACTGACATTTACATGTTAATGAATGAAAGCAAGATCATTTGCATTTTTAAAAAATCTCTTGGGCAATTTGACCAAACAGTTATGTAAATTAGAAGATGTGTACAAAATCTCCATATGTTATGGATGATAGCAAATGTAAATGGTTGTGACATTTTCTACGAATTGTAAAAATAGGAAAAAGAAAGATTGGAAGACTTCCCTTCTAATATATACAATAAACTGAATGGTGTGGTTAGCAATTTAAACACATCCAGACATTGTGGCTTGCTCCACTGCATGTGTTTTGCCACCCTTTCTTCCTGTCACGCCTACCCTTCCTCCAGCAAGTTCCCACCCAGTTCTATATTACAGATTAAAGTCTCAGCAAGATTGACCTTCATAGCAAATCCTTGAAGGAGAACGATCTTGTTAAAGTGTTGAGCTCAATGGGAGGGATGAATTTTCACTGCTCTGAAGACAGCAACATATCTTGAAGCATCACTGCCAGATTTCAAGACCGGGTTACAGCACAAGGCCTTCCTATCTGCTGGATAATTTGATCCTTTATCCCATAATGCCCTTGCCCAATTATTTCCCCATGAATGGAACCAGGTCTAAAGCTGAGAAGGTTAGGCTCTGTGTCCTGCCAGTTCAAGCGATTTAGTTATCCATACCTGAGGAACTGAAATGTCACTTGCAAGGAATGGACTCCCCAGTGTATCTTCTCTGTAGATACAGATACAGCTGCCAGAAGAGAAGAAGTAGGGAGGTTGTCCTGACTTATTTTTAACAAAAGAAAAGAAAAACATGGTGGTGATAGGAACAGAATCAATGTCACCAAGGCCAGTGTATCTTCTCTGAAATGCTACAAAGGTACAGCAGATAATTATGCAAGAGAAAGAACACCCACCCTCCAAATTAGCAAACCTATTTAATGTCTGTGGCAGTGTTACAAAAACCAGTTTGATACCTTCAAGATTTATTAACAGTAGGTTTCAGCAGTTATTAAAAAAAAAAAAAGCATACATACACCCACATCCTACCCAACGCTATTTGGATGTCTGGATGCAGGAAATAACAGCCGCCACCCCTGTTCTATTATCCTCCTCTTACTACAGCAGAAGAAAATTTGTGACATCAATGAGAAAGAGAAGGGAACATATGGCTGTAGCTGAGGGAGCCATCCCAAAGCCGGGCCAGATGCAAATCTGGGAGAAAAAAAATCTGGCACAAGACCAACTCCAGCATTTGGGAAGCACTATAGCAGGAATACTCCGCTGCATACATCTGCTTGATTTTTAATGGGCTTTGCCATTCTAGCAGTTAGTGAAACTTTGGCCAGTGATGATGAGGATTTGTTTTAGTTTCTCATTGTATTCACATTCATTCTCTCTCCCTCTCTCTCTCTCTCTCTCTCTCTCTCTCTCTCTCTCTCTCTCTCTCTCTCTCTCTCTCTCGTCTCTTAAATTGTTTCACAAGTTCAGTGATTTTTAACAAGTTGCTGAAGTTGGATGCATTCTGCAGTCGCCTTTGAATGTCACAGCAATAAGCATATGGCGAAATATTAAGTCTGATTTATCTTAAAGTGATAATCCCTTTCTGTTTATTACCAAATTTCAAAACGATGGCTTAAAAAAAAGATCTTTTTTCCAATAACATCAGTTCTCCAGTGTATGAGATCTGTAATCAATCTGCAATACACCCTCCTCTGAATTTTAATAAACGGTATAATTTTAACTGTTAGAGCTTTTTATATATTTTAAAAAATATCTCAATCTTTCAAATCCACTCTTGCTTGCATATGTGTTGATAGTTACGACATTCTCGGCAAGGAGAAGTTGAGAAAAATAAGCAATTTATATTCTAAGCTTTACAAATTATCTATAGTTAGCTATTATTTTCATTATTTACTATACTGAAATACGTTGGGCATTTAGTAAATAGGTATCAGTAAGAAAAAGACAAAATATTCTCAAGCCAATGAACTTTATTTTTTCAAAAGCAGACATCTTAATCCTATTACTGGTAAATTATACTATACATTGTGAAAGCAAACAAGCAAGAAATATTTGAAACATGCAGTTAATTATAATACCAAGTGAAACATAATATTTATGTTCTCCTGGCATAACTGAGCAATTTTTCTTTCAGCATCTCTGAGTCATGCATAGATGGAAGACTTGAAACTGGAGACAATATTTGAAAAGGGGGAGAGAAAGCTGTACTTTTGGAATTCCCACCATGTTTTGTGTTTTTGACTAGCAATGCAGAAAATATTAATTTTTTTTTCACATACATAGCAATCCTCTTAGGGAAACAAGTTCTTCTCTATGCAGAAATAATGGCAAGTATGGTTTTCTTTTCTTTTTTTTTTTTAATGAATTTTTAATTTATCTCCAAAGTGAAAATTCAAAAGAAAAAAGAAGAAGAAGACATTAACGGCAAACAAAACAACAAAACAACCAAAATATAAAAGTAATAAAATGTACAACAAATGTATAGCAAATATATCACTAAAATTAACATTAAACATAAACTGTCCACCCGGGTTGAATGCTGAAAAATATAATTTTAAAATATAACCTTCAAGACAAATAATAATGGGCCATTGGTTTTAAGAATGCTACCATCTGCTTCCTGCAAGACTAATACAGAGCAGAACATGATTAAATGGATGTCATGCAATGGAAAAATGCTTAAGTCCTCTGATTCTGAGAGAAACAAAAACTTGAAGCCAAATATGAGCTATTGTTATAAATTTATTCCTTTACTAAATTTGTGATACAGGTGACTCTAAAAAAGTCAGAAAAATGTTTCATAGTGTTAGGAAATAATTTATTGTCATTTCTGGATATATATTTTTTTAGAATATTTACTTCACAACCCCTGACTGTTGTCTAAACTACTTATTGTTAAAATGTTCAATATTGACGACCACAGGGAAGTATAATGAATAAAGAAAGAGTAATCTAAAAAAGAAAAAAAAGAATGCTACCATTTTACAAATTGGCCAGCCAGACATCCCAGGATATGGTTGACTCTATTAAACAGACTCACCTCTGTTTTCCAGCAGCACATAATCCAGAATAAGTGTGTCACTTAAGTATCAATCATTTTTTCAATCCCGTCAGCTGCCAGAAGAGGTAGGGAGGACATCATGGTTTGTTTTTAGCAAAAGAATAAGAAAACATGGTGGTGATAGGAACAGAATCAATGTCACCATGGCAATTAATTGGACAAAAGTTTGTTTATTTCAAATAGATCCAGAACTGTTTCCAGCTCAAACTAGATTTGCACAGACTTTACAGATGAGGGGAGTTCTGAACCCAATACTGTATCTAATATTATATTAACTTAGTTCTTTAGCTATATACAACATTGCTAAAGATGTTAAAGATCACAGTAGAAGATAAATTGTCCTCCTTTTTACAAATTCTTGCTTGACTAGGCATTTGTTTGTTTCCCTCTCTCAGATAAATGCAGTAGATGAGCATTCAGTTTAATAAAGGATGATGCAACAGCTAAAAAGCCAGAGATGCTAAGCCAGGGGTGTCAAACAAGTGGCCGGATGCAGCCTGCAATAAGCCCAGAGTTGTCCCGTGGGGCCATCCCAGAGATGGTAAGGGATCAGCCTTTGCTACCCTGGTCCACGCTGGCCCTGCCTACCCAGTTGGCTGTGTTGGCCACGCCCCATGCCCCCCTCCCCAAGGGCAAACAGAATCCTAATCTGGCCTGCAATGGGATTGAGTTTATATATATACATACATACATACATACATACATACATATATATATATATATATATATATATATATATATATATATATATATATATGGATTTATATACCGCCCTACTCCCGAAGGACTCAGGGCGGTGAACAGCCACAAAATAAAACACATAAATACAAAAATTTAAAAGCAGAATAAAACCAAATTAAACAATTTGGCCCAAGACAGATTTAAAACACCCCAGTAATTTAAAACAGATTAAAATTTACATTAAAAAGAAAAAAGGGGAAAAAATTAGGCCAGGCCAGCTTGATGAAATAGAAAGGTCTTGAGAGCGCGACGGAAGTTTGACACCCCTGGGCTAAGCTCTTGGTCTAGAATAGGGAGACCAAGTTGAAATCTATCCACAACAATGGAAAGTTGCATCATGGAAAGTTGCAGCAAGAGCTGAGGTGGCACAGTGGTTAGAGTGCAGCACTGCAGGCTACTTCAGCTGGCTGCTAGCTGCAGTTCGGCAGTTTAAATCCCACCAGCTCAAAGTTGACTCAGCCTCCCATCCTTCTGAGGTCGGTAAAATGAGGGCCCAGATTGTTGGGTGCAATATGCTGACTCTGTAAACCAGAGGGCTGTAAAAGCACAATGAAGTGGTATATAAGTCTAAGTGCTATTGCTATTTGGGCAATAATTTTTTATTCAGACTAACTCATTTTGTGGGGTTTATGTTGTAGCCATATGCATTCAGGGAGTTGGCCAGGTAAACTACACTGAGCAACTAGAGGAAAAACAGGATAAAAAACAAAGAAACAAATAGAAAAATATATCCAAGTTCAAAATCTCCTCTCAGAGTCAAGATAAAGTGATAGAAGATTATGCATTTGGTTTAACACACCTTTAATTGAAACCTTACATGTTGTATCACACCAATCCAGAACCAAACAAAGCACAATATGACTGGAAATGAAATGGAAAGCTAGCGACTTTGGTTCATTCAAAAAACCATAGTTTAAATAAATGACAGCTTATCAAAATGTCATTTGTTGAGTTCAGAGGAGCAGGAATTTGAGAGCATTTCATATTGAACTCCATGCTGGCTCAGGAATTCCAGGAGTTGAAATCCACAAGTCATAAAGGGACCATCATTCTCCACCTCTGATTTAAAAGGTGGATCCAAACCACAAAGATTCAATCAGAAACCAATTCTGATAGTGATTCAGCAAAAATAATAATAATAATAATTTTAAAAAGCACGCTTATTTGGATTTCAGACAATAATAATGGCAAAGGATCTTATGGCAAAGAAAGCAATTCACTGTTTAAACATTCAGTTAATCAGCTCTTATTACTGAGTTGTTCAGTCCTTCAGCTTCTTGATCTTTATTGTGCTGAATGGAAGAATTAATGTATCTCAATCTTCTAAACTGCTATTCTTCAAGTACTACTCAACATCCTGACCTGTACTTAGTGAGTCTCAATGATGAAAAGCCATGAATATCCCAAATATCCTTTTATTTTTTAATAGCAGTTACAGTAAAACACACATTGTCTCTTTATCCAATGTGCAATTCAGTGATAAATTTTCCTACAATTATAATGGATAGCAGAATCTGACTCAACAATTTGGTGGTTTATATTTTTTTCCCTGTATATAGATTTGAGAACCTAGATTCCCCTACACCAGATGCTGCTGAATAATTCTCCACTACTCCAACCAGCACATCCAGTGGAGACATTTTGGGAAATGGAGGTCAAGAATTGCTAGAAGATTACATGTTCTTATTTTGTTCTACAATTTTATAACTGCAAATAAATTTTTTAAAAAAGTTTTTGAGTGGCATAGATAATATTTGTTTATGCACGTATTAGTGCATTTTTATAGTCATTGTATAACAAAACACTTTCAAGAAAATGATTGAACAATGAACATTAATTTAAAACCCCCAAAATCTAATAAAAACACAGTTTTGGTAATTACACACTATAAAACCTACCCCAAATAGTTGAACAGAGATTAAAATGCATTTAGCCACAGTCACAAAAAATCAAAAAATTTAGTCATAAGACTAAAAAACATATAATCTCCGTTGAGAATGTGAATATTAAGATATTAAAACTTTAACTCATTTATAGAGACATTTGAAAGGATGATTTTCCCCCAGTGGTCATTTCTAAATTACAAAAGTTGGATCACAAGGGACAGTTTTCTAATCATGGAAGTTTCTCTTCTTAAAATTTGAATTCAATTATACTTGTCTCTGGGTTCCATTTGTTTCTAAGTTCATCTGCATACTACTAAAACTTTTGTATCTATAACCTTTAACAGTGCATCATAAGGCAACAATTTTTGAATCAAGGAACCTCAAACGGGCTAACTTAGAGAATCCATTCAGGATCCATGACTGTCATGAGATTGACATTTAGCAAAGTTGCCACCACTTAGAGGTTCTGTAGATGGGTCTCACCTTAGCCCTCCAGAGGCATGGTAGACCAGGTCTTACTTCAGCTGCTAGTGGGCAGTCAAGCATGGTCAAGTTGGTAGGAAGTTAGAAGTTGCTTCCATGTCCACTGCTTTTTTGCCTTTAGTCATTCTGTTTCTCTGTTTGGGTAAAAAAGATATCTCTGAAACGATAACCCAATAAATCACAGGTTGTCTACTTTCTCTTAGAATTCTGCCTCAGATTAAACTAGAAATATATGTTGACTATATTTCTTACATTATGATTATTTAAAAACTAAACGTAATGGCAGTAAGCCTGATTGTATTATTGAGAATTATACTCACTCATAACTGGAGGATATTAAATTAGAAAAAACTGGTGTAAATAATTCTAATGGCTGTCAATTGATAATCAGAGACTGGCAGGTAATATTTTAGTATTAATTTTTAACATGGATAAATTTTTACATATTTTAAACTCTCGCCTAGTATCAAATACTGTGGAATGGATGCAGTCTTTTCAACTCTGAAAAGAACATATCTAAATGATTAATTGGTAAAATTAAATTATGTAGGAATTTCATGATCATGAAGAGTGTGACATAGTTTTTGTTCCCTAATTCTTCAGGATGTACAGATTTGAATATCCAATTGCAAAAGTAAACATTACATGACATAGCTGACATTTATCTTGTGAAAATGCAAGAAAATATATATGTTCTCATATGTTCCTTTGTCCCTTTTTTTAATTTGCCCCTTTTCCGTTCTGTTTCCTTATTTTTTTTTTAAAAAAAAGGTACAGTTCTTTTTTCCAAGTCTGCTGATCAGCATCTGCTATCCTTGTTTGTATCCCATTTTTTTCATCATAGAAGAAGAAGCAAAAGGAAAAGCTACAAAAGTTGAAGACATTGGCTGATGATGATAGGACTTAATAAATGACCTCATATAAAGCTTTGAAATGAAGGGCTAGTTTTGTAATGATCATGATTTATCACTTGTATATACACTGGGAGCTTATGCACCGGAGACAAATTCCTTCTGTGTCCAATCACACTTGATCGATAAAGAATTCTATCTATTCTATCTATCTAGATTTTTAGTTCCCTTTTAATGATGAATCTTAATCACTGAAGGGCAGTCACCAGGGGCGGAGTCTGAACTGTGGAAACTCTCTTTTGATAAATTACTAAGAAAGTTGTCATGGGATGGGCAGACCCAGTTTTTCTACATCAAACCTGTGACTTTGATAGGCAGAATATTGGATTGGATAAAGGAAATCTAACAGTTCTTTACTTGTGTGACGAGGAGAAATGATCCTAAGTTTATACCTAAAGAAATTAAAGTTGACAGTAATTGTTCCCCTTGGAAAATCACAAAGAGCATGAGCAAAATTAGTTCCCTAGAGAGATAGTAAAAAAAAAAAAAAAGGCTCAGGCAGTTTGGATTCAAAAGGCAAAATTATGTAAAACACTACAGTTCTTTGATACCGTACCAGCTTTCACAATGTATACCTCTACTATTACTCTACAGGGAGCAGGGCTCTTGAAAATAGTCTGAATGAATCAAACAATGAAAGACGATCAACGGACTAGAACTTAGAAATAAATATAAGTATAATGATAGACAGAATATTTATTATAAATAATATTAAGATAGGATGTTATAAAAATGTAAAATAAAACGAATATGATACTGTATATTAAGAACTTAATAGAATATATAATAGAAGAGGATATATACTGGTATATCGCTGTTGCATAGTTTGAAACTGTGATGTAAAATTAAGAAAACTGTATAATAAAAATATTTTTTAAAAAAGAAAGAAAATAGTCTGAATCCATGTGAAGAAGTTAAATCTTATAACACGTTAAGAAGTTTCTCTAAGAAAATATGCACCATGCAGGAAAAGGTAATTTTGAAAAACAAGCTATTTAAGACTATGATTTTGTTCAGTAGAGCAGACTGAGTCCCCAAGACTTTGCTTCAAAGTTTCACAGTAGATAGATGGTTTTTTCAGTGGTGAGATTTTCAGACTTTAAGAGCCAGTTGGAAAGTAAATTTGTTTATTAGGAATGTTTTATTCTGCTTCAATCATTTGACTTAAGGCAGCTTATAACCAGCAACATACAGTTATAGTAAGATAAATTCTCCAGTAATACAATAATCACGAAACAAATTACCAGCCCAATGCCAGAGTAAAGAATCAGGTCTTTAATGCCTTTTGAAAGGCTGGCAGAATGAGGACCATCCAGACCTGCTATTTCACAAGGCAAGCACTGCAAAAGACTAGGTATATCTCCTGGATTCCATCAAAGAGAATGGACTATGTCCGGTTTATCAGACTGTGGAACAGGTTGAAATAATAGTATCCTACAAATAGTCTGGTCCTAATTCACTAAGAGCTTTGTAAATGATAGCCAGCACTTTGAATTAAGCCTACTTGGGTGCCAGTGTGGTGTTACATTGATGTACCATGGTGCCTCCATAACCACTTGCACTGCCATATCCTGGACTATTTACAACTTCTTAGTGATCCTCGAGGTCAGCCCTATATACCAGACACTACAAACAGAAGGTAAATGAGTATGAAAAGAGCTTCCTCTCTAAGGAATGGACAAAAGTGTCCCACAAGATAAATTTGTGCAAAGGCCCTCCTGGCTATAGCTGCCACTTCTTTTTACATTCAAGAGAATTGCTACTCAGTCTTGTTAAGGCTAAACCCAAATCTTCTTCCCCACCAGCCTCCAGATGATGAGAAAGAACATTGAGAGCACCATATTATTGGGTGATAGCAGCATACTGTACCTCTATCAGACTCTGTAGTAGTGGATAACCTTTCAATGACTTCATGTGGATATTATTAAGAGAGGGGAGGGAGGAACCTCATAAAACAGGGCCTTGATGTTAGACTTTCACCTTTCTACCAGCACTGTCTAGAATTGGTCCTAGAGGAATCGCCCCATGGTGCCTCCACTCCTAAAATCCTAAGCCATCCCAGAAAGATAACATAATCAATTATATAGAAGGCTGCTGAAAGATTAAGGATGGCAAGGATGAATACACCATCACCTGCCTTCCAGACCTCATCTACAATTATAATCAATGCCATCTAAGTCGTGTTTCCAGCTCTGAAGCCCAACTTCATTTATATAGTCCACCTTCTTTAAGGCCTCCTGAAACTGTTGTCCAAATCCTTCCTAAACAACCTTTCCCCAAAAGAGAAAGTTGGAGACAGGGTAAAATTGTCCCATACATTGGATCCAGAAATGGTTTTTTGGGAAGGGGAACACACCACCATCTCCTTAAGCAAGGACAGCTGCCATTTAAGGATGGATTTATCACTGCTTGGATCCAAACATGTGCTATCTCTCCAGAGACCTTAACCAACCAGACTTTAATCAACCAACTCCATTTCATAACCGAGGGAGCCAGCATTTTCTGAAGACACTTCTGTGGTCATGTGCCAGCATACTCCACACCAAAGGCACATGGAATATTGTTACCTTCCCACTGAAGTGGTATCTATTTATTTACTTGCATTTGCATGCTTTTGAACTGCTAGATAGGCAGGAGCAGGAGCACGGGAACTCACCCTGTCGCACAGTGCTTAGGTCTTGAACCTGCACTGTCAGCTTTCCAGCATTTTTAACCACTGAGCCATTGTGCCTCCTTATCTTAAAGTACATTTGCAATAACTATTGGAAGGAAACTAAAGAACTATTCCAGTTATAAAATGTGATGTTCCACATATATTATTTTATTTAATTTTTAAAATGTAATTTATATTTTTTTCCCTCCAGGAACTCAAAAAGGTTTACATGGGAATGTTGATCACCAGTATATAAATAGAGCCATGTACTTAAAGGGCACTAAAGCCATCATGTCCAACCCTTACTATGTTCAGGAAACAATTGAAAGTATCCTAGGCTATCAAGCCCTTGCATGAATACCTCCAATGAAGGTCCACAACCATTTGGATCCAGTGTCAAAATACTCATACTGCTGTTTTTAGTTTTGTTTTTTATAAGCAGAATAATATCAGACTATTTGACTATCTACTTTCTGTGTCAGTCTCGCTGAGCAAAGGATTTGCCCTGACAATTTCTTTTTCCTTTCTGTTGTAGCATGACATACTTATATTAGATGCTCAGAATGTCTGTTTAATTAGTAAACTAAGGCAATTACTCCAGACTCTTGCAGTCCTGATTGTGACTCCCAGTTCAGCAGTAAACTTGCATATGGCACAGATTATTTTGCACTGCACCAGGTATCATTGCCAATTGCTTGTCTACTGTCTTTTCTCTATATTTTTTTTTATTTGTAATTACAATTTCTTTTGAGTGCAATTTCTTTTCCGTTTTTAATTCCTTTGACCTCTCCCTCTCCTGATTTTTTTTTAATGGATGTCATTATTATATTCCCTTTCTTTTACCAAGAAAGCTAATGCCAGCTTAGATACAGCCCAGAAAATAGGTATGGGAAATATGCCAGAAGGTTTCCCACTAAGGAGTACAGCTGTTCTCTTCCCTCTGAAGAGTAATTCATCGCTGCCTTGAAATACTCTGTCTTCATTGGCTTACAAACACTGAGCTGCAGAATCTGTAGGCAAAGTTGGTTGCTCTTCAGAGTAACATCATCTACTGTGTGGTGCAGTGCCCTACCACTGGGAGATCATTTCTATTGCATTGCTTTCCTGACAAGCAGTATTTAGGGTCTGGCTCAGTTTCTGCTTCTATTCTTTTTCTGACTACAAGAAGCAATCAGGCCAACACACCACTGATAGATCCTTGTCCTATCCAAATATTTATTTTTAAAGCTGAGCCATAGCCATTAATGGGTTAATGCACAGAGCATGCACTGAGCTGTTCTTGGCTATGCTGCTCACACAATGTCAGCAACTGGAATTAGATTGACCAATGAACTTCATGGGTGCAAACCAACAAACCAGCTGTCACTTCTGAAGTTGTCCCTTTTGGAACAACAAAAAAATCAATTGTTGCGCTGTTGTACATCAGACTCATACCTTCTTTTGAGAATGGGAAAGATGTGCTCTTAAGTGGACACAGGCACCACCTGGAAAGTCAGTGGCTTCCCTTACCATTCGCTTTAAACCTACTATAATAAAGCCATTCTTAACTATAATGTTTATATTTTATTCAAGTTATTTCATAGCTATTCCAAGATTTGAAGCTTGAAAGATCAGACCTAGAAATGTAGGAAGAATCCTTTTGGCCATAAATTTTCATGTTTTTCTTTGTTCATGTCTCTCTTACATTCTCCGTCTTCCTTTTAGACCACTGTACTTTACTTGTTTCTAATTGTTTAATAGTTTGGTTTTTTTACTAATTTTAATTTTTAAAAGAACAATTGCAAACTGCTAATTAACACATGGTATCTTTCCATCTGATGCAACAACTTTAAGTGACTTTCAGGAGAGGTTAGCAAGTTGTGGGCCAAACTCCAGGTCACATCACAATTTTGCATTCCTGGTTTTCTTTGTGTATTGGTTATGGCACAACACAGTTGCTGGTGCTCGTAGTTTAGATGGCACATTCAGTCCACTCTTGCAAATGACTGGCATCTCTCTTAACCATCAGTTAGTGCATCAATGCCAACAGAGCTGGTAATATCACATTTCTTTGAAAGGATATCCGCTGGCATTTTGACTGGTTTGACAATGATCTCTTGTGTTGGTCCCACAGAATGTTGAAATAGACTAAACTGCTGTGCCTTCAGCTATTTCTTTTTGTGACATAACCCAACCAGACAGTTATATTTTGACTGGCTGTTGTACATGTTTGATAAGATGCTAAACCATTCCCCCATTTGCAACATGGCACGGATAGAATAATTTGTTAAGCAGAACTTATTTCAAAATAGATTGTTCCCTAAGGAAAATATCAATATACAATTGTCCATATGGCTTCAGACTTTCCTAAAGCTGCCCCGTCTGTCTTTACCTTCTACATTTATTTAATGGAAAAAAATATATAAGCAAGAATGTTTTTAACCATTTTTCTCTGGTGTCTGTTACACTGAATCAGTTAGAACAAATTAACAATTATTGGTTCAAAGAAGAGTAATGATTTTAAGTGTTTTTGATACACGTTTTTACTGATTAAACATAATGTGCATTTTCGATTCTAAGAATCAGCTCTAGTGATATTTACTGTTTTCTTTACAAAATTGTTTATCTCAACAAAGTCCTTTGTCATTAAAATATATGAGAACGATGAAACATAAAGACTTGGGCTTTACAGTAATCCTCAATTTATGATCCTAATTTGTATTGAAATTTCCATTACTAAGTGGATTCCAATGCAGTCATAAGTATGATGTCACATGACTGCGCTGCTTAGCAATGACAGTCTTGGTAGTACCTGTTATCTTTGTTAACCAAATTCCACTGGTTGTTAGTTGAGTAACCACTCCAGCCAACTCCAGCTTAATTCATCCCAGCCCAGAGCCTTAGTATGATAAGGGAACTCTTCAACTCCTCACCCCAGCTTATCTCCGCCACTTCCATGTCTGCCCTTTTGACTGCCATACACAGTGGCACTCCTCAGCAGTGGCTTTCCAAAGCATTACAACAGGAATAGAATTAACTTAATAATAAAGTTGGAAGGGATCTTGTAAGTCATCTAGTCCAACCCCCAACCCAAGCAGGAGACCCTACATCATTTCTGATGGATGGCAGTTTCTTCTTGAAAGTTCCAGTGATGAAGCTCCCACAACTTCTGAAGGCAATCTGTTCCCTTGGTTGATTGTTCTCACTATCAGAAAATTTCTCCTTATTTCCAGGTTGAACCTCTTCTTGTTCTGTTTCCATCCATTAGTCCTTGCCTGGCCTTCAGGTGCTTTGGAAAATAGCTTAATCACCTCCTCTCAGTGACAGCACCTCAAATATTGGAATACTACTATCATGCGTCCCCTGGTCCTTCTCTTCACTAGACTAGCCATGCCCTGTACACAGGATTTGGAGAACTGTGGGTGTGGCTTTCTCATGAAGTTTCAGAAGACTTCAGAAACATTCCAAAGACTTTGCAAGGCATTGTGAGGATGGCATACATTATTTGGAGGACAAGTGTTATTTGGAGAATGGTGTGAGCAGCCTCAGAAAGAAGGCCTGGCATGAGCAGCAGCTGCCTTGCATAGAGCCAGGCTGGGTGCACCCTGTCAGCAATAGAAAATAGCAAAGGTAGGGCCAAGAATTTTGGATACAATATCAAATTAGAAAATTGGGAGAGAATATGGAAACACCAAATTGACAATGTCCGTACCTTACAAAGAAAACACATACAAGATGTTCTACAGGTGGCACCTCCCCCCTGCACGTCTGGCAAAGATGTTCCCCAACACCACACAGAACTGTTGGAAATGTAAAACACACAAAGGGACCTATTACTACATGTGGTGGTCATGCCCAAAGGTTAAAACATTCTGGAAAATGATCCAAAAACAACTGGAAGAAATTACTACACAAAAAGTGCCTCTTCGACCAGAAACTTATTTATTAGGAATATTGACAAAAGATTACAAAAAAGAAATACAATATTTGATAATACACATTCTCACAGCAGCCAGAATTACTTTCGCACAAATGTGGAAATTGGAAGACATTCCATCAGAAGAGAGAACAATACAAAAAATATTGGAATGTGCGGAGATGGACAGACTTACCAAAGAAATTCAAGAAAAAGAAGACTCAGATTACTATTTGATTTGGCAAAAATGGTACGATTGGTTAGAGAGAAAAAAGACGAAATAAGGGAATACCACTCAAGGACACAAAAATGAGGAACCAAAATTAATATCATTACAATATCATATATTGTTATATAATGAAGGATATATATAGATAGATATATGGATATACAAATTACCAATGTAGCTCTATTTACAAAGCTCAAGTTACATGACTTGATTTTAATGTACAGTTTGTTTATGTATAGTTTGTTTTTATGTGTGTATGTTTGTATATGTATGTTTGTTTATCGTTAATAAAATTTAAAAAAAGAAAAGAAAATAGCAAAGGTATTTTGCTGGGGCTTTACACTGTGACACAGAGGTGGCTGGTCATAGCACAGGGGTTGAGATGGCAATCCTCAGTTATTGTTGCACTGGCGCTGATGTAGACACCCAAAGCAATGGCGGCTAACTGAGACTGCTGAAGGCCCTAGGCCTATACTTTAGTTCTAGTAGTACCATCACTGAGATGTACTGCTATACAGGGCAGCCAAAAGGGAAGAAATGACAAGTGCCTAAATCTTGATCAGGTGATGATGGTGACACTGCAATGGATATAATTTCAGGGACTGAACATAAGTAGCATTTGTTCAGTGCTGCCATAGCTTGAACAAATGGCTATTAAGCGAGGACTACCTGTAATATAAATGAATTTAAATTTAGGGAATTCCTCTGTATTATTATACTATCTGTTTGTTACAGTCTGGGATTCTGAACTTAGAGAAGAGAGAAATGTATAATTGAGCCATCACTTTATATTAGCCTGCTCCCCTATATTTATATACTATTACAATAGTCTAAATATTATCTTTTTTTTTTATTGAAAAAGTTTTCAAATACAAATTTTCCCCCATTTTTCTCCCCCCTCCTCCCTAACCCCCCCTCACCACCCATCCCCCCTGTGACTTCTTCACAACAAAAACCTAATTCATAACAGATTATATAATATTTTACCATCCCCTTACTCCCTCCTCTAAATACTGACCCTTACATGCTAATAATATTATTAATATTATTACTTCCCCCTTACCATACATTTCAAAATAACATTATATAATAACTTCTAATTTATAATAATAATAATAATAATAATAATAATAATAATAATAATAATTTTATTTCTACACCGCCCTTCTCCCGAAGGACTCAGGGTGGTGTACAGCCTATTTAAAAACACAGACAAAACAACAATATAAAATTTAAAATAATTAAATAAGGTGGCTCAAATTTAAAACCCCAATAAATTTAAATACCCAATTTAAAACTATTGTGTTGATAGTCCGGCCTGGCGGAACAACAGGGTCTTCAATGCGCAGCGAAACACCCGGAGGTCGGAGATCTTACGAATTTCCGGGGGCAGTTCATTCCACAGGGCTGGGGCTCCCACAGAGAAGGCCTTCCCCCTGGGTGTCACCAGCCGACATAACTTGGCTGATGGCACCCTGAGGAGACCCTCTCTGTGGGAACGGACTGGTCGGTGGGAGGCTATTGGTGGCAGAAGACGGTCTCGGAGGTACCCGGGTCCTATGCCATGGAGCGCTTTAAAGGTGGTAACTAACACTTTGAATCGCACCTGGAAGACCACTGGGAGCCAGTGCAGCTCGCGCAGGAGGGGTGTCACATGGGCACAACGGGTTGCGCCCATAACCACCCGCGTGGCTGCATTCTGGACCAGTTGGAACCTCCGAGTGCTCTTCAAGGGGAGCCCCATGTAGAGAGCATTACAATAGTCCAACCGGGAAGTAACAAGGGCATGAGTGACCGTGCGCAGGGCGTCCCGATCCAGAAAGGGCTGCAACTGGCGAATCAGGCGAACCTGATAAAAGGCCCCCCTGGCCACGGCCGTCATATGCTCTTCTAAAGACAGCCGCGCATCCAGGAGGACACCCAGATTGCGAGCCCTCTCCGTGGGGGGCAAAGATTCACCCCCAATAGTCAGCGATGGCACCTGCTGACTATATCGGGGCGCCGGAAGCCACAGCCACTCGGTCTTGGAGAGGTTGAGTCTGAGCCTGTTCCTCCCCATCCATACCCGCACGGCCTCCAGGCAGCAAGACATCACATCAAGGGCATCGTTGGGGTGGTCTGGGGTGGAGATGTACAGCTGAGTATCATCAGCGTACAGATGGCACTTCACCCCAAAACCACGGATGATCTCACCCAGCGGCTTCACATAAATGTTGAACAGGAGGGGCGAGAGGACCGACCCTTGCGGCACTCCCCATGCAAGACGCTTCGAGGTCGACCTCTGTCCCCCTGCCAACATGAACTGCGAGCGGTCGGAGAGGAAGGAGGAGAACCACCGCAAAACGGTGCCCCCTATTCCTAACCCCCTCAACCGCTACAGCATGATACCATGGTCGATGGTATCAAAAGCCGCTGAGAGATCTAATAGGACTAGGACAGAGGAGCAACCCCTGTCCCGAGCCCTCCAGAGATCATCCACCAATGCGACCAATGCCGTTTCTGTGCTGTACCCCTGCCTGAAGCCCGACTGGTACGGGTCTAGATAGATAGCTTCATCCAGGTGCCGGGGAAGTTGTCGTGCCACCACGCTCTCAACAACCTTCGTCACAAAACGAAGGTTGGAGACTGGACGATAGTTGGCTAATTCAGCCGGGTCCAGGGAAGGTTTCTTGAGGAGGGGCCTCACTACCGCCTCTTTCAAGGCAGCAGGAAAGGCACCCTCACTCAGAGAAGCACCTATAATCCCCTGGAGCCAGCCTCGTGTAACCTCCCGGGAGGCCAGTACCAATCAGGAGGGACACGGGTCCAATAAACACGTGGCGGCACTAATCTTACCCAGAACCTTGTCCACATCCTCGGGAGTCACAGGATCAAACTCCTCCCAGATAACATTCTCAAGACCTGCCCCGGTCTCCTCCCGTGGACTCATCCAATCAGAGTCCAAGCCATCCCGAATCCGAGCGACTTTATAGTGCAGGAATTGCACAAAGTCCTCAGCACGACCCTGCAAGGGATCTTCCCGCACTCCCCCCCCGAAGAAGGGAGTGGGTCACCCTAAACAGGGCGGCTGGGCGGTTCTCTGCAGATGCGATAAGAGCGGAAAAATGGTTAGATTTTGCCGCTTTTATCGCCACTAGGTAGGTCTTGATATAAGACCTCACCTGTGTCCGGTCGGAATCGGATTGACTAGTCCTCCAAATGCTCTCTAGGCGTCTTTTCCGACGCTTCATCTCTTTCAGCTCCTCAGAGAACCAAGGAGCTAATTGAGATCGGCATCGGGTCAGAGGCCGCAAAGGCACGATGCGGTCCAAAGCTCCAGCGGCCGCCCTTTCCCAGGCGGCCACCAGCTCTTCAGTCGAGTCGTGTGTTAGAGTCTCAGGAAACGGCCCAAGCTCCGTCAGGAACCTTTCAGGATCCATCAGGTGCCTGGGACGGAACCATCTGGTCGGTTCCGTCTCCCTGCGGTGGGGGCAGGCGGTAAGAAAGTCTAGTTGAAGGAGTGAATGATCTGTCCATGACAAGGGTTTAATATCTAGGTCCCCTCTACCAAGATCATTCAACCACTGACCAGAGATAAAAATCAGGTCCAGAGTGTGTCCCCCTGTGTGAGTGGGGCCTTGAACTAACTGGGTCAGGTCCAAGGCCATCATGGAAGCCATGAACTCCTGAGCCACCTCTGACGCCTCACCTGCGGATGGAAGGTTGAAATCCCCCATGACAATAAGTCTGGGGGTATCGACCGCCACCCCGGCAATGACGTCGAGTAGCTCGGGCAGGGTCGCTGCCATGTGGCAGGGAGCCAGGTACGTAGTCAGCAAACCCATCTGCACCCCACGGCCCCACTTCACACAAAGGGACTCACATCCGGCTATCTGAGGAACAGTGGTCTCCCTCGGACAAAGACTCTCCCTGATGATCACCGCCACTCCCCCACCCCTCCCCTGGGCCCTTGGCTGATGAAATGCATGGAAACCTGGCAGGCACATCTCTACGAGGGGGACCCCCCCCTCTTGGCCCAACCAGGTCTCCGTAATACCTGCCAGGTCTGCACCCCCCTCCAAAATAAGATCAAAGATGAGGGGGCCTTGTTAACCACCGACGTGGCATTACATAACATCAGCCGCGGACCCTGGGCCTGAGGCTCTACACAACCCAGGACACGAGTTACGCATTGGGGGCCGGAGTGCGCAATCGCTCGGAGACAGCGCGTGCGCACCCCCGACACTTGATATGACCCCCTGCGCCCGTCATACCTGCCCCTCCCACTCAAGATTTCAATTACACAGCCCTTTCTATCGTCCCCCTGCCCCCTGGTTAAATTTCCTTTCGCGACCCCTCTGCTGCAGCTAATCAATCCATCATCCCGCACAGTCACTATCTGGACCCCCCCAGGTCCACTTTTACAACCCCCACCCGTCCTCCCGGGTCCCCTTAAAATTTTCCTTAAAAATTTTGCTAAAAAACCCCTCAGCCCCCTCTTTGCTGCATGCCATCTCTCGAGGTCCCAAAGCCCATCATCAAGATAGGCCCTCGATAACGTGGAGGGCCAGGCCTGCGAGAGCGGGGAGTCTCGCAGCACAAGAAGGTCGGTTTTTTGGAGCATCAATCGAACCAAAGATGGGAAAAGAAAAGCCAGTCCGGGAATCTGTCATGGTCCAAGGGATAACTGAGCATAAAGGTCACAAAATATCCATTTATAGGGCTGGACTCCACTGTCCTCTCACGACAGGGAGAGGGTCCAATGTTCTTTTTCTCCAACGGAGGCTAATGGCCAACCATCCTCTCATGACGGCCGGTCCCATTACAAAGTTAACAGGAGCAATGTTCTATCCTCTCCGTTGGGATGTGGAAAATCCCTCAGCTCTCTCAGGTGGTGCTCAGTCTCTCCTACCAGCGAGGGCATGAGTGGAGCATAATAAGGGGTCCAAAGTGTCCAAAGTGTAGATGTTAATAACGATGGTAATAATAAAGATGTTAATAAAGATAATAATAGACCCACGGGCACAAGATCTTCCTTGAGGTGAGAGTAGGAGTAGCGAGACAGGAAAGCCCAATCCCAATATTATTATAACTCCCAATCTAGCAACAATCTGCCTTTTTTTTTCTTTCCTCCTCCTCCATACTTATATATATAACATTACAGAACAGCCTTCCCCATAAATCTTAATTTAACATTTATTCAGCTCTGTCCATTTTCTCCACTCCCCTAAATATATCACTTAAACATCCCTTTTCTTAAACTAAACAATCAGTAAGCTAACCTATTTCCACCCACTTTCCTACAAAGTCGCCATACACAACAATTCTTAATATCTTTGATCTACTGCCCGCCCTGCTAAAAAAAAAATCCATTATATAGAAAAGATCAATGAATTTAAATTTATAATCCATATAATGTCTTCTTTGATATCTTTCCACTGGATTGTTGAGTCCATCATCCATTTTAGGGTAACATAGCATCCTGGTTGCAACAGGTTGTTCAAAATTCTCAGTGATCATCTGCCCCCATCAGTAATGAATATCCTCATATATTATATATAAACAAGGAAAACAACCACCCGAGTGACATTATAATTATATTCCATATAATATCTGTAATTGTGGCTTTCTTCAGGATTATTAATTCCCATCATCATAATGGGTAACGACCAGATCTTCTGCATGCTCCAGCGTAGCTCTCTTGCCTTATAGCTCAACATAAATATAGTACATTTATCAATAAAAAAGGAAATCCAAAATAGATAATTCCAATCCAACAATTTAAGGCTCTTTTCACATCCCAAAATTACGGCATTGCAGAGGTCTATCACTCTCCTCAGGATAATGTTAACCAATACTTCGCCTCAACTATATTTTCATATATTCATTCATTTAAAAATAACTGGCTTCACTGTTGCTTAATTTAGAAATTTTTATTTTTGTGAGACCTATTTCTTTTTTTCTTTTCTTTTTGTGGGTTTGATCTCCATCCGAGTTTCCTTTCTACAGGTTGTATATCAACTAATCGGTTTTCATTCTGCTTTATGACTTGATCTTGTTGGTTTTGCTTTTGTGACTCATATTTCTTTTTTATCAATTGTGTATCAGCTAATTGGTTTCTATGCTTGTCTGTGTTTTGATGAATCTTCATGTTAGAATTCGATGCCACTTCTCTCATATTTGTAGATAATCCAGCTGAGGTGTCTAAAGAATCCAAAGGCAATTTGTCCACGGCAACCTCTATAATTCGATGTTTTCCCTTTATTTCCAACTCCTTGTGCTTATCCTGTATTGTGCATAAAGATGTTGAGTTCATTTTCAAAAAATTTTGATAAAATTATTCCGCTTTTTCAACAGTATTTAATTGGCATTTTTCTCCTTGATATCTCAATATTATACCAACTGGAGCGTCCCACCTGAATAGAATATTTCTTCTTTTAAGCTCAGTCACCAGAAAACCAAATTTCTTTTTTTCCGATAACATCTTGGGCGGGAGCTCTTTGTATATCCAAATCTTTCTTCCAAACAATTGCAAAGTAGAGTTGAAGGAATTTTGCACAATATTATTTCTTATTTCTTTATCTGTAAAATAAATCACCACATCTCTAGGCAATTGCCTTTGCTTTGCAGTCCAGGAATTTATTCTGTAAACTCTATTGATCCTACAAAATACTTCCTCAGGTTGAACCTTTAAAATCCCAGCCAGAATTTCCGAAGATATTTTCCTTAAATCATCTCTGTTATTTTCCTGCAATCCTCTCAGTCTAATCGCATATTCAGTAAAATTATATTGCATCATTAAAACTTCTCTTTCAATCCGTTGTTGTATGTTTTCTGCATTACAAGTCTTTTTATCAGCCTCCATTTTAGGTTTTTCTTCTGAGCTATTGTCTTGAGTGTTTGTCAAATCATTTTCAAATTTTTGTATTCTATTATCCAAATTGTCCTCAATTTCTTCCATTTTAGACTCTAATAAATTAGTATTTGCATCCAACCTGATCATAAATTCTGCAAAACCATTAGCCATTTTTATAATCTTTCGGTCCAAAGTATCAAACTTTAATTGCACTAATTCTTTAATTTCCTGCTTAAATTTTTCAAAGTTCTGATTCACAATCTCATCCCTTCTTACAATCTCCTCCAAAAGAAATTCAATTATGTTAAAATCAGTTTTCTGAGTCTGGAGATTTAGAACTTGTTCACGTAATTTATTAATGGGGGAATCCCCCCCCCACTGCTTGTTTGTCCGGCTTTGTAAGTTTTAATGCCATGTTTCCACACAGACAAACTTTTTTAGAAAAGAAAAGAGAAGCAGAGAAGAAAAAAAAAAAACTTCTTTCCAACCAAGATCAATATCAGATCTCCAGGAAAAAGAAAACACAAAAGTGAAGCTTTATCTTCAATTGTAGCCAGAAGTATTTATTCCGCTACTTTGTAGCTTAATAGAAAACGGAAGGACTCTCCCTTTCATCCACTTCTCAAACCGCGGCAGTCGCCATTTTTAAAAATTCTTTTTTCCTTCTTCAGTAACTATTATAAAATAAATGAAATACTTGCGATTCAGGGTCACAGGTCCAGCTCACATCCTTTTTAATTAATCTGTTAATTTTGTAGGCTTGTTCTTGTCGCCTAGCTCTGCATAAGCAGAGGTCTCCCAAAGCCCGGAGCGACGGCGAGGGAAATAGGGAGCCTCATCTGCTTCGTCCCCAAAAGTAAAAAAAAAACAACTTTTGGGGCTACGCAGAGAGCTCTACCTACCCCCGCCAGCTCTATCTCCATTTCCACATGGAAATGGAGTTTTTTCGAGCCGTCTTTCAGTTGTAAAGGCGGCTCTTTACAGGTAATGGGGCTGGCGATCTGGAGAGATCGTCTGGCGGCGGCAAGAAGCAAACCGGAAGTCCCTATAGTCTAAATATTATCTTGATCTGGGTTCTTTGGGCCCCAAATCCTCCCACTCTACTCAACCCCTAATAGATCATTTCTTAGCATTCCTATATGAAAGTTTCCAGATTTTCAACAGTTGGTCTTGGAGAAGGGAGTTGGACTAGAAAACCTTTAAGGTCCCTTCCAACTCTGTTATTCTGTTACCTTGTAGAAAGATGGACCAAATATTAAATTTTCCTCACTGAACTTGAAATCCTCCTTCAACGGCAAATATCGTACATTACCCCAAAGGTGTTTTTTCAAGCGAAGAAGCTTCTTGGATGAGAAGTGAAATGTCTTCAAAGAAAAACCAGAAAGTTCCATTGCCTCTTGAAAAAGCACCTTTGGGACAACCATGACCTGGATGACTGAGAATCTCCATAGACATATAGTAAATTACATGACTTGTGGAATGCTATCCCACAGATGATTAGGGCTGCAGCCTTGCAGAGGAGAAAAGTTCTTATTTCTTCTCCACAAGAGCCATCTGAGCCTCTCAAAACATTTCTGGAAAGCATCCCTGAGCAATATGAAGTGAGGATTGAGAAGCTCCTGGGGGAAAGGAAGTGCTGCCAAAGTTAAGTAATAGCCACCGGTAAAGAATTTAAAATAATTAGATTACCATATAAAGTGTTAACTCCACTACTTTGCACACTTTCTTGGGTCTTGAAATAAGTTAAAATCCAAAAAAGGGAGTACTGGCTATGGATTTCCAAAATTATCCCTTCTGATACATTTTGAGATGAAGCCAACACCCTATAGAATTATTGCCGAAATGGATCCATTCAGCCATCCATTTAGCCATCTGATTTATATACCATCCAATAACAAAAGTTCTCCATCTGAGATTTGGGGGAGTTCCTGTGAACATTATAGCAAAATCTCAGGCATTAGAACCTGGAATGTATCATTTCTTCAGTGTAAATAAATTCCAGGCAGGGAAAAAAGAGAGGTGACTTGAAGTAATCTTAACAGTTAGTCCTGAATGAGTCCTCTACACAAATATGCTTTAAATTAATTCAGTTGAGGTTTATCTGATCTAAATCAGATATTGAAAACTTTGTCTGTCTTTAATTTGGATTACCAGGTACTGAAGATCAGCAATTGAAAATGGATATTATTCATCAGGTTCTATCTGATGAAAATCTATTAACTTCCTGACCACAATCAGTAGAAAGAATGCTAAGCTCTGTGATAAAATGAGTCTCTGAATTCTTTATTGTTGACACCACTGCAAATTGCCAAATTATAGCTGTAAATTACCAAGAAGTAAGTGTGCAATTTTCTGTTTGCAGTGGGAAGGAACAGAAAATATAGACCTTTATTTACGTTTAATATATCTGAAAATGTGGCTCTTTTCCACATAATCCTATTCCCCAAATATCTGAAATCTCTGTTCATTCACTTGATGATATTAATGTTTTGACCACTGCAGCCTTAGCTGCTCCCTGCTACAGAAGGAAGGAAGGAAGGAAGGAAGGAAGGAAGGAAGGAAGGAAGGAAGGAAGGAAGGAAGGAAAGAAGGCGGGCAGATGGGAGGGAAAAAGGAAGGGAGGGAGAGAGGGAGGGAGGAAAATCAATGTTATTAATATCCGGTTGGTTTCAATCAATTTCTAATTTACCATATTTCTTCAAGATTTTTGACTCATTTTTATAGTTTTTCTAAATCCTGACATATATTTGTTATATGTTCATGTATATTTATTGCTAGAGATTTTTGTATGCAATTAGATAACATTCCCATTTTCATTTTCCATTGCAAAATTTCATTAATATCATGATTTGAGCATCTTCCCTTTACACACAGATTAGTATATATTTAATATTCATCCTTAACATTACATTATTATGTCCTAATTTAAGCACACTACAGATTTTTACCTAGATCTGTGTTCCAACTCCTGAACAGTTTCAAGAAATGCAAATCAAGTAGACTTATATTAAAATGAAAACTAAAGCAATGGCTCACTTCTCCTTAGTTTCAACTCCCTAGCTCCCTAGAATCCCTAAGTTCAAATTTCAATTCAATTTGAAATTCTATCACAATCAATGACCAGCTGTAGGTACAATTCAGCAACAATATTGTGGATGATGGGGGCAGAGGGATAGAAGTGGTAAGGATGCAATTTACACAGAAGTAGGAAGAAAGAAGAAGCAAAACTGGTAAGAACTGGAATACCAAACTGTAATTATTCAAGGCAGCAAGAATTGCAAGAAGTGCTTAATTGTTAAGCAAGTACAATTCTATATTACTCAATGCCAGTTTGGTAAAGTATTAAAATATTACTAACTCTAATTCAACAATACTGGCCAGATCACATGGGGAGCTGATTAGCAGGCGAGAGGCTACAGTTTTTATAGGAGTACATCTGATGTCTTCAATGATTGGTGTAGACAGAGGTGTCAAACTAAGGCCCAGGGGCTGGATCCGGCTGCAGGGGCTGGATCAGGCCTGCGGGGTGCTTAGATCTGGCCCATGGGGCTGCCCTGTAAACAGCAAAGTGTCAGGTTCCAAAAAGAAAAAAGAAAAAGAAAGAAACACAGCCAAACACAAACCTGGTTTGTTGCTGCCTGCTTTACTTCTTTTTTTGGCACTCACTGACAATTGCAAAAGGAACTTCTAAGTTCCTAACCACCCGTGCTCCCCACCACCTTTTAAACTATAAGCACCATCCACCCCCTCACGTGTGCAGGACCCTCCCACATGACCCTGGATTCATACATGTGAAGAAGCCAGCATCCGCCTTAATTTCAGCCTTCTTTTTCCTCCTCCTCTGCTGCCAGTAAGTTTTTAAGGAGGACTGTTCCTCCTCTTCCTTTGCTGCCAGTCAGCCTTTACTGCCAGTCATCCTTTACAGGAGCACCCTTCCCAGCCAGTCATCCAGGACATTCCAGGATGGCCAGGGAGAGCTGTGGCTGCCTTACCTCCATTTTCACTGGCAAAGAGTTGCAGGAGACTGTTGCATCTGAAAACGGAGCTCACATGACCCTCCCATGCTCTGTTTTTGCTGGCAGAGGGTTGCAGGAAGCTGTCGCAGCTGAAAACAGAGCTTGGGAGCCTGTTTTCACTGGCAGAGCACTCAGACCACCAAAGGTGCCCCCAACACGAGTGATGTTGAGCTGGCCATGCCCACCCTGGCCCCCCTGAAATCAAATACAATCCTGATGTGGCCCTCAATGAAATCCAGTTTGACATCCCTGGTGTAGGAGAAGACTACTTTTAAAGCAGAATCGCTTAGGACAGGGGTCTCCAAACTTGGCAACTTTAAGACTTGTGGCCTGCCATGACGAATTCTGGGAGTTGAAGTGTACAAGTCTTAAAGTTTTCCAAGCTTGGACACTGTTGGCTTAGGACAATAACCGAGTGGGTTGGGGTCAGGTACACCCAAATAGAATTAGAGAAAGCAACAAATTAACAAACAATATAAGAGGATAGCAATAAACTAAAAAGAAAATAATGCAGCTTGTCCTATGCAGCTTATCTATCGAATTGAAAATAAATCTGTCCAATACCTTGCATTTGCCAAACTGGCATTCAAGCTAGGGGAGAATTGGGATGAAGACAAGGAAAACACAGTAAAAATGACTTTCTGATATCGTTTACTGAGCTAAGCTTCAACTCCTCCTAGGTATACAAAAGTGAATTTATCAGAAGCCCTTGTTTGTTTAGAAAATGTCTTGCTGGAATGCAGAGAAATTTGCCTTATAAAAGCAGAGGCTTTATGGGACTCCTTTCATTTTCTGCTTGAAATGTATGGGAGAGGAAAAATCCCAGATGCTTGCTGCACTATGAGAACATATATGTGTATTTAAAATGCCTATCTAATTATATACAGATGTAATTATGAAATATACTCATTCTGCATTCAAAATTAAGAGTAGAACAGATGGTGAAAACTCAGTTGAAAGCAATATGTCCATTAAAATAACCCATAACATTTGTGGTGGTAACATGATTTCTAATTTATTTATTTTTTTCACATCTAGCTAGACCTATCTGAAATATTGACGGCAAGAATAAATATCTCAAACAAAATATCCTTGGATAAGAGTCTTCAGTGATACTTTAGGTAATAAAAAAAAAGTCTAGGTTAAGCTCAAAACACTGTTATTGAAACTAGACTAAGAACTGATTTCTGTTTCTGGAGCCAGCATATCTTTAGCTGAATTTTTGTTTCAGGTGTTGTGAGTTATGGAATAAGAGAAACATTTAAACTGCAGATTATAGTCAGTAGTTCTGATCACCCCACCACACACACTCACACACATACACACACACACACGATCACACACAAATTGAGAATTTTATTCTTAGAAACAAGTGTTCCAGTTATATTGCCACCTCCTTCTCTTCATGAATATCCCCATCGCCTGTCTTTAGGATCTATAGGAAATCTCTCTTTTTTTCTTGGTAATTTTCCTGCATGACCTGGAATCATGACATATACAGAATCTCTACTCAGATACTTGCTCACGCTCACGGGAAAGCAGTGTGACAGAGATAAAACAGCAGAACTAACATGTTCAACTTTGCTCTCAGCCCACGAGACTCTAACCACCTGGGAGATTAGAAGAGATTAAAATAGAGACCTTCTACTTCAAGAAAATCAATTTTTTTTCTTTTTCTCCTTCAATCCTCACTGATGTAGAAACACTTTATTTAGCATACTTTAGTGAATGCCACATGACTCAGTGTTTTGCATTTAAAGCAGGAAAGTCCAATCTTGACAACTTGTGGACTTCAACTCCCAGAACTCTTCAGCAGATAATTCAGTGGAAAATTCCCAGTGGGGAATTTGGGAGTTGAAATCCAGAAGCCTTAAAGTTGCCAAGGTTGGACACCCCTGAATTAAAGTATCTCTTCCAACCATAAAGTTAGATGTTCACAGATGTGCTCTCAAAGCAGTTGTGGTCTGACACAAAGCACAAAAGGAGATATGATGTGTCATGGAATTTATCACACCAACATTGCATCTTATCCTTAGAGATAGACAAATCTGTCAATTTCAGTATCATTCACTTTCTCATTTTCTGGACTGTAGCACTTCAGCTGTTTCTGCTTCAGTCTGTGAATTCAAGCAACATACAAGAAAATCTATACACCTTTTTGGAATATTTCTCCTAGCTATAAATGCTTTTGCATGCACTTTTCATTAATGTATTTTTAAAAAACACAGTGATTCTTCCTAAATAATATAATTTAGTACATAAAGGTCTCCAAATACACACGTTAATATTTTCTGTATTTTTTTTTTTGAAATGTGAATTCATATTAGATTTTTTAAAAGTTGTTTTAGTTTCTATAGCAGAGATGCAAACTGAATTATCACTGGTTCTGTAGAAAGAAGGCATAAAAATATTCAAAGGATGTTGATTTATCTATAGATTGATGGGAAATAAGGCACTGTACATAGCTGAATAAACTTGATTAAATTTATCCAAACCAGGAGATTAGTAATGAAGCCTATTTCATATTATATAAATAATAAACACAGTAGGGGAAAAAAACATCCATCCAATTCTTCATTTTTCAGACTAATCAAAGTAAGTTGCTGTTATACCTTCTCTATTGGGAATGGGAAACTGTCATATTGAAGACTACTATAAGCAGTCAATTTAGTTTACAAAATCACTTTATAAATTTTTGGTGTGACATACATGCTTAAAAATATGAAATAGAAATGATATTTTATAACATAGAGATGTGCGTTTTCTGCCTGATTAGGACTTCTTGTTCAGTTGAGGCCAGGAAGTTGAGCAAAGACTATTGTATTCAGGTTTACATGACAGAGCATCTGGAAGCTTGTTCTGTAAGCCAGGAAAATATGATAAAATGGGGGGAAATGTGCCCAACTGAACTGTCAAGGAGTGAGGGACTACACTTTCCGCAGAACTAAATTGTTGTCGTCTATGTGCAAATGTATTGAGTGGACATCACCTTCCAAGAAGTCGCTCCTGGCTTGGAAGTCTATAACCATGAATGGTCCTGAGAGAATCTCATCCCTCTTATAGATGAATATTGTGAGTGCAGATATTGGAGATATAAGAATAAACCTTTATTCACATTTTTATCCAGAAATTCTTTTATGATGACTAAGTCTTAAATAGACAAGGGATATTGCCTCATCTCCTGAATTTGGACATTTATTTCAAGTAGCCATATAAATTATCTAAACAAAAATAACTAAAATAAAACAAATAAATGTAGTTCTCTGCTTCTCTGTTTCTCCCCTGAGAACAAAGATCTTTTGATGGCTCCAACATGCATGGGTTCTCTGACACTAGATTCCAAAGAAACCATCAGCAGAGGTCATAAGTGAAGAAAGATCTGTAAAATCTCTTCCTCTTGACATTTCTCTCCTATCTCAACATTTCCAATCAACCATTTGTTACAATGCAACTTTGCAACTGCTCTTCCAAATTATCTGTGGTGTCTTATCTTAGCAATTTATCTCTCAGTTCATCAGCAGGTTCTTCTCTAAATTTGTCAATCAGAGTCAAATCATTCCATTCCACATCTCTGGCAAATAATTTAAAGTCTGACATGTATACCCACCTTATACTCTGATCTTGTTCAGTTTGTGAATTTCATTGCTGGCAGTCAGGTGACTGAGAGAATTATCAAAGGACTATCCAAACCTTTGATGATTGTTCAAAAAGTGCCTATTGGTTACCGCTATTTTCAGAAAATTTAGCAAAAGGGAAAAGATTGATGCGATTGCTAAGAAAATCTGCTGTCCAGTAACTAGAGAACATCAGCAATTGGCCTTTGTCTGCACCAAACATCTCTGGAAAAATTACATGTCGATTAAGAAAATTTTATTATGCTGTAGGTTCCCCTTTATTTGGTCTTTTCCTTTTTATTTCCCACTGAAAAGTTTTCATAATTTTGAATAGTTGATCTTAGAGGCTGCTAGATATTGTAGAAAGGTGGACCAAATATTACATTACCCTCACTGGGGTTGACAATCTCTTTCAATGGCAAATGTACTATGTTACATAACTTGTGGAATGCTATCCCACTGATGATTGGGGCTGCAGTCTTATGGAGGAGAAAAGTGTTTATTTTCTCCCCATCTGAGCCTCTCAAAACATTTCTGGAAAGCATCCCTAAGCAATATGAAGTGAGGATTGAGAAGCTCCTGGGGGAAAGGAAGTGCTGCCAAAGTTAAGTAATAGCCACCGGTAAAGAATTTAAAATAATTAGATTACCATATAAAGTGTTAACTCCACCACTTTGCACACTTTCTTGGGTCTTGAAATAAGTTAAAATCCCAAAAAGGGAGTACTGGCTATTGGATTTCCAAAATTATCCCTTCAGATACATTTGAGATGAAGCCAACACCTTATAGAATTATTACCGAAATGGATCCATTCAACCATCCATTTAGCCATCTGATTTATACACCATCCAATAACAAAAGTTCTCCATCTGAGTTGGGAGGGGGGCGTTTCCTGTGATCATTATAGCAAAATCTCAGGCATTAGAACCTGGAATGTATCATTTCTTCAGTGTAAATAAATTACAGGCGGGAAAACAGGAGAGGTGACTTGAAAGAGTCTTAACAGTTAGTCCTGAATGAGTCCTCTACACAAATATCCTTTAAATAAATTCAGTTGAAGTTTCTCTGTTCTAAATTCAGATATTGAAAACTTTGTCTGTCTTTAATTTGGATTACCAGGTACTGGAGATCAGCGATTGAAAATGGATATTATTCATCAGGTTCTACCTGATGAAAATCTATTAACTTCCTGACCACAATCAGTAGAAAGAATGCTAAGCTCTGTGATAAAGTGAGCCTCTGAATTCTTTATTGTTGTCACTACTGCAAATTGCCAAATTATAGCTGTAAATTACCAAGAAGCAAGTGTGCAATTTTCTGTTTGCAGTGGGAAGGAACAGAAAATATAGACCTTTATTTACATTTAATATATCTGAAAATGTGGCTCTTTTCCACATAATCCTATTCCCCAAATATCTGAAATCGCTGTTCATTCACTTGGTGATATTAATGTTTTGACACTGCAGCCTTAGCTGCTCCCTGCTGCAGAAGGAAGGAAGGAAGGAAGGAAGGAAGGAAGGAAGGAAGGAAGGAAGGAAGGAAGGAAGGAAGGAAGGAAGGAAGATCACCCATACCATTAAAATCAGTTTGATTTTACTTATTTTTCATCTTCCCCAGTCTTGTTTAGATTTATTTGACCCATTTCTAAGAAATAAATGTGGGGGGGTTGCAAATGGAGCAAGGTCAAAATGTTAATCTGTTGGAAGTTTTAAAAAGAGTACAGAAGAGTTCAGTGTGTTGTTTCCTTTAGGCTGGAAGGTGCGTCGGTGCCTCCCTCCCTCTTATCAATATAGTTAAAATTCCTGAATCCTTTGATGAAACAAAGTAAATATTACTTCCATATACCCTGTTTTTTTTGGTTTTTTTTTTTGTAGGGGGAGGCAATACTCACTTAGCGCTGCGACACTCGCGTTCCACTGAATAAATTGAACTTACTTAACAGAATTGTTTGTTTGGATGGCTCTTTTATTTGACATTGTGTAGAGAAGAAAACCATTGTTTGGCTATAAGAAGATTCTAGTTTTTATTATTTTAAACCCAAAATCTGTTTAGGTTTCCAACTGAATAACTAACAAGACAATCCCCCTCTTCTCTTACAAAAGTTCACCAAGAGTATAATGTGCTTTTGAAAAACTAGAAATGTGCCAGTGGATAAAGTTCCCAAGTAAGCTCTTTTGCAAGTAAATAAGAACTGGTCCCTCCTTTCTCACACAATCACCATAATCTCCTTTCCTTAGTAACAAGTTAAATTGTTTTCTTGCCTGATGTTGAAAGCAATAGGTGTGAGAGGGTAGAGAAAGAAGCAAGGCATATTCTATGTGTTTTTGTATTTCTTGAATCATTTTAAATCTGACACTTATCTGAAAGGTCAGGAGAGAACAGAAGGCCCTGTCAGCTCTTCTGGTAGTATTTTTATATTGTCTTAATTTTTTTTTTAATCATACTACTGTATCTTCTCCCATTCAATGCCAATAGCATCATGACATATCTGTTATCATGCACACTGTCGCAAAGGAGGCAAATAGGCTAAGATGTTAGTGTAATAGGCCTGCTCTTGACTCATGAATATCTGCAAACAGATTTCTTGACATGTGCAGGATCCTCTACCTTGCCATTATGCTTTTCTCCACGAATAAGTAAAGGGGGAAAAATACCAGAGCTGGAAAATTATTTATCTTTGGGGAGTTCTAAATACAAACCTATATGGGATGTGACATCGAAAAGCCTAAATTTTGCCCTTGCTTTCTTGCACTATTAAATCTTTGATATTTTAACAGAAACAAAACAGCCACCTTACTGTTAGGAGGAGCCTCCATAGCACTTGGAAATGTAAAATGTTCAGAAGAATAAGATATTTATTCTGACAGAAACTATTTGCAACAGAGGAGACAGTAATGGTGCTGCAGTTAAGAGAAAATCCTTGAGGGTTTCTTGCTATTATGTTCATTGTGACAAAGATTAAACCAGTTATCTCCTGTCCTAAGTGGGACTGTGTGTTTACCACTAGATTTCGAAATATATCCTGAATGCTGGTTCAGCCATGCATGGCATAAGACTGCACTGAGTGATAGATTGCACATGTGAATTAGTCATCACAACAGAGGAGAACTTTTAAATCACCTCAAACTATCCAAGATACAATGCTTTTCACACATTCCGGCATTGAATCATTAAGTGTGTGCTGAGAAACCAGTCATAAACTGCTTCTCAATTTTAGTTTTTTTCTTACCACCATTGACCTGTAGACCTGTCTGAAATGTGGCTACCGGTAGTTTATAGGCCATGCTGTGTTTCGGATACTGTTCCCCAAAGGTGCTTTATAACAGATTGAGGCATGGAGTTATTATCATTCTACAACTCTTTAAAGCAGCCGAGACTTTTCCTGGCTTCAACCAGCAGCTGTTTACAAACACAGTTGTCTCAAAATGTTGCATGTATAGCTCTATGTGCTCCAAAATGTGTACTTTTTGAGAATCAAATATTAATGTTTTGACTATTACAGCCTCAGCTGTTCCCTGCTGCAGAAGGAAGGAAGGAAGGAAGGAAGGAAGGAAGGAAGGAAGGAAGGAAGGAAGGAAGGAAGGAAGGAAGGGAACCCATACTATTAAAATCAGTTTTCATTAAGGATTACTCAAAAAGCTTTAGATACCTCCTTCAAACTTCAGAGAATAACAGCTTCTTTTTGTGTATTTTTTTTAATCGAACAATTTTTTACAGATTAAAAAGCAATAGAACTTTAAGGAAGACAAATAAAAGAAACTGATGAATAAAAGAAAGAGAAAAAGGAAGGAGAAAAAGAAAAAAGACAGGGGGGGAAGATATAAAGAAAGGGTTTTTTATTTTTTTTACAGCAATTATAAATGCATTTTTATTGTAACTTCTCTACATAAGTTATATTGTAGAACTTTTCTTTCCATATTTTATTCTTTCTAATCATCAAATCCACATTAGAAATTTGGGGCGGGGGGGAGGGTTTTAGCGAAAAGTCCATAATGAGCTTCAAGTCATTGACAAATGTAATTATTTTGTTTTCCGTAATCAAACAAGTCAATTTCGCCATCTCTGCAAATTCTGGAAGAGCTGTGGTGACGCAGTGGTTAGAATGCAGTATTGCAGGGTAATACTGCCGACTGCCAGCAGTTCAATCCTAACCAACTCAAGGTTGAGTCCATCCTTCCTAGGTTGGTAAAATGAGGGCAATATGCTGACTCTATAAACTGCTTAGAAAGGGATGTATACTATGAGACAGTATACTGTATATGCCTAAGTGTTAGTGTTAGTGCTAGTGCTATTTTGTCATTTTTACCAACCATAGTAAACCACAATAGTCCATTGTGACTATTTCAGAGTCTTTCAAAATTCTTTACTGAATACAAGCTTTGATTAGAAATCTTTGCTTTTGCTTCCAGTTGTATAATCTATTAGATACTATTATCTTTATTCATTAAATATGAAATTCAGTCAACTGAACATTCAAAAATGCATCACAAATACCACTGACTGGTGCTAATGGTTGATACAGGTTGCTGCCAGTGTCCTAAGTATCAACCAAGTACCTTCTTAAGATGTATGATGTTCCAAGTAGTGCAGTTTTTTGCAGTTCCACTGTGTTATTGCAGGAAGCTGCAATTTGCTGAAGTATGTTATAAAATTCTTGGACATGGTACCAAGTGCCCCAATGACAATGGGTATCACTGTTACATGTTTCATCCATAGCCATGTAGTTTTGATGGCCAGGTCACGATATTTCATGATTTTTTCCAGTTCTTTTTCTTCGACTCTGGCATCACCTGGTACTGCGATGTCAATAAATTGTATGTTTCAGTTTTTGACAACTGTGATATCTGGTGTGTTGTGTTCCAAGTGTTCCAAGATAATAATAATAATAATAATAATAATAATAATAATAATAATAATAATAATATAATCAAGATTTTTAACAATTTTATTATCTCTCTATCTCCCTCTCCCCCTCCCCTCTCTCTTGGGGATTACAGGTAACAAGAAACAGAGGAGGGAAATTCCAGTCAGCTAGGGAAGATTATGGAACAGATTATGATTTACTTCTATCAATATAAAGATTAAACTGGAAAATTAAAGAGAGTTTCTGTTCCAACAATAATTGGGGGAACACAGAATGTAAAACCCATGTAAAAAAAAAAGCATCCCAATATGACTAAATTATTATAAAGAAAATGTGAAGAAGAGATGAAATCCTGTAAAACTGAACTGTGAAAAAAACCCCACAAAATTTTGAAATATCCAAATAGATTGCTGAAGAAGCTATCCAGACAGCTGACAGTGGACATGTGGAGAAGCAAAGAAGTATTGGACAAAAATTAAGACATGGTTGGAAGAGATGATACAGCAACGGATTGCGTTGAAACCAGAAATATTTCTGCTAGGAATTTTACCTGAAATTTATAATAAAGAGAATGTATATTTAATTATTCATGTATTAACCACAGCTAGAATTGAATTTGCACAGCATTGGAAAAGTGAAGAGATTCCCAATGATGAGAAGGTGATTAGGAAATATTAGAATATGCAGAAATGAACAGATTAACATTAGCTATCAAGGAGAAAAAACAAACTGAATATTATATGATATGGGAAGTATTTTATCAATGGTTGGAGAACAAAAGAGGAGTTTGGAAATGAAGAAGACTAAAGAATAATAGAAAATACATTAAGATAGAGATATAAATAAGATGAAAATTGTTAATACACATATGATGAGAATGATCTTTAGTGTTAGTACGGTATTAACACTAGAAGATATTAAGAGCTTTACAATGTTTAATTGTTTAATATATTATAATGTGAATGTGAATGACGTTGCAAATGGTGAAAGATGTTGCACAGGTGATGCTTTTACCCAGATGACACACTGCTTAAGAAAAGATGGAATGTTTATATTCTTGAAACTGAAAAATAAAAAAACTTTTTATATTAAAAAAAGACAAAGGAAAAAAGCTTTTTATATAAAAAAAAGCTGAGGAAAAAATGTGAGATGAAAACTTTGAGCAACAAAGGTGTGCGATGTTTAACCATATAAACTTCCAATATTAAGAAGATAAGAGAAGGAAAGATATTTTAATTGAGACTATCCACAAACAGAAGAATTAATTGTGAACAGAAAAAAACCCCTGAGAAATATTTTCAAGCAGGTCAAGAAGTCCCAGGAAAATCTACAGGTACGAGAGAAGTACTCAGCAATAATAAAGGAAGGAATATGATAAAGGCAAATGAGGTTAAAGGAAGATGGAAAGACTATCCTTTCAAAGGGGGCCAGGAGCATCTATTAAAAAAAAAAAAGCTCCATTATAAAATGAAGCATGACAGGCAACAAACTGCTGTCAAATAATAATAATAATAAAAAGCACCAGGTGTACTGAATTGTTTAAAGCAGCTGCAAAAGAAGCAGCTAAAGTATTAGCAGCTCTGTGACAACAAATATGGAATGCTATCCGGCCTAGAGATAGAAAAGATTATGAGGGGTCCTTGGTGCTCTCTGAGCTTGCTTGTTTTCTTGCAGGTGTTTCATTACCCAAAGTAGGTAACATCATCAGCACTGATAGTGTTACCTAGTTTGGGTAATGAAACAAGCAAGCTCAGGGAGCACCAAGGACCTTTCATGTCAACCCTGAGCTGCAAATATTCTCCTTTATTAGGAAAATATTATGTTGTATCTATCAAGGCTGTGCGAATCTTTCAGCAGAGGTGTTTTGCAATGCCTAACAGCAAATTTAAAAAAAACCCTCTTTTTGGACAATTAAAGCAGCCACCTCCTTTGTCAGGCTCATAATGCTTATAAGAATATTATCCTCAGTATCTCTGCACATTCACTGTGATATTAAAAAGCAACTTTATATGTGTGAAAAACCAATAACGGACCACTTCTGAAACAACCACATGACTCCAGAAAATGATCAAACTCCTCAAAAAGAGAGTCTTAATTCACATGCACTTCTTTGGGAGGATTCACAGAACAATAAGACCTGTACCAAAATTATCAATGCAAAAACTATCGAGCTACAGTTTTCATGCATATAAAGGCTTTTTAAATATCTTACAAAGCATATTACTGCTATATAATATCAAGAAAAATACCAGATTAAATAATTGGGTTCAGAAAAAGTAGAAGGACCCATCTTCAAATAACTCATCTAAGAAAAATAATATAAAGAGCAAGATAGTATAGGTAAAGGTAAAGGTTCCCCTCGCACATACATGCTAGTCATTCCCAACAGTAGGGAGTGGTGCTCATCTCTGTTTCAAAGCCGAAGAGCCAGTGCTGCCTTAGACATCTCCGTGTCATGTGGCTGGCATGACTAAACACCAAAGGCGCACAGAACACTGTTACCTTCCCACCAAAGGTGGTCCCTATTTTTCTACTTGCATTTTTTACATGCTTTCGAACTGCTAGGTTGGCAGAAGCTGGGACAAGTAACAGGAGCTCACCCCATTACGCGATACTAGGGATTCAAACTGCTGAACTGCCACCTTTCAATCGACAAGCTCAGCGCCTTAGCCACTGAGCTACCGCGTCCCTACAAGATAGTATAGAAGAGGCTTATCTTTCATTGACAGCATGATTTTGAGAAGAAAGTGTAGCATTCAGAAAACCATAAGTATTGTAATACTTGACTATTGTGAAGAATCGTTACAATTGGTGAATTTACTAAGAATAGTGAAGAAGTGAAAGAAGTAGGCAATTTTGTTCTTTGGGGGCCCATGAATAAAGATGTGAATAATATGCTAGAGAAAGAAAAAGCAAATTAATCTTAGGAAAAAAAGAGGCAATGACAAACTTAGTCAAGAGCATAAAAAGGAAGAACATGATGGTAATATATAATTGTGAGCATTGAACACTGAGATTGAAAAAAGATACACACCTTTGAATTATGGTTTGGAGATGGTTTCTAGAAGGTCATAAATTGCATGAAGACCCAATCAATCAATCCTGGAGCCAGGAAAAGCTAACTGCTCCCTCAAGGCAATGATCATCAGGCAGAAATTCACATAATGTGGGCATTTGATTTGAGTAGATGAAGGGCTAGAGAAAATTATTTTACTTGGCACAGTTGGGAGACATGATAGGAGCTAAAGTTTCCCAGGGCAAGAATGTGGAGAATGTCGATATAGGCAACTGCCACATAGCATTGAGTGTGGGAAGCCATAAAAGACATGGGAGGAAAAGCAAGAGCTAGAGCCTATGATAAGTAGTGGCCTTAACTGCTACAGTCATTTGTAACAGCACAGCTTCATTTCTCATACTCTTATAAAGGTCCAGTTCAAACTGAGCCATGTCACGCACTGGGAAGCTTCAGCCAAAGTCCAGCTTACTATAGGAATTTAACAAAAAGAAAAGACAGGACAAGATATAACGTTGATGGATGGGAGGAAAGAGTTTATCAAAATGTCCTTAGAAATGCTATGAGTTATTCCTAGATACAGGTAATGATGGCAAATATTTGTCCACACAGTCACCAAGAGCCTAACTTGATTTGATGCCACAAACTAAATGCAAAATAAAGTCTTCAGAATCCTTATATAATGGAAAACAATGCACAATTTCAAAGTCTAAGCAAAAAATATTATATGCGGATCTATTCATATAGCCAATGACATAAAATAATTAAGCACTGCTCTTCAAAATGACCCAGAAAAAACAATTGCTTTGCCCAGCATTGTGACTGCCAAATTGTGCACTAAAGCATCCTAGAGTGCCACTACAAACTCACAAGAGGGAGGAGGGACCCCAGGATATTTTAATTTTTTGTGGGAAATATAGCAATACTTGACATCTGTTGGACAAGGTGCAAATATTGTTGTGGTTCCTTCAAAAAAATTAAAGAACCTGCAGCACTTCCATGAGTTCACTGTTTCTGTTAAACCCACGTTTTAAACTTGGCTACTTTAAGATTTGTGGACAATGAAGTTCCCAAGTCTTAAAGTAGCCAGGTTTGGAGACTTCTGGTTTAAACTGTGCAATGCAGCATACCAGAGACTGTGGCACACTGTTTGGTAAAAAAAATGACTAGGCACTAAAGAGATCCTGAGCACTTTGGGAAACACTAGCCTATTGCATCAAATAACTTATTTGTTATTTTGCTGTTATTTTGTATTACCTAGGAACAAATTCATGCAATCTGGCTGCAAAAATCAAGACAGCCACCCAGTGACAAAGAGCTAAAGAAAGCCTTTGTGGCTTTGTGGATTTTTACAGTCTGATAGCCTGATTTAAAATAACATTTTAAACATTTGATTTGGTTATGTGCCATGCAGATATCTAAGGCACCATAGGAATTATTGTATGTCCTTCTAAGAAGAAGCTCTACCATCAGAGGGGGAGATTTTGGAAGCCTTTCCCCAGCTCCTACAGAAGTCTCTATAAATGTTCTTGATTGATTTATTAATGACATTTTTATGCCATTTTACCCATTGGCTCTGAGGAACATTGTGATGGTGAAAGGTACCTCCCTCCCTATACAAATTCACTAACAAATCTATGAGATGCCCCCTCATAGTAGAAATAAGAATTAAAACAATAGAACAACAATACAGACACCATTTGACAGAAACAGATCCACCAAATGCTCCCTCCCAGAACCAAGTCTTACCTTCAGAATGGAAGTTCGTGAGTGAAGTGGAATCCATCTATATGAGATCAAGTTATTTCCACAGAAAGGGTGTCACCATTGAGAAGGCCCTACTACAGGGTCTATGAAGATGGAGTTGCTTATATGATGAGATGTTTGACAGGATCGTTCTCCTAAACTTAAAATATGGGCTAATCAATTTCTTCAAACTGGAAAGAGAAGAAAAAGGTAGCATGACGAGAGAGGCAGTAAACCTACAGCATCCACAGACCTCTCATAAGTTATAAAAGTAACAGGAAATGGAGAACTTCTTCAGTCTCTGAAGATTGCTGTCTACAGCTTTCCATTTCTTTTTTCACTATAAAATATATTTCCTGCTGGAGGAACATTGGGCATATTTTCTTAAGTATACAGACTTCTTTCATCCTTTTTTTTCTTTTTGCCTTTCAAGAAGCTATTACTGCTAGTCACTTGAAACACAAGACCCTCTTGGTGGAAGTATTTTGAAGACTAAAATAAATAAAGGAGAAAAGTGGAAAGGAGTCAAACAGGCAATTATTTGTAATAGAAAAAACTATTGATTTTTTTTTCTTTTGATACATAGTCTAAATTATTCCTCAGGAAAAGTAGTAATGCATCTTTAAGCAGATTTATTGGCAGTAGCCATAAAAATGTGTTATTTAATTTCAACACTATCACTTTTTCCATTTCCATTTGATATAGAGATGGAAATGGACATTGGACAAAGGATTTAATTCGGGGGCTAGAAATGTCCTAATGCTATAGTTCCAAACTGGATGTTAGTTGTATTGAACAGTGGCATTTAATCTGGAATGAACATGTTAAATCATAATTCACCCCATCAGGCATGCTAAGGTCCTTCTTCAGCCTCCCAGTTTGATATATCACATAACTTATACTCCTCATCCTCAACCTGCCAAAACAGAGCAAATGCCACTAATTTGCCAAAATATTATTGTCACTTCATAATCTAAATTCCATTTATGTGTTGCACAACATCTGATGTATTTGTGGATTTTTTAATGCACTGTAGATTATTATGAGAAGTTTAACTGTATTAACATGGACTTCATATTTTGCATTGTATTAACTGCATATTTTGCAGTTGGATTTATCATATATTTCCCATATGAATCTATCACCTTTCACCTATATGTTAAGTTCATGAACCCTATTCCAATGTTTAGATGCAAGGACTAAATTTTTACATTATAGAACGAAGTGCTGTTCCCAGATTAATATAAAATAGCAGGTTGTAGCCCTAGTGTACAATTCTAAATGTACACGAAATTCAAATTTTCAAAGTTCAAGGTTAGAGTTAGCCTATGTTCTGGCCAATCCTGCATTTTCATGAGGATAATGAAAGAAAGAAAGTCAATTGTCATATATAAAAGAATACTTTAGAAAAATACTAAAGTCAGTGGTTCTCCATAAGCTGCTAATGTCATATCACTCCATCAAGTTTAATAGATGAAGATTTAATTTTCATATTTAAATATGTTTCACACCACAATACATGCAAATCTAGCAGTGTCACTCTTCTGTTCACGTCTCAACTGCCTTGTAATATCTCTATTTTGCTTTTTACAGTACTTATTTCTCCCAAAGGACTTCTTGTTATCTTACTCATCTCCCTCTCTTGTTACCAAGCTTCCCATATGTGAGATTTGGGTGTACTTGATGCAACCTCAAATGATCTGTTGTTGACAATATATCCTTTATTGTTCATTGGTAAACTCTGGATTATACAGGTGGCAGAATGAAGTGTGCCATTTCATAATTAATCCCTCAAGTATTGCAGGCAAATTATCATCAAAACAATCAGCCAAGCTCTCTTTAAAAAAAAATGACAAATACAATACATAAATGAAAGCAGAAAAAGTAAAAGTAATAGAAAAAAATGACAGCTTAAAATATAAAAGAGAATGTCCTTATTTTACTGGGGGGGGGAGGGTTTGTCAGTTTAATTACTCACCTAATTTAACTACTAAGTAGAACGCATTTGCTTTCCATGCACCAACAGCAATTGACTTATTTTATTCAATTTAGTCAGTCACGTAGTCTCAGAAACAGGAACACATACTGTATGCTATTTTTATTGAATATGTTTATTTAATTAAAAAAAATTGATGTTCCACTGATGGTAAACAACCATCAAACTGGAATTTGATGCTTGTCAAGATATAGAAAACAGAATCCAGAACATTATATAGAAGTGTTGGCAGTCTGTCTGCATACTATAACAAGAATTTTGTTAAAATTTAAATGTGTTTAAAGCTACTTACAGCACAATAATCTGTGATGGTTTTATTTTTATGCTTTAATGTACCTAGAAAAGTATATTGAACAATCCAATCTAAAGATGATACAATATGGATTGAAATTTCGGATAATATGTAAAGCAACAATATTCCATTAAGCGTGGCACAAATATGCTCCATTGCCTCATCCCAGATCAGACTAAGATAGCTTAACTTCATCTTTAGCTGCTCCAGTTTTAAAATAGTGTTTTCTCTCTTCTTCCAACACAGTACTTGAATGTAGCCATCCAGCTGTGCCCAAGGTTAGTCAGTCTTACAGCAATAGTACCTAGACCTATATACTGTCCCATAGTGCATTACTGCACTCTCTGGGATTTTACAATGTTGGCATATTCCCCTAACCATCTGGGTTTTCATTTTATTAACCTCAGAAGGATGGAAAGCTGAGTCAACCTTAAGACCCATCAGGATCAAACTCCAGGCTGTGGGCAGAGTTTATTTCTAATATTGCATTGTAACCACTGCATCACCAAGACTCTGCTCAAAAGAAGTTTGAATGCAGAAAGCTCTATAATTTCCATGACTGGTTTGTATCTTTTCACTTTACAAAACTGGAAAGAGCTACTTTTAGATTTCAGGCCTATAGTGGCAGTGCAGATTTGAAGCAGTGTTTTTACTAAGCATGCGGGCTTTTGACATGAATCAACTGATTTGTGGAACAGAAGGTATAGCTCTTTAGAAAGTCTGCTTAAGCTTCTCACTGGGATAAAGTAAGAGTTGCAAGTACCTACACCATGGATTCAGTCAAGGCATTTACTCTTCTAGTGAACTACAAGTCCACAGTCTTGAGGGGCACAATCTACAGAGCCATAGTACTGCAGTGGTTAGAATGCAGTATTACAGGATAGTTCTGCCAGCTGCAAGCAGTTTGATCCTCACCAGTTCAAGGTTGGCTCAGCCTTCTATCCTTCTGAGGTCAGTAAAATGAGGACCCAGACTGTTGGGGGAAATATGCTGGCACTGCATATTACAGCACTTAGAGAGTGTTGTATATTGCGATGAAGTGGTATATAAGTCTAAGTGCTATTGCTATCGCCTACAATATATTCAGGACCTTTGTCTTTTTCTCCAGAAAAGGAAAATGACAACATATCACTTAGAGGCACAAAAATGTCCATGCCAGCATTCTCCTTGCCTTCTTCCAGTTTCGGTGGAACTGGTGATCTTTTCTGAATGGTTTAAGAGCTAGATTACTTCTGCTACACTGTGAACATTTTATTTAAGCTGAAACTCTAATCTTTCATACCCTCCAATGTGAGCTGTCACTCAGTACCCAAAACAAATTTCTTATTAAAAATGTTTCCCCTCTCCACCCTCGGTTGCAAAATGATCATTACAGCCCATGTGTCAAATTGAGTTTCCTCTTTAAACAAACAACGTGTCAATGAGAAGAATGGACGGATGCTAACTTCTATTATCATAGACGTGCCTGGAGAGGAACAATGTTTGATCTATTGCTACTTCTTCAGGGCAACTTTCTTTCTCAAGGAGGACTTGTATCACTATATCCTCCATTTCCGTTCTGTCAATGTTGCTTTTGTTTTAGAGGCTCTTCAGTTAAATTAATATAGTGATCAGAAGGAGGGAACCGAGTTCTGTCTGTGTTTAGATAATAAATCTACAGTAGCTTTTGATGAGAAATGATCCAGCATAAATCCAGCCTTGGAGGTAAAATTTCCCAACTCATTGGAAGAGGGCAGATCATATTATATAAAACTCTATGTAACACATACACACACACACACACACACACACACACACACACACCAACAACAACAACACACTAGAAAAGTACACATTTACTTATTATTTATTTATTTGCATTATGCCACTGGGCACTTTAGAACAGTAAAATGGAATTCAAAATCACATAGAATATAAAAGGGGGAGAGGAAAAGAAAAGATATATCAGAAGTATATTTTGTGCCTTCAAGCTTGCATTTGCTGAAATAATGGATATGCTATGGAAAGTGGATAACTTCTATAACCAGTGATTCCTCCTTATCTGCTAAACTATCTCTTCTTTGCCATTCTCATCAGTGGACTGGTACTCAAGGGAGATTAAAAAAGAAAAAGGGCGGGAGATGGCTGGTTTAGTAATATGAGAAGGAAAGAAAGAAAGAAAGAAAGAAAGAAAGAAAGAAAGGAAGGAAGGAAGGAAGGAAGGAAGGAAGGAGGGAGGGAGGGAGGGAGGGAGGGACGGGAGAGAGAAGGAAGGAAGGAAGAGAAGGAAGGAAGGAAAGAAAGAAGGAAGGAAAGAAAGAAAGAAAGAAAGAAATTGTGTTTAGGATGATACCAAAGAGAACTGAGAATCAAGAAAACATGCATCTCCACAAATATTTCAATCATGCTATGTGATTGCCTTTTAATCTTGAGTTTTTTGAAAAAATAAGGAAAATAATATGGATCGATAATTTCCTGTTTCTCTATTAATTCAGGGATGCATTATTTGAAGCTGTCCCGCCATGCATAATATCCCTCCTCCCTCAAAAAAGTTTAGGATGTGACTCTAATCCCTGAAGAATTTACTGCTAAATTGTACTTTTTAGAATGGCAAAAAATAAAAATATTAGATGCATGTGAAGTAATTACGCTATTTGTATTAAATTAATTTAGCAGACTCCTGAACTTTGGCCAAAATAAGGTAATCCTTCCAAGCTAGCTAAGATTCTCTTCTTTTTTCCCACAAGTGTAGGGTCCACTTTTTTTTCAGATCAACTGGTGTTGGTCCGCTGATTGCAATAGGAATTGTCAATGAAGTCCAATCTCATTGACTGAGCAAGAATAACTGGCCAAAATCACCCAGTGAGCTTTCATACCTAAGGTGTGACTAGGTCTCACAGTGTCCTGGTTCCTAACCTGGTGTCTTCACAACTTGATCAAATTGCTTCCTCAATCTTGATTGCATGAAGATGCTCATTCATAGTCATGCTTACTTTGAAACATGGCTTTAGAATTTCTCCTGATATTAAATTTGGGTTTAATAGTAAACCCAAACAGTATATGCTCATAATACTATGTGTACATAATAGTATATGTCTTTGTTCTATTAGATTAAGGTAAATGAAAATTTAGCCTGTGACCTATCCTTAATGATATATATTTAGCCCACCACCATCAGATTCTAGATATTGAAAGTATGTGTGTATGTGTGTAATAGCAACACAGAACATCAAAACAATGTCTCAAAACAGCTAAGAAGGCACGCTATTATTTCATTCAAACACTAATAATCAGTTGACATTAAAAGCAAAACAATTATTTCAATGTTATAACTTAATGGTATAATATGACACCATCTATACTACCAATTAACATAAATCAACATAAAACCCATATTGTAGTATTTAGGCATTAAAAAGCCTTTCCATGAATTAAAGAAAGGTAGCAGGAGAACAATTGCCAACTTATTTTCTAGTTTTATCAGACATATATATTCAACTTTGTGTATAAAATACACATGAATAATTCCATTTCTGCACATTCTCCATTGTCTAAATTATATTTTCTGAATGCTTCCTGACATCCTAAAAGATTATCATGGATAACAGATTTAAAAAATCAAATTCATCTTGATTTTCCAACATTTCCAAGTAATTGTTTGGCATGGAATTTGTTTGAATATAGATTCTATTCATTATTAATTAAAAGATTTTTTTAAAAATAACCTCACCCCTCAAGGTTTGAAATTAAAAGAGAAGAGGGAAAGAAAAACATTATTAAAAAAGTGTATGGCATATTACATTACTTGGCACTTCTGTCAGTCTTGAAACTACAATTAAATATCAGGAGTTATGATTCACAATCGAGCCTGAATATGCTAAAATTTGAATTTCTGCATAATCTACCTTGTTTCTTCTATTTTCTTCTAGCGCATCTTCAAATACCATTTTCTATTTTCTCACATCATTTGGTCTGGAAGTAGGAAGGATGAATTGGGATTTGTCTGCATTTTCTCATTTCAAAAAGAAATCCATTTCTAACAAGATTATCCTTGCTATATCAAAACATTGTTATAAAAGGTATTTTCTCCAAAGCTCTTCATTGGGTTTCACTACTAGATTGGCTCCCTGCATGTGGACTCTATTCCAGGGGTCTCCAAACTTGGCAACTTTAAGACTTGTGAACTTCAACTCCCAGAATTCCTCAGCCAGTCCACAAGTCTTAAAGATGCCAAGTTTGGAGATCCCTGTTCTATTCCAAACTTGCTTTTATATTCCTTCCTAGACAAGCAATGGAGGCTTTAAATTTGGCCCTGGGGAACAACACTTTCATAGTGGGATTCTTTTTGTATGTGCAAAGTTTCTAGTATAACAATGCCATACAGCCCACTGCTAAAAACACAGTTTTGTAGCAAATGGACAGTATCTGCAAAAAGAAATAAAAATACTGTAATTTCAAACATCATATCAATGTCACTTCGAGCTTGAAGATATGCTAAGTGTGCCATATTTTCATACTCTAGGTCAGTGTTCTTCAAATCTGAAAACATTAAGATATGGGAACTTCCGTTCCCAGAATTCCCTAGCCAAATTCTGGTTGGGGAATTCTGGGAATTGAAGTTCCCATATCTTAAAAGTTTTCAGGTTTGAAAAATACTCACAAATGAAGGCGAATACGTGTCCCAAGATAATATTGCAGGATCCAATCTGGGTCGGTCATCAGGACCAGAGGTTTTGTTTTCTGAGTGTTTGGACTCATGATAGAGCCCATCTTCAGAGAAATTATCTCTAGCAGAATGTGTGCTGTTCTGTGTGTGGTATTTATAGTACCTGTTGTTGTTGTGACCCGCCAGCAGCCAGCAGAGCTGGCATCAGATTCGGACAGTGAGGAGGTTGGGGAGGAACGTGGGCCAGTCCTGGAGTCTGGGGAAGGCTTGGATGATGGCTCTGAGTTGGAAGCAGAGATGGGGCCAAGGCCACCTGGTAGTTCTTTGCTGCCTCTGGAGTCTCCAGAGTTTGACATCAGTGAGGCAGAAGAACAGCATGAGCCTGTTCCCAGTGTGTGCATGCGCAGAGCTGCCAGGAGACAGGAACAATTAAGGAAACAGGGTCGACTTGGGAGTAAGGCTTGGAAATAATTGGCCCCGCCCATAAGACATAAAAGAGAAGCAAACAGAACGTGAGCTTTTGCAGGAAGCAATTAGTTCATCTGGCCGATTCAAGATTTGAAACTTCTGTTTGTAACTCTGTGCAAAGTTTGGCCTTGCCCTGCATCTGGAAATTAGCTCTTTGGCAGTGTTCCATGTGAGATAGGTGGGTGTTGATAAGCTTTCTCTGAAAGACTGTTCATGCAAGCCTTGTAGACTATAAATGAAAGTAATTTACAGCCATATGAATTAAAGAAGTTTGCCAGGACTAAGTTTGGGCTGTTTAATTTCTAAGGAAGCCTAGGTCAGAACAGTTGTATGTGGCTTTTTAGATGTTGATTGGGGTGTGTTGATGCTAGCTTTTAAGTTATTGGCTTAAACAACAGCCAATGTCATAAAAGCCATCCATTAATATACCCCAAACAACATCTAAAAAGCCACATACAACAGGCACTATAAATACTACACACAGAACAGCACACATTCTATAGCCCAGCAACAACAGCCAGCCAATCAAACAGGGTCCGAAATCAGACCATGACTCAGAAATATCTATAGAATATATAGAAGTATAAAAATAAATAAAATAAATAAATATCCGAACAAACAACATTCAGATTAATTTGCATCTCATAAAAAGGTATTTAAAGACCTGTGTTCTGACAGACGAGCACAATTCAAAACGTACTGATGATGTCTCTTCAAATGTTGACTAAATGTTTGCAGTTAAATTGCCAAGCTTGGAGCTCAAACCAACTACCAACTCGAGATGCTAATGTTCAAACATATTTCAAGCACACACTCTGCTTGAGAGAAGTTCCCTGAAGATGGGCTCCAGCACAAATCCAAACACTTGGAAGATAAAACCTCTGGTCCCGGTGACCGACCTAGATTGGATCCTTGAAAAACACTGCTCTAGGGTGAATTAGTAAAGGAAACAGAACAGCTAGTACTGCTTTCTTGATTCCTCTAGTGTCTTAAAGTTAATTAACTGAAAGAGTTACTATATTTTAGGGGTTGTAGCTCCAGTTCATATACTGAACAAGCAAACAGGCTTGGGAACATGCAGTTTCTTGACTTACCTTTCACATGGAATTAATGCAATGCATGATGCTTTGCAGATGACTGTTAGGCTGCTTTTGAAGCCAATATTATCTTTCTTTACTAAACACCAAAGAAGAAAGTAAGGAATGAAGTACATTTTTCCACTGTGGATTAAACGACAAGAGATAAAGAGAATCATATAATGCACCAGGTGCAACATTTTTCCTGCTGTGTTTTGTAGGTATGTTTACGCAGCTATTTATCACTTTTGCACACCCTGACATTGGTTTATTATTTGATTTCTTCATCCTTTCTGAAATCCTAATTCTAGTCTCCCACCTGATCAGTGATATCTCTGGTACAAGCCGCTGTCTCTTTCGGTGATAAGCCAGGTGCAGAGAAGGCTATTTTTGCATAGTTCGCTGAGTTGACATAATAGTGTGTCCCAGAAGACTAGACAGCTTCCCTTATGGGGCCACACTGCAAAGTAAGGTTACAAAACTAATGCCATTGTCTGACACACGGTGTGCTAAACTACAACACACACACCTCACTTTAGTATAATATCTATACTAAAAGGAAACATATGTAAGTTATGGGGTACTATTAGAAAACTAAAGGGAATGTGGGGTCCTAGGTGCTCTCTGAGCTTGCTTGTTTTCTTGCAGACATTTATTACCCTAACTAGGTAACATCACCAGTACTACTAGTAAGGTGTGCTTTTTGCTGTCAGTTCATATTCTGGTGACTTGTTTGTCTGTGTGGGTGGTCTTAGAGCAGTGGTTCGCAATGTGGGGCCCACGCCCCACAGGAGGGCAATTTGAATTTTAATGGGGGCAATTGGAACCTTGTTTAAACCAGGTTAATGGCCTTTTAGGCTTCCTCCATGTGAGTAGGAGTTACTTTTTGAATAGTAAGAATTATATGTCATGGGGGAGGGGGTGGCATCAGGATTTTAGAGATGCTTAGGTGGGGCATGGCCAAAAAAAGGTCGGGAACCACTGTCTTAGAGGTGTTTATTGATGGCTCTTTTGCAGTTCCTTGATTGGGGTATTGTTTACTTGATTGTTGGTCTGAAGTTAACCTTGAAGTTAATCTATGTTGATCTGGGTGGTAATTACTGTTGGAGAGGTGCTGGAGTCTTTTTGTTCTCTTTTGGGCTGGTTGATTTCAACCCTGAGCTACAAATATTCTTCTTTATTGAAGGGAATGTGTTGAGAGGAAGCAGAATTCTGAATTGTCTACCTTATCAAGTGCAAGATGGCTTTATAAGTGGTACTTGAAATGGAATTAGCAGTAGACTCTAATATAATTTAATTCCTTAACTTGTGTTGTTCTGATTGTTTAGATATTTTAGATATTTAAGGATAGATATGTAATCTATTCGGAGGTGGCATCAATCAGAACTGCATAGAAACCCACATACATACATAGAGATACAGGTAGTCCTTGACTTACAACTGCTTAGTGATCATTCAAAGTTATAATGGCACTGAAATAAAGTGAGTTATGACCATTTTCCACCCTTAATGACTGTTGCAGCATTCCCAGGTCACATGATTAAAATTTAGCCACTTGACAACTGGCTCATATTTATGATGCTTGCACTGTCCTGGGGTCATGCGATCACCTTTTGAAACCTTCTGACAAACAAAGTCAATGGAGGACCCAGATTCACTTAACAGCCATATTACTCACTTAACAACTGCAGTGATTCACTTAACAAGTGTGGTAAGGAAAGTCATAAAATGGAGTAAAACTCCCTTAGCAGCAGAAATTTTGGGCTCAATTGTGGTCATAAATCGCCCACAACTGTGACCGGAATTTCAGTTGTACTGTAAGTTGTGATGTCGTAAGTCAAGGCACCCATGTGACTCAACCTGATTTTATGACCATTTCTACTGTACTTTTTTTTTTTTTTTTTTTTGCCAGAAACTGGCGAAGGTTTCTGGAAATCACAGTCTGGTAATTAAAACTGATGCATAATTTTATATATTCATTAATTATGAATATATTATATATATTCTCACATGGGTCTGTTATAAATGTGTGTGTGTGTGTGTGTATTATACATCATCAGAGCCTTGGTGGCGCAGCAGACTAAAGTGCTGTTAAGTAGCACCAGCTGCCTGCAATTACTGCAAGTTCAAATCTCACCAGGCTCAAGGTTGACTCAGCCTTCCATCCTTTTGAGGTAGGTAAAATGAGGACCCGGATTGTGGGGGCAATAAGCTGACTTTGTATAAAAAAGAACACTGCTTGGGGGGGCCCAAAAACCCTACTAAGCAGGTATATACAAAAGTATGAAGGCTATTGCTTAACGCATTGTAAGCCACCCTGAGTCTCCGGAGAAGGGCGGCATATAAATCAAACCAATAAATAAATGAATAAATAAATATCAGCTCAATCATCAAGCCCCTATTAGATGGAGCCTTGTAGTTGAAAGTTTTATGTGTGAGTACAGATGCACACACACACACACACACACACTTATATCCAGAATAAGTAACCTCTCAAAGCAATTTACAATAATAATTGTGAGAAATGCTTTCTGAGAAAATTTGCAGAGGCAAACAGAAAACTGATACATTTTGGAGGCATAGTAAAAAGGGGGGAAAAATTGTATTGGGAATCGTTCTATCTTGATTTGTACAGGTGCAAATAGGAGTATGTGGGATGCAAGGCAATTAAATTCAATCCACATCCTTCAGTGTTCCACCTGTCACTATGTTTCAGTGATATAAACAGAAAATGTAAAAGAACCCTGAACATATTCAGCAATGGATAAATTATTGTTTAGAGTTCCGCTATAGCATAAGGATAACAATATGTTCATGACATGAAACGGTGCATGGGACCTCCCACACAAAATTGCATCCTCTCTTTACTTTTGCCACAGGTGATGAAGCACAATTACAAGACCTAAACAGGATAGAGTATAGAGCTTTGGAGAGCTATTAAAACTGAAAATAATTTATGGGCAGCTACTATGCATACAAGAAAGAATATATATAAAGAGAAATTTAGTTTTTATGATCCTAGTGAGCATCTTTATATCTGATCATTAGTGTTGCTCAATACTGTCTACTGCAGGGTGTCAAACTCAAGGCCTGTCGGCAGATCTGGCCCACAGGGCAGGGGTGAAATCCAGCAGGTTCTGGAGAACCGGTAGCAGAAATTATTATTATTATTTTAAAATAAATTTTATTAAGTATACGCTTTAAAAACATTAGACTTGGTGCGACTTGTCTGATACATACTTTTCTAACACTTTTTCTTTCGCGTATATTACAATATAATATCATGCATATTCCATATATACTTTTTGTACATTCAATCTCACTTCAATTACATACATATTCCCTTCGTCTCTATTCAAATCCAATTTATTCCTATCTAATAGCGGAAATTTTGAGCAGTTCGGAGAACTGGCAAATACCATCTCTGGCTGGCTCCAGAGTGGGGTGGGAATGGAGAGTTTGCAGTATCCTTCCCCTGCCATGCCCACCAAGCCACAGAACCAGTAGTAAAAAAATTTGGATTTCACCACTGCCACAGGGTGCTTACATCTGGCCATGGGGCCACCTTGGAAACTGTGAAGGACTAGCCCACAGTGCCTCTGCCAGCTAAAATGGAGCTTGCGGCCCTCCCGAGTTCTGTTTTTGCTGGCAGGGGGTTGCAGGAGGCCATTTCAGCTGGCAGAGCACTCGGGCCACCACAGGCACCCCCAACACAAATGACATTGAGCTCGCCACGCCCACCCTGGCCTCCAGAGGCCGGACACAACCCTAGTGCGGCCCTCAATGAAATCGAGTTTGACACCCCTGGTCTACTGGGATGGGACTCTGTGAAGTTTCAGAGGAGAGCTTCTGCCTATGGTCTGTGGAGATTGAACCTAAGACCTTTGGTCCACAGAGCACATGCTCTCTCATTGGACAATGGTGTTTCAATTTTATGATTAAAAAATAAATGTACATCTGTATACTTTGGAATGCCACAATTTTTCCCCTCCAAAAGGAACGCCCTTACAGGTATATATGCTAAAGTTTCAAACAGGATTGTGCAGGGACAGCACTTTCCTGGATTTTTGCTGCTAGGCCTGATAGTCCTACAAATAGTGTTGGATATTGAAAGAATGTTTTCAAAACATGCATGGTGGTCCTAGAATCCGCCTTTAGTTCTCATGGCTCTCAAGTGTATGCTTTAGCAGAAATAATTTTAACAACAGAGAATAAAAAACGTAGACACTTGATACTAATATTTTACCTCTCTTAGTAACATTTATGAGTAGAATCTATTACTGTTTTACTATTTCGAAACACAGTTATTTCATAAAAAAATACCTTTCATTTCTAGAATTTCATTGTTTTTCTCCTGCTTGTTTCTTTCTTACCTCATATGGTATATATCAGAGAAGGCCAACGTTATTTCAGTATTGACTTTTAGTTTGATAAATGTGCTTCTATTTCATTTATTCTTTATTTGTACAGAAACTACACAGTATTTTTATATTGTTCCCTACTTCCTTTTTGATTAAATGGCTTTATTTGATTTCCCAGAAATAAAGCAGTGAAGCCAAAGAACACACGTAGAATTGGTTGCCTTGATTTTCAGGTGCTCTTTTTTTCAGGAAGAACGTAGAAGCAGAATGAAGCAACTATCATTGTAATGGGCATCTCTAGCTATCCAAACTTCTAAAGATTCCCCCTTGATGAAAACTCACAATTGTAGAACTGATCTGTATACTAATCTCTTCTATCTCTGGTTAAATAAGCCTAAGAGGGCCAGTTGGCTAAATCCTTCTGTAAAACACAATCCTATTGTGCATGCATTTTAATAGCAAGGGGAAAAAGAATGGTGAAGGCTTTTGTCTTTTTGAACCTCTCTTGGACAGCAAAAATCCATCAGTTGTTTGGTGCAAACTTCCAAGTCTCAAGAAGGAATCTAGTGCCTACATATTGCTGGATACCAGGAATAACCAAAGATTATTTTGATGGTTGGTGGTTTTGTGGGTTGATTTTATTCTGCATGTGCCTGGTTTTCTTCTAATCCTAGCTTTTCTTCAAGGCCTAATTTATGTCTATCCACTGCCCTTTAATTTACATTTCTTCTGTGAAACCTGGTCCTGTTCTTTAAGCCCCACATTCACTTATTAGTATTTTTTTTCTTTTGCTGTCAGCATTAAATCACTTTGAACTCCACAGGGTAGATAGATAAGATATTTAAATGTGCTGCATTGTTGGAGAACTCCATGTTTTGGCCTTGGGTTGCTGCTCATATTCTCAGCGCAAAAGTTTTGGAGAAGTGAAGCTGATAGCATTACAGGAGTTGTATATCTTTCTGTTTGGCCTGCTTTGCTGATGTTTGGGATGATCCTATGGGCAGCGTATGCTTGATTGGTACCTATTTATTTGGCCGTCTTTTTGTTCAAAAGCTCATTTTATGTCAATAGTTTCTATTTCTAACCTAATTTATCAACCGATATACCTGTGTTATTTTTCAAGAGGAAAAACATTCACCAAGGCATGAGAAGCCTATATGTCAATTTCAACTTTGGTGAGTACAGAACTAAGCTTGGATTGGAAGTTTTCAATTCAATTTCTAAAGTCAAGTTGTTAGACCAAATGGATGAAAAGCTGATAGGTGATAGCTGATAGGTGAAGCACATTTTCCAATAGTAACAAACAACAAAGTTGAAAATGTTGTCCTTAAGAAGTATAGTCTAACAAAGCCTGTGTGTTTTGGTAGGAGGATTATTTCATTTAGTTTGGGGATATTTATTTTTTTGGCCCAAATCCTTCTCCATCCTCTCTCCGTCTTTACCACTGCAGTATGTGTAGAGTTTATGAGGTCAATGTTTGTAAAAGGAAGCTTAAGCAGTCATGTCAAAAGGGTAATTGGCAGAAAGAGATGCCTGCCTCTAAGCAAGAGGAATTAAGCTTTCCTTTCGCACCTTGGGACCATCTAGGGCTCATTGTTGCTAGACCTACAAGCCCTAATTATGAAGATCACACCCCGGGTCATGTTATGTAGTGAGACAAGAGTTATTTCAAGTGAGAATAAGGTCATACCTCTTCATGTGGTACTGATTGATCTTTAGAGTTTCATGTTGGGGGCCAGAGAAAGCCTGGTATGGAAATACATTACAATTTCTAGGACTCTTTAATTTATATTAGGTTTTGGCAGCTTTTAGCAGAAAACCTCCGCATTTGGATCAGATACTAACAGTTCCTTCCAGAAAGAATACAAGGAAAAACTTTGAAAAGAATGCAATTATTTGCTTCTCAAACAATGATTCTTCCCCTCCCAAAATAAGACTTTAATCTACTCTGAGAGGAAAAATACAATAATTGTTTTTCTTTGGACTTCAGTAAAGGATTCTTTTGGCATTTATTCAGCCACATTTTTTTAAAGATAATTTCCACTGGCATAGCCAGGCATGACTGGATTCAATTCTCACTCATGGCTAACTTTAGTGTCACTGCAGCAAAATAAAACAGGAGTCTAGTAATTCTTGTAATCCAAAGCAAATAGGTAGTGTACAAATGTGTGTGTGTGTGTGTAACTTACAGTGGGTCAATTCACCAGTCAAATATTTCACGGTTAAATATAGTAGGTGCAATTTCTCACAAGACATTAGAGCATCATGCTTTATACTTTATACAAAACAAATTTCTACCAGAAGGGATGCCAGAGAAGTATCATCAGATTGAAAATGTTATTTACCTAAAGGACTGTGTGTCCAATCACACTTGGCCAGTAAAAAATTCTATTCTGTTCTATTCTAGACTGGCATTCCAACTTTAAAATAGACATTATGCTGAAAAAGAAAAGGGAAAATAGAAACCTTGAACCATCAAAAGTTGACTGTCAACTGTATTGAGTATTTTGATGTAAGCCCCACCTCTTTTCCTCTTCCCTTTCCACCTCTTTACATATATGGAAAGGGAAGGGGAAGGAGAAGGAGAAGGAGGAGAAGTAGAAGGAGAGGGAGAGGGAGAGGGAGAAGGAGAAGGAGGGGAGGGGAGGAGGGGAGAGGAAAGAAGGAGATGATGATTAGGATTAACAGGTCTGACAGCAAGAAAGAGATATAGAGGACTGTATAATTTACCTGCCATCTAATGGTCATCCAGATTTTTACAGCCTAGCCTAGCAGTAATAAATAGACAAAAGCACCATAAACATACATGTGGAGTTGCTGATAATTGGAGTAGAAGATATTTCAATTCCATGGTTCTGAGCTACTATACCTTTGAAACACTGGGATTCTCAAATTACTTGATGCCTCCTTCAGGAAAGAGGATGCTGTAATATGGAAAGATGCTTTATTGGCTATTCCAGCCAAAGTGGTGACAGAAGTGGTAATAACTATTTGGATACACTTGCCTCAATTTCATTTTCAATGGCACAACAAATTAACAGCAAAATAATTCTACAAATTCCACAAAGAAAAAGCAAACAACACAACAAAAAATGCCAATTGTTTTGATTTTATAAAAATGATCAGTGTTTTCCAGGAAAAAATCACTGATGCATATTGTATGCGTCCCATTTTTCTTATTGGTTTCTGAGAACAAACCTGTCCATAATTTCTTTTGCCAACATGAACTAGCCCTGACTTATTGATACTCTATTTTGTATCCCTACTTCACTTGTACACTACTGAGTGACATAATTATCTGAAAATGTCTTAATTTTACCATTTGAAAGTGAAATACAGAAGCAACGGGTTAGTGAAGTTGCCAAAAGAGACATCAGGCCCTTAGATAGAATATTGGATCCAACAATGGCTATACTGTATGTACTAAACTACAGATTGGATAATTACAGTTCTATCAACAAAAATCCTGTTTATCGAATCCAAATTTGTTGCAGTTAAAAAGACAGTTTAAATACTAGCATACCAGAGTTAAGAAGTAAAGAAGAGCTTGAAACTGTGGAATAGCCATCTACGCAATAAAACAAATGGATAAATAAGTGTAATGTAAATATCTAGCAGATGTTGTCACTATAGTTAACTGAATGCAAATAGAATCAGGGAGCATTTAAATTTAACAAATTATTATCAAATGATTTGCTTTTTAAAATGAAACTTTCTTCAACAGGATATATTATGATGTTAGTAAATAAGACATTGCAATAGCTTTTTGCCTTTCGTCTGATCCTTCTATCCCATAGTGTAATTTTTAAAGTAGATAAAAAGAGACTCTGTTGTGTGTTTACAATTCTCATTTAAATTGATCTCATTAAAGTTAAGTACAGATTGATATGGCCTTTTTTATAATTGAGTGCCAGGTACCTATTTTCAAAGAATTAAGGTTGGAAGTAATAAATAGTTATTCAATTTAAACGTTTTGAACATAGATCAAAATTCTGAATGTATCAACATTTTATATCTGTGACTGGTTTTCTTGGTATATTCAATATTTTTTAAAAAATCTGCAATTGTAACTGATATGACTATAACCCAAAAACAAACAAAAAAGTTTAGAGATTAGCAAAGCTGCTAAAAATAACTACAATTAGATGTATTTCATTTACATATATATATATATATATATATATATATATAGTACCATAATCTGGGACCTAAAAGTTCAAGGAGAGGTTTCAAATAAGTTATGTGGCAAGAAACAGGAAATAAATTCTAAAGCAAAAGCATTATAAAAAAGAGGAGGCTTGCAGACAAAAAAAAAAGAAGAATATGGCTTGAAATTTTGGGCTTGGACAACCTAGAACTAGCCGCCCACAGTCTGACCTAAGCGCAAAATTATCTGCTACAACGTCCTACCTGTCAATGACTACTTCAGCTTCAACCGCAATAATACACGAGCAAACAATAGATACAAACTCAAAGTAAACCATTCCAAACTTGCTTGCAGAAAATACGACTTCAGCAACAGAGTGGTCAATGCCTGGAATGCACTACCTGACACTGTTGTTACATCCTCAAATCCCCATAACTTTAACCTTAAATTGTCTATTGCTGACCTCATCCCATTCTTAAGAGGTCTGTAAGGGACATGCATAAGCGCACCAGCGTGCCTACCGTCACTGTCCTACTGTCCCCATTTATTCGTACCCAATTCCTGTGTTCATATCCATGTTTATACTTACTGTATACCTGTTATCTCGTACATGTTTGACAAACTAACTAAATAAAATAAAATAAATGTTGTGCTCATCTAATTAAAACCTTACAAGCAGTTGTCAGTAATTGAGACATAAGTAAGAATGACATCAGAATCTGCGCTCATTATAGAGAGCTCATTTTTCTGTTTACCAGGCTTCAATGAGAACCTGGCTGAACTTTTGTTTGGGTGTGATTACAGCATTCATATTCCTGATTCTTTTTCTGACTGTATACTTGAAACTCACTCTTACAAGAGATCTAGCTTCCCCTTCATAAATACACCAGGGAGTGCGGGAGGACCCCTTGCAAGGGCAGGCTGAGGATTTTGCACAGTATCTACATGATAAAATTGCTCAGATTCGGGAAGGCTTGGACTCTGACTGGGTAGGTCCCGGCAGGGCGACTGAGGCCGGTCTTGAGAATGTTATCTGGGATGAGTTCGACCCTGTGACTCCTGAGGACGTGGACAGGATCCTGAGGAGGTTAAATGCAACCACATGTTTATTGGACCCGTGTCCCTCCTGGCTGGTACTGGCCACCCGGGAGGTAACACGAGGCTGGCTCCAGAGATTATAAATGCTTCTTTGAGAGAGGGTTTCTTGCCTCCCACCTTGAAAGAGGCGGTGGTGAGGCCCCTTCTCAAGAAGCCTTCTCTGGACCTGGCTGTTCTGGCAAACTACCGTCCGGTCTCCAACCTTCGCTTTATTGCGAAGGTTGTAGAGAGTGTGGTTGTGCGACAGCACCCACAGTACCTGGATGAAACTGTCTATCTAGATCCATTCCAGTCTGGCTTCAGGCCTGGGTACAACACGGAGGCGGCATTGGTCACATTGGTGGATGATCTCTGGAGGGCCCGGGACAGGGTTTGTTCCTCTGTTCTGGTCCTGTTAGACCTCTCAGCGGCTTTTGATACCATCGACCATGGTATCATGCTGGGCCGGCTGGGGGGATTAGGGGTGGGAGGCACCATGCTGCGGTGCTCCTGTTCAACATTTATGTGAAGCCGCTGGGTGAGATCATCCATGGTTTTAGGGTGCAATGCCATCTGTACACTGATGACACTCAGCTGTACATCTCCACCCCAGACCACCCCAATGATGCCCTCGAAGTGATGTACCAGTGGCTATCTTCTTCTGCGCATGCCCCAAGATGGCTGCGAAACGCCGGTGAGCTTACCTTGAGAGGAGGCTTCTGGCTTCCCTGGAGGGGATTCGGGGGTCCTGGCGTCTGTTTGAGGGCCCGCCTGGCTGTCAGAACATCTAGGGGCTCGGACCCGATGATTTTCGGGCTTAGTGAGGATGTCGGGGAGCGCCACCAGCACTACCAGCGTCGGAGGGAAACAGCAACAGTGTGGAATTTGAGATAATCAGCTGAGAGACTGCAGCTGCGGTCAGCGCAATTGGGCGGCCGGGAGAACGCTGAGAGAGCCAGCGCTTGGGATGCGCCGAGGAGGCCGTGGCCTCGGGAGATGAATGGGGGGGGTTGCCCCAGGCTTTTGCAGTGTTGCTGGGCGCCCCCCGAGGCGGCCGAGGTTGCTACGGCGGCTATTTCATCTTTGCATCGCTGCGGAGGCCGTTGGACTCGCTAGATTCCCGCTAGACTCCGCCCCGAGTGCCCCTGGCTTTCTTCTCGCCCTTGGACCGTGCCATACCATCAATGCTGTGTATGGCCCTCTGGTGGTCAGAGGAGTTGGGGCCGCCATGGGTCAACATGGCAGATGGGGGTTTCCCCAAGTCTCCTCCCACCGCCCCTCCCCAGGTTGTACTTTGGGGATGCAGTTGGTGGGGGTGTGAAAGGCCGGTCTTTGTCATTTGTTCCATCTGGACATGTCTTTGACATGGAACTGTCTATCCTCTGTTCTGCTCTGCCCCCCCTCCAGGAGGTACCAGGGATGATGTACCAGACTGATGGATCTTGCCTGCTGGCAACAGGACTGGGGTTTTAGTTCTCCCAACATGACCGGTGTGAGAGAGCGGCTCATGTGGTCCTTGATTTGTCAGATTCCCCCATTGCAGTGAGAGGGCAATGGGAAGGGCTTTTGTTCCATCGCTTGTTACGCCTCTCCTTGGACTTTGTCATCAGCCGATGAAGTTTCCTCTTTTGAAGCCCCCAGACTATGTCAGCCTATTTATCATCATTACAGTCCCCCAGATGTATTCTAGGACTGAACTTCTTGGTCTGCGAGATTCCCCCCTCTCACAGATTTGGCCCTCTACGCTATCAAGGGCCTACCTCGATGAAGGGTCTTGGAACCCTGAGAGGTGGCATGCAGCGAGGAGGAGGTTGTGGGTTTTCTTAGTCAAATTTTCATGTTGTATTTTAAAAGGGTCTGGGAGGGGGGAGGGGTTTTTAAGGGGACCCAGGAATGGGGGAGGGGGTTGTAGAGATGGACCGGGGGGGTCCATATAGCTACTGTGCGGGGTGGTGGGTTGGTTGGGCGCAGCGGAGGAGACGAGAAGGGTAACCTAACCGGGGCTCCGGGTGGCGAAAAAAAGGGCAATTCCATCAATGTGATAAGTGGGAGGGGCAGGTATGGCGGACGCAGGGGGTCACATCAAGTGTCGGGGGTGTGCATGCGCTGTCTCCGAGCGATTGCACACTCCGGCCCCCAATGCGCAACTCGTGTCCTGGGTTGCGCAGAGTTTCAGGCCCAGGGTCTGCGGCTGATGTTATGTAATGCCAGGTTGGTGGTTAATAAAGCCCCCCTCATTTGTGATCTTATTTCGGAGGGGGGTGCGGACCTGGCAGGTATTACGGAGAACTGGTTGGGCCAAGAGGGGGGGGTCCCCCTCGTCGAAATGTGCCCGCCAGGTTTCCATGCATTTCATCAGCCAAGGGCCCAGGGGAGGGGTGGGGGAGTGGTGGTGATTATTAGGGAAAGTCTTTGTCCAAGGGAGACCACTGTTCCTCAGATAGACGGATGTGAGTCCCTTTGTGTGAAGTGGGGCCGTGGGGTGCAGATGGGTTTGCTGGCAATGTACCTGGCTCCCTGCCACGTGGCAGCGACCCTGCCCGAGCTACTCGACGTCATTGCCGTGGTGGCGGTTGATACCCCCAGACTTATTGTCATGGGGGATTTCAACCTTCCATCTGCGGGTGAGACGTCAGAGGTGGCTCGGGAGTTCATGGCTTCCATGATGGCCATGGACCTGACCCAGGTAGTTCAAGGCCCCACTCACATAGGGGGACACACTCTGGACTTGATTTTTATCTCTGGTCAGTGGTTGAATGATCTTGGTAGAGGGGATCTAGACATTAAACCCTTGTCATGGACAGATCATTCGCTCCTTCACCTGGACTTTCCTACCGCTTCCCCCCACCGCAGGGAGACAGAACCAACCAGATGGTTGCGTCCCAGGCGCCTGATAGACCCCGAAAGGTTCCTGACGGAGCTTGGGCCATTTCCTGAGACTCTGACACATGACTCGACTGAAGAGCTGGTGGCCGCCTGGGAAAGGGCGGCCGCTGGAGCTTTGGACCGCGTCGTGCCTTTGCGGCCTCTGACCCGATGCTGATCTCAATTGGCTCCTTGGTTCTCTGAGGAGCTGAGAGAGATGAAGCGTCGGAAAAGACGCCTAGAGAGCATTTGGAGGACTAGTCAATCCGATTCCGACCGGACACAGGTGAGGTCTTATATCAAGATCTACCTAGTGGCGATAAAAGCGGCAAAATCTAACCATTTTTCCGCTCTTATCGCATCTGCAGAGAACCGCCCAGCCGCCCTGTTTAGGGTGACCCACTCCCTTCTTCGGGGAGGAGTGCGGGAAGATCCTTTGCAGGGTCGTGCTGAGGATTTTGTGCAATTCCTGCACGATAAAGTCGCTCGTATTCGGGATGGCTTGGACTCCGATTGGATGAGTCCACGGGAGGAGACGAGGGCAGGTCTTGAGAATGTTATCTGGGAGGAGTTTGATCCTGTGGCTTCCGAGGATGTGGACAGGGTTCTGGGTAAGATTAGTGCCGCCACGTGTTTATTGGACCCGTGTCCCTCCTGGTTGGTACTGGCCTCCTGGGAGGTTACATGAGGCTGGCTCCAGGGGATTATAACTGCTTCTTTGAGTGAGGGTGCCTTTCCTGCCGCCTTGAAAGAGGCGGTAGTGAGGCCCCTCCTCAAGAAGCCTTCCCTGGATCCGGCTGAATTAGCCAACTATCGTCCGGTCTCCAACCTTCGTTTTGTGGCAAAGGTTGTTGAGAGCGTGGTGGCACGACAGCTTCCCCGACACCTGGATGAAGCTATCTATTTGGACCCATGCCAGTGGGGCTTCAGGCAGGGGCACAGCACAGAAACGGCATTGGTCACGTTGGTGGATGATCTCTGGAGGGCTCGGGACAGGGGTTGTTCCTCTGTCCTAGTCCTATTAGATCTCTCAGCGGCTTTTGATACCATCGACCATGGTATCATGCTGCGGCGGTTGAGGGGGTTAGGAATAGGGGGCACCGTTCTGCGGTGGTTCTCCTCCTTCCTCTCCAACCGTTTGCAGTTTGTGTTGGCAAGGGGACAGAGGTCGACCTCGAGGCATCTCGCATGGGGAGTGCCGCAAGGGTCGGTCCTCTCGCCCCTCCTGTTCAACATTTATGTGAAGCCGCTGGGTGAGATCATCCGTGGTTTTGGGGTGAAGTGTCACCTGTACGCTGACGACACTCAGCTGTACATCTCCACCCCAGACCACCCCAACGATGCCCTTGATGTGATGTCTCGCTGCCTGGAGGCCGTGCGGGTCTGGATGGGGAGGAACAGGCTCAGACTCAACCCTTCCAAGACCGAGTGGCTGTGGCTCCCGGTGTCCCGATATAGTCAGCAGGTGCCATTGCTGACTATCGGGGGTGAATCTTTGCCCCCCACAGAGAGGGCTCGCAATCTGGGTGTCCTCCTGGACACACAGCTGTCTTTAGAAGAACATATGACGGCCGTGGCCAGGGGGGCCTTTTATCAGGTCCGCCTGATTTGCCAGTTGCAGCCCTTTCTGGATCGGGACGCCCTGCGCACAGTCACTCACGCCCTTGTCACCTCCCGGTTGGACTATTGCAATGCTCTCTACATGGGGCTCCCCTTGAAGAGCACTCGGAGGCTCCAACTGGTCCAGAATGCGGCTGCGCGGGTGGTTATGGGTGCAACCCGTTGGGCCCATGTGACACCCCTCCTGCGCGAGCTGCACTGGCTCCCAGTGGTCTTCCGGGTGCGATTCAAGGTGTTGGTCACCACCTTTAAAGCGCTCCATGGCACAGGACCCGGGTACCTTCGAGACCGTCTTCTGCCACCAATAGCCTCCCACAGGCCAGTCCGCTCCCACAGAAAGGATCTCCTCAGGGTGCCATCGGCCAAGTCATGTCGGCTGGCGACACCCAGGGGGAGGGCCTTCTCTGTGGGAGCCCCAGCCCTGTGGAATGAACTGCCTCCGGAAATTCGTAAGATTTCTGACCTCCGGGTATTTCGCTGCGCACTCAAGACCCTATTGTTCCGCCAGGCTGGGTTAGCAACATAATTTTTAATTGGATGTTTTAAATTTTTGGGGTTTTAAATTAAGCCAATTATTTAATATTTTTTAATTATTTTAATTTGATGTTTATTCTGTTTTTAAATAGGCTGTACACCGCCCTGAGTCCTTCGGGAGAAGGGCGGTATAGAAATAAAATTATTATTATTATTATTATTATTATTATTATTATTATTATTATTATTATTATTATTATTATTATTATTATTATTATTGGACGCCGTGCGGGTCTGGATGGGGAGGAACAGGCTTCGATTCAACCCTTCCAAGACCTAGTGGCTGTGGATGCCGGCGTCCCAATATAGCCAGCTGGTGCCATCGCTGGCTATTGGGGGCGAGTCATTGACCCCCACAGAGGGTGCCCACAACTTGGGTGTCCTCCTGGACACACGGCTGTCTTTAGAAGAGCATATGATGGCCATGGCCAGGGGGGCTTTTTATCAGGTTCACCTTATATGCCAGTTGCGTCCCTTTCTGGATTGGGACTCCTTATGCATAGTCACCCATGCCCTCGTCACGTCTTGCCTAGTCTACTGCAATGGTCTCTACATGGGGCTCCCCTTGAGGAGCACCCGGAAGCTCCAACTGGTCCAGAATGCGGCCGCGTGGGTGATTATGGGAGCGACGTGGTGCTCCCATATAACACTTCTCCTGCGCGAGCTGCACTGGCTCCCAGTGGTCTTCCGGGTGCGTTTTAAGGTGTTGGTTCTCATCTTTAAAGCACTCCATGGCTTAGGGCCAGGGTACTTACGAGACCGCCTGCTGCTACCGATAACCTCCCACTGGCCAATACGCTCTCACAGAGAGGGCCTCCTCAGGGTGCCGTCGGTCAAGCAATGTCAGCTGGTGGCCCCCATGGGGAGAGCCTTCTCTGTGGGGGGCACCCGCCCTGTGAAATGAGCTACCTCCTGGAATACGACTGAACCCGGACCTCCGGACCTTCCGTAAGGCCCTGAAGACTTATTTATTCCAGCAAGCCAGCCTAGCCTAAATGGTTTTTAATGGGATTTTTAAATTTTATAGACTTGGGGTTTTAAATTGGGAGGCCGATTGATTTAATCTCTTTTAATTATCTTAACTTTTGTATTGTATGTATTTTAATTTTGGCTGTTCACCGCCCTGAGTCCCTTCTGGGAGAAGGGCGGTATACAAATTAAATTACAATAAATAAAATAAAAATAAATAAATGAATCTAGCATCACCTCATATATTTAAGGAACAGTTGCTATATCTTCTATAAAAATTATTTGTGAAAAGTCCTGAGGCAAGGAGCACACCAATGTCTTTAATTTCCAACCCAACAGAGGATGGGATCCAGTTGTAATCATAATTCAAGTAGGTTCTTTGAAATCTCAGAGTCTAAAGGGAGTCATTATAACTCTGGATCAAAACTAGTCTGTGTACTCAAATGGGTATTTTGAAACGCATACATATAAAACAATCTAAAGAGTTTCAGTCTTTCAGCTCTTTGTGTAAACTGTCTGAATTCAAAAACATTCTATTAATTCATTAATTATTGCCATTTGTTTAAAACATAGGTTTAGACTACAATCCCAAACGTTATTCCCACTAAATTCAATGGATATTAATATCAAATGTAAGTGAGATTTGTGGTTGACTAATCATTGAGATTAAGGAGTGATGATATAGAGAGATAGTGACAGCAGCAACCAGCTCTTTCTCTTTGAAGAACAGATTTGAACAAGGGCCCCTGAATTTTAGTCCGAAAATATAACACAATTGCCAGTTACTCACTTTTATATTTCTTTTTATGTTTCAAACATGACCAAAGAGTTGAACTCAAAATTTTCCTTTCTTCCAAGTTTTGGTTATAAGTTCCAATATATTATTACACAAAATAAGAAAGATGGGACAATAATGTGGCATAAATAAATGAGTCAAAATCCATTTGCAAAATCATCCCCCTTTCTTTTCTTTTCTTTTCATTTCATTTCTAGAAACTTAACAATCAGATATCCTTCACAACGACAGTTAATTAGTTGAATTTGGAGTTATCTTTCTAAATCAGAAATATCCCTGTCGTAGAGATATGAATCCCTATTTAATAAAGCATTAAAAGATTTCCTTTTTTTTTTTACTGCTGGACTGTGAATCTGGAAACAAAAAGAACCAGGCCAGCTGTCAATGTAACTTGCTGGTAAAGGCAAAAGTATTTTATTGGAATGATAGTTGTGGTAAAGAAAGTTACTCAGGGTTGCAATAATAGAATGAAGGGGAACAGGTTATATCAGGAGCATGACTTTGGCAGACATATCTGAATCTCCATCACGTCCATGAAAATAACATGGCTATAGAAAGAGCAAGATTTTATGCTAGCCCTGTGGCTGGAATAGTTAAGTATCTTCATTAATTACAAGGAGAGGAATTTGTTTAAAAAATGTCTCCATAATAAGAGGCAGCAAAATTAAGAAAGCAGATGGAAAGGTTACACAGATATCAGACCTCTCCCCCTGGCCATAGATATCTAAATTAAGACTGGGTAATTCAATATAAAATGAAAAGAGACAGATATGCTTACTTTCTTTTTAGAACAAGGGCATAAACAAAACTACTTTTTGCTAGTAATATAACGAGGATAGGAGAACATAAAAGCAAGAGAAATATAACCAAGTTATCACCCTTAAGAAGTATATTAACATATAACCGTAAGGTTGAATTAAATGCAAAACTTCAGCATGGCATTTCAACCACTATTGTGAAAATGCCAATATTGATTTAAGAGTAGGGAAGAAGGGGTCTGTTGTGTAGTACATCCGATTCCTCTTCAGAAACAGGTCCACGAGTCTTGGCACCGATCCTCTTATGCCCAGCAGAAACAAAAGAAAATAAGGCCTGTACAGCTGAATGCTTCCTTCAATTTTGCTTTGAGCAAGCATCCCATTGAAAATGTTTTATGAAGAGTAAGATGCCATTTCTGAAGAGGGAAGCCGAGCTTCTCCGATATGTGTAGTGCTGGGAGAGGCTTCTGCACATGGGCAGCCGTAACTCTTCCACCTACTGGATGTGTCAGACGAGGCAATCAGAACTACACAAAGCACTTCAATCAGCCAAAGAATATTTCCTCTGTGCCTCGGGGAGATAAATAGTATGGCTTCTGCAGCATAAAGTGCCACATCAAGGCCAACTCCAGCTTACAAAAATGTAGTCTGAAACTCAGACCCCAAATCCTAGAAGGGATTTATAACAAAACTCTGAATATATGTAAAAAGAAAGTGTGCAGCAGATCGTGTACTTAGCTATCTTTCCTCCACATCACATTATTTACCATTACGGGTTTTTATTTTATCATTTCTGTGAGCAAGACTATATTTACACAGAATGACCAGGTACTTTGCTATGCCTAGAGGCACTCTGGAAATTAATGGAGAAGGAAAAATAGCATATTGTGAAGAGTGGACTGAATTCCCCCCCCCCCCTTTTTTTTATCTCGACTATTCTACATTGACATATAAATATAAAAATAGCACTATGAAACAGGTTGCTTTCATTATCATTTTGCAGTAAATGCTAATACTTGGGAAGATAATAGCTTGCAGTAGACTATCTCTAGAGGGGGAAAAAATCTACCTGGTTTCTTCAGATCTTATAATTTGAAAAATTCAGACACCTAAAGATTTAAACTATCACATCCAGGCATAAAATCCATACTGAACACCTTGAACATTTTTCTCTCCACTGTGCTGTGCTCTCACATGTTGTGAGGATTTTACAATTTCCTTTGGAACACAAGCCATGATACGAATGAAGCGTGTTCACTTTGTAGACAGAGTCTTATTGTTGCAGCCAAATGAATTATTTTTAAAGTAATAAATAAAAGCTTAACTGCAACAGAAGGACATGAAAAGAATAAAAAATAAGTGTCTATGCTATCTATTTACATATTTTCAAAAGAACAGGTATCAGCCTGCTTGAAGTATCCATCTTTTTTATTTCCCATGCCAGCTTTCCATTCAAAATGTAACTTCATCAGCAAGGATCACTTTCACTTAACATAAAAGAAAATTATGTTTGCAAATTAATGTTAATCCTTGCATAATCCAATCCACAAATATTTCACCATCTTGTAGTGACAGATCAAATTATATTATTAATGGTAAAGTGTTAAAATTATTATATTCTGCTTTTTTTAGTCATATAGAAATGGTGGGGGCTTAGTTATCAGGCTTAGTCATATCCGTACACCATTCTCTGCTAACAGCAAAGACATTACTAATTTTTTTGGCATAATATGCAACCAAGACTCATTTTTAACCCTAGCATGTTCATGCTTTTCTACACAAGATAGAATTTGTAGTCTAGAAATTATCTTGCCAGCCAAAATACTATTGCCTGCATCCTACAAACTTGAAGACACTGTATAGGCAATATAATTTAATAAGGTTTATTTTCTATATGTTAATCTAGGGAAAGCATGTGACGAGTGGATAGACTGGAATTTTGGAATATTTGGTCTGATTATCACATTGAAGGTTAGTTACTGAATGCAGTTAAGAGAAGTTCTTGATGAAAGTTAAGCATGCACGAGAATAAACAGAACACAACAGTTTAACATTGAGCAGGGATTAAACAAGGGTATATAATGTCTCATTTGGTTTAATGAATTTATACTGTAGATAAATATATAAGAAATTATTGTGACATGAGAAGTGTCTTGTTTGGGAACAGTAATGTATATCTAATATACACATATTTATTATGCAAAAAATGCCATGTTGTTTTATGAGACTATGAGTGAGCTGTAGCAAATGAAAAATCAGATGATCGAATAGGAAGTATGGATCTAAAAATTAATGTATCAAAGGTAATTTTGTTTGACAGGAGAAATGGACTGAAGATTGTAAGTTGAACACGATCTGAAAAAAAATATAGAGCAAGTAGATAAATATGTGTATCCTGTTAAAATGATTATTTAAAAATGGGAAAATACATGATAACATTATAAATTTAGATAGGAAGGTAATATCTAGACTGTTGCAAGGCATGAATAAGATTTGAAAGAAGCACACATGACTCTGTCTAACAGTCTTCTACCTACCTTGTTCTATGAAAATGGAAAAAAAGTAAAAAATAAATAAATGGAATGGACTATTTAAGAAGCGTGTATAGTCAAAACAGGAAGACATGTCACAAGAGAATGGGTACTGAACTCATGTACCCTGAATTCAAAGAGAGCAAATGGTATGAAGGAAATACATTGAGATGGTTTGGTCACATAGAGAAAATAAATGAGTATCAAATTTCAAAAGAAATATCTAAAGGAACAATGAATGGGTCAAGAGGAAAGACAAGACCAATAAAATGTAGCTTGGATGTAACTGAAAAAAATCTCCAAAAAGGGAGAGGTGGGAAATTTTTGAAAAGGCACCATTTGAAGCTGAATATGGATGTGGCAAGTTTGCTTTGTAAGAATAGAAAAGTGTGCAAACACATACCGAATCATGTTTGTTTATCTCATGCTTTTAATTTCTTTGGGTTCCCATTCATTACTCATTTTCTGCATTTTCTGCATTTTTCCTAATTGTGCTTCTAGAGAAACAGAATAGTGTGATGGAAATGTATATATGTGGCTAAGCCATTTAAAGTTATGTAGGACTACCATAACCAGGCTGCAAAATAGTAATTGGTACTGAAAGTATTTTGCTACCATTTAGTGAACATTGGGGGTTTTGTAGTTCAGATGTGATTAATTGAGTGATTGATTGATTGATTGATTGATTGATTCATTGATTTATTCATTTATCCCTCCATTCATTCATTCATTATATGCCATCAAATTGGTGTTGGCTCTTAGCAATCACATAGATGCATTTATTTTGTGATCAGATATGATAGCCCTAGTATATTCTTTCCTCTGACAAATTTTGGATTAAGGTGCTCTAATCTACCTCAGTAAAAAGAACAGAATGCTTGTACCCAGTTTAGGAAAGAATGCATGTATTTCACAAAATATTATTCAGATGACATCAGGAAAAAATTGTCACCCCATTTGAATTGTTCCTCCCAATCAGGTGTCACCTAAGTTAAAAAAAGAGCCTTGGTAGTACAGTGGTCCAAAGCAACCTGTTATTAAGAACAGCTGCCTGCAATTACTGCAGGTTCGAATCTCGCCAAGGCTCAAGGTTGACTCAGCCTTCCATCCTTTCTAAGGTAGGTAAATTGAGGACCCAGTTATGGGGGCAATAAGCTGACTTTGTATAAATATACAAAAGAATGAAGGCTATTGCTTAGCACATTGTAAGCCGCCCTGAGTCTCCGGAGAAGGGCAGCATATAAATCAATTTTTTTAAAAAAAGAACCATATTTACACAGTTATTTAAACAGTAAAGGGAGAAAAGAATAATGTAATTTAAATGGATGTGCTGTGATGATAACATTTCCAACCAGCTATCTTTGTCAAGCGCAGGGGAAATCAGGAGATTCAGGCAGTTCAAATGAGTATAAAGATTTATTGCTCGCTTAAGCTCTCTACAAAAATCTGAGCTACTAATGGTCAAGGAAAATGAGCGAGATTAGGAAAGCATTCAAGGACAGGATTTAGATCTCTTGAGGGCACACAGGATCTCATGATTTATGATGCATTTAACCTCTACCTTGGGCTCAGTCTGGTTGTTGTAGTGCGGGAATAACGAGAGGCACAAGCAAGCTAGTGACAACAGCTCTTTAATTCAGGGTGAGACTTCAGCAAAGAAACACAGGCAACAGTCCTCTTTATATACTTTTCAGAGGCAACCCTGAACCAATCAGAATTCACTGAGCATTTGAATTTCCCGCACAAAATAGATACATACATAACACCCCTCCACTCCCAGAAGGCACTTATCCTATCTATTTACATATTTACATACAAAATCACGCAGGTGACCAGGGCGTGTCTTAGTTCTGGTTGACCTGCACAGTTCAGTTGTTGGCGAGGCATCGAGCCGGTCAGAGGGACCTCCCGTCTCTCCCGGCTCTGCCAATGGAACCTCCTGGATTTCTCCAGAGGTGTGGCTATTCCCGGCTGGGAGTGTCGACTCGCTGGGGCGGCGCTGGAACTCTGGGTTGCCAGATAAGTATTCCGGCTTACTCGGGCTTGAGGTAGCTGTGTCAGGAAAACTTTGGTAGTTAGGACTCACAGTGATTGAGTTTTCGTGTTGTAATCATCTACGCAATTGATCTATATGTCTCCTCCAAATTTTACCATGCCCTATATCGACTGTGTATGATTTTGGGCCTGTAATTCCTACTATGGTTCCCTCTACCCACAATGGCCCGTTGGTGTAATTTCTTGCAAATACTGGTGTTCCCACTTGGAATTGTCTTAGTCCTCCCGCTTCCCCTTTGAAGCTATCGGGGGAGTAATTGGGATGCAATCGATCGAGAATGCACCTTAGCTTTCGGCCCATTAAAAGCTTGGCTGGGCTGTGGCCCGAGGTGGGGCATGGGGTTGCGTGCTGCACAGCTAAGAACTCATCAATCCTAGCCTGCCAGTCCCCTGCATCGAGCCGGGACAGTCCTTTCTTGGCCGTTCTCACAAATCTCTCTGCAAGGCCATTCGAAGCCGGATGAAAAGGAGCAGATAATGCAGGTCTTATGCCTAACTTGGCCAGGTAGCCCTCGAATTGAGTTGCCGTGAATTGGGGCCCATTGTCAGATACCAGGGTGTCTGGCAACCCGTGTGTTACAAACAGTTTTCTGAGTACTTTAGTTACGGTCTCAGAAGTTGTAGATGGCATTAAGGCAATCTCTAGCCACTTAGAATATGCAACTACAATGATTAGAAAATTCTGGCCATGGAACGGGCCAGCGAAATCGATGTGAATTCTCCCCCACAGTCCCTTTGGTTTTTCCCATTCCCGAACAGGAGCTATAGGAGGATCTGGGCGGGATTCCTGGCAGGGCCTGCACTTCCCCACCCACTCAGTGATGTCTTGGTCAAGATGTGGCCACCAAACATAACTATGAGCTAGGCCTTTCATGCGAACAATAAAATCTAAAACCCTGTGCCTTAACTGCGAAGGGATGACCACCCTGTCTCCCCACAATAAACAACCCCCCACATCGACAGTTCATTTTTCTTGTTAAAGTACAATTGAAAATCCCCACTGTCCACCTTGGTAGGCCAACCCCGCATTACCCAGCCCATTACAGTGCGCAAGACAGAGTCTCTGGCAGAAACCTTTGCCACCTCACTTGAAGAAATGGGGCCCGGGGACACAACGTCAATGAGTAAAACTGAGGCTTCCAGAGTCGGGTTGTCTAACAGTTCGGACAAGGGGGCATCGGCTGAGGGCATCAGCATGTCCCAGAATTCTGCCCAGCCAGTGGAGCAGTCTGTAGGAATAGGCAGCCAAGAAAATGGACCATCTGGTCATCCGGGGAGAAAGAGCAGCCGGGGTCAGTTTATCTCCAGCCAAAAGTCCCAAAGGAGGCTGGTGGTCCGTAATAAGTTCAAAAGTTCGGCCAAACAAGTACTCGTGAAATTTTTTGACCCCAGCTACAGCCGCTAATGCCTCCCTGTCCAGCTGGCTGTAGTTCCTTTCGGCACTAGATAAAGTGCGAGAGTAATAAGCAATGGGCACCTCTAACCCATTCGGCAGTCTATGGCTTAACACTGCACCTACGCCAAAGGGGGAAGCGTCACACACCAATACTAGAGGTAGTTCTGAATTGTACTGAATGAGGAAGCTGTCCTCAGACAAAAGTTTCTTAACTGCGTTGAATACAGCCGCTTCTCGTTTGCCCCACACCCAGGGAACGTTTTTTCCAAGGAGCCTGTGCAGTGGCTCCTGACTTTCAAAAACATGGTGTAGAAATTAAGAAGCCCCAAGAATGCCTGCAGTTCGGGCTTCGATTTAGGAGTGGGCGCGTTCTGGATGGCCCTGACTTTGCTTTCTGTGGGGTGAATGCTTGTGCCATCGATTCGGTAGCCTAAGAATTCCACTGATGGAACCGCTATTTTGCATTTTGCTCGTTTAAGTTTGAGTCCCGCTTTTCTGAATCTGATTAGAACTTGTCTAACCCTATTTCCTAGCTGTGTCTCGTCTTGGCCACTAATTAGGACGTCGTCGAAATAAGGGACAACTCCTGGGAGGCCTTGTAGAAGGCGCTCCATGGTACTCTGGAAGAGCCCTGGGGCGATGCTAACCCCAAACTGTAGTCTAGTGCATTTAAAGGCACCTCTGTGAGTTACAATGGTCTGCGATTCTGCCGTAGCGTCATCTACTGGCAGTTGCTGGTACGCCTGCGCAAGGTCTAATTTTGCGAATAGCTTGCCAGGCCCCAGGGAGTGTAGTAGATGGTGGACGATTGGAACGGGATAGGCGCTCTGCTGCAACGCCTTGTTGATCGAACACTTATAGTCAGCGCAAATTCTAATTGACCCGTCCGATTTAACTGGCGTGACTATTGGGGTTTCACGTAGATCACTTAGCGTGATCTACGGGAACTAACACCCCTTGCTTAATGAGCTTGTCGAGCTCTGCATCAATTTTGGGCTTTAATGCAAATGGAACCCGTCTTGCTTTTAGTCTGATTGGTGCTACATTGGGGTCTAAATTAAAGGAGATAGGGGTCCCCACGTTCTTGTCTAGAATCTCCTCAAAAACGTCCTGAAACTCATGAAGAAGGGTTTCTTTGAGGGATGGCCCGCCGATGCTGTGGACGCCCGTGAAGCCCATGCCGAGGGCTCGGAACCACGCCATGCCCAGGAGACTTGGTAGCGGCTTGCTTACGATGGTCAGGGGTAGCTCTTTCTGGAACTCTCCGTAGGTGACCCGGAACGTGCCCACGCCTTCTACAGGAACTCGGTTTCCCTGGTAGTCAAGGAGGTGAACTTTTTGTCGAGACAGCTGGGCTTTCTGGAACTTAGGCAGGAGCGCTTTGAGTGTTGTCCAGGACATAATTGACAATGTAGACCCGGTGTCGATTTCCATTTCGCACGGTCTGCCTTCGATTTCTACTTTCGTGTAGACTTTCTCCTCGTTGGTTGTGCTGGCTTGTCCGATTCTCGTGCTGTAGGTTTCCCGCTTTTGAGTTTCACGCCGTTTTCTCGTGCGGTCATCTTGGATTGGCTGTTTTGAACGAGCTGGTTCTGGTTGGTCACGGTAGTCACATGGCTTGCGACTACGCGGAAATTGAGCTCTGCAAACTCGTGCTAGGTGGCCTTTCCTGTCGCAACGCCTGCAAATGGTGTCTCTGTATTTACATGATTGTCTCTTGTGATCCCCGCCACAGCTAGAACAGTTCTCATGGTGGCGGCCTTGCTCGCTCTTTTTCTTCTCCATGTGGAAGACGTCCTCGTCCGACTCTTCCTCCGTGCTGGTTCGCGCCTCCTCTATGTGGACGGGGGCTGTTTTCGGGCCGTCTTTGCTTGTCAGTGGCCGCTGTAGCACTTCAGAAGCCTTTGTAGACACTTTGTGTGCTCTGGCTTCGTCAAGTGCGCCGGCTAGTGTTAAATCTGGCTTGGCCAGAAGGCGCCTCTGTAATCGAGTGTCTCTAACACCACAAATCAATTGCTTGAGTAGTGCGTCGTGTAGATCTCTGTAGTCACAATGTGTTGCGGCTTTTCAAAGTGCGGCCACATATGCGCTGACCAGTTCTCCTTCCTTTTGTACACGTTGCTGAAGCTCGTAGCGCTGTACAAATTTCGAAGGAACTGGAGCGTAGTGAGCTCTCAGGTTTGCTTGAAGAACGTCCCAGGAGACTGTCTGGACTGGGGTTGGCTTGCAGAGAGACTCGGCCATCTCAAAAACGTCTGGCCCGCAGTGGCTTAAGAACAGGGCTCTTTTTCGGTTCGCTGAGAGCCCTTGCATCTTGCTTGCTTCCAGGGAGCACTCGAACCTGGTCAGATACGATCCCCACTTTTCTCGGGTCAGATCGAAAGGTTTGGGCGGGACGTAGGCAGACATCGCAATATGTCTCCGTAGTCCACTCGTCACCCTGGCTGGAAGTCCGAGCTCTTTTAATTTGCTTCTTGTGGCCTCTATCCCACCTTCGTCGCCAATGTTGTAGCGCGGGAATAACGAGAGGCACAAGCAAGCTAGTGACAACAGCTCTTTAATTCAGGGTGAGACTTCAGCAAAGAAACACAGGCAACAGTCCTCTTTATATACTTTTCAGAGGCAACCCTGAACCAATCAGAATTCACTGAGCATTTGAATTTCCCGCACAAAATAGATACATACATAACACTGGTCATCTCCTACAATCTTAATATTATTGTATAGAAGGAATATAATAAATCAGCAAGCTTGTTTCTTATTCTTACCAACTGCTTTCTTCTCATGGATCTGTGAATATCATCTTAGTCTTAATATGTTAGCAGTCTTAATTCAAGGTTGGACTGTCCATTGTGTTATTAAATTTTAAGATCAATTTACACTGTCATATTTTGCATGTTGCAAAATATGGAGTTATACCTACAGAACTGATCTTGTGAATGGTGCAGCATAATGTATATCCCTGTTACAACTCAAGAAGCTGTAAAACATATTTGAGAATACTGATTGGATCAGAATATGCTGAGTCGCCTGCTGACTATCTTCTTAGCAAGATGAGTAAGTGAATGTTCTTGTTTTTTTTTAAAAAAAACCTTTTAATATGCTGAAGAAAAGAAAAACCTCATTCTAAGAAGTGAATGTTGTATGGATATTAAAATGTTTTTGAACAGGAAGGAAGGAAGGAAGGGGAGGGAAGGAGGGAGGGAGGGAGGGAGGGAGGAAGGGAGGGAGGAAGGAAGGAAGGAAGGAAGGAAGGAAGGAAGGAAGGAAGGAAGGAAGGAAGGCTAATTGCTTTTTCTAATGCTTTACTGTATTTATATTCACTAACACATAGGCCAGCCAGTTGAATGATAAATGTTCCAGTTTCCCATCATAATTAGCTAAATTTTCTTTTCCTTAAACAAGCTCTCATTTTATTATTGAGATAGTATAATAGATCCATTAATATGGTCTACCAAGAGCCAACACTCTTTTATTTATGAATGCAAGTACAAATGGTAACTATTTTTTATACGTATTTTCTTCGTCCTGTGGACTGTGTAATGGCTCAGCCCCAAACAGTTATCGCACAATGGATGCTTTTCTTTTTTTTCTTCTTGACCTACCATACTGCACATGATTTAATCCATTGTTTTGGATGTTGTTGATGATTTATTGTATGAAAAATGTAAATGAACTGGATGGCAGATGTTTTATATTTTCTGACCATTCATTTTCGGTGGGAATGTAATTAAAATTTATGAAGTGTATCTGCTGAATTGCATTGGCAATTGATGATCTCCTCCAGTCCTGTCTGTCTGCAGATGATGAGCGATTGTGGACAGTGAGATGTGTTGACAAGGGCAGAAACAGACGTGATGTTACTGTCAGGAACGAGCCTACCTAAGGAAAGGACTGCAGGATTTTTTTTTCCCTCTCCCCTCCCCCTTACTTTTTCCCACAGGAAGAAGGTGGCAACCAGAGCTGTCTTTCTTCTTGCGAGACAGAGTGCAAAGACCAGCCGCTCTCCTGAAAGCTGTCATTCTTCACAAGAACAATCTGTGTCTCCCTCAGCAATAGGTATCTGGAAAGCAAGATATCATTTACAGCAGCCCATGTCAGAGATATTAATTAAATTCCTGATGGCCACCCAGAAAAGTTAATGAGCGTAGATTTCACAACATCCCAACTCATAGAAACACCACACATAACCCTTTAGTGTCCATTTCATCCTTGATTCAGGTGGGAGGGGGGGAGAAATTGAATGACAGATGGTATCAGGGACCAGATGAAACAATAATATCTGAAAGGATTTGGGGGCCACCTGAAGAGACTTTGCTCTGAGAAACACACTGGGAGGGGGCCTGCAGAATAGCTTGTGATAGACTTAAATATGAGTACAGTTAGGAACCGGCCAGTGGTGGGATTCAACCAGTGCAACAACCAGTTCGTTGAGCGCGCTTCACTCACACATGCGCCAAACACACACTCTGCGCACACAGTGCATTTGAAAACTGCTCTAAAACTTACCTTCTACTGCAGCCCTGGTGAGTAAAACAGCTGAGGCACGGCAATCCGCTCTGCCGTGCCTATCAGCTGGGCTTCAAACAAAGGAAATATAGGTTGGTATAGCTCAGGGGTAGACAGGCCCAGATGATCGTCGGAGTGAACCAGTTTGCTCTCAGCTGATTGTCGGAGCTATCGAACTGGTCTGAACTGGCTGAATCCCACCCCTGGAACCAGCATTGGAAACAACATTCAAAGAGTAAACATGAAGAATAGTTGCAAGATTGGCATTTTAGATCAGAGTTAGGCATTTGTTTTTAATACGAACTTCTAGCTTAAGCCTTTGAAGCTTTATGCGAAAGTAATACAGTGTAATTAAAGCAAATCTCATCACCTGGTATGCAATTTTTTAACTTGGATTGGGTGTGTAAATAAAAAATGCTAATGTTAGTAACAACTTAAACATATGTGTATGGTATTAACATACATGGGGGCTTGTAATGTATGTGGAAAGAAAAAGTACCTGAGAAGTAGAAGCAGATGTTCAAAGGAATTCTTTGAATTGCAGGAAAGTTTCCATGGGCATTTTGAATCATTCATTGCAAATCTATATCTGCTATTTGTTCAAAATTGGAGTCTTTACATGTCTTAATACTGTTTGTTTTAGTATTGTAACCACCCACTATTTTGGGGAAGGAATTCTCCATCTTCTGTTACCAGTTTGGTCTCCAAGACCATACCATTATTGGAGCAATACAAATCATACAAAGCCAGTCATATGACTGCATATGACTGCATATGAAGCAGCACAATCTCTTTATAAAATAATATTTAAAGCCTGGAAAGGAAGCAAAACATGACTATCAGTTTCAAAACAAATGTGGCCACAACCATAAGCAATACGAAAGCCAGGCCAGTCTTCCCGGTAGAAAATTCTTCAAAGGGAGCAAAATACCTAAAACTTCACTTTCCTGATTCGTCAGTTAAACAGGTAAAGATGACCTTGAGCTTGATTCATGGTGACTACATCCATGCAGTTTTCTTGGCAGAGCTACAGAAATGGGCTGCCCTTGCTCTCTATCAGGATGTTGTAATTGTTGTTGCTTTATTTCTCAGTCAAGATGACCGAAACCAGAGCTTTCTTAAATGGGGGAATAAACTGAGGAGGAAAGTTAATAGCTTTCTTGAGAATAGAAAAAGGTTGACAAAGCAAATATATTTCTTCAATCATTTTTTTCCAAAGCTGTAGAGAACTATATTGAATACCCATAATTGTTCTAAATTGTAGATCCACTTGAACTGAATAAGGAACTAAAAAGGCTGTTTCAACATAAGTGAGATAGGATTCTAATATAAATCCATTTCTGTAATCCTGCCAAAACTGGTAGTTGAATTCCATCAGTACATGATACATGGGAAGCTACGTGTAGGAGGGAAGGAGGATGATAGCTCAAGAATAAATGATGAGGCTACATTCTTTAACTTATTATAAATTTATCGTTATTAAAATATTTTGTTCTACAGGATTATTCTACTCAAAGAATTCTGACAGCATGCAGTTTTAAATATAGAATAGGGTGGCATGATATAAATCCCCTAATATGAGGGAAATATGACTTTCCACATGTTGATGAATTGCAATTGTAATTCTCACTGTTTGCCTTGTGAACTAGGATTAGTGGGAGTTGTAGTTTACAAGCGTCTAGAAAGCACATGTTTATGTCTGAGAGGTTTCAGCAACCTCTCAAGAGCCTCAAGACAGGTATCCATGCTATTGGCTCCATCCTGCACACTATCGAAGCTGATGGAGAAGATTGGACTTCCCGGCTGGACTATTGTAATGCTTTCTACATGGGGCTCCCCTTGAGGAGCATCCGGAGGCTCCAGCTGGTCCAGAATGCAGCCGTGTGAGTAATAATGGTGGTGACTCATCGCTCCCATGTAACACCCATCTTGCACGAGCTGCACTGGCTCCCGGTGGTCTTCCAAGTGTGTTTCAAGGTGTTCGTTACCACCTTTAAAGCGCTCCATGGCTTAGGGCCTGGTTACCTACAGGACAGCATTCTGCCATTGATTGCCTCCCACCAACCAATACGTTCCCACAGAGGGGGCCTCCTCAGGGTGCCGTCATCCAAACAGTGTAGGCTGGTGACCCCCAGGGGGACACCTTTCTCTGTGGGGGCCCCAGCCCTATAGAATGAACTGCCCCCGGACATACAAAGGATCCCCGACCTCCGTGCCTTCTGTCGCTCTCTGAAGACCCTATTATTCCAGCAAGCTGGTCTGACAGGATAAAGGTTTCTAAATTGGGTTTTGATAGGGGTTTTAAAATGATCTTAGTTGGATGTTTTAAATTTGGCCAAATGATTGAATTATTTTAATAAGCTTTTAATTTTTGTTGTACATTGTTTTTACCATGGCTGTTCACTGCCCTGAGTCCCTCGGGAGAAGGGCGGTATACAAATATAATAAATTAAACTAAACTAACTATTGTGCACAGTTGTGTTCTCCAGCAACTGCTAAATAACTGTTTGGAGATTATTAGACATGCAATATTGCTAGAAAATAAGGTAAGTGAAAATTGGTGTTGTGAAGCTTTTTCTCCAGTTCTTAAACCCAGTTGCTAGGAAGATCATTTCTTTCTGAATAATTCAATTCAAAACATTTTGCTGAAAAAAACCACAAAAGGCAATAAATATTAAAATATCTATTATTCATGAAAAGTAATAATAAAAACAATACACACCAAGCGCTATCCTAAAAGAGACTTGCATCCTTCTTAATGTCATGTTACAATTTTTTTCATAAGACCTACTAAGAACTGTAGTTTCTCTCACAGAAGAGATAATGTCATTCCTAAAATAATGTATATTAAAAGGGCACATACAAGCATTATCTAATCTCAAAGAAACTTGTTTTTCTCAGAACTATTATTTTGTTCATACATAAATGCACGCAAATTTACTTGCTTAATTAAGTGATTAATCAACCAAACTCATACAATAAGTAGCTAAAATTTATTTAAAGGAGTGATAGCTCTGCAAATAACAGGTTGGGAATGGTAGTACAACATGTGAAAAGCGCCAAATCAGAAATGCCTGATTAAATGTACTCATTCACATTTTTATTCTGAAAAATAATAATATATTATTAGCATTTTTCAATTGCCATCTACAAAACCATACTGTATAAATAATCATTCTCTTTTAATTCACAGAACAATTGAGCACCTTTATAGCCTCCAACTCAAGCTACTCAAGTGCCTTTATTTGTCTAGAAAATGTATAGAGTTCAGTGGTGGGTTTCTCCCAGTTCTGCCCGGTTCTGCCGAGACGGTAGTGGTGACGATATGATATCACCGAACTGGTTCTGCCCCCCCCACCCCCTGCATTATTCTTACCTTTTATTTGGCCCCATCCCCAATCTATTGCTGCCTCCTGAGTCCCAGCTGATCGGCTAGAAGGAAAAAAACTGTTTAAACTCTTGCCACAGGGCTTCAAAGGGCTGCCCTACAGCTGATCAGTGTTAAAAGGCAGTGTGGTGATAGACTGGTGCCTCCAAAAACAAATGAGTAGACCGGTGCCTGCAAAAATAAATGGGTAGACCAGTGCCTCCAAAAACAAATGAGTAGACCGGTACAGCTCTGCAAGCAGTTAAAAGCCTGGTAGACCAGTACCTCTGCTAAATCCTAAAGAAGTGTCACATGACCATCAAGCCAGCCCACAAAATAAGCCATGCCCACAGAACCAGTAGTAAAAAAATTTAGAACCCACCCCTGATAGGGATGCCCATCTCATATACCTGATTCTGGTCAGTGAACAACTAAAAACTACAAATCGGATTAATTATATAATTAACAAATTCTATAATTTACTAAGCAAAATTTGGGGTGGGAGAGGATAAAACAACCACATTTAACAAAAACATCAATAGCATAGAATAGTTCCCAAGAAAATTCACATCTTACATTCCAACCAACCATAAAATGAGCTTATCTATTCTGCCAGTGCTAAGGCTAGGTGGTAAAGTCAGGTTTTTAATGCCTTGTATAAGGACAGGAGAGTCAAGGCAAGTCCGATCTCAGGGGGATGATGTTCTAGAAGGCAGGTGCCACAGCAGAAAAGGCTCTGCTCCTAAATCCTGCCAGATGGATTTTTTCAGCAGATGGGACACAGAGTATGTTTCTCCTGCTGGATAGATAGACACAATTAGGGAGAGACAATTATTCCATAAGTAACCCACCTCCCCAGCCATGAAGACTTTGAAGGTCATCATTAATCCTTGAATTATACCTGGAAACATACTGGAATCCAATGCAGCTCACAAAGCAGAGATGCCATAACTTCCCACATGATTTTATTTTGCACCAGATGAAGTTTCCAAATATTTTTCAAGGGCAATAATTATGGTAATCCAATCAGGAGATGACTAAGGGATGAATAACTATGAGCAGGCCTCTCAGTCTGGGATCAGATACAACTGGTACATAATGCAAAGATGTGAAGGCTGTCCAATCAAGGCTGCTAGTTGCTCTTCAAGCAGAAGCCATGAGTCCAGGAGAACCATGGATTGTTCATAACCTGTCTCTGGGGCAATATAAGTGATAGAAGATTTCCCTGAACCAGGAGGTCCAAAAACCCAAAGCCACTTGGTCTTCCTGGGGTTAGTTGAAACCTGTATTCCCTATCCAAACACCCACTAAGACAGGACATCCACAGCATCACTTAGATGGCCCAGGTCAAGACATATAACTGAATATATGCACCCTATACCACCTCTCAAAGATCCAGACCACGTAGGCCATGGTCTGGACCTATCATCCCCTCAACACTGACCAGAATCATCCTGGAGGAGGGATGTAAACTAGCACAGTACAGAGCCATCCACCTCAATCCCTGAAGACAATTCAGAAGGATATTATAATTAATGGTATCAAAAGCTGCTGAGAGGTAAAGAAGAACCCTCCCTAAAAGGGAAGATTGAAAATTGAATGAAAATTGTCCAGTATCGTAGCATCCAGAGATGGCTTCTTGAGGAGAATGTGAACCATTGCTTCCTTCAGTGACAATGGAACCACTCCTTCTCTCAAGGAGGAATTAATCATCAGATTATTAAAACATTAAAATCCATACTGGACAATGACCTTGCACTTTCTCAGGGACTGAATGCCATTGAATGGCATAACGATAAGCACCCAATTTAAAACAGATCCTCATCAGGAAAAAAAAAAACCCGACAGGACACTAATGCTAATGTGAGAACCGGACTGTAGAACAAACAATGCCAGCTGGCGGGCCCGCGGGGGAGGGCCTTCTCTGTGGCTGCCCCAGCTCTCTGGAACCAGTTACCTCCTGAGGTCCAGACCATCCCCACTCTATTGGCCTTCTGAAAAGCGGTGAAGACCTGGCTTTTCCAGCAGGACTGGGGCCGTTGATCTCACTCCTGTGATCCGGCGAGATCCAGCCATGAATGATGTGAATGAGTTTTAATGTTTTTAATGTTTTTAATTTTTTAATTTTTAAATAATGATAATAATGATTTTAAATGCATTGTGAGCTGCCCTGAGTCTTCGGAGAGGGGTGGCATACAAATTGAATTAATAGAATAATAGAATAGAAACTCAGATACTTATTTTGCCCTGACATCTATACCAACAGCATCATCATAGATTCCAACAAGTGCATGCATAAGATTAGAGATGCTCTGATGTTCTTCTTCACTTATTGTCATTTTTACTGCCATCATCTACCAGCAGTGTCCTTCTGGATTCTTTGTAAACTAACAGAACAAACTTCACACAAAATGAACAAATTGCAACAAATAAACCCAGGGTTTCTGTTGCTAAGCAAGAGAGTTGCTAAGTGAATTTTGCCCCATTGTATGGCCTTTCTTGCCACAGTTGTTAAGGGAATCATTGTGGTTGTTAAGTTAGTAACCCAGTTGTTAAGTGAATCTGGTTGACTTTGCTTGTCAGAAGGCCACAAAAGGTGATCACATTGCTCTGGGAAACTGTAACCGTCATAAATATGAGTCAGTTGCCAAGTGTCAAATGCCAGCTGCCATTTTGATCATGTGACCATGGGGATGCTGCAGTGTGAAAATTGATCATAAGTCACTTTTTTCAGTTCCATTGTAACTTCAAACAGTCACTAAATAAACTGTTGTAAGTCAAGGACTACCTCTATCCACTGAGTCTTCCCATCTCTGTACATTTGGAGGGTTTTTTACTTCAAATTTTCCTTAGCATTCTTGAACTTGACAATTGAGTGAAACTGGTACTAATTAACAGGATAATTGTTTCTGAATTCCATTCCTCTGGACAAAGAAATATTGAAATTAGAGCCACTGTGTTATGGGACAGTCTAATCTTCCACCAAACTGGTTTAGAAAAAAAAAAATCACATGCATACCGATAAGCACTTTTTAAAGGTCCCTTTAAGAAAAAGTCTCCACTGGGCTTTCATTATTCCATCTGCAGTGATCTATTTTTTTTTTTCTAAGCAAACACTGAGAATTTGATTTGGTTTTCTCTTTACTAAAAACAAAAATCCCAGTCCTGATTAGGTCAGAGTTATATATTAGTAAAGAATCATGGAAGGTGAGTGACATGTATCATTCTTGCTTAAATCTCAGTGACTGAATAAACAAAACAAAATGAACTGGGCTCTTTGTTATAAAAAACATGTGTTTTCCAGTTCTAGCTTCAATCTGAATTGGGACTTTGGGTATACCCCTTAAATAGTTGTCTCCTGTCCTGCATAGTAGTCCTTAACCTCTAGAAATAGAGATAACAACAGCAAGATTATTTGTGATAATTTATATGCTATGGTAGATCATAGAGAATACCTCAGGGGAACTAGCACCATTTTTTAATTACCACTCTTGATAGATTAAATAAATTTAAGAGTATTTCAGTTAACTCTGGAAAAGAACAACTGCTTAGTCTAAAATTAGTAGTTTGAGAATATCAGCCATAGAACCTTAAATGGACAATCAAAGAAACCCAGGCTACCTAATAAGCTGCTTTTTAATAGATTTTATCCCTCAAGTGAGTAGAAGTAGAGAGAAGAGTTGAGGAGTCCCAAATTCAATAATTAATTTCTAGCACTATGGTTTCTCTCTTTTGACTTTTCATTAAAGCTTAGCCAGGATCGTGGGCCTGTCATTTGAGGAACTTTTCCGTAAAGAAAAAAGGAATTCGCTCCCCACATGGATTTTCCCCCAAGTTTCTCAGGGTCTAACCACAATATATACTTGGCATCCATGACAGGGTTGTCAAAAATAATAGCTAAGAAATTCACTGTCTGTCATTCTGAAATAATTATATATGGGGCTTTACTTGCACCCTAGATGGATTATACGTTTCATTGAGAATATATGTATGCAACCTTTAAAAAAAAGGGGGGGGTGTAATTCGTTGAGAGCATTACTAAGATTAGCAGCCAAATAAAGATGACAGGGAAAGAAAAGCATCTGTTGATTGCATGTTAGCCATGTGTAGGTTAGGGGACTTGTCATTCAAACACTCTTTAATTACAAGATGCATTCATGTTCCATTAGACCTTTTATCAGGAATTAATCACTCACTTTAGATATAAAATTCAGTGTTGCATATAAACTGCGGAAACTGTCCATCAGGGATGAACTGGATATCGGTGTTTGTGTTAAAAGAAGCACAGCCAGGATATCTGCCTATAGTTCCTTTGCATATAATTTGAACTGAGTACTTTTATGAATGTTTTATCTACCAACACCTAGCAACAGTAGTGTAGAAGGATCGCAGCCCACTGTAGTCACTGATGTTCTTCAGGTGCACATTTGGAATAGAAATGCAAAACAGGATGTTCCTGTTCAGTAAATATTATCATTTTTACTCACCCATTAATTAAGGTGCTTAATTACTGCTGTCAAAAGGCTCTCAAGTTTTTTGACTAAGTTGCTATACTGTTTTGATAGTTGCTGAAGAGGAAAAAGATGGTATCTCCAGGTCTGCCTTATATTTTGGAAGAGGTAAGGATAGGCAATTGGAAGCCATAAAGAGTGACACAAAATATGAGTCAGTATAAGGTCTATTGCTGGTACATTCTTCTAGGAACGTAAATTTGCAGATATACTTTTTTTTTTAAAAGCAAAGGTGTAGAATGTTCTATGACAGAAAGTTCTCAAAACAGCTTGCAACATTAAATAAAACAGACTCCGTCTGTAAAAGCAGAAAATGATACAGCATAAACTTCAAAAATAAAATAAAGACAATAAGGGAAATATAGAATAAATAGGCTAAAGTAGATTTAGAAGGCTCGGGAACAATATTTAAAGTTCTTATTTGACAATGATACAGAAAAACTAAAAGAGGTTTTATCTTGCTTTCAAACATAACTTAGGTACCCAGGCAATCCTTACTCCAGGGGATGGATTTTACAGCTGCTCTGCCTCTGTAGAAAGGTCTTTCCATTAGTAACCATCTGTTACACCTTACCTGGAGGTGAGGATAATGGGTAAGGATTTCTAGATGAGATTTCAAGGTCTAGATAGGTACATATGGAGAAAGGCATATGCATATATAAAACAAATAATACAGATGGAGTTGGATTCTTCTAAAAATTAAGACTCAGACAAATGCAATATATTATTTCAGGTTCCATCTTGTATAATTCATTGGGGCTCTGAAGTTACTATTCTGATCAGTGGTGGGATTCAAATATTTTTACTATCAATTCTGTGGGTGTGGCTTGGTGGGTGTGGCATGGCTTGGTGGGCGTGGCAGGGGAAGGATACTGTAAAATTTCCATTCCCACCCCACTCCAGGGGAAGGATACTATAAAATCTCCATTCCCACCCCACTCCAGGGAAAGGATACTGCAAAATCCCCATTTCTTCCTGATCAGCTGGGACTCCAGAGGCAAAGAATAGGTAGGGGCGGGGCCAGTCAGAAGTGGTATTTACCAGTTCTCCAAACTACTCAAAATTTCCGCTACGGGTTCTCCAGAACTAGTTCAGAACCTGCTGAATACCACCTCTGGTTCTGATATTGTTCTTCTTATACATGCACAATTCTATTAATACTGATTAATACCAATTAATAGTAGCTTTAGTTCAGAAGACTGAAGATTTCTCCATTTATTTATTTACCACTTTTATTAGTTCGAAGACAGCTAACATCCCTAACATCCTTCTATTTTCTCACCAACAACCTTCTGATATGAGTTGGGTTGAGAGAGAATGACTGTCCCAAAGTCACAACTATCAAGCCTAAGGTGGAACTATTACTCACAGTCTCCTGGTTTCTAACCGGGTGCCTTAACCATTAGACCTAACTGACAAGATCACCAAGATGTACAAACCACATCCAGCTTGTTCAGTGCTTCAAACAATTTACAACAAATTGATTGCGAAGATCATAAATTGTTTGGGTAAAGGGTTGTCTCTTTATCCCTATCATTTGTTTAATAGCTGGTCCATTGTGTGGACACACACAGTTCATGTATTTCTATCCCCATTTGCTATATTTTAAGCATAGTTTTCTTTATGTGATACAACAAAGGGAGTTTAGAGAGATAGCATATGCAAGGGAGGAAAAAAAAACAGGTGAAGGTTAGGAAGTCATCATGAAATTGGCATTTTAACATCTCTCAGGTGCTTCTTTACATGCAGATTAAGGGTCCCATCAATTCTTGGGATATGGAGTAAGTACATGAATGTGTACATCCCAAAGGAAGAAAACAAATCAGTCTATGAATCTCTCACTTATGGTCTGCATATTATCATTTTCTTCATTATTCTGTGAAAATCATTTTTATGCAAAGTATTCCCCTCTTTTAATCTAGCTTTCCCACAAGGCCCTGGAAATGGAAATGGCCTCATACCCTGTCAGTCAATACAATTACAATTTTTTCTCCCTTCAGAAACATTATCTTAAACTCTTTTAGGAATACATGTTTTCTATTGCAATGTAAAAATGAATAGCCAACACAAGCATATTGTGCATGAAACTTGAAGTATTATGTGTTAATACTATTATGTGTTAAATTATCAGTTATACTAAAAGCCCTGAGATGCCATTCACAAGTTATAATTATTGTAAATAAATAAAACTAATCAATTATAAAAACCACTAAGCATCTTAAAGATTACAACATAACTCATACACACTGTCATTTTGAGTCTGAATTCTTACTAATTACATTCAACATTTCATCAGGTGAGATCAAAATCCACTTTTTCCTTCCATGGTTGCAAGAATCCTAATGACTAACACTGTTCCACTGAAAAGCGCTCTCTCTCTCTCTCTCTCTCTCTCTCTCTCTCTCTCTCTCTCTCTCTCTCTCTCTCTCTCTCTCTTTCTGTCTATGTGATCAAACCTTCAGACATCCATTTTTATTTTCTTTTAGTTTTAAGTTCTTATAGTTCCACATGTTTTTTATGTAAGTCAAAAACTTGCATTTCTTAGTGAATCAGAATTCACATTCTGACAGGGAATGTAGCATTTAGTCCTAACTGACTAGACAAAAAGGCAGAGTTTTGCCATTCCCCTTACTTAGAGAGGGACTTTCTCGGAAAAAAGGTAGTTTCTAAATAGGTTCTCGTAAGGGCCTTATGGACGGTGCAAGACAGTGTGGGTGAAGGGTTTAGAGGCCCTCCTCATAGGAGCCAAACTTCCAAAGATACTGCTATAATCAGATTCAGCCCATAACCTCTAGGACCTGTTGCAAAATTATTCTGGTAACTTAAAAGTAAACTTAAAGGTGAATTCAGCCTTCAAAAATTAAAGATGACATGAGTTCAGCATGAAAATCTATATCCCAAGTGATCTCCATATATGTTTTCAGTTTTTTTTAAAGATTAACAATATTTGTTTTTAAAAGGTTCCCTGGCCTAAACTGAATCTACAGATGAATGTTTAGTCTAGCTGTAAAATGATAATGCATTTTAGCATAATTTAGTCGTAAGATAACCAAGGCTTAGAGTAACATACAAAAAATCTGAGTATGTAATAAATATTACAGTTATGAACTCGTGAATGCTGTCTGTTCTAACGTAGAAAACTTTATTGGATGTATCCATAAGTCAAAAGCACTATTGCACATTGATCCTAACTGCATAGTAACTCAGATTTCCTCAACTTTCTACCATACAACAAAGTTAGCTAACAAACCTAAGTGGAACCAATTAGGAAAGACTTATCTAAATTTGTGGGTATATATAACCAGGACACCTTGATTCTGAAAGTTATATACCAATATTTGCCTCATCTTATCAAATAACTATGAAGAATGGTTGCAGGAACTGGGTATGTCTAGTTTAATGAAAAGAAGGACTAGGGGAGACATGAGAGCAGTGGTTGCCTCAGAGAAGAGGGGGTCAAACTATTCTCCAAAGCACCTGAGGGTAGAACAAGAAGCAATGGGTGGAAACTAATCAAGGAGAAAAGCAACTTAGAACTAAGGAGAAATTTCCTGACAGTTAGAACAATTAATCAGTGGAACAACTTGCCTGCAGAATTTGTGAATGCTCCAACACTGGAAATTTTTAAGAAGATGTTGGATAACCATTTGTCTGAAATGGTGTAGGGGTTCCTGCCTGGGCAGGGGGTTGGACTAGAAGACCTCCAAAGTCCCTTCCAACTCTGTTATTCTATTCTAACTAATTCTTTATCAAAAGCAATTTCTACTTAGAACCCATTTTTCCAATACTTTACTGCAAATCTATAAAAATAGAACATAGTAAAAAACAATGCAGTCATTCTTGAAAGTAAGGGAAATGTATGCTTTCAAATTGTGACAGGTATGTAGAGTAAAGGAAAGAAAGTATTTCTTTAGTCAGGTGGATTTTATTTTAATTATCCCTGGTATCCAGATGTGTTGGCATTTACTATTCAAAAAAGGCAAATGACTGAATCACATGCATGATCTGTCCTTTATAAGCTACCTTAAAGGAAGGGTCATTGATCAAGCAGATGCTTTCCATTCAGAAAGTGTTGGCAAACTAAGGTGAATATATGTGTCCCAGGATAATGTTGCAGGATCTGGACTGGGTCAGTCACCGGGAACAAAGCTTTAGTCTTCTAGCTTTTGGACTTTAGCTTTTGGACTCATGCTGGAGCCCATCCTCTGGGAACCTCTCTCTAGAGGATTGGAAGACTAACATCTGTTCCCAGTGACTGACCCAGACTGGATCCTGCAGTTTGGAGTTCAGTTCTCAGTACCATCAAATAGAGATGGTGCTATTTGCAACTCTAGAGTATCTCTACACGTCTCTATAGAGAATGTATAGGTAGATGGACCAATGATTCTAAACAAGGCAATTTGCTACATTTCCCTGATACTCTTCAGGATATTCCACATTGGACATACAAGCCTAAGGGAAATCCAGTTTCCCATATTTGCACTACTGGAAATTCTTTGTTTGAGTTGCATCATAAGCAAAAATCAACTGTAGGCTGTGTTGACAGAGAAGAATATTATGTGGAAAGAACTAGGATGCAAGTGTTTACTGAGAAGTTCATAATAACCTATCCACCCTAACTCATTAAGGCTTCTACCATCTCCAAGCAACAAAAAAGCTTGTTCTCTATTTCTTAGATTTATATCCCATCTTTTATCTTGGAACACCAAGGGACAGATAAAAGCCTACCTTCAAAACAACCCTGAAGGAATTCCTCTTCCAGGACCCTTCATGAATCCTAAAATTATCTTTAGAGGTCTTGCTACTCCTGGTCTTTCTTGTTGTTGTTAGACGTTGTTTTTAACACCTTTTACCTATTGACTACCAGAGGCATTAGAAAAAGAGATAACAATACACCTTTCTTGGTGCCCTTCCCAAATCATACCTATCCAAGGCACAAACATGCCTTGGCAATTTCTATTTTCTGCCCCAAGCCCATGACATTACCTTTCCCTCATCCCCAGCCCAGAGTGACATAGGTTTTAGTCATCCTTAGCTGTAACAGTGTTAAAGTAGCATTTAACTTTCTGTCTTCTTATAATGCCATCCAAGGGCAGCTTCAAAGTATATAACATTTGTTCGGCTTTGTCACCATTATCTTGGAGTGAAGTCTCATGAATGCGGTGACTTGAAACTGAGGCAATAGAGACAGGATACGGATCGGCAAAGGGACAGCAAATTTCATGCCAGTATAGTTTTCTGCCAACTTAAGGATGGGTAGTGAGCACCTCAATTCATCAGTGAGAAAAGTGTGTGTATGGGGGGATGGAGGGGGAGTTGGTCTCAGTTCTGTTTTCCTAGACTAGAAGATTCTTAAACACTCCCATTTTGCCTGCTTTATGCAGAACATCATAGTTCCTCTTTCCTCTTTCTCCAAATACAGAGATGCAGGCTTTCTGTTAGAGCATACAACTTCCTCAATAAACTTTGATTTCCCTTTTGGAACGTAAGTCTCTCTCTGTCTAGACATTTCTAAAGAGTTTGCTTCTACTCATCCATATATCTTTTGCTAAATGCGATTCCTGGAGAATGAAGTGGAGAACACTCAACAAAGCATAGCTAACTTTTTCCCTTCAAATATGAGACGTTTCTCATGGATAAGATACGGCAGGTGTCTAAATGATGACATCACCTGCTTCTGAAGTGACTCTCAAACAAGGCATAACCTGTCCTAATATAATCTTTTCAGGCAAAGACACTTTTATCCTACCATAATTTTAATGATATTTTAACTTAGCTTTTTAATTAACATTTCTATTTTTTTAGAGAAAATATCAGAGTTTGTGTGGTAGCTTGATGTTCTGGTATAGAACATCTTATATTTTTATATAATGACCTTAAAATGCTTTGTAAGGTGCATTGGGAAAAACCTTTTCTTCGCAGAGTGGCATTTTCACCAATCTGACATTGGTTTTGCAATCTGAGCAACGGTGGAAGTCCTGTCTCCTTCATAATTGGTTTATTATTTTTTCAAAGCGTTCACATTAGCAGCAGCAGATAATACCAAAATATAGAATACATGAACACCATCTACGCTTTCTACCTGCCTTTGCATAATTGATCTTTGATATGAAGTGACATCAGTAGAAGTTTTGAAGTTCAAGTTTGTAATTATACCAAGTGGGTTAAAATAATTCTTTCTGAAATTATTCTTGACTCCTGTGACTCCGGTGACATATTCTTGGTGAAGGGTTTTGTAAGTAATAACGAAGGGTTTTGCCACTGCCTTTTTTCCAGGTTGATTTCTCTAATTCCCCATTCCATCTCTGGCCATGGCGTTCCCTAGGAGGTGTCTCTATTTTGAGGTCATCAACCCCAAAACAACTGCTGCTATCCACTATGACTGATTACACTTTACCTGATAATCAATCTGTAAGGATACAGATAAAGTAATAATGCAGTTTTAATTTAAATCTGTTTCCCTTCTTCCCCTCTTTTTCTAATGAAGTTCCTCTTTGTTATTTGGAATTGCACATATTTTTTTAAAAAAATATTTACAACTTTTATCCAGGGGTGAAATCTACTTTCTAGGAAGTAACGATGACCAGGTGGGTTGGCAGAGCCTCATGCTGCCATCGGTACTGGTTCTCCGTACCACAGGCCACCATCGCTACCAGTTCGGCTGAACCGGGCCGAACCAGGAGCATTTCACCCCACTTCTATCCCATTTTGTACATGAAGGCTGATCTGTGCATTCATAATAATGAACAGCCTTCCTAGTTAGCCTGCTGTGTGAACTCATGGTTGGAGAAACTGATGAAGAATGGGAAAACATAGGAAAAGTTTCAGTTAAGGATGTACACAGGATGACTACACTAACTCAATCTTACTACAGAATTAATAAAAATGGAAACTTACTATATATACCACATTGTAGTTCTGGAAGAAAATCTGAATATAAATCTAATAAATATGTCAATCCCAAAGGTAATCTACAGAAAAACTAGAAAATGCTTAGTATTTTTTAGATTCTTTAATTCTTTCTGTTTCATTTTGTTATGTTTCAGATTTGTATATAGTGGGACAGTGCATTATAACGAGCTATGGTGTGCTTTGGTATATATGAGCAAGTGAGAAGAAAAAAAATAGACATGTATTTATTTTGGGCAGATAGATATAGATAGACAGACAGACAGACAGAGCCTGAAGATCCTGCCAAAATAATCTACTATCTCAGAGAATTATATTTCTATGCACAAGGCATGCTGAATTAGAGTTAGAAACCATGTCACCTAGAGGATCATAAATCTTTTAAAAATCCATGTTAGGACAATAATGTCAGCTCAGGGTCAAATAATAGCATATAAGCTTTCAGGTGCTTCAGAACATTTTATTAAACAACAAACAAAATTTTCAGGAGAGACCACAAATCCTAGTAAATGCATTTTCTCTGTTCTGGAGAAAAGACCTGAGCCATTGACTCACATTTAGAAATAAGTCTTGTTCTGTGCTAACATTCATTCCAATTGGCTCTAGATAATTAATTTATATAAATATATTAAAGCATGATCTACAATCACTTCTGAAACTAAGCAAAAAATATTATGACCACAGTATCCAGTAAAAAGTGCAATCCTCACATCCTTAGCAATGCAAACTTGACATTTGGGCACTGTAAACTATGAATCCAGAAAGCAACTTTGGCCTAGAACTAAAACCTCAATGATAGAAATTCTAAAATTGATTTTATATATATATCTGAAAGAAAAAAGGGATGCTTAATCAAGATTTCATCAAGGAATTCCAGACCAGTCAAAGAACTGCTAGCCATCTTGAAAACAATTTTGTACCTAACATTTTCCTTGGTTACTTTCAATTGTGTACATTTCACTTAGTCTAGTTTGCCTCTTCCCTAAGCTCTGTTTCTTATATAACACACAAGAGATTCAGATAATGAAATACCTTACAATACTTTATGAAATACTTTGGTCTCTCAATGTCCCAACAGGCAGAGGTGGGCTTCACATAATTTTAACAACCGGTTTACCCCAGCACCGAAAATGTGAGCACGTGTGTTCCTTCCGTGTATGCATGCAGCCTTCTGCGCATGCGCTTTGCTCACGGACACACTTGGACACATGTGCGAGGCTTAAAAATGCAGCTAAATAGGATGGCATAGTACTGGGGAAGTGGGTGAGCCCACCTGCAGGTCACAACTACCGGTTCACCTGAACCAGTCTGAACCGGCTAAATCCCACCCTTGCCAACAGGACTGCTAAAGAGAAAGAGGAAAGTCCCTACCAATAGGGAATTGGTGTGTGTGTGTGTGTGTGTGTGTGTGTGTGTGTGTGTGTGTGTGTGTTATGCATGTATATGGGTTGATATATACTTTCTTTTGAGAGCAGGCAACAGAATATCATTTTTAATGTGTGCCAGTGTGCTCACAGTAAAAAATGACAATAAAGATTCTCTTCTCTTCTCTTCTCTTCTCTTCTCTTCTCTTCTCTTCTCTTCTCTTCTCTTCTCTTCTCTTCTCTTCTCTTCTCTTCTCTTCTCTTCTCTCCTCTCCTCTCCTCTCCTCTCCTCTCCTCTCCTCTCCTCTCCTCTTCTCTCCTCTCCAATCCTTTCCCCTCCCTCCCCTCCTCTCTCATCTCATCTCATCTTATTTGCCGCTGGCCTTTTTTGACTTCCAGCCCTGCAGCCCAGTAAACATCCTACCCACGTACTAACCAAGTCTGATCCTGCTTAATCATTAAGCCCACATAAAATGGATCAGATGAACTGCTGGATTGCTCTAAAGCAGTGTTTTTCAACCACGGCAATTTTAAGATATGTGGACTTCAATTCCCAGAATTCCTCAGCTATTTTTAGTTTTGAAATTAGTTTTTTATTGAGTTTTTAATTTTTTCATGTGATTTTCTATGGTCTTAACATCATTTGAACACAGGATTGCTATACAATACCTAGCTTTTTAAACGGACAGCAGCATTTTATTGAGAATAGAGTTTCTCAGTTGGGTTGCAGAATAATGGAAGGTTAATAACTTTGCTCATTGAATCAGCCTTAAGCATCTTTAAAGGTTTAGGATAAGGTGCACTGCTTCAGGAAAAAAATGGTTCTATTACATTCCTTTTCACACCTTTTAAATTCAGCTAGGTAGAATTCTGATGATAAAAACATAATCCAGACAGTGCATTATAAAGCAGCCAGTAATCTGTACTTCCTGTAGTTATGTTACACAAATTCACAACATGAAATTCATGCCATTTGTGGAAAAAATATAAGTTTCATTCTTACAAAAATGTAAGCCAGTTATGTAAGAAACATAATCAAAGTTTCAAATCCATAATAAGGTAGACTTCATCATGCTTCAGTAACACAAATCTGCTTATCAGTTCCCTTTCAGCCTATAGATTTAATGCAATACATGTCCAATTAGGAGGGGATATATCATGTGTTCTCAGTCACTCAGTCTCTAGACATCTCATGAGTGGACTACTGTAATGTGCTCTACATGGGGCTACATTTGAAGAGCATTCGGAAGCTACAGCAGAATAGCATGATGCAGGTAGCTTGGAGGGGCAAGAATGGCCCCAGTGACACCATTGCTCTGCTGCACTGGTTACTTATTTTAGTTTAGTTTAGTTTAGTTTATTATATTTGTATACCGCCCTTCTCCCGAGGGACTCAGGGCGGTGAACAGCCATGGTAAAAACAATGTACAACAAAAATTAAAAGCTTATTAAAATATTTCAATCATTCGGCCAAATTTAAAACATCCAACTAAGATCATTTTAAAACCCCTATCAAAACCCAATTTAAAAAACCTTTAACCTGTCAGTCCAGCTTGCTGGAATAATAGGGTCTTCAGAGCGCGACAGAAGGCACGGAGGTCGGGGATCCTTCGTATGTCCGGGGGCAGTTCATTCCATAGGACCGGGGCCCCCACAGAGAAGGCTCTCCCACTGGAGGTCGCTAGCCTACACTGTTTGGCTGACGGCACCCTGAGGAGGCCCTCTCTGTGGGAGCGTATTGGTCGGTGGGAGGCAATCGGTGGCAGAATGCGGTCCTGTAGATAACCAGGTCCTAAGCCATGGAGCGCTTTAAAGGTGGTAACCAACACCTTGAAGCGCACCCGGAAGACCACCAGGAGCCAGTGCAGCTCGCGCAAGATGAATGTTACATGGGAGCGACAAGTTTCCCCCATTATTACGGCTGCATTCTGGACCAGCTGGAGCCTCCGGGTGCTCCTCAAGGGGAGCCCCATGTAGAGAGCATTACAATAGTCCAGCCGGGAAGTGACGAGGGCATGAGTGACTGTGTGCAGGGCGTCCTGATCTGCTTCCAGATGCAATTCAATGTGTTGGTTATCACCTTTAAAGCCCTTCATGGCATGGGTCTAGGTTACTCGAGGGACCATCTCACCTCATTGGGATTGGCCTGTACTACTTGTGCCAGCAGAAGAGGCATATTGAGGGATCCGGTCAGCCCGATTACTCTGGCTGGCGGGGTCCGGGAGGAGGGCCTTCTTTGCTGTTACTCCTGCCTTTTGGAACATCTTGCTCTCCAATGTGGCCCCAACCCTCCTATCTTTTTTTAAGGGCCTAAAGATGTAGCTGTGCCAGTTGGGTTGGGGGAACAACGCAATGGAGATAGTTAGTTAATATCAGATTCCAACTCCACCCGTACCCTCCCCATGTGTTTTTGTTTTTAATGTTTGTTTTTAAGTTTTTATATTTTAAATTTTATGTAACTATAAGCCGCCCAGAGTTACTCTATGGTAAGATGGGCAGCCAATACATTTTATAAATAAATAAATAAATAAATAAATAAATAAATAAATAAATAAATAAATAAATATGCATGAAAACATAAGCCACCAGAAACATTCATTTAAATAATACAAATTCACAAATGCTTCCAAAGACATTTTGCCCATCTTATTTCTATCCTACAGCCATAATATTGTTGCCTATTTGTTGCTATTCTTTAATATATTGTCCCTATATGAACATTTTTCTTTTATTTCCATATTTCAGAAAACCCATTTTAGTATTTTATGTGATAAAATCACTACTAATATGATTTGATGGCTCATAAATAGTAACATGACTATTTATGTTGTCTCTGCTTATGTATGGGAGGTTCCTTGTTGTTTGTTAAGAAATATTATATTGCAGCCTTGTATTAAATTCTGATAATTTCAAGGGATCATCACTGTAATATATTGGTGGAAGATGGCAAGTGTGATGCCGCTGTCAGCCAAAAACCTTGCCTTCAAATGTGTGTTCATAGCCTATGTAACATAAATCAAAAGGGGCTTCTAGTTAGCCGTATATCTTATCTTTGCCTTTAAATTTTTTTTTATAATCACAGGTGCAGTATGAGACACTAGGAACATTTATAACTAGCTCTGGAAAAAACTGAGCATGGGGGGGGGGGAGAGGACACCCTGCACTTACAGCATAGGTTTTCACAAATTTTTTTATTTATTTTTTTGTGAGTGAGGGCATCAGTTAGTCAACCAGAGTAGCCAAAGTCTTCAAACAAAAGAGTATCTATTAGGTCTTGGTTGAAAATGACATTTTTCTGAAGGGCAGCATCAAAAAATTTTAGGTAGGGTTTTTTTTTTCCCATGAAGAGCTTATCTGATAGATATAAGATGGCAGATGGCTTGTAGAGCTGGAATAGTAGTAGGAGTAGTAGGAGTAGGAGTAGTAGTGATAGTAGGAGGAGGAGTAGTAGGAGGAGGAGGAGGAGGAGGAGGAGAAAGAAAGAAAAGGAGGAAGAGGAGAAGGAGGAGGAGAAGCACTTTCACCTCTTTCAATTCAATAATGACTTTGAGAACGAAATTATTTAAGAACATATTAACCCTCCCATTCAGCCAATCGCAAAAAAGAATGGTGTGATGTTGCAGCTCCTTCAACAATCCAGAAACACTTAATACTTGATAAAAAATAATTGTAACCTCTACTGGCTCACATATATAATCTTTTATCTCAGAAGAATTTAAGAAATTTTGCCAAGTTTTCAAAGATCAGGAAAATCCGGAGGCATCATTTTGCTCTTCCATTCTTTCCCTGGTAATGTTTAACATATCATTATATCAATACTTCATCACAAACTGGACAATTAGATATTTTGAAAACCAAAATGCAGGCAAAACCAAGATAGTATATTGTATCTACATGCTCTACTTTCCTTTAAAATAAATACATCTATAGACATATGAACAATTTGTCCTTTCATTCAATCACCCCATTCCCTTATTATTGAACTGAACTGAAATTCAGCTGCCATATGCAGAACAGAAAAGAATATTAAACCAATTCCAAATCACACTAGAAAATAAATGCTCTAAGTAACAACTCTGGGGGAAATAAACCAACCCTGATATGATCCATTTGTAACATTTAAATCTTTTATGAATAAAATTAAATATTATTTTAATATTTAGGTAGCCCCCGCCTCCAATCGCCAACTTGAGAGCTTCCTCTCCCTTACAGTATGTAACAATAATATTATATTTATGAGGTTGAAAAATTCCACTTTTTCCTGTTTCTTGTTACTAATGTGCAATGTGTCAAATGGGATCACAGAAAAGCAGAATATTCTGATATTATAACATAAAAAGATCTGTTGGATATAATGGAAAGAAAGAAAACTAAATACACATGCATTGCTTTTGGCAGTCTTATTGGTATGCCAGAACAGGTAATTTGGTTACAAATTTTACATAGAATCTTCAGTCAAGCCACAGAATGCTTCATTTGTAAGCTACCTTATTATTGAAGCATTACTGAATTCAGGAAAAGTTTATAAATATGATGTATTCAACATTCAGTAATAATATTCTTTAAAAGAATGTTCCTTTGATTAGAAAAACACACGTTCACATCTTTCTATGAGAAAGCAGATGGTTTATAAAATATCAGCAGTGAAAGTCCGATCTCAGTGAAAATAAAATGCGGCCGACATCCCATACATTGTTCAGTGACAATGTGTTTGTGTACAGTATGACAATGAAAACAGTTAAGTCTGCTTTCCAAGGTCTCGCTTAATAGCTTATTCAGTTTATTTTGCTCTCTTAAGCCGATTTTTTCCAAGTTAGAACTGGAGTGAAGGTGCACCCTGTTCTTTGTTCAAAGACTAGCGCTTAATGGCAGGAAAGGCAGTTCAAAAATTGTAGGAGCCCATAATTTGCTGTATCAAAGTATACAGATATTCCCTGCCCATACAGGTGTCCAAATTGAGGCCCTGAGTTTCTTAGACTCTCCAAGTCATTTGTGCCTCTCAACAAGTCAGTTGTACAGTATCCCTTTTGGGGGTGAGGGGGAAGTTGTTTCCTAACGTCCAGATGATGTTATAAGTGGAATAACATGGCTCAAAGTAGATGTGCCAGATGTGATGTCCCCTGCTACAGACTCAAATAGACTGCGAATGAAGAATGCATGCTCCATTAATTTCCACTGGTGTGAAGAATGCATTACTACTTCACCATTCCCTCTGTATTTCTGAAGAAATTCTCACATATTCCTGCTTTGTTTTCTTTGATACAGGAAGTCTTGTATCATAGTTATGTTTGCTTTTTGCATTCTTTCTTTAGTGTGTATGTATGTACACTTACTCTGCCCCCCCCCCCCCGACACACACGCATAACACACATCACACAAACCAAGGCTTAAGCAGGCGTTGGAATCTCCTGTTGCCATTTATGGCATTTTTGATGGTGCGGCTGTTTTTCGAGCGATTAGACCCACAGCTTTTTAGCAAATATACAGAACAGGTCTGGTACATAAATCTATCTTTGTAATTGCTTTTGAAAAGCTGGAACCACTTTCAGATGCTGTCATCCATTTCTTAGGTGGTGGCCTCCTCTTTTTTAGTGCTATCAGTAAATCAAAATTCACACGACTGCTCTCCCTTCAACACAAGAGATATATACATAAGACAAGCTGGTTTTCTGTGTGGTCTTCCTAACAGAGTTTTGGCAACTAAAAAATAATAATCTTTAGATGATTGGAAATATTGTTCAGGAAGGTGGGAGTGAGCGGGGGGAACCATGTAATAGTAATTCATTACTTCAGGGCTTAATGGTCACTTTGCCGTTACACTGAGTAAGGCTCAGATTTGAGGTATCCTGAAACAACAGCAAATCATTAGCTATTTAATTGGTTCTTGTTGTATTTTTATGCATCTTTATTGAGGTGAACTGACAGAATAGATGCTACCTAATTTCAAATAACAAAATGGTGTGTCAGTCTATATTGGATACATTATCCCTGTCCACATACGGTTTCTGAGGGGTCCTTGGTACTTTTTGAGCTTGCTTGTTCTTTTGCAGATATTTTATTACTCAAACTAGGCAACATCATCAGTGCTATTAATGAGTACTGTTTGCTGTCAGTTTATATACCAGTGGCTTGTCTGTCATTGTTGGTGGGGATGGTCTTAGAGGTTCTTTGACTGAACGTTTTGCTGTTCGCTTCTTTGGCAGTTTCTTGATTGGGGTATTGTTTACTTGATTGTTGGTCTGATGTTAACCTTGCAGTTGATCTATGCTAATCTGGATGCTGATTGCTGGTGAAGAGGTGCTTGGGTCTTTTTGTTTCTTTTGGGGCTGGGTGACAATCTCTTTTGCATAGTCTATAGTTGTTGTTAAGGTCTATGTGTTTATTGAGTACCAGATTTCTAGAAATTCCCTTACATTTTTGGACTTGGTTTGGTCTAGGATGATCGTATTTATCCAATCCATATTTAACTATGGTTAAATCTGTCTATGTGTTGTGAAATTAAAGAATTTTCATCATGCCTTCTGACTGCTAGTTGCTGTTTGTGGATGCATTCTGCCAGTCTTCTGCCTTTTTGTCCTACACAGTGGTTATTGCAGTTCTTACATTGTATGTTGTAAATGACACCTGTGTTTTCTTGTACGGTTGTTGGATCTTTTGGTCTTCTTTGGATGTTTTGAAAGGCTTTAATTGCTTGTGTGCTATGCTGATTCCATGTGGTTGTAGTAATCTAACCCTATACCATTTCAGGCAAATGGTTATTATTATTATTATTATTATTATTATTATTATTATTATTATTTAATCTTTAGTGAGATTCACAGCCTTTGAGGCTGGTTAATAGCTCAGCAGCTCGAGTCCTTACCAAGGACCTAGGAACTGTTAAGGTATCGTCGGAGGATGTAAGCTGTTCCGAGTAAGGTGGTTTTTTGTAGAGTCAAAATGTTCAAGTCCGGCAAATTTAGAATTTCTAAATAGCGGGGTAGCCCTTTGGGTATTGCTCCAAGGGCTCCAATTACAATTGGGACAACACACAATTTCTTTTTCCACAGTCGCTCAACTTCAATTTGCAAATCCCAGTACTTTGTGATTTTTTCTTGCTGCTTATCTTCAATCCGTGCATCACCAGGTATTGCAATGTCAATGAACCATACTTTTTTCTTTTCAACTATTGTTATGTCAGGTGTGTTGTGGACCAAATGCCTGTCAGTCTGAATCCTAAAGTCCCACAAGATCTTGATCTTCTCATTCTCTAAAACTTTCTCAACCTGATGTTCCCAGTGGTTTTTCCTGTACTCAAATCCAAACTTCTGGCACAATTTCCAGTGAATGATCTTAGCAACACGGTCATGGCGTTGTAGGTAGTCAGTTTGTGAAATTTTGCTGCACCCACTGATTAGGTGGTCGACTGTCTCATCTTTCTCATTGCAGAGGCGGCATTTGCTGTTGGTGGTAACATGTTGAATTTTTGCCTTCATGCAATTTATGGCTAGGGCTTGTTCTTGAGCTGCCAAAATAAAGCTTTCTGTTTCTTTTTTCAGTACTCCTGATCTTAACCAGTTCCAAGTTAGTTTCTGGTCAGCTTTGCCTTCAATACTTTTCAAGTATTGGCCATGCAGAGCTTTGTGTTTCCAATTTTCAGCTCGCTGCTCAATTACTTCTTTCTTATATTCTGCTTTTGTTTTAGTTGTCTTTAAAAGGCCTCCTTTATTTACTTCCTTAATCATTGGTTCTTCACTTTTCTGGATGTAATCATTCAAGCTGCATTTTTCTTCTTCCACAGTCTGCTTTACTTGTAGGAGTCCTCGACTACCCTCTGCTCTTGGTAAATATAATCGGTCAACATCACTTTTAGGGTGCAAGGCATGATTAATTGTCATAAGCTTCCTTGTTTTTCTGTCCAAATTGTCTAACTCCATCTGGGTCCAGTCAATTATTCCTGCAGAGTATCTAATCACAGGTATAGCCCAGGTATTTATGGCTTTTATGATGTTTCCTCCACTCAATTTGGACATTAATATCTTACGAATTCACCGAATGTACTTGGCTGAAGTTAATTCCTTGACTTTATTATGCATTAAGTCAGAGGCTTCTAAAATCCCCAAGTACTTGTAGCCTTCTTCTGATTTTACTGCCTTTATCATTTCTTCAATCTCTAGTTCTATTCCATCCTCTTCTAGGATCTTGCCTGCTTTGGTTGCTATTGTTGCACATTTGTCAATTCCAAACTGCATACCAATGTCTTGGCTGAATTCTTTTGTGTTTTCAATTAATAAATTCAGTTCAGCTTTTGTTTTACCAAACAGCTTCAAATCATCCATGTACATCAAGTGCGAGATTTTCAGTCCTTTCTTTGCAAGTTTGTATCCACAGTTCATCTTCTTCAAAATGATTGTCAGTGGTAGCATTGAGAGTATAAAAAGTAGGGGTGAAAGGGAATCGCCCTAGAAAATGCCTTGTTTAATTTCAACTTCACCCAGTTCTTCTTCATTAGCCATAAGTTTCGTTTTCCAGAGGTTCATTGAAGATTCCATGAATTTTTGTATGTTGCTGCTGATGCCTAATATTTCCAGGCATTTCTTGATCCAGCTATGGGGAACTGAATCAAATGCTTTCTTATAGACTATCCAAGCCATGAACAGGTTGGTTCGTCTTTTCTTTGAGTTCTTTAGGATTAGCTTGTCGATCAGCAATTGATCCTTTGTTCCTCTTGGGTTTTTGCAGCATCCTTTCTGTTCTACAGGGAGCAAGTTATTTCTTTCCAGGTATCCATAGATTTGGTTTGCAATGATACCAGTAAGAAGCTTGTATGTTGTTGGCAAACAGGTGATTGGCCTATAGTTTCCAGGGTCCTTTCCTTTTTCTTTATCTTTTTGGATCAAAAATGTCCTTCCAGTTGTCATCCATTCATCATTTTCAGGTGTTTTTAGGATCTGGTTCATCTGGGTTGCCAATCTTTTGTGCAGACTTGTAAGTGCCTTTAACCAGAAACCATGCAGCTCATCCAGTCCAGGTGTACTCCAGTTCTTCACTTTTCTTGACTGTCTTTGCACCATTGCTTTTGTTATTTTCATGTCTTCCATTTTATGCACTTTAATAGAGTCCTCAACCTGTTTGATCCATTTTGCATTTCTGTTGTGCTTCTTGTTGTTTTTCCACAAATTCTTCCAGAATTTCAGAGCTTTCTCTTTATCAGGCTTTTCATTTGTTGTTACTCCGTTTCCATTTTCTAAACTCTTATAAAACTGGTGCTGATTTGCTCTGAACTGTGAGTTTTCCTTGAACTGAGTTACTCGGTTTTCATACCTTTTAATCTTTTCAGCGATGGCAACAACCCTCTGCTTCAGCTCTTCAATTACTACCACAATCTCCTTATTCCTCAGATCGTATCTTGCTTCCAGGCTGCTTTTGATCTGCTTGTTCTTTAGCTGACCTTGCCTTAGGTTCTTCAAGTTGCCTTAGGTTCTTCAAGTTGCTCAAATCTCTACGTACTTTTTTGATCTTCAATTCTAACCGAATTTTCCACTTAGGCTTCCCCTTCTTGCCTCTTTGGTTCTTTTGTATTTTCAACCCCAGTTCTTTGGTGGTTATGACGGCTGCTGCATACATCAGTTGGTTTGTTTCAGCTAATGTAGTGGTTCGAATAGTTTGCACAGCCTCATTGACCGTTTTTAGTACATTTCTCAATTCTTTCCATTTACATTTTCAATTATTATTATTATTATTATTATTATTATTATTATTATTATTATTATTATTTCAATTTATATGCCGCCTTTCTCCGGAGACTCAGGGTGGCTTACAATGCATTTTAAACCAGAGTTTAAAACCAGGAGTGTGAAAACCATTATAAAAATATTTAAAATATTTAAAAATTAAAACATTAAAACCCATTCACACCATTCATGGCCGGATCTCACAAGATCACAACAGCGAGATCAACGGCCCCAGGCCTGCCAGAAAAGCCAGGTCTTCACCGCTTTTCAGAAGGCCAATAGGGTGGGGGTGGTCCGGACCTCAGGAGGTAACTGGTTGTCCAATCTCTTCTTAAAGACAAGAGAGGTGGTGGAGGGAGGAAGGGAGGGAAAGGGAGATGGTAATGGGGAATGCCTTTAAGTCAGTGTTGATCCTGGTGATAGCCCTGGACCCATGTCTAAAGGGTTTTTTGGGGAGGGGGATTAGTTTGCCATTGCCTCCTTCTTTGAGCTGAAAAAGAGAGAGAGACTGGCTAAAGGTCATCCAGCTGCCATTATTAAATCCTCACCTTACAATGGGGATAAAACTCATATTTTTCTGGTTTCTAGCTTTAACTACTATTCAGAAACAGCTCTCAGACAGATGATAGGGATAGATAGATAGATAGATAGATAGATAGATAGATAGATAGATAGAGTACATAGACAGACAGGCAGAAAGACAGACATAATATAAATTGTTGTATATCTCCCTAGTTTTGCCTTCCTGTGTTTTCCTGTTTTGCCAGGTAACTGTTTTGATGTTTGCTGGTATTTAATAAATAAACAGCAAGCCTTTTTTTTTTTTTTTTTTTTTTTTTGCTAGCAGTGCTGCATGTATGCTTCCTTTGATCGGAATCTAGGAATTGTTTGAGAGTGTGCCAGATGCAAATTAAATGGGAAATTACAGTAATTTTTCAGCAAAAAGTCTAGGGGGCCCAGGGGGAGGGGGAGCACCCAAATCATCCCAATTTATTTCCAAATGCTTGGTCAACCATATGCCACTCAGAGTCTACACATTGTGGATACTCATTAGGATTTTAAATGCTCTAATTGAGGAGTGTGAAAAATTAGACCCTCAGAAATTTTTGAAGTTACCATGTCCAGAAGAAGCCCAAGCCAAGATGAAAAAGGACTGATTACTTAAGTCTGAAATAATTCTAAAGTTGAACTTGACTTAGTAGAAGTCAGTTCAAAACTGTGCTTTAAGAAAGGAGATATGAAATATGCTAAGACAGGCATGTGAACTAAAATAGAATAGAATAACAGAGTTGGAAGGGACCTTGGAGGTCTTCTAGTCCAACCCCCTGCTTAGGCAGGAAACCCTACACCACTTCAGACAAATGGTTATTAAACATCTTTAAAACTTCTAGTGTTGGAGCATTCACAACTTCTGAAGGCAAGTTGTTCCACTGATTAATTGTTCTAACTGTCAGGAAATTTCTCCTTAGTTCTAGGTTGCTTCTCTCCTTGATTAGTTTCCACTCATTGCTTCTTGTCCTGCCCTCAGTTTGACTCCCTCTTCTTTGTGGCAGCCCGAGATATTGGAACACACTGTCACTAAACAATAATATTTTAATGATCAAAAATTTTATACCTCTAAAATTATCAGAGATTGGAAGTTGAATGGAACTTGATTCAAAATATCTGTCTATTCAGAAAATGCTAAAATACTTTTACCAAGAGTTATCAAACTTCATAATAAAATTTCCCTTGAGAGAGTAATTGCCAAACTGGAAGCAATTATCAGCATCATTTGAACCATGCAACTGAAGGCAATTATCTAAAGAAGATAAAAGGAAGAAGTGTAGTTGGTGATTACTAAAAGAGAAAGGGATATATTAAAAGAGAATGACCTACACAACACAGAAGCAATGAGATCAAATGTCCTAAAAACAAAATCAAGTCTGCATGGGGGTTGCAAAAACAGGTACAGAGAAATAGTATTTACTGTATGTTAGCAAACAAAGGCCATGGACTTTCTGAATTCTGAATGTGAAAAGAAAAAGAGATTTTTGCTAGACAGTGGTGCATGAAGTCAGTATATGCAACTAATATAGGTTTGTAAGCCTTGATTAATTTCTCTAAGGAATAGTTAATTTTACAAATGGAATGTCCATAGAAGTATTTTAAAAGACAGAATTAAGCTGAAATGTTCCATAAATTATAATAAAAGTAAGAATATAAGAAGAATATATTCCAAGAAGCATATTATGTACCTGAATTGGATACAAATCACACATATCTATGTTATTTTACATAATGTGGCTGTAAAAGTGTATTTAATAATGACTTTGCATTGTTACATCAAGGACCATCAAGTGAAAAAAGAAGCAAGACTATTTCTAGAACCTTTTTTAAAAAAAGAAAATCTGTTGCAGAATCTTTACTGGAGACAGAACAAGTGATATATTTGCACAACCGCACCTGTTCGTGAGCCTTTCTTTCAACTAGATCTTACAACAGTTATCTATTTGCTGGCTATAGTGCATCTAAATTATTACGGCATATGAGACCACCTTGAACAATGTTTAGAAACTTCATTTAGTACAAACAGTGACAGCTCAGTTGATGTATGAAAGCATAAATATTGCTCCAATATTGAAAGCTCTATAATAGCAGCCAGTTGCTTTCCGAGTTCAGTTCATGTTAGCCTTAAAGCTTTAATACTGGTTATGGCCTGGAAAAAGAATTGCTAGGCTAATTATGAAGCACCCTGGAATATGTTCACGACCTAAGATAAAGGACTTTCCTTTGTACTGGTCCCAGTTATATATGTCTTATTTCAGAACTGACAATAAATCTCCACCCTCACATTGCCAGGAAGGGTTAAATAATGTTTCTTCAACCCATTCTTTTGAAATTACTAAACAGATATGTTTTTGCTAGTTCTGCCTCCTATCACATCATATTGAATTTCAGGGGCTATGGGAAGGAGAGAGAAAAAATAGAAACTGTCAAATGATACCCAAGATATATATATTATATAATATATATATATATATATATATATATATATATATATATATATATATTTTCAAGAGCTTTTTCCAAACAATAAAACCCACCTTTTTGGAATAAATTAATTCTGAAATAACCTAGTTGGGAGACCCAGGGTCATCTATTTCTATCAGTAGCAGCAAAGGTTGTCAGCCTCACCAGGTAGACCAGATGAGAGTCATGACCACATCAGTTAATTTTACTTCATAGTAAAGAATCCTTAAAGTCTGAAAGTACAATTTTCCTACCATGTCCTTTACAGTGTGAGAAAGTAGGGAAGGTTCCCTTCTGAGCAATGGTGAAATCCAAATATTTTTACTGCCAGTTCTGTGGGCATGGCTTGGTGGGCATGGTGTGGCTTGGTGGGCATGACAGGGGAAGAATGCAAAATCTCCATTCCCACCCCACTCCAGGCAAAGGATATTGCAAAATCTCCATTCCCACCCCACTGGGTCTTAATTAGTCCTTCCTTCTCATTAAGTGGCCAAAGTATTTCAGTTTCATCTTCAGATTATTAGTTCTTGTTAGATTTTATTTTTCTTCTTAAAAAAAATTAATGAATTGTGTTGAAGAAAAAATAAACATCTGGCAGTTAGGTCTGTGAGCCTTGTTATGGCATAGCTGCAGTCAAATTTGACTCATAAGTCATTTCTCAAATTGGCAAGCAAACCATATATTGTGATCTAAATCAAATAACTTTTCCTAAGAAATGTTTTTTCTTATACCCAGTGGGTCAAAAATCCACAAAGATAGGTGAGCTTGGATACCATTATGATCAAGATAGCTAATTTTAAGGCCAAAATCATTATCCTGTGTCTCTGTCATTGTTACATTCTTGCTGAAAGTTCAATTGTGATTATAACTGGATTTTTGAAGGGTTTTGCAACACAATATAGCTAAGTATTTTATGACATTTTTGAAAAAGGCTCTATATTTGTAATGATAAAGACCCATACATGAAAAACACCAGAGATGCTTTCTCTAATTGTAAAGCTCAATTTTAAAATGATACGGCATTTTACACATCATTAGTTATAACTGATGGTTACCATATTCTAATCTGGTAAAAAGCATAAATCTGCACTGCATGTTCTTGAATATCTGCTTGGATTTACAGTATTAGCTGTACCCATTAGCCAATTCTGAGAGGCGTACATCTCATCAACACATAATTGGGATTAAACAAAGCAATATAAATCAAATTGAAAGCAATATTATATATTACAATACTATAGAACCAGGATTTGTGATTAATAACAACAACAACAACAACAACAATAATAATAATAATAATAATAATAATAATAATAATAATAATAATAAATTATTAATAATAACAACAACAATAACAATATTAAAACCAATCATCCAGAGGAATAACAATTCAACTTTATTGGCTTGGTGAAATAACCAGGTTTTTGCCAGTTTTCTAAATACCCGGATATAGAAAATTCTAAAGAAGGCAGACAGCAAAGCAGGGGTGAAATCCAGCAGATTCTGACAGGTTCTGGAGAACCGGTAGCGGAAATTTTGAGCAGTTCGGAGAACTGGCAGCGGAAATTTTGAGTAGTTCGGAGAACCGGCAAATACCATCTCTGGCTGGTCCCAGAGTGGGGTGGGAATGGAGATTTTGCAATATCCTTCCCCCAAGAGTGGGGAGGGAATGGGGATTTTGCAGTATCCTTCCCCTGCCATGCTCACTAAGCCACGCCCACCAAGCCACACCTATTTAGCAATAGGATTTTTTTTACAGTTGTTATTGCCTCAACATTAACTAAGAAAATGAGAATAAGATACTATTTTGAGGGGTCTGTCAGGTGTTGGAAAAATCAGGAGATTCAGGCAGTTCAAACGAGTATAAATATTTATTGCAAGCTTAAGTTCTCTACAAGAATCTGATCTATTAGCAGTCAAAGGAAATGAGCAGGAGATAAGAGAGACATTCAAGGTGGTCTATATTTAGATCTTTGTGGGTCAGATTCTTGTAGAGAATTGTGATTTATGATGCTTTTGACCATTCCCTCAGGCTTGGCCTGATCATCTTCTACAGGCTCAGATGAATCTATTATACATTTTATTTCATGTAACATCTCTATATAAAATTATAAAAGAGGTGAACGGGTCTCTGTTTTGGGATAGATACATTAGGAACAAATGCTAAAGTCATGTTGCCTAAACAACTCATATACCCAAACAGCAAATTTTTCTGCTTATACCTTTTAGCCATCAAATAAGCTAAAAATTGTTTTAGTTATTAAATCTGAAATGAATTTGATACATAAAAGGTTTGCGTATTTATACCAGCTGGAGATTTCGAGAACATATTTAAAATTGCAGTGCACAAGAATTGTTTATACTGCAGATTTCTTGCTAACTGAACAAGTGATACAATTCCTTTTTTGGATTGCATCCTATAAAATAGGTGATCAAAATTTCATCAAATAAGCATGTCGTATTTGCAACAATCTTTATTATTGGCCATGCTGACTAGAACTTGCTTGGCTCAGCAACAAATGGAGCCCTGTATGTTGAGTACCCTTGAAATAAAAGTTAATATATAAGCATCATTCTACTACAAAATAATAAAGCACTTCTTGCTTTTCTACTTCAAAGTAAATTTTGTGGTATTTTGGTGGTGCTTATTCACAATTCAATATATATATTATATTGATTATATATAGATTATATATGAATGATTTTCTAGTGAATATTCTTAATTTGATTGCATTTTGGTAAATTGCTCTATATTTATATTTTAAATAACTTATCAATGCTGCAACTTTTTGAAAACTATTAAAGCATTCCCAGTTTGGCATGTCTTTTTCTACAGAGAGTCTAAAGAATTTGGACATGGAATACTTACCAAGAGCTTAACTTCCTAAAATAATTTATCCCTGGATAAGTAACATAATAGATACATTTTTTTTAACCTGCAAAAGTTCATCAATTAATTAAAAAGCAAGGAATGTTTTTATTTAAATAACATCTAATGTTTTCTAGCAATAATTTTTACAACTTGAGGTGAGGGGCATTGAACTATATTCTAAATATTGAGTTGCTATTAAACTTTTAGGAGATCGTGATGTCAAAAATTGACTTATGGTTGATATACTGAAATCCGTTTTCCTGAAAAACCCACTTTTATCACAGTCATAATTACTATGGTTATTTTCAGATAAAATATTCTAAGAAATCATTCGTATTGGGATCTAAAGCACAGCACATATCATTAGTATATAATCATTTTTATTGATTTCCAGTGGTTCTAGATTAACTAACCATTAAATTCCTGAACAGCTAAAGCAAGAATATTTTATTCCCCCAATCACTTTATACTGACCACTTATTTATCAGCAGTAGATGTGTTCCATGTCCTCATGAAAATGGAAGGGCACCTTTACATGACAAGACCAAATATATACATACATACATACATACATACATACATACATACATACATATATATATATATATATATATATATACACACACACACACACACACACACTCCCATCTTGCAGAATTCTTCACGAGACCTATTTGCCTTTCTATTGGTTTTCTAACAAATGACTGGAGATTTGTCTATTTCAAAAAGCATTAGGAATGGTAAAACAATGTAAATCATTTTTCCCATTTTTGCATTGGCCATTTATCTGCTGCATTTAATAATGAATAATAGGGATAAAAACTAGGATAAAAATGCTATAAATGTATATGCATCTGTACATTATTGTAAAAGCATTAGAACTTCTATCAATTTATTTCAATCTCATATTCCATTTAAGCAGCAAATTAAAGTGTCCAGTGTCAAGAGCATCCAGTTTGCTTCAAGGATTGGATCTAACATTCCGGAGAGTTATTATATTCATATTTTTACCAACATTTATGTTATTGTCTTTTCACAGAACTTATTCAATAGAAGCCTGAACTTCCATCACCCTCTGGAGTCTAGAGAACAATTAAATGGCTCTCACTGTAATTATGTCCTTCATTCAACATAGTCTGTAGATTTATTTTTCCTCAGAAAATATTTGTACCCATTCAGACATATTAAAAATGCTTCAGGCCTTTTAAAAAAGTTTTCTTTCGTATTTCTTTAAGAGGCTACAAATTCATTACCAAGAATTTGTCTCTCTCTTTGGACTCATGCAGATTAAAAATGTCATGTAGGGAAACTTTCTTTTAATGATTATAAAACTGTGTTTCCTTTGCATATTATTTTATAGACTCAGGACGTCGGAAAATTTACAAAAGTCATATAGATAAATGAAGGGAATTTAAATACACTAAATGAATGAAGTTAATCTAAATAATCACAGACAATATAATCCGTCAGATAGTTTGCCGTATTCCATAAACATAAAATAAATCAATTGGAATATAATCCACCAATCGGGAAAAAGAAAGAGCACACAAGGTGCAACATATAAACTTTTCCTAAAATCAAGGAATCGTTTTTCAAATTGCCATAATGCATTCCAAATAGCCTTTTTAAATGTAGTATTTCTAAGTCGGGAGTAACTATACGTTGCTGGCAGCAAAATAGATTCATCTACACCTACCTGAATATTTAACCACCTGATATAATCAATCTAATGGATTTATCTATTATTGATCAATTTCAGAAAATAGCACAATGAAATCATTTCAAGAATTATTTAAGAAATGTACAGATTCTGAGTCAGCACAGGAAGTGGTACAACTGATAGGTTTTTTGATCATTCAAATATACCGACATTATTCCTAAATACATAAAACATAGTGGATGCATTAATGATGCACATTTTGGAACATACTACTTATCTTTTGCATTAATTGAGTCATTTGCAACTGTTACTCTGAAGGGCTACAGTGACCCAACAATAGATCTGTCTGAACATGTTCCATATTCCATTTAAGTACCTCAAAATAAGATATCCAATTTCAAAAACATCCAAGGATTGGATCTAATATTCTAGGAAAAGTCCATTCTTCTTGTATGGTCCAATTATCTTTTACCTTTGCTATCACACAAGATTAAATTGGCCAGATTATTAGGCCGTTATGAGAAAAAGCACACTAAGTTTAATCAAAGTTGGCATACATTTTTTTAAACTAGACTTGTTTAAAATGTAGTTTATTAAAAAGTCCATGTCGTTTTTGTTTTTAATTAGGATGTGATGTCACTTACATGCATGCTAAATTATTATTATAAGAAGAAGTTAAATAAATGTGGTTAGATATTGGTGCTGAATCCTTCCATCTATAGTTTTAAAAACAAAAAGAAGATTCCATTAAAGGATTTATTTTATTTTTGAGAGGTAGTAGTATCACATTTTTAGGGAAAATCATTCCTGTCATGTGAATTTCAGACAGATAGGCTAAGGAATTTTGCAGAACACATGAGGACAATGCTTACAGGGGTGTCTGCAGAATATTGTAGAAAAAAAAATCAAGACAGCTGCAATGGGCCAATCAAAGATCACAAGTCAGGATTGGCTGCGAACTTGACTTTTTTAACACTCAACAGACATCTTTTCAATGGTAAGAAATAATTCTGCTGTTTCCCCAATATAGTGGAATTAATTTGAGGGGATGAGTACCTGATAAAAGTGAATAGTATGTAAGGAAGGCAAGCTAGCAGGCAGCTCACAAAGTGACATCATAGAAGTAATAAGGCTTTAATAACAAATGTTTAGAAATTTTTTTAAAAAAACTATAGCAAACAATTGTACAGCAAATAATTGGATTTAAGATTTTTATCCCAAGATCTCTTCCAAAGCTGTGATTGTAACTACCCTTCTGCAATCAGATTGCGAGAATCACTCTAACTTGAGAATGTCAATACTCCGATACTTTCTTTTTCTCATCAACAAAGCATGTTATGCAAGCAAGCGGTGAAATGCTATTCAGTCCTCTCAGTTATGTGTGTAACTTGACACATTGTGACCAAATCCCATCTGAGCTTTTGGAAGCGGTTTAGATAAGAAGGTTGGGTTGTCTTTCCCAGTCAGTGAATAAAAAGTTTGTCCTAATTCAAAGTACAATAGTCAGGTTCAATACTTTACCATCTGTGCTAATATAAGGGAATACATTAGCTCCCCAATTCAAACTCACCTTTGTCCTTGCCCAGCTGGGGAGCGCGAGTCAGACACACGTTTTATTCTACTGTCCATTCTATCTACTCTGGCACATTGATTTAATAGCATTTTTGCTATTTAATGCCCGCACAGGTCAGATGAGATTAATGTATTCTTCCTTCTAGTAGACTCACTCCCAGAAAGGTACCCACATTCTGCTCAATTGTGTTTGCTATTTGAAGAATCATAATTTAGTCTCCTGAATTTCACATGCATAAATACTATGCATTATATAAAACTGGATCAACTAATGATCCTCAATCCTCAATGTTGTTGAGGCTGGACTTTAAGACACCACTCCTCCATCGCAGGGAGGCGGAGCCGATTAAGTCGTTCCGCCCCAGACGCCTAATGGACCCTGAGGGGTTTCAGAAGGAGCTTGGGGAGATACCTGCGCCTAGATACACCCACATTACACCAATTCTCAGTGAGCTGCACTGGCTCCCTATTGGTCTCCGGGTGCAATTCAAGATGTTGGTCATTACCTTTAAAGCTCTATATGGCTCAGGGCCAGGCTATCTTCGAGACCGCCTTCTACCACACAGCTCCCAGCAACCAGTAAGATCCCACAGAGTTGGTCTCCTCCGGGTCCCATCAGCTAAACAATGTCGGCTGGGGCCCGTGGGGGAGGGCCTTCTCTGTGGCTGCCCCGGCTCTCTGGAACCAATTACCTCCTGAGGTCCGGACCGCCCCCACCCTATTGGCCTTCCGTAAAGCGGTGAAGACCTGGCTCTTCCGGCAGGCCTGGGGCCGTTGATCTCGTTATAATGGTCTTGCGGGACCCGGCCACGAATTGGAGTGCATGTGTTTTGACGTTTTGACGTTTTGACGTTTTTAAAGTTTTTAATGTTTTAATGTTTTTCTTTTAACATTTTTTGACGGGATTGTTCTCATTGTTTTATTCTTTGTTGTAAGCCACCCAGAGTCCCTTGGGAGTTGGGCGGCATAGAAATGTGACTAAATAAATAAATAAATAAATAAATAAATAAATAAATAAATAAATACATTATTCGAGATTTTTTTTTGATATATTTTGGGCTTCTCCATTTCATTATTTTTTTTCCCCTTTTACCTGTAGTCAAGGTATAAAAAAACATCTGATGTTGACCAAAAACAAAGCATAACGAGTAAATAAAAAGACCTTTTCCATCAGCAACATATACTAGTCTCATGACAGACTTGTGGTGAGCTTATAGCTCATACCTCCCTTCCATCAATTTGGTCCTGTAAGTATCAACTTTTAAGCAAGTCTGAAAAAGGTATTGTTAAGAGCAGATTTTCTACAATAACACATTTTCTATCTTATTCTTTTTATATTTTGTTTTCTACAGACCAGGTTATTAAAGTGGCTGATACAGTAAATAACAAAACTAAAACTGTTTATTTAAACATTTATACTTGACTTTTCTTGTGTATGAATAAATGAACAACTTGTTTTTATAAACAGACTTTTTCATACAACAGCATCAAACTGCATCCAGTTTGGTGATGGTCTCACTACAAGTTTTATTTCTGAAAACATAAAGAGAAGCAGTAGTCCTGGAACTTTCTTGAATACATATATTCATACTTGGAACCTGTTTTTTGGTCTCATTATTTTTTTTTTCACATCAGACCTAGGGGAAATGTCAATAGCAACATCCCAGCCCAACTACAAGAACAGAGCTTTAGAAGTGTGAGAACAAGTTTGCAATAGTTTACTCCAATAGTTAGTTCACTGTCCTGACTCAACCAGAGAGAACAACTTGAGTCTCATATTTCATGTAGTCAATACTTATATAAGATCAATGTTTATTGATTGAATTGAACAATTGCTACCAACCTGCCTTCCTTTGAGGACCTGTATACTGCACGAGTCAAAAAGAGGGCTGTGAGAATATTTACAGACCCCTCACATCCTGGGGATAAACTGTTTCAACTCCTACCCTCAAAACGACTCTATAGAGCACTGCACACCAGAACAACTAGACACAAGAACAGTTTTTTCTCAAACGCCATCACTTTGCTAAACAAATAATTCCCTCAACACTGTCAAACTATTTACTAAGTCTGCACTACTATTAATCTTCTCATCGTTCCCACCACCCATCTCCTTCCACTTATGACTGTATGACTGTAACTTTGTTGCTTGTATCCTTACGATTTATATTGATATTGTTTCCTGATTGCTTATTTGATTATTTGATATGGCTATCATTAAGTGTTGTACCTTATGATTCTTGATGAACGTATCTTTTCTTTTATGTACACTGAGAGATTATGCACCAAGACAAATTCCTTGTGTGTCAAACCACACTTGGCCAATACAAAATTCTATTCTATTCTTTAGTCTTAATCATATAGCTTGCATTTCATTAATATCATATTAACATCTCTATCCCAAAAACATTTGTTCTGAATCAAAAACAGTACTTTCTGTTATGGGTGCTGTGGAGTACTAGAACGTGTTCATCCAGAAATGTCTGATGGATCAGGTCAGGGTGTAAACAGACCAAACAAATGCTCAACATTGTCACCCAGGTAGTATTCTCCATCTGCTCTGTGTACAATGAAAGCAGGTCAACATCAACACTGTTGGCCATCTATTTGGCAGGATGGCAGATGCATGAATTTGTACCCTAATGAAATAAGATGTACAGGATGATGGCGTTCCCTATAAAGGATGCAGCTATTATAGATAAAAGTCTATTTCCTAAAGTAGATGAAAATTTTGTCTGTTATAGCTGTTTGCAATTTTGCTTCATCTGCATTCAGTTTATCTATAACATAATATACTATCCTAATTATTTTATAGGCATACAAAGTATTATGTTATTTATAAGTTCAAGGGCTAGTGAATATTATACAGTAGTGGCCAAAATTGTGGAAACCTTTTGGGAAAAATGTATTTTTGAGGTTTGATGGCTAATAACACCACTTTTTTTTTAGAGTTTCAAGATAATCATATTCCACTGCTGGAATGGCCTGGGAATAGCCCAGACCTTAACCCAATTGAAAATCTATGGCGCCAACTAAAGAAACTTGTTAGTCAGAAGCGACCCACCAATAAAACCCAGTTAATAGAAGCAATCATTCAATCTTGGTTTCACATTAGAACTGCTGCAGAACTAAAAGATTTAGTTCACTCCATGGGAAGATGTTGTAAGGCTGTAATTCATGCTAAAGGTTACCCAACTAAGTATTAACTGATGTGATAATTTTTGTATATCTTTTTTTCTATGGTGATAATTTTTGTATATCTCTTTTTTTCTATGTTTCACTTTTCTTCTTTATACTGTAACTGCTATTCTAATAGCAAATCCTTCATAAAAGTTATTGCATTACATTCTTGATTAAATTATCTTTCCATTGATATATAATTTTATGGTACTACTCTAAAACAAGTGAGGTTATTAGCTAATTTTAGAAAATACACTTTTCCCAAAAGGTTTCCACAATTTTGGCCATTGCTGTAGTTGTGAATATACTGCTATAGAAAAACAAGAAAATTAACTCAGAATTCTCCTGAAAAGAAGTATTAGATAACCGTGATAATGCTTATACTCCAGAATCTGCCATTGCAGACCAACTTCACATAGTTCTGTGTGTTCATTCTGTCATTAAGCACATAATTACACAAACACACACAACTGACCTGCATTCATTTGTGTTGTCTAAGATTAGAGGTCAGAAAGTATAAATAGTAAAGCCCACACACAAATAACAGAAAGATGATTTCTAGTTATGGATTTATTTTTTAAAAATAGACTATACTTCTCTATCCTTCCCTAGGGAGCCAATCTGGTGCAGTAGTTAAGGCATCAGGCTTGAAATCAGGGAACCATGAGTCGTAGTCCCCCCCCTTAAACACAAAACCAACTTAGCCCAATCACTTTCTCTCAAACCTAGGAAGCTGGCAATGGAAAACAACTTCTGAAATCTTGCCAAGACTACTGCAGGGATTTGTCCAGACAATCACCACACGTCAACACTGACTTGCACATCTTTGTCATTTTTCTCTAATAGCTCCATATTGGAAGAAAATCCAATACTGAAGTCAATAGTTAAAGAAAAGATAGTTGGGCGTATGCTAAAGGGGATTCCAAAGCATCTTTTGAACTACAGAAATATGTTTCCTACATGTGGATGTTAATGCCTGCTCCATTTAATTAATCATTATTATCCTGCCAATCAACAGCTCTTCAAGGTTTTAAACATGATTTTTTCCTTGGACTAATGTGGATGTTCCATGAGAATGCTTTTTATTATTGAGAAAAAGATTCCATCCCTAAATTGTGGGGGAAATTGTTATTTAAGATGTGTGGATTTCAACTCATGCTGATTTCAATTCTCATGGAGAATTGTGAGTTGAAGTCCACACATCTTAAAGTTGCCAAAGTTGGGAAATATTGGTCTGGAATAATTATCACAAAATGAAAGTAAACAGAGACCCTGTACAACTTAACAACCCTGGAATGCTCAAACATAAATTATTTTCAACCATAAGTTCCTCTTCCACATCAACCAACAGCCAATCTCTTGGAATTTTGATCAAAACATTTTTGAAAGCAGAAGATACAAGAGGAAGAAAATAAGAATGACTACTGTGACACATTTAGTCATACCACTTTTCAAAAAGAGAAAGGCCTTTTCTTTAAATAAGACATTTTAGTTTTCTGTAACTCTATTGCCTTTCAGATGTTATTTTTGATCATTTTAAGATATTTTACACCGAATCATTGGGAGTAGAGTGGCATAGAAATTAGTAAATGAATAAATAAGCTAATATGGGTTCCTTTGGGAAGAACAGAGGTTTAGAAATAAAATAAATAATAATCAACATTTAAAGATACTAAATAACCTTTTATATATATATCTGAAAAATGTGATCAGTTATATGCAGGAATATCTACAGTTAGATTATTTGCTAAAAATGTACATTTAACCAAATAGGCACTCATGCGGTATTGAAAAAGAAGGCAACTACCCTTCCACTTAAGAAAAAGAAATACGCGGCACACCATTTTTTAAAATTTAAGGAATGATTGACATAAAGAAGATATATTGAGATGCCTTGATCAATTAGCATACAAATACAATTAATGAAAATAAAAATAAATAATAAATAAAGCACACAAACCCCAATATTTTGGAAATCGCTGCTTCTTTTATTTCTGTAATCACTGACCAGATGCAAGATGACAGAACATAAGAAGGCCAGACATAAAGGAGGAGAATGATGCTGTAGTTTAAATGGTTATGTGAAAGAGGTCATTTTGTCAGATGTCTTCTGCATATAAAGTGCTATCTTCCCAAATTCCCACTTAAACACAATTGTTATAAAATGGCAGGACCTCCTTCTCTTTACCATCTGGCCTTGCTGAGCTACAGAACTCAGTCTGAGCTTGTCTAAAGCCTGCAATGAGGAACAGAGAAGCCTTCTTTACAAGGTCTTCAAGAGACAGTTACCCAAAATGAGATGCCCTGGCAAAAAGCCCCACAATTTATCATCATTTTCTACTTGCAACTCTAACCTAAGAGTATGTCATTTTACTTTCCTCGTTATTTATTTACAAGTGCATTTTCAGTATCAACCCTTTCATTCATTAATCCTAATGTGGCCTTTTTCTACGTCTATTTACCATTTTAAATACTTACTATAATTTACAGGCCTTTATTGAACACATCCGAGGTATATTATATGAGGCTAGCTTAATGGAAAGTCATGTATACCAAAGTAGGAAGGGGAAAAAAAGCCACGTTTAATTTATGGTTGTCTTTGGATTTTGATCGTAATTTATTTCCAAAGAACTGGCTATTCATACAAAGTCACACCAGTAAGATGTTTTCCAGCAGAAAGAGAGAAGATAATGTTAATGTCCTTGCTATTATTTTTCTTTTTAAAGCTTTTCCTGACTGCTTCCTTTGTTTATGCAAAATGAATGTGACTACACATTGCCATCCCAATGTAGCAGCATCAACAGCTGTATCGCGTCCGATCCTAAAAACAAAAATAATAGTTTTACCACATTTATTGCAAATTGTGCTGACACACCAGTGATCAATAGCATTTGATAATGAAAAAAAAATGTGTATTCAACACAAGATGATGTATTCCCATCACTTCTTTGTCTTTGTCACTTTAATAGTGCATCAAGACCTGAACCCAAGTATAATACTATTATATTGGTCATATCTCTCCCCTGTACCATTTCCCATCACAAGCTGCTATTTTTCATGTAAATATACATTATATTGTAATGTCATTTTGCTTTGTTGTAAATTGTAAGTCCTACGGAACAAGGGTTACTTGCAAATATCTGGACAACCAGTAGAAGAAAGTCAGGAATATCTGGGGGGAGGGGTTATTGCTCCCTTGTCATTGTCCAGAATTCTCTTATCGTTCCCAAACTGTGGAAAGCACTTCCTTCCGAAATGGTTTTACTCTGTTCTTTCTGCTTGAAAAAATGTAATTAAAACGTACCTTTTAAATAGGTCTTGTAAAAAGGATGTTTGAAGGATGGGTGTATTTTAATTAAGTTTACTGCTGTTGCTTTTAATTTTTATTTTGTTACTTGAATGGAAAGATGGTATAAAAAAACCCAAAGAAGTAAAATGATAATTAATTTATTAATTAAGGGATGTAACACAAGAACCTCAGATTGCAATCAAGGCTAATGATTTTACCTTTGAAAGCAGTTGCGTTCTACCTTTTCAAGAGTTCAGGATAATTCAGAGAATCTCTGGACCTGAAAATACTGCAATGAACCTTCTGTATTTACTGGCAATTGTAGCAATATAGCAAATTCAGCCTATGGCATTGCAGCCACATTTTTTATTTGTCTCTAAAGCATAAAATCATTCCAGTATAAGAGACAACTGGTTAGGACCTTTTCCTGGACCAGTGGCTCAGGCTTCCTGGCAATTGCTTCGTAATGAATTATACTGCATAATATGTCTATAGTCTCAACCTAGGCGACATTAAGCAGGGCTGGATCAAGAACTGGCAAATACAACATGAGAGAGAAGAATAGAGACCCACTGCTCTCCTTGGTAAGATCAAAACGAAAAGGAGTTTAGCAGACCCTACATGGCAAAGGAAATATCAACATCTTCATCAGATTCTGCAAAGAGAATTCTGCATTTCAGTATTTGAACTTTAACCATACTATAATGATGTTGGTATGTTGATCTGAAAAGGGGGGGAAAAGCATAAGCACAGCTGCTTAGCTGTCAATCCAAGTTCTATATATGTCACCTTTTAGAATGATAAGAATAGAATACAGTAAATTTACTCTATTCTGCATGAATTCAATATATTTTAAGTAATAGAATATTTTTAAAAGTTGGCTTTTGAATACATGTTATGCTAACACAAACAAGGGAATATTTTAATAATAATTCAAAAATTCATTATAAAGCAACAATAAATCTTCAGTATAAGATTATTTACCTGAGACAGATCCAGGAACAATCCTGTTCACCTTTGGCCTTATCTGCCTGCCTGCCTGCCTGCCTATCTATCTATCTATCTATCTATCTATCTATCTATCAAAATGCAATAGGAGCACACTATTTCCTCCACCTTAAATTCATGTGGTTTTCTTGTCTCCAAGATCAATGTAATCCTGATATAAACTGTGCACTTTATATGCAGGATTCCAGTAATTCAGAAGCTTACTCATACTAAGATCTCTGCACATAACTGGAAATTCCATTCATATGGACATACATTAATTTAGATGCTCAAACCAGGACAGATTGCATTAATATAGGAAATGACATCTTCTCAATCTTTTTCTTCTCAGGGCATGTATCATGCTCGTATAGGTATACATAGTTGTTTCTATGATTTCATGACTGAAGGTCTCATTCATAGAAGTTGTTACTTGAGTGCAAGGTTGCCTCTATTTCTGAGGCAGTCCCCTTCACACAGAAAAAAAACAGTGGTAAAATCCAATTTTGTTTACTACCGGTGCTGTGGGCATGGCTTGGTGGGCGTGGTTTGGCTTGGTGGGTGTGATGTGGAAGGCGTGGTAGGGGAAGGATACTGCAAAATCCCCTTTCCCTCCCCACTTCTGGGGAAGGATACTGCAAAATCTCTTTTCCCACCCCACTCCTGGGGGAAGGATATTGCAAAATCCCCATTCCCTCCCCACAGCCAGAGGTGGTATTTGCCAGTTCTCCGAACTATTCAAAATTCCCGCTACCTGTTCTCCAGAATCTGTCAGAACCTGCTGGATTTCACCCCTGGAAAAAAAAAGAAACCACATTTATGAGAAGCAGGAAGGTCTCTGGAGCAGCTTGGCAGGAGCACTAGAATTCCAGGAGATATAGAGAAATCCCCTTTCCATTCTCATCAGTGGGAGTTCTTACTGAATGGTGGAGGATGGAAGGAATTCCACCATTCAGTCAGAACTGAAGAAGCTTCTCGAATTGAGAAATGAAATGTCTTCAAGGAAAAACAAAGTCCAGTTGCCTTTTGAAAAAGCATCTTTGGGACAACCGTAACCTGGATGACTGAGAATCTTTATAGACACTTACCCTTTCTGTGAATGCCAACATCTCTTGCTTTGATCACTGTTGGCTTCAGCCCTGCCTGCTGCTTGCATAAAACCTTCAAAATATCATTTAGGAAAACCTGAAGCTATTGCCAGAAAGAAAAAAAAAAAACCGTTGCCCTCTATGCTATAAACAATGAAAACATCTAGCAAGGCATTTTCATTTATATAAAAAGAAAACATTGTTCCTGATTAAGTTAATTTTGAAGCCAAGAGACCTCTTACATTCCCTGAAATTCTGTAAAGGAAGGAAAAGAGGTGTGATTGTGTTTTAATTTAAGGAAGTGGGGGATCAGTTTATTTATTTATTTATTAGTTCGATTTATATGCTGCCCTTCTCCGGAGACTCAGGGCGGCTTACAATGCATTAAGCAATAGCCTTCATACTTTCGTATACACCTGCTTAGTAGGGCTTTTTGGCCCCTCCTAAGCAGTGTTCTGTTTTATATAACGTCAGCTTATTGTCCCCACAAACCGGGTCCTCATTTTACCTACCTCGAAAGGATGGAAGGCTGAGTCAACCTTGAGCCTGGTGAGAATTGAACTCGCAGTAATTGCAGGCAGCTGTCAACTAAGTGCTACTTTAACAGCAGCAGTTTAGTCGGCTGTGCCAACCCAGCGTTATTCTTATTTGTGGTAAATACAGTAAATCTGTATATAAAAATAACAAAACACAAGTTAAGTCTAAAATTATTTTTATTTTTATTTTATTTATTATTTGTCAAACATGTAAGATAACAGATATAAGTACGAACTTGATTATGAATACAGGATAAGGATATGAATAAATGGGGACAGTAGGACAGGGACGGTAGGCACGTTGGTGCGCTTATGCACGCCCCTTACGGACCTCTTAGGAATGGGGTGAGGTCAACAATAGACAGTCTAAGTAAGGTTAAAGTTATGGGGGCTTGGGGAAGTAACCACAGAGTCAGGCAGTGAATTCCAGGCATTGACCACTCTGTTGCTGAAGTCGTATTTTCTGCAATTGAGTTTGGAGCTTATATTATATTGGCTAAATCTCCCTGGTCTTTGCAAAGCAAAAAAAAAGGCGGGGGGGTTGACAACTACAACCATCTTTGTACTTCCAGCAACCCCCATTTTATGATCTCATTTGAAAAACAGTGTGGTGAAAGTGACAGGTAGAGATTTTATGCTACACCCACCCTGGGCCCTCCTCCCAATTTTCCATCTTAGTGCTATGTAATGAGTTGAAGGGGCTGGAAAGTTTTTCTTAGCCAAGCCAATATTCTATGAGTTATAAATGACATTTCATTCTCATATGCATATTTTTCCCCCCTCTTTCCCTAAGTGAATTATTTACAAGGTACGGCACATGGGCTCCAACAGTCAGCTGCCAGAGATTTACACCTACAATGAGTCCCTTCTCTCCAGCTGAGAAAATATGAAGTTTTCAATCGCCCTTTAAAACCTGTGTGTTGAACACTGAACAACCCTGCCTGAAACTCTTTAAGAAGGATTGTTGATTAGCACTTGTTACAAGGAGGAAGGGCAAGGAACCAGCTGATAAAAGACCAAAAAATAGCTGGTTCTTCAATAGGACCTCCAGAGTAGGACAGTTTTCTTCCGTTCTTTAATTTATGGACAAACCAAAAGCACCATGGGTAAATAAATCAACCAATGCATGTTTTCCCCCTTTTATACTTCTTAATACACCCAAAATATTTTCCCTTGCTGGTAGAATAATGCACTAATAGAATGTAGTGACTGCCACTCTTATTTAAGAAGAGAAATTATAGAATGACAAATAAAGGAAGCAAAAAGAATGCAGTTCTTCACCAAGCTGTTGTCTGAAATGTGTGGATATGACAGAGGTGGGTTTCAGCAGGTTCTGACCAGTTCTGGAGAACCAGTAGCAGAAATTTTGAGTAGTTCAGAGAACCGGTAAATACCTCTGATTGGCCCTGTCTTCATCTATTCTTGCAGTAACCTTCCCCTGGAGTGGGGAGGGAATGGAGATTTTACAGTATCCTTCCCCTGCCACGCCCACCAAGCCACACCCACAGAACCGGTAGTAAAAAATTGTGAAACCCACCACTGGGATACGGTAAAGGACATTCCAGCCACATATTAAAATAGACAAACAGGTTGGCAAATTATTGGAAAGGCGGATGCGAACATGGATCTAGGCTTGGATTTGGGTACTTTGTAGCAAAAGGAGATTTGTTTTATTTTTAACTTTTTTTAAAAAAAAAATATTCTGCCTTTGGTAGCAAACATGCCTAATACTCTGTTCTCCTGTTATTTTCTCTACTAGAACAACCCAGTGAGGTGATTTGGGCTGAGAAACAGTGATTTGCCCAAAGTTACCCAATCAGCTTTATAATGCCTAAAGCGGGACTAGAACTCACAAACTCTGGGTTTCTAGGCCAAACTTAACCTGTGGATAAACAGGTTATTTTTTATATATATCATATTTAGAGACTGTCCAGCTCCCTTATAGAGCAACTCTGGGTAATGATAAGAGCCTTGGTAGTACAGGGGTTTAAGGCACCCTGTTATTAAGCTGGTTATTAAGACCAGCTGCCTGCAATTACTGCAGGGTTCGAATCTCACAAGGCTCAAGGTTGACTCAGCCTTCCATCCTTTCTAAGGTAGGTGAAATGAGGACCCAGTTGTGGGGGCAATAAGCTGACTTTGTATAAATATACAAAAGGATGAAGGCTATTGCTGAGCACATTGTAAGCTGCCCTGAGTCTTCGGAGAAGGGCGGCATATAAATCAAATTAAAAAAAAAAAAAGGTAGTGATAAATACCCAAGAACCGTTGCATTTTTCAGATTTATTCTGCCAATATAATATTATTACATTAATTTCTATCCCATACTTTAATTTATATCCCATGAGCCACAGTGGTGCAGTGATTAGAGTGCAGTACTGCAGGCTACTTCTGCTGCCTGCCGGCTGCCTGCAATTTGGCAGTTCAAATCTCACCAGGCTCAAGGTTGACGCAGCCTTCCATCCTTCTGGGTGGGGTGGGGGTAAAATGAGGATCCAGATTGTTGGGGGCAATATGCTGACACTGTAAATTGCTCAGAGAGGGCTATAAAAGCAGTGTGAAGCAATATATAAGTCTAAGAGCTATTGCTGTTGTTATTTATCAATAACATAAAACAGGAAAACATGCAGATTTTTTAAAAATCCATTTAAAATAATATATAATCTTTTAAATTGTTCTGAAATTTTATTGCTATCAATTTTGCTGTTTTCTTATCTTGTTACATTTCAAAATGATTGCTTATAATTACGAGGATATGGTCAGAGTATGTTTCTTATGGGGAGTTCCACAGCAATAATTCAACAATTCATCACTGTGATTTAAGTCCCATTAATTGTGAGATTTTTTTATTCTAAAATTGTTGTAAACTTGACAGAGAAAGATATTGAAGGATATCAGAAGAAATTGGATAAATTTTGCAATGGTGGGAAAAGACCTAGATTAGTGAAGAAAATGTGGTATCAAAATCAAAAGGAAGGTGGATTAGGAATCCCCAAACTACTCAATTATTATTGGGCTTATGCTATTCGGACTGTGGTAAAAATATTTAGAGGTGAAGATAGTCATTGGAGAGATTTAGAATTAAAAGACATCAAGAGATTTGGCTCAACATGGTTTTTAGATAAAGCAAAATCAAAATGTGTAATTAATAGCTATTGGTTAAAGGGACTGAATAAAATTTGAAATAAATTTGTTAAAATTTTAATTCCAGATATAATTTTCTTAGGGAAGACAATTGAAAATTGGCCGATTAAAACTAATATAAGTCGTGATAGGGTAATGGAAGATGAAAATATACAAACTATAATAGATTGGTTAAAAACTTCAGAAAATGAAAGGAGGAAAAAAGAAATCATTGAAAAATTGGGGTTAGGCTGGTTTGAAAAAATACAGATAGAAAAATGGACTAAGAAGGTAAGGGACAATTGTTCGATAAGTAGAAGTAAAACTGAATTTGAACATTTAGTATTCCAAATTATGAAAGATGAAATTGGGCTAAAGGGACTCGTTAGTAAGATATATAAGATTATAAATTTTGATGGAAAACCACAAAGGGTGATGAAGATGAATTGGGAAAAAGAACTTAATATTAAAATATCAGATTTAGATTGGAATGTGAATTGGAAGAGTAGAATTATGAAGACTTTATCTGTAAGGATTAAAGAGCATAATTATAAGGTTGTTTGGAAATGGTATTTGACTCCATTAAGATTGTCATTGATGGATAACAAAATTAGTAAACAATGTTGGAGATGTGATATGGAATTAAGGACTTATGAATATATGTGGTACAAATGTGATAAAGTTAAAAAGTTTTGGCAACAATTGGAGGAAATGATATTTGAAATGATGGGGAAAGCAATAATATTGAGACCAGAAACTATATTACTGTTGATAATTAAAGAAATAGAACCAACAAAATATGAGAAAGAATTGATTAGAATTATGATTATAATGGGTAGAATTATAATAGCCAGATATTGGAAATTAGATGTGAATTTTAGAATAGAAGAATGGTATTGTGAAATGTGGAAATTAGCTTTAAACGATAAAATGACATGTGATATTAAAATTAGAAATGGTGACTATAAAGAAGATATTTTCTGGAAAATTTGGAAACCGTTCGTGGACTATGCGCTGGGAAAATTGGATGCTTCAGTACCTGTACCCCGAGAACGTGGATTTTGGCGATCATGAGGATATATCCGAAGAACCAAATCTTCCTTTCTTATGTATAGCACAGGGTGAAATATTGTATATGTTGTTTGTAATGTTAGTAATTAAAAAATAAAAATAAAAAAATTAATTAAAAAAAAGAATATTGCATAGTTCTTAAAAATTGGCAAAGTGTGCAGGGTGTTCAGTCTGGGCAAAATATGATCACAGTTTTCTGCACTAGTCAGCCACCTAGTTGCTGTTTTTTTCAAAATTTGAAACTTTTTCACACAGAACACTAATGAACTATGATGTAACCAAGGTATGGATAATAGCAATAGCAATACCATTTAGACTTATATATTGTTTCACAGTGCTTTATAGCCCTCTCTCTAAATGGTTTACAGAGTCAGCATATTGACCCCAACTATCTGGATCCTCATTTTACCCATCTCGGAAGGATGGGAGGCTGAATCAACTTTGAACCTGGTGAGGCTTGAACTGCCAAATTGCTGGCAGTTGACAGTCAGCAGAATTAGCCTGGAGTACTGCATTCTAACCACTGTGCCACCAAGGCTCTTCCCTCAAATACAAAAGCTGTGAGAACACAATGAATCCAGAGGTGTTATCTTAAAAAGGCAACAACTGGCTCCATAATTCAGCATGTTGTCCTTTAGAATGAGAAATATAGCAGTTAATAATCAGGATGAGTTATAAAACATTAGAAAACTGATGACAGAAGAAGACCTAGTGGTCCATCGAAACTACGAGTTAATAATCACTCCAAAAAGACTGCATCTTTTCAAGAAATATAACAATCATGTTGAATCACAACACCAAAAAGAGAGTTCAAATTTTGACCTTTCTTATAGCAATAACACTTAGACTTATATACCACTTCACAGTGTTTTACAGCTCTCTCTAAGCAGTTTACAGAGTCAGGATAACTACCCCCAACAATCACCTTAGTATCATAAAATATTATTTCCTGAAGTGTATATGCCAGAAATATCTGCTCTAAATAATACAATGTAATTAAACATAAATTTAAAACTTCCAGAAATGGAAATTTTGATATGCAAAACTGATTAAAAAAAATCTTTGATATAAATATTTCCTTTGAAATGGATGGCATTTCTCAATAAAAGGCTAGAAAAATTCCTCCTGGGTTCTTACTCAAAGAACTGAAGACACAAGAAGAAAAAACTTGATATCTTTTTTAATGTGGATAATGAAATCTAGAGTGCTTACAGACATTCTATTTTCCTATTTAATTCTCCCCATTTCTTAATATTCCTGATAAAGTTATATAATGAAAACAGTTGAAAGACTTGAGTTAATGGGCATCAGCTGCTGTCTAAATTTAGTTCTGCTTAAAAGTGGGTTTATATAATAATATTTTTCATTCAAAGTCCTATTTACCTAATCTAATAAGCAGAGGTGGGTTCCACTTACCTTTATTACCGGTTCGCAGCGGGAGCATGCATGCTAATGCGCCTGCGCAGATCATCCATGATGACATCATGGCAGGTGGGCAGAGCCTCCCGCCGGTTTTACTACCGGTTCTATAGAACCGGACCGAACCAGAAGCAACCCATCACTGCTAATAAGTGTGAAGCCAAAACTTCACATTTTTCTTGTTCTGCCTGAACAAGCTACTTATCTAGAAAGTCTAAAAGGGCTACTGTACAGGCAGTTGGTTTTGGCTGCACCTGCAAAACCCAATCCCTGCTATTGCATTCTGAGCTCCTCCCCCCTCCCTCCGCCCCCCCCCCCCATTTTGCCAGGACATGCAAGAAAAAGAGTTTTGTCTAAGCTGCTCTAACGGGTGTGAAATTTAATACCCGGTTTTCATTAACTTGATCAGACTGGCTAGATTAAAAAAAAAACTCTAAGTGAATGTCATAGCATCATCTTAGGGCCTGTCTCTATCGAATCTACATCTCACCCTATAAGCATATGTTTAATTTATTAAGTTATATATTTAATTAAGATCTGTTGAAAGCTTTCTAAACTGTTTCAGTTAGCAACTACACGTTTACTAGCTCTGAATTGATTACCGTAAGTTGTGTTTGCATGCTAAAGAGATGGTAGGTAGGAGTATTATTCGTTCAACAAAATTCCCATAATTTTTTTGAGTCAACTCAACTTATGCTGACTATCTAGACAGATCCCCTTTGTTTTCTTGGTAAAAATATAGAAACACTGCACCATTGCTCTCTTCTAGAATAAATTTCCAACTGCCCAGACTAGTTGACATGTATGAAATTTCCTTATTTGACTATTCAGTAGTCTAACTCCAATTTAACTTTTTCAAGATCAATCAAGGTTGGATGGGTGCCACACTGTTCTGATAAAAACATAAAAAATAAATGATGTATTTTTAAAGAAATAACAGTCATATTCCTTTTTCTTTTTATTATTCAGAATTCAGAAAGTTGGACAGCTCATATAAGCTATCTAAGCACTGGAATAACTCAATAAAATGCTAGCCCCATTGTCTCATTGTAAGCTTCAGCTCTAGCAAAAACTCCGTACAAATCTAGATGGCAGAAAAAAGGATTCTTGGTATATAATCACATAGGCATTAGTATCTCTTTGAATAAGGAAGAACCTTCTCAGACATGTTTCCTTCTTATGTGGAAGAACTCTATCCATATACATCAATATATGTGAAAAAGCTTTTTCCATGAACATTTCATGGAGCAATATAAAACCATCATGGTTAAGGTAGTTTTTTTTAGCCAATTAAACTAACTGGAGAACCCTGGGCCAGTCATTTTCTCTCATCCTGAACCAATATCAGGCTAAAATGAAATCCAACCAAAAAATGAAACCCATCAATAATTTCACTTTAAGAATTTGGTGAGCGCATTTTAAAAAAAAACAGAACCTGAAACTATACTAAAGCTTCTAAATGTCATTTAGGTGACATCAGATGCTTAGAGAAACAAAATAAATAATGATTAAATAATTAAATAAAACAAAATAGTCTGTGTCTATCTTTGTCACATAGAGATAGAGAGAGAGAGTGAGAGAAAGAGGATAATTAAAAGAGTATATTAACTTTCTGCATTATTTACTGTCTCAATCAGACAATCAGATTATATGTAAAAAATGAATTCCAATTGAAATCTCAGATAATTATCAAATCATATAGCGTGAAATTCTTCTATACCATCAGATGCCCAACATAAGATTAGATCAGGGGTGTCAAATGTGCGTTGTCATGTTGTCGTCACATGATGTATTGCAACTTTTTCCTCTTCACTAAAATGGAGTGGGCATGGCCAGCGCATGATGCATCCGACCCATGGGCCGTGAGTTTGACACCCCTGGACTAGGTGGAGTTCAGCTTCCCAAAACTTAATATTAAGCATGAAAGTTATCCTTGACTATCAAAAAGTCTAATAAGCAAAGAGGATTTGGAGGATTGAAAAATAATGGCTATATTTTTGTGGAATTATTGAAAAAAATCTACAGTTGCTAGAGAGCCAGTGTACCAGTAGTCCTCAAGATATGACCAATCTCTTAAGGGCCATTCAAAGCTACACTAGACCCCACACACACAAAAATGTTATATATGGCCTTGTTTCAAACTTACAGTAGCAGAAACCTGGAAAACATTTTGCTTCCTGTCTGACTGCCTTTAGAATTCATCTTCTGTCATGGATGTTTGGTGCCCATTTGTGCTGTAGCCACTTTTTCTTTAGAGCTGAACGTTTTTCCTCAGTTCCTCATGGCAAAAAAAAAAAAAAAACCTGCCAAAAGATTTCATTTGCTTTGCTTTCTTCCTTTCCTCTATCTCCAGCCTGGCAGTGACTCATCAAAATTATACTGATTTTATCACCCTCTTTCTAGTCATGACATTTAGCAAACTAAGTGGTTAAACGGGATCGAGATTGGGGGGCAGAAGCAGGGAGTTCAGTTTCAGCACCTAATTTTGGGGGGGGGCGGAGAAAAAGATCAACAAGTCTACCCCTTTCAGCTTTTTTTGTTTTGTTTTGTTTTGTTTATTGAATAAATGTGGGCTTCAAGATGATACAAGAAAAAGAGGAAACAGAATATTACTTAGTGTGGGAGAAATGGTATGAATGGTTGGAGGAGAGAGATAAAAGGAAGGGAAAAATTAAATAATGGTCGAAATAGGAGTTGAAGTATAATTGCTAATATGAGGAAACAAAAACTGTAGAAATAGAAGTGGGTACACAGGTATTGTTATGTATGTAAATAAATAAATAAATAAATTAATTAATTAATTAATTAATTAATTAATATTAGAAGTATATGTATAAAAGATACTGTATAGTAGAAATAAGGGAGGAAAAAATGTATAAGTATGAAGTTCTTGACTGATGTGAAACTGTTAAAACAGTAAACGTGTTAAAGCTTTCTTTTTGTTTTTAACAAATGTTTAATAATTTTTTAAAAAAAATACAGACCTTAAAAAAATGAAAAAAATATTTTAAAATTAAGTTTACGGTTAAATTTAAAACCATTGTATAGATTTACAATGTATCTGCCTCCTTTATGCACCCAGCTGGGTGGCAAGCATTCCAGGGCCCACCTCTCCCACCCATGAGGTACCCCATGCTCACTTAATGACCCCCACGTTCATTTAACACTGGTATCAGGAAATGCAGAGGGTAGGGATCATTAAGCAAGGCTGTCTCATTTAACAGTTATCACCACTTATGACTGTAATGGGCAGGCTGTATGGTGGTCATAAATCAAGGATTACCTATAGTGGTTAAGATGCCGGCCTAGAAACCAGGAGACTATGAGTTATAGTCTGGCTTTAGGCATAAAAGCCAGCTGGGTGTCTTTGGGCCAGTCATTTTCTCTCTCAGCATAATTTACTCCACAGGGTTGTTGTTGTTGTGGGGAAAATAGGAGAGGAAGTATTGCATACGTTCATTTCAGGGGTGGATTCTACTTACCTTTACTACCGGTTCACAATGGGATCGCTTCTGCACATGTGCAGATCGCTTCTGCTGATGTCAGGATCAGTGGGCGGAGCCTCCTGCTGGTTTTACTTCTGTTTCTATAGAACCGGTCCGAACCGGGATCAACCCACCACTGGTTCACTTGTAAATTTTAATAAAAGTGGCATAAAAATCTAACAAAAAATTAAAATTAAATTATGTCATTGAGTAGTTATGATTATTTCCCAATTTTGATTACTCAAGGTTGAAAAAAATCCACTGAGAAACTCTAATTTGAATCAATGCTTCATGGCCACTGTTTTGCAAAGATATCAAATAAACTAGTCAAAATTAACTTCAGCCAGACTGTATCGCTTAAAATTGCCTCCATCACCAACTGAGTTGTCACCTGAATTATACTCCTTCATCCTTTCATTCTTTCAATTCAGTACATCAAAAATCCCCTTATGCAGTGGTGTGATTCAAGTAATTTAACAACCAGTTCTCTGCCCAAATGATTTCTTCCAATAACCAGTTTGCCAAACTGCTCAGAAAGTTAACAACCAGTTCTCCCGAAGTGGTGCGAACTGGCTGAATCCCACCACTGCCCTTATGCCAAACTGGATCATTCAACAGCAACTTTATCTACAGCAACTTTTGCCAAATTGCTCAAATGTTAAGTCTAAAACCCTCGGCTTTCTGAGATACCTGGTAATTGTTATCCTAAAACCTAGAGCAGGGCTGTCAAACTCACGGCCCGCAGGCCAGATATGTCACGCGCTGGTCATGCCCATGCCCGGTTTAGCGAAAGGGAAAAAAAGTCACAATACATCACATGATGACGCCATGATGATGTGAATTTGACACCCCTGACCTAGAGGATAATACACTGGAGAAGAATGGAAGTGACTTTCTAGCAATTCCTACAAGAATTTTCCCACTCTTATCAAGCCGTGTAATGAATTACAGCTGAGATTTTTATTTTATTTTTTGGCAAACATTTCTGAGAGCTGAATATGGCACAGATAATTCTGTTGAGATTTCATTTCTTCAAGAGACGTTTCTATTCAAGAGCGAAACTTCTCTTACAAGTGTTTTTTTTTTAATTTAAACATTATTTAAGACTGATGAGGCAAGACAACAACTATTGAAGCCATTTCACTGAAGTTTCCTCCCTCATACAAGCCGCTAACAACCTGTCAAAGTCATCCTGATACCAAACTGAGCAGTTGATGGTTTGGTAACATATTAGTGGAGATAAAAAAGATAGTCCTCATTACTGTAATAAAACCAGCAGAGGCATACCGCGAATCAATTACTGATTTGTGACCTGTTGAACTAAACCTCAGTCAAAGGGAGACTCGAGCAGAGCTTCTTCCCACATTATCAAATGATTTAGGATGGAGAGCTGTCTGAAGGCTCATGCCAAGGCATAGCACACGTTTCCTTAAATTGTAGCTTGCTTAATTACCTTGTTCCTGAGCACAAAGATCAAATTGAACAATTTAAGGTGCTGAGGCATTGTGCTATTGAGACATGAAAGGGAAATAATTAACACCCTACATAAGATGTATGTTTAAGAATGAGACATCTACTGACAAAAAGACAAGGAGATCCAAAGTTAAGGCAGACTCTGTGTCCTTGACTACATTTTTGTAGTAGGATGAATGACATATAGGTTGCCAAGTGAATTGACTGGGTGACTCGAGAAAGGGAAGACAGTTTTTAATTTCTTTTAAAGCATTTTATTGAACTAAAAATAATATATGGAGCAGCAGAGCCATTCCATCATAAAAATGAAAACCGTAACATGAAAATAGCACACAGGTAGTCCTCTACTTACAACAGTTCATTTAGTGACCCTTCAAAGTTACAACGGCACTGATAAAAGTGACTTATGACCGTTTCTCACAGCTTTTGTAGCATCCCCATGATCACGTGATCAAAATTCAGACGCTTGGCAACTGGTTCATACTTACGACCGTTGCTGTATCCCGAAGTCATGCAATCATTTTTTGCAACCTTCTGACAAGCAAAGTAAATGGCGAAGCTGGATTCACTCAACAACCATGTTACTAACATATCAACTGCAGTGAGTCACTTAATAACTGTGGCAAGAAAAGTTGCAAAATGGGACAAAACTCACTTACCAAATGTTTCACTTAACAGAAATTTGGGGCTCAATTGTGGTCATAAGTGGAGGACTACTTGTATTAGAAGTGTAAAGAGTTTATAACTATTTGCAGCGCAATCCAATACAAGCTGATTTTTCTCCCTACTAAATATATAAGGATTTTAATCTTAATGGTTTAGAACAGGGGTGTCAAACTCAAGGCCCGAGGGGCAAATCCGGCCCATGCGGTGCTTAGATCTCGCCCATGGGATTGCCCTGGAAACAGCAAAAGACCAGCCCATGGTGCCTCTGCAATGAAAACTGAGCTTGGGAGGGCTGCAGGTGGCCCTCCCGAGCTCTGTTTTTTCTGGCAGAGGGTTGCAGGAAGCCATTGCAGCCAAAAACGGAGCTCGGGAGCCCGTTTTCGCTGGCAGAGTGCTTGGGCCACCACAGGTGCTTCCAACATGAGTGACATCAAACTAGCCATGCCCACCCTGGCCCCCCAAAGTTAAACACAACCCTGATGCGGCCCTCAATGAAATCGAGTTTGACAATCCTGTTTTAAACCAAGAAAAATTAACAAAAGTTCTGCTGCTTTCTTCTTCCACTCCAGGTGACAGGCAAAATGATAGCGCTGTGTGTTTTCTTTCCTTTTCTCTTTTCAACAAGCCACATATCAAAAGGTGAACTGGTACCATTTCGGCTTGCTTTTTCACCAGGTGAAAATGATAAGAACTCTGCCAGTTTCCCTTTTCTAGCCCAAACAACAGGAAAAATAGTAAAGGGGCTTTTAACCAGCCAGCATTAAGTCCAGGAAGGTGTCCACAGAGAGAGATTCACAGAAAAGGTCAATAGAAAGTACATGGTATCAAAGTCTCAAAGAAAGATTGAAGTTTGATTTTCCAGAATGGGCTGAAGGAGTTAAAAAACAACAAGAGGGGAAATGACCAGCTGAAGTCAGTCCAGACAAAAGCTAAGGAAGGGGCTGAATTCTGAAAGGAATTTCTTAAGATCACCTCCACATAGGAGCTGTGCAATTGAAGACTGCAGTGCAGGAAAGCTCACACACCCATAATTTAGCTTTTCTCCCTGGATACATCAGGTGTTAAGATACATGACTGTGCAAAAAATCTTCAACATGAAGCATATGCACAGCTCTTTAAACTGAGCCTCACATGTTCCTTTTATAGACAAGCAATCCATCTTCGGTGCCTTGTATCTTTTCTAAGAAGCTATTAAGCACATGCATTAATTAATTAATTGGACAGACGTAGGCAATATGTGTTTCACCATAGACACTTACCTCCTGGGCCATTTGTAAACAACTGGTTGCTCTTGTTAGAAGTCTGAGAACACCTTTATCATAGAGAATTCATTTCTAGCCCTCACTGTCGCAACAAAGAAATATTAAAAATGACTTTTTAACTTCCAATAATTTCAAAGCAGGGGCAATTGAAATAAGTAATTCTTAAACAACTATTCTTAATGTTCTGGTTACATTTCTTCTACACTTGAACTGCAGATCTTCTTAAATAAGAATGCTATAGCATGATAACAATGTGCTCATTAACTGAAACTTGTCACCTGACATAGTCAAGAAAATAATGAAAACTCCGTGTATTTAAAACACACACAAATTAATGGTGGCCTTCTGGCTCATGACATATTTCTCATTAGGTCTTCTGTACTGAACAACATGTCCAGTACTATTTTACACAATGAAATAAATAACGGAATGTCAAAGAGCTGGTACTTTATTTATGCTCTCAATACCAAGCTACAAATCATCTTTGAGACTAGCAAATCACAGGAAATTGATTCCATTTTATTCTGAACAGCTCAGTGACAGTATGCAGAGCTGATCAGAAAGGATGACAAAATATCTGCATGTTTTATCAATACCAAGAATATAAATTTTAAATCTACACTTAATATAAAAAACGGCAATAATTTTATTTCTGGTTCTGATCTCAGCTGCTGTCACTTGCAGATAGATACAATAAAAACCATAGCAGGGGGGGAAAATCCATCACATAAGTCATTGGCTGTTTGTTTTAGACCATTTAGAATGCGCCTTTAGATTGTGAATAGGTTAAAGACTTTTTTTTTTTATTTTGAGGAAGATGCACAATAGCTGCCCCACTTTGGATTCCAGGTTTCAAAAGAGGTAGGCAGAGAGACTGATGGGCCAGGAATATCTATCCTTGCTTAACCCAAACGTGTATTTTCAAGAGGCAACTGGACTTTCTGGTTTTTCTTTGAAGACATTTCGCTTCTCGTCCAAGAAGCTTCTTCAGATCTTCCTCACAGCTGAAGAAGCTTCTTGGATGAGAAGTGAAACGTTTTCAAAGAAAAACCAGAAAGTCCAGTGGCCTTTTGAAAAAGCATCTTTGGGACAACCATGACCTGGATGACTGAGAATCTCCGTAGAACATTTATCTATCCTTCCTTACCTTTTTATTCTTAAGTGCATATATATACATTTGTTTGAAAGAAGTGTGCCCAGTTCTGGGTCAGATTGCTTCATCCTCAAGTTATTTGTTTCATATGTCAAATTAAATAAAGGTCTGTCCTGAAAGAGCCATTTTTCTTTAATATGCGCATGTTATATTAATGAATTAGTTTGCAGGCTACGCCCACAGCTTTTCTTCACAGCCTTTGAAATACACCCCACCAGCAAAGACATAATGGGCTGTTCCAATTAAGTATCATGGCGCATGGAGCCTTTGAAACATTTGAACCTGTATATTTGTTCCGATCAGGAAGGCACAACTCACAAAGCAGAATGGTTGTTTAATGCTGAATCATGGTAGCTGTTGCTGTCTCAGCTCCTGCCCTTATGGTTACTTCTCTAATTCGCTGGATTTTATATTATCCCAACTGCCAGACTGCCAGGGAGTTTCTCCAACATGAATTTTTTTTTTACATAGAAAGGTGAAAGAGAAACAAAACAAAGCCATTTTTTTTACAATGGAGGTTCTTCGTTAATTCTCCACGATAGGAGAATCAGTTCCCCATCACCACAGTAGCCATCAGATAATTCACAGTTTTCAGAACACAATCCATTTTGCCTCTTTACACAGCTGGTTTCCTTCCATTATTAAAGACACAACCGTCATCTTAAATAGAAGAAATTAAGAGTAGGAAGACTCTATTAATTTATTTCTTTAAAATTCTCCATTTGCGTACAAATGGCAAACCAATTTATTTTGCCATATAACCAGATATACTTAATTAATGTGAATTCCTGCAATTCCCTGGTGTTCTCTCCTTCCCCTCTCCCAGATGTGGTATTCAGCCGGTTCATGCCAGTTCAGGTGAACCAGTAGTGGAAATCGGGTGTCCACCATCACCACCCGCCCTCCCACCCCGGCTCTATGCCATCCTATTTAAGCACATTTTCGAGGCCAGGCGCATGCGCGGAAGGCACGCAAGCAAGCAAAGTACATCCGCGGGGTGAACCAGTGGTAAGAATATTGGAAACCCACTGCTGCTCTCTCCCCAATATCCTTCATACACAGACATTTCTATCTTTTTCCCCCTGAACTCTATAATGTGGTATCCGTTCATCAAAACTCACCCAAAAGTCATGACAAAAGTTCCCAAATACAACATCTCTGTTCCATCTTGTGATGATTCTTTGCCCTTTGCCCTTATCATGCAACAAATATCTGCCTACCTTTTGATGACGATTATAAGACTGAAGTAATATATCTTATAGTCCTATAGTCTTCTGAATAATTTTTATCCCAGAGATAGATAGATAGATAGATAGATAGATAGATAGATAGATAGATAGATAGATAGATAGATATTTGCTTTAATTTATATGCCACCCTTCTCCGGAGACTCAGGGTGGTTTACAATGCGTTAAGCAATAGCCTTCATACTTTTGTATATTTATACAAAGTCATCTTATTGCCCCCACAATCTGGGTTCAACAATGAACTAAAGGGCCACCATCAGTGAGCTGTTGGACAGCATTACTTGGTCTGCTGTGTGGATGCTTGGGTGGTTTAGGGTGGGGAATTTTTGGTAGGTATGGGTGTGTCTGGGGATTGTCATGTGTGTTGGGCTTGGTCTCTGGGTATTATGTGAATTTCGTTGTATGGGTATACTATGTAAATACGTACAATGACAATAAACTTATACATATATATATATATATATATATATATATATATATATATATATATTTATAGTTCTAAATATAGTTTTGAATATTATATGTACAAAAGGCAGTAATTAAATAAATTAGTAAAGACAATAAAGTCCAAACAAACCTAAAGGGAAGAAACTACAGTAAGCATATTCTATGCCTGACAGAGGGTGTCCCTTTTATCTTACTTAGAAATCAGTTTAGAGGAGGGGGGAGAAGGGAGCTGCCAGTGATATTAAAAGGAGAGATAGAATGAATGTATCATTTGCTTCAAATTTTTCTGCCTTTTAAATTAGCAGTTGTGTTCATAAGGCTGAAATGGAGAATTCTGCTTCTTCGGCTGAACTAGGTATTAGCACCACTTAAGATAAACACCAGTTGTAATTTATCTATTAATTTGTACAACAGCCCCTTTACCAGAATTAACAAACTATAGGCCTGGTTTAAAATGCACAGTCGCTCTGTCCAAGGGAGAGACAGGGGGTGGTTATCCGTGTCATTCACTTTATTGTACAAAGCAATGGGCTGAAGAAGGGCATTCTAGCCACATTCCTCTATGGCTCTGAAACCTTTTATTTTCCTCCGGCCACCAGAAAAAAATACATTCCTCTGTCTGTCCTCAGGTGAAAGATCAACGAGAAAGCTCCACGTCACCCAACAGAGTTTGCACAAGGCTAACTGACACTATCTGAAAACAAGCCCTAACCTGCAGTTCTTCCTGTCTCTAAACTAAAACACTTCAACAATTCTTTATTTTTTATTGATCTTTCGTGGATCGGACGGTATGGATTCACATAACTCAGTGGTGTAGAGTCACATACATTCTCTCCATTTAGAGACATGGAAAAAGGAGAAGAGATAGCTGGTAATGATGTCTGTTCATTCTGAAAGGAGAGGTTAAAAACGCCAACTGTTTAATGTTAGCACTATGTCAGATCCCAGTTTAAGAAACAGGAAAGCTCCCCATAAGACTTCAGCAAAAGACTCCAAGCGCTGTTACAATTTCCGGTGGGTGATTAAGAACTAGTTTTCATTCCATGATAAGCATGTAAAATAAGAAGCAATACTTTTGATTATATGCTACCTTCCCAGTCATTAAGAAATCATTGAGTATTCACAGAGATCACCTTCATCATTAATGTATTAGCTGCATTTGTATGACTGTCATGTGCACGTCTGGAAAAATCCCATTGTAATTAAGCATCAGTTAATACTAACAATAGAGGACATTTAACATAGAAACATAGAAAACTGATGGCAGTAAAAGACCTAGTGGTCCATCGACTCTGCCCTTTGAGGGTTTTTTTGTTTTCTTTTTAATTTAATTATTATTTGTATATTTCATTTAAATTATTTATTTTATTATTTAATTTTTAAAAAAAATTAAACTATGATCGGCAGCAACAATTATTTTATTCCAACATTGTAGATATTAAACAAGTACCTGTCTTTTCAGAGAGTTTCTGAAAAGTTAGTGGAAGCTAAACAGGGGCTACTCCTAGGGTTTTATGACTGATGGGAGAAAAGTCATTTACAATTGATTGAAACAGCAAAGACTTTGGACGTCATTCAAAAAACACTGGTTTGGCAAGGGAGAGTTTTGATCCTGAAAGAACTGTTCAGTCCCCATTAGCACTGGTGGGAGTGACCAAAGAAACTGGAAGTGATTTAATGAGCTTCTGTTAGCCCTACCACAAAAACCAGATCACAAATAAACTTCACAGGAAGATTAAGACTACTGTCAAGTTTTCAGGCCGTCTTCAAATAAATTGCGTGTCAAACAAAGTCTTTTTTGAAACAAACTTCCATTTTTTTTAGCACGGCAACTTTTACACTGACTCCATGCAGCCAGCACTGATGTGCTGACCCAAAATCCCTCCTCTTCCTTCCCCCACTCCTCTGCATTCATTGGCCATCTTCCCAATCATTCTACTAATCTACTGCTCCAACTCAAAGAATTTCCTCCCTCCCATCCATCTCCTAGGGGACATTATCTCCAGCTAAAATAAGTAGGTGAAAGGCAACCGTCCCATTGCAGACACTTGCGTTCTCCTTCTCATGTCAGCACTAGGATAAATGCATCTTGACATGCTGACAACTACTTTTATTGAGTGGGGCTATAATAACAGAATCTTACAAGTCTCCTCTTATCCACATAAATCAAGGAGGTATCTATCTGAATCATTTATTGATACTTTCTGCTTCTTCTGGGTTTAACTATGCTTTTCTCCTCATCATTTGGTATTCGGTCTATGTTTATCAAAGTCATTTTCCTTACTCTCTTCAACAGCTCAGTTTCACTTTGTGTACAGTTGTCTCATGTTTGCACTATATAAATGACCCCCAGCTCCACAGTATCCTGTTTTTTTAAAGTTTAAATTTGTATCCTGTATCTGAAGCACAGAATTCCTGAACCTGCAGCTCATGTAGCATAGCCCATGCTTTCCAAATAATCTTCTTAAACTGCAACAGTATTTAGAAAAAAGAGTAAAACCTAGAGGGCATCCATCTCTTGGTTGGCAAATTGGTCGCCACGATGTAAAAAAGTTGTTGAGACTCTAGAAAGAGTAGAAAGAAGATCAACAAAGATGATTAGGGTTTTAGAGGCTAAAACATATAAAGAATGGTTGCTGGAATTGGGTATGTCTAGTTTAATGAAAAGAAGGACCAAGGGTGAGATGATAGCAGTGTTCCAATATCTTAGGAGCTGCCACAAAGAAGAGGGAGTCAAGCTATTCTCCAAATCATCAGAGGGTAGGACAATAAGCAATGGGTGGAAACTAATCAAGCAGAGAAGCAACTTTGAACTAAGGAGAAATTTCCTGACAGTTAGAACAATTAATCAGTGGAACAACTTGCCTCCAGGAGTTGTGAATGCTCCAACACTGGAAGTTTTTAAGAAGAGATTGGACAAGCGTTTGTCTGAAGTGGTGTAGGGTTTCCTGTCTAAGCAGGGGGTTGGACTAGAAGATCTCTAAAGTCCCTTCCAACTCTGTTATTCTAGTTATTGTGTTTAAATTCTACCCCAGAAAACTGGTTCATTTCAGCGGGTCCAACAGATATGGGATAAATACATAGACAGACTGACAAAGTTGAGAAAAGAAGAAAAAGGAATGAAGACTGCTCAGAACAATAGAAACTGCTTCACATACTGCTCATACAACAACACAAAGATCATCATAAATAAGGCAGAACTGCTGAGCTCTTCCAGGCATGACAGTTCTTCACTGGATGCAGCTGTGCACTAAACATCTGATGGAGATGTACAAGTTGGTTGGGTTCATCCAGATGCTGAGGCCAGTGGGTCAAGGATGAGAAGAAAATGTGGCTCAGTACCTGGGATAGACACTCTTAACTCTGCTGTGAGATCAGCGCAAGAGACAGGGTTGGGATATGGTCTTCTCCACTTGCTTGGTCCCTTTGCTACTGTCATTACAGCAATTTCTAGAAGAAGTTACATTATACTGTATATGATCCCCTTACTGACTAGATTTTTATATCACTGCATGAAAACACATAATTAATTTTAAAAAACACCATCAAGGCACAAATCAGTAGCTAAAGACCCTATGAAAACTGGACGTCAGGCCTATCAAATGATCAATTCCATGAAGGCAGTCTGAAAATCAGGCATACAGATTCTTTAGAATATCTTTTCATTTTTCTACCAGCATTTGAACCAATGGATTAATCTAATCCTAGCATTGATTTGCTTTGGACAACCTCTATAACGGTAAAATAATTGAAGTAAATGTTATGGGAATTACACAAATAAGTTTGAGGGGGAAATATCTAATAGCTCAATAGACAAATAGATTAAAGCATTATCTTATTAACAGAAACTGCCTTATTGCTACTATCGATCAAGATTCAAGTTGTTCCCAACAAGTATAAATAATAGAAAATGATTTAGAAAATGATTCAAAAGAGATATTTATGAATGAGTGGGAACATAAGAACAACCCCTCTGTAAAACAGCTACATCTCTTTTCAAACTTTTATATGAGCCACCCAAAACATGCGGCTGCTTTACAAAGCCAACTTTTTTAAGTAATTGATTGTAAAATGTGAGCTGGGGCAGCAAAAAAAAGAAAGGCAAATGCTATTGTAGGCTATACCAATAGAAGTAATTCTTTTAGTCAAGCCTCATGTCCATTAACAAAAATTCCATGAAATTGGAACAGGTTCAGAGGAGGTCAAAGGTGAACTTTAGGAAACTAGGAGCTAAGTCCTTTGAAGAGTTTATTCAGAGAACTTGGCAGGCTTAACCTTGGGAAGAGAGAACTGAGGAGGAATGTGACAGCATTCCTTAAACACCTGAGAGAAGGTCACACAGAAGGGTATCAAGACCTATTCTCTGTCATTCAAAAGTGCACATCCTAGAATATGGATTTAAGTAGTAGCAAGAAGGAGGCTTTCAATTAAGTGTTAGGAGGGGATATTTCCTAACATAAGAGCTGTTTGACAGTGCAACCAATTATCCAGAAAAGCAGAAGGCTCCCATTTATTGGAAATGTTCTGGCTGAGACTAGACAGCCATCTGTCTGGAATGATTTAATTTGGATTGCTGCATTGAGCAAGCATGGCCTGGGAAGCCTTTTCCAACTCTGATTCTATGACTGCTGCTGCTTTTGCCTTCATTTTAGGTTGACCACAAGATCATGGCTAGGTTACACCAATATTGGCTCCGATATAGCACTGCCTCCACAGCTTTTTCTGCTTAATTAGGGTGCTTGAGCAATTTGTTGTTCAAATTCTGATAACAAGTGAAGTGATCTGTAGCTCCCAAACAAAGATATGGAGTGGAATCCAATTTTACTCTGATTTTTGCTCTTTTAGGAATGCAATGTATTTCTTAACAACAGAGAGCATATCCTTTTCCAGACCAAACACACATTTTTCCTTTCCCATAGGTTTTTCACGATAGGTTTTAATGTGACTTTCCAGCTGTATTTCTTAAATTTAAGATTAATGCAGACACAGGGCAGAGTAGACTTATAAATGCACAAGAAACTGAAAGGGATCAGAAATCATCCAATTAGTTTATCTAACACACACAACAGCAGAAAGAAAATAATACAAAGAATATACAGATACTGAAAATAAAGCAACACAATTCCCATGGTATCTTTCTTATACTACTTATAAAAGTTGTTTCAAATACCCTGAAGAAAAATATTTCATCATTTTATTTTTAAAAAGCTACAAAAATGCTTAAGACTTCCAGACTTACCTGATAATTGAATAACTCCCAAACAATAAACAACATCCCCAACCACAGGACGGAGTAAAAAACTGTATTATTAGTTGTTATCATGATCTAGAACAAGGGTCTCCAAACTACAGCCTGTGGGTTACATCTAGTCAGTGGTGGGATTCAAATAATTTAACAACCGGTTCTCTGCCCTAATGATCAGCTCAGTGAACGTGGCCATGGTGGGCATCACCAGGGGGTGTGACAGGCCTGCACCCCCCTGAGAGCAAAAACAGGCTGTGGGGAGCACGCACCCCCCCATGCTCCATTTTGGGCCTAGTAGGCCTCCCTGCTCTTACCTGGGAGCCAAAATGGGGTGTGTGGGGACTCCTAGAAGAGGCGGGGAGGGGAGGAGCTGAGCCAGCCAGCAATTTAACTACCGATTTGCCCGAACCAGCCCGAACTTGCTGAATCCCACCAGTGCAGTCCTCTGGAAGGTTCATTCTGCCCCTATGTGCTGTGCTCCGATGCTTTCCAAATAGAAGGAGAGAAAGCAGGGTTGTATTCAACACTGTTTGGAAAGGAAGGTACAATTCCTTCGATTTCTCCAATGATATGGGTTGCAGGCCAGCTGGAGGGCTGCTGGATGAGAAAGGGGAAGCATCTTCGCCTTTAAAATTTGTGCTGGCTTTGAGTTGGCTGGGGGGGGAGTGTTAACCAGCGTTAACCAGCGTCAACTTCCCATCGCCCGGTGCGCTCTCACAGAGAGAGCCTACTCAGGGTGCCGTCGGCTAGACAATGTCGGCTGGCGACCCCCAGGGGTAGAGCCTTCTCTGTGAGCACCCCCACCCTTTGGAATCAACTTCCCTTGGGGCTCCGGTTGGCACCTTCCGCCATGAATTGAAAACCTGGCTATTTATGTCCCCCGGTCTGGACTGATGGGGTAGTGTATTTTAAATTTTTAAAAAAACTTTTTTATTTTTTTTGTGTATATTTATTGTTTTTAACAGTCGCTTGGTCGATTGTCATTGTGAGCCGCCCTGAGTCCTTGGAGATAGGGCGGCATACAAATTTTATAAAATAAATAAATAAAATAAATACTTCCTTTGCTGGGGGAGGGGATTCCGGGTGGGGGGTTGGATCATCTCCTCCCCACACACAACACACACACCTGTTCAAATGTGGTTCAGGATTGGCCAGATGAAAAACAGGAAGCCAAGTAAAGGTTCACTTCCATTGCCTGCCAGTGGGGGAGGGGGAGGGCAAAGGAGTGATCTGGACTGGTTGGGCACTGGTTTGATCCAGCATAGCTTCCCTCTGCTTTTACATTTCATGCCCCAGACATAAGAATTCATGAGACCCATTGCTCTTCACTTAATACAGATATTCCGTTGTGGCAAGAAGAAAGAGAAGAAAGTGTCACCAGTTTAATGACGAATGGGGTGTGAAATACTTTTTTGTACAAGCATATGACAAAGCCTTGTGCTTCATATGCAAGGAAACAGTTGCCATTTTGAAGGACCACAATTTGAAACAGTGTTATGAGACCAAACATGCATGGAGTTATTCCCGATTCAATTTTTTACTGTTATTGTGAATCTTATCACACTGAGCAAAATAAAATACATTCATTTAATTAAATTTTATTTGCTCATTTATAAAATTTATAAAAAATTTCCCCCAGCCCTGGTAAGTTTGCAAGATGTTCAATGTGACCTGCAAACTGAAAAGTTTGGAGACCCCCTAATCTAGAAAAAAACCAACGATTATCAATATCAATCCAAATATTTGATAGTAGAAACCAATTTTGTTGCAAGATATGTCACCTTGAAGCCCTCAAGTGCATTCACTGGCTTTTGAATGAACAAGGCTCCCTCCTAAACACAATGTTACGTAGAACATTAAATGATGCTACATTTCTACCATTTCTTTTTTCATTCAGGATAAAGAAGTGTAGGAATCAAACATTGAATGCTTAGATATTATGAAATCTCATAGCTGGCAACTAGGGGGATGTGGTGGCTCAATGGCTAAGATGCTGAGCTTGTCAATCAGAAAGTTTGGCAGTTCGGCAGTTCGAATCCCTAGCGCCATGTAATGGAGTGAGCTCCCGTTACTTGCCCCAGCTTCTGCCAATGTAGCAGTTTGAAAGTATGTAAAAATGCAAGTAGAAAAATAGGGACCACCCTATTTTCTGGTGGGAAGGTAAGAGTATTCCATGCACCTTCGGCATTTAGTCATGCCGGCCACATGACCACGGAATTGTCTTCAGACAGCGCTGACTCTTCGGCTTAGAAAAGGAGCTGATTGCCGCCCCCTAAAGTCGGGAACGACTAGCACGTTTGTGCGAGGGGAACCTTTACCTTTAGCTTTACCTAGCTGGCAAAAGCAAGGAAGCAAGAATGACATGGATTTTAGTAAGGTATCTTTAATGCTACTTTGAAGTAGTAGCAAAGCTTTAAAATTGTAAAAGTAGATCCCTAGCCATAGTTGTAGTCATTCAAGGAAATCTCTTTAAAATGCTTTCTCTTACATCTGGACCACGGGTGGGCTCTAAAAATTTTTACTACCGGTTCTGTGGGTGTGGCTTATTTTGTGGGCATGGCTTGATGGCCATGTGACAATTCTTTAGGATTTAGCAGAGGTACTGATCTACCAGGCTTTTAATTGCTTGCAGAGCTGTACTGGTCTACTCATTTGTTTTTGGAGGCACTGGTCTACCCCACGGATATTCGTAACATCTCTGACCTCCAGGTCTTTCACTGTGCCCCCAAGACCCTACTGTTCTGACAGGCGGGGCAGTCTAACTGAATGATTTTAAATTGGGTTTTAATTTTGGGTTTTAAAATTCAGCCAAAATTATTTAATGATTTTAATTAATTTTAACTACGATATTGTATATTTATATTTTAATTCTGGCTGTACACCGCCCCGAGTCTTTCGGGAGAAGGGCAGTATATAAATAAAATTATTATTATTATTATTATTATTATTATTATTATTATTATTATTGTTGTTGTTGTTGTTGTTGTTGATTGATTTATTTATTTCTTTATTTCTTTATTCCTTTATTTCTTTATTTCTTTATTTCTTTATTTCTTTATTTATTTTTGCAGGCACCGGTCTACTCATTTGTTTTCGGAGGCACCGGTCTACCCATTTATTTTTGCAGGCACCGGTCTACTTATTTGTTTTTGGAGGCACTTGTCTACCCATTTATTTTTGCAGGCACCGGTCTACTTATTTGTTTTTGGAGGCACCGGTCTACCACCACACTGCCTTTTAACACTGATCAGCTGTAGGGCGGCCCTTTGAAGCCCCGTGACAAGAGTTTAAACAGTTTTTTTCCTTCTAGCCGATCAACTCAGGAGGCAGCAATAGATTGGGGGTGGGGCCAAATAAAAGGTAAGACTAAAACGGGGGGACAGGGGGGCAGAACCGGTTCGGTGACATTATATCATCACCGCTATCGGCTCGGCGGAACCGGGCTGAACCGGGAGGAACACACCACTGATCTGGACTGAATTGACTCTTCTGAAATCAAAGTTTCCAAGGCCTCGTCCTTTGCTTTCCCACAGTATCTCTCATGTATAGGTATAGCTATAGTTATAATACCTGACTTTATATGCATGGAAAGAATTGAGGTTAGGAAAATAGTTTTATGAAATGAATATGTTTTCTAGTTCAGATATTGATAATTGTATTAGTTTCTGGAATGGAGTTCAGTTTATATTCAGTTCAGTTTATATGACATTTTTGGATATATGAAAAAGAACTTGTCTTCCAATGAATACCATAGACTTGCCAGTACGTGAAGCTACTGTAGTTGTGTCTTCTGTAAAAGGAAACCATCCTTTGTGTTATCAAAGCAGCTGCATAAATTATCAGAACTCAAAAGTTGCAAGTCTTCCCAGAAAACAGGACTGTTTATTATCAATTGATTGAGTTCTGAGCAAGTCAATAACTATCCCAAAATTATTCAATATTCAATATTTAAAACAAAAGAAGATACCACCCATAACTTAAAGGGTCTGGAGATCTTTTTACCTGCTAGGTAGTAATCTACACCAACTATAAAAGCAAGGGTCATATTCACAAATCAGACCAAAAATCAATAGTTGAGTCTAAACTTTGTTTTTCTGCAGTGCCTCTGAATGGCAGGCAAATATTTTTCGAAAGATCTATAAAAGATATTTATCGAAGTACAATGTTTGGGTTTCTTAAAGAGAGGATAATTTTTTTGTCATTTTAATGAAAGTGGGAGAGAGCAGAAACCAAATACACCTTCCCTAAGAACACAATCTGTAGATCTGAAGCAACAAAAGGTCCTCTCCAAATACTATTATTTATTTATTTTATTTTATTTTATTTGTATACCGCCCTTCTCCAACAGGACTCAGGGCGGTGAACAGCCACGGTAAAACATAACATATAAAATTTAAAAACAGTTTAAAAGACATTAAATAATTTTGGCCATCAATTTAAAATAACCCAGTTAAAACCAATTACAAATTAAAACTGAAAGCATGGGATCAATCCAGCCCAGCTAGATGAAATAGATGTGTTTTCAGGGCCCAACGAAAAGTCCAGAGGTCTGGTATTGTGCGTATCTCTGGGGGTGGGTCGTTCCAGAGGGCAGGTGCCGCCACAGAGAAGGCTCTCCCCCTGGGGGTCGCCAGCCGACATTGTCTGGCCGACAGCCCCCTAAGGAGGCCCTCTCTGTGCGAGCGAACTGGCCGGTGGCAGACTATTGGCGGCAGAAGGCGGTCTCGTAGATACCCCAGCCCTAAGCCATGGAGCGCTTTAAAGGCAGTCACCAACACCTTGAAGCACACCCGGAAGACCACAGGAAGCCAGTGCAGCTCGCACAGGAGAGGTGTCACATGGGAGCACCTCATCACTCCCATAATCCCCTGCACGGCTGCATTCTGGACCAACTGGAGCCTCCGGGTGCACCCCAAGGGGAGCCCCATGTAGAGAGCATTGCAGTAGTCCAGGCGGGAAGTGACGAGTGCCTGAGTAACCGTGTGTAGGAAGTCCCGATCTAGAAAGGGACGCAACTGGCGTATCAGGCGGACCTGATAAAAAGCCCCTCTGGCCACGGCCGTCATATGATCTTCTAAAGACAGCCATGTATCCAGGAGGACACCCAAGTTGCGAGCCCTTTCCATGAGGACCAATGATTCACCCCCAATAACCAGCGATGGCACCAGCTGGCTATATCGGGACGCCGGAAGCCACAGCCACTCGGTCTTGCAAGGGTTGAGTCGGAGCCTGTTTCTCCCCATCCAGGCCCGCACGGCCTCCAGGCACTGGGACATCACTTGAAGGGCATCGTTGGGGTGGCCTGGGGTGGAGATGTACAGCTGAGTGTCATCAGCATACTGATGGAACTCCACCCCAAAGCCACGGATGATCTCACCCAGCAGCTTTACATAAATGTTGAACAGAAGGGGCGAGAGGACCGACCCTTGTGGCACCCCACAAACAAGGCACCTCGGGGTCGACCGCTGCCCCCCTGCCAACACAGATTGTGACCAGTCAGAGAGGTAGGAGGAAAACCACCGCAAAATGGTGCCCCCCACCCCCAACCCCTCCAACCGGTGCAACATGATACCATGGTCGATGGTATCAAAAGCCGCTGAAAGATCTAACAGGACCAGGATAGAGGAACAACCCCTATCCCGAGCCCTCCAGAGATCATCCACCAACATGACCAATGCTGTTTCTGTGCTGTGTCCAGGCCTGAAGCCGGACTGGAACGGATCTAGATAGACAGCTTCATCCAGGTACTGTGGAAGCTGCCTGGATGAAGCTGTCTATCTAGATCCGCTCCAGTCTAGCTACAGCAAGCCTTTGACAGAATGAGCACCAAAGATCTGCTTAACTAAATAATTGGGCAGGAATTTCTCAGATAGCGTCAGCCCTCCGAAGAAGACAAATCAAGAAACACAGCTGCCAAGGATTCTAAGAATGCATTCTATTGTTGTGGAATAGGATAAGAGAATCTTGGAAATCTGTCAGAATTTGCCTCTTCCTCTATTTTATACCAACCAAAATAAAAGCGGGCTTCTTTTTGAGGTTTTTTTTCCCCTCACATTTTCCACTTTCCCAGGAATAAGATGATATTTATCCTCCCTTAATGATTTGTGGCTCCGTTTTCAATCCAAGGCCAGATCTACTTTCTTTCACAGAGAGTTAAGCACTAAGAGTGACTTACAGTGATTAACAGCCTTGCAGCCATATTTTGCACCAATTGTAATTTCCGGATATTTTTCAAAAGTAAAAAAAAAACAAAAAAATCAAACTGGTTTTCAAGAATGAAAGAAGGTTTAGAAAGTAACTTTTAAATGGAAACCAGCTGTCAGAAGAAAAAGAGTCATTCTTACTTTAAAAAAATGACCATCTGGATTTGAAACCCTCCTTCCAACTCTGACTTTGTTTGTTCTACCTAGTTGTGGTAGCAGGATATGCCAAGTGGTAGGCATCATCTGCATTCCCACAATACAGCTCCAACAGCTTCTCCCTACTGCAATGTGCGTTGATGGATGTGATCAGCAAATGTTGGAAGTTGCCCAAGAAATCCGTCATTTTTACTACTCCACCATTTGAAGAGCTACCAGGGTAGTAGACTGGTGTATATTTGTGATCCATGAAATATCCCTCACTTCCTGTTTAAATGGGACTTTTTCTAAAAAACAACAAACAAAAAAAAACAGTGGTCTTTCTGACTCAGATGGTCCCAATAGTTCTTCACCTCTGGTGTTTAGTCCCCTAACAGAATAAAAAGAGTTGGAAGGGACCTTGGAGATGTTCTGGTTAACCCCCTGCTCAGGCAGGAAACATTTTGCCATTTCAGACAAATGCTTGTCCAATCTCTTCTTTAAAACTTCCAGTGTTAAACATCTGGAGGCTAACCATTCTACTGATTAATTGGTCTAACTATCAGGAAATTTTTCCTTAGTTCTAGACTGGTTCTCTTCTTGATTAGTTTCCATCCATTGCTTCTTGTCCTGCCTTCAAGTGCTTTGGAGCAGGGGTCACCAACCTTTCAGATCTCAGGGACCACTAAATTCATAACTTTCAATCCTGCGGACCATTAATATGAATTAGTGACGAGATGGGATCCTTCAGGCACTTAGTGTAGCAAAGAGAAGTGCAATGCTATCCATTGCAGCTAAGAATCTCAAATACGACCAAGAATGAACATTTGTCTTGTAGCCAGCCCGGGCGCTAGATGCCCCCCCCCCTTGCAAACTCTGTCTCTCGAGGAGCCCAGCTGAAGTTTTGTACACTGCTCACTGAAGCACCTCGACTCCCAAAGAGGGAGGGAGGGGCTGGAGCCACTAAACAGGCAGCCAAGCTAAATACCTGAAGGATCCCATCCCATCAGTGAGTGGTATTAATTGCTTTGGCAGGCCGTATCCGGCCCAGGGGCCATAGTTTGAGGATCCCTGACTTAGTGCAATATAAAAAATGCAAAGATTTTTCTGCAGACCACCAAAATTTTCTTGCAGACCACCAGTTGGTGACCACTGCTTAGGAGAATAGGTTGACTCTCTCTTATTTGTGGCAATTCCTGAGATATTGGAACACTGCTATCATATCACCCCAGGTCCTTCTTTTCATTAAACTAGACATACCCAATTCCAACAATCATTCTTTATATGTTTAAGCCTCCAGTCCCCTAATCATCTTTGTTGGTCTTCTCTTTACTCTTTCCAAAGTCTCAACATCTTTTTAACATTGCGGCAACTAACTGCATAACTGACCTGTCAAATCAGAGACTTTGACCCAAACTGTTAGCTTCTGATTCCCTAAAACTCATGCTACGAAGCTAACTATGCTTTGAATGAGTCACATTGTATTGCAAACATAAAGTTAAATCCATATTGCATTGATTCCTCCCTCAAGCAGGAATAGGAAAACAGGTAGTAGGGACTGCTGCTATAAACACTTCTGCTGCATTGTCTGCAGCAGGCATTACAAACTTCTGTTTCTAAAGCAGATAAAGCATTTGAGAGAGCCGAGTTTAAAAATTCACCCTTGATAGAAAATTCAGAGGCAAAGAATTTTCAGAAAGCAGGGTAGGAAACTAAAAAAAACCATGATCTTGGAAGCAATGCTATATTCTGATCTGTTACTTCAGCCACATGAGTTGAGTACTACTGTCCCTTTTATTTCTGGCATCTGTTTTCCAAGAAGATTCTAATACAATCTCTGAAGGGCATGGGAATCCTTTAGAGATTATATCTTTAAGGGTCTGGGGGGTGGGAGGGGTAGCATTCCTACAACATAGAGAATACCCATTTATACAATCTACCGTGGTTTTATAAATTAAAGCTTTGTAAATCCTTGGTTGTATAAACAGGATCTTAGAATCAAAATCACTATTTTCAGAAGTTGTGGATGCTTCATCACTGGACGTTTTTAAGAAGAGACTGGACAGCCACATGTCTGAAATGGTCTACTACTTCAGCAGGGGGCTGGACTAGAAGACCTCCAAGGCCAGATCTATTCTGATTGAAAATAAAATAATATTCAAAGACAAAGAAAATAGGGAAAGGGAATCAAATACATTTGCAAGTGTTTTGACCACAGAACTTAGAAAAACAATGTATAATAATTACTGATGCAGATACAAGAAAAACACTGGTATGTTCTTACAGGTAGTCCTCACTTAACAAAGGTAATTGGGAATGGAATTTCCATCACTAAGCAGTACAGTCATAAAACATGACATCACATAAATGCATTGCTTAGTGATGACAATGGAAGCAGTCCTCATTGATGTTGTTAAGCAAGGATGGTTGGTCATTAAGCAAGAACATCCTTGAAAGTTCTTGGCATCTTCCAACAAGCAGACCCTGGTGGCTGCCACAGTGTGGTGCAAGCAAGGCTGGATGGGGGCTAGATGCTGCTAAATGTGGGAGGATGTGTGTAAGGGGCATGCATAAGTGCACCAGCGTGCCTACCATCCCTATCCTAATATTCCTTTTTACTCTTACTCTTTTCATGTATTCAAATTATGTTTATACTTTTGCCTGTTATCTTATATATGCTTCACAAATAAATAAATAAATAAAATAAGATGTGGGAGATGCTAAATGTGGGAGGTTGCTGTGGCATGGTATGAGCACAGCTGGGCAGAGGTGGTTGCTGATGATTGTGGGAGGGTGTGCCAGTGGCTTCAGTAAGAGCATGGCCAGGTAATACAGACAGAGAGGATGCTATGGACGAGCACTTGCTACAGAGTTTGAGATCCGGTAACCAGGGCTTGTCCAGAGAAGAAATGACAAGAGCAAGAGCAATTTGCAGGAATGACTTGTGACCTTCCCTGCCAATTTCCCCATTGACTTTGCTTGTAGGAAGCTGGCAGGGGAAAATCACAAATCTGATTGGGGGACATTGCAACCATCATAAATGCAAGCTGGTTGCCAAGCATCTGGATCACCATCAAATCACATGTGGGTGCTGGGACAGGCAGAACTTCAATGACTGGTCATAAGTGCCATTTGTTCAGCATTATCATAACTCTGAACCATCATTGAATGAGTGGACGTTAACCAAGGGCTACCTGTATATCTTTCTTTTTTCTCCCATAGAACATTGCTATTTCAATTAGCGAAAAGGCATAGAAGCTACTAAGGTGGTATTGCTGCATAAGAAGTAGTAATTTCTTGTTTTAGGACTAAAGCAGGGGTGAAATCCAGCAAGTTCTGACAGGTTCTGGAGAACCAGTAGCGAAAATTTTGAGTAGTTCGGAGAACCGGCAAATACCACCTCTGGCTCGCCTCAGAGTGGGGTGGGAATGGAGATTTTGCAATATCTTTCCCCCAGGAATGGGGAGGGAATGGGGAATTTGCAGTATCCTTCCCCTGGAGTGGGGTGGGAATGGAGATTTTGCAGTATCCTTCCCCTGCAATGCCCACCAAGCCACGCCCACAGAACCAGTATTAAAAAAAATTGAATTTTATCACTGGACTAAAGTCTATATTTTGCTTCATGAAATGCATGAGCCATTCAGTTATGCTTAGGTTATATTCTGTCGGTGCAAAGAAGCAAAGATCATATAGTAAATTTTATACTAACTTTGGTGCTGAACCGTCTGTGTTATCCGTTTCTTACAAAAACAATAAGCCTTTCTAAAGATGAATATAAATTCTGTAAGAATATTTAATTGCAACCTTTAAACAGTGATACAATATGCCAAACAGTGATCTTGTTTTTCTGTAGAGTTTGATCATCATCAATTGTATTTGGACTGCATTCCAGTTTATCAGAGTCAGACATTTGTTCCTGATCATTTGGAGGTATTTATTGGGAAATTGTGCCATTTTTTTTTCCTTTTCCCCCATGAAAATACTGTGTAATAGTCAATATATAATCTTCCCAGAAATATAAAGCATTTTTAATACTAAGAATTGTTAACGTTGCTGTAAATTCTGCTCAGTGATTCAGTTGAACCTATATTTCTAATAATGTCATTTCCCCATTTCTTCTTAATGAGTCATGAGTAAATATGACATTTCTACAATGAGTTACAGAAATACAATGTGACCAAGGATTACATCTGAGCCATTTTTATATTTTAATTATTCAGCTAGTGTTGCAGCTTGAATTTACTTCCATCAACACTCACAGCAATGACTAGTTATTTGCAACTAATAATTTGATAAACACCCCTTATTTTCCTTATAAATTATCTATAGACATCTTACAACTTTATTTAATTTATTTTTCCTCTAAATTATTACAGAATAAAATTCCTTAATGGTATTTTCTTTTAACATAATTTGTTTATACAAGGTATATTTAGCTTTTAAAGTGCAATATCTAATGTGATTAGAAATAAAACAGAATTATTTTAATTTCCTATTTATCAGAACCAACTGCATTTATGATTTTAAAACTATCTGCTGTTTGTATTAATATTACAATTGGTGCTTTCCAGAACTAAATTGACTGGGAGGTGCTTGCAGGAATATACCAATATGTTTGCAAACTCTTCCCTTAGTACTTAGCCAGATTTAATGTCTGAGGTGATTATTTTTTCATATGTCAACTTGCAAAGCTTTCAATTGAAAATTGAAAATTATACCTTATACATATACATATACATATATATATATGTGTGTGTGTGTATAATTTTAAAAAATAATTTCTTGAGGTTAAAAATAATGATTAATAAATTAGCACGATGCAAAACAAAATGCAAAGCAAAATGTCAACATCCAACCATGATCTGTGGAAATCATGAAGTAAAGCAAGAACTGGGGAACAATGAAATTGAATCCCTTGTTTAAAGTTGCCAATCATAATTATTTATGACTTGTGTGATTGTGATCATATGTGCCGGTATCAATAAAAACATCTGGAAAGTGTCAGCCATTTGTGGTATACAAACAGGAATCCAACGCTATGATGCCTAACAATAGCAATAACACTTAGATTTATATACCGCTTCACAGTGCTTTACAGCCCTCTCTAAGCGGTTACAGAGTCAGCATATTGCCCCCAACAATTTGGGTCCTCATTTTATCCACCTCGGAAGGATGGAAGGCTGAGTCAACCTTGAGCCCGATGAGATTCGATCTGCCACATTGCAGGCAGGCAGCAGGCAGCAGAAGTAGCCTTCAGTACCGTATTCTAACCACTGTGCCACCATGGTTCTTTTATTGTTAAGGTTACAGTCACAGAATCTTGCAAATCTGAAAGCACTTCTCCTCTCTCTTGCCTTTACTTTCCAGAGAATTAGGAAGGATCACTTCTAAGATGTTTTTGCCATCTCCATTCCTTCTATGGACTGGAATATCTCTTGCCCAACAGTTGCCCAGGATGTGGATCTTCCCCCTGTCTCTTAAGGTTATTCTCCCAGCCCATTACACAAAGACCTATTTCATAGAGAGTGCTAAAAGAACCTTCATCCATCAAGTATTCTTCGGATTAGTTGGACTTCAATTTTAAGGTTTCAACTGACGGTATGGTCTTTAACCACACTAGCAGGATAGTTTATGCAGGTTGGCATAAGAGTAATTTGAAAATTATGTAAGCAACTTTGATAATACATGAATTTTATACACCTGTTCTCTTGGAAGGTATTCACTTAGGACATTTGGATCAGATCAGATCAGATTTTACTCAAAGAGAGAGACTAAGGTGAGATATAAATAGCTGGCTATTATTTCCCATAAGGTAAACATTGTTGATGTTATAGATAAACTAAACAAACAGAAACTGTGGTTTTATCCTAACCCTGAATGTAAATTCCTAACTATGCATGACCAAAACCTATTCATTTTTTCATAAGAGTTTCACTTATTCATCAATTATTAATATTCATTCTGTATGAGTAATACTTTTAGGATAAATTTGCATTATCATCACCATCTTCATCACTTACATCCCACTACCACCACTACCTAAGTAGTTGATAGTCCTTATCTTGACTTTGAAGCTGAGTCAGATTGGGCCAGAGTGCTAAAGTATCCTATGATTGTAAGCTATATTGGAAACTTGAAAAACATCCTCCATAGTAGATGTGTCAAACAATTTCTATCCTGTTGCACAGAAACTATATCAAGATGGCCATAAAGTTGAGTTTGACTGGCTTTACTTTTCTGTTACTATTGAACAATGTACATACCATCTTGTATAAAATGCAGGTGTTGACTTTTAAAATCTAAAAACTAGACAGTTTGAAAGTGCACCTTTTCACATTGCTTGTACCATAAAGATCAATGTTGACCTTGACCACATAGATAGATTTTTTTCTATAATGATCTGTCTTTAACTGGTCTTTCAGGTTTTCCAGTTGCTGTAACTGAGTCTATCCACTTTGTTCCTCTTCTCTTTCTTTCCATCTTTCCAACACTGGAGTCTTCTCCAGAGTTTTAAGTCTTCACATAAATATGTTTAAAGTAGGATCATTTGAGCCTGATCAGTGCCTTCAGTGAGAACTCTGTTAATTAATTCAATGGTTCATTTGTTTGCTTACTTCATTTGTTTGCTTACTTTACTGTTGTGAGGTCCCAAGAACCAAAAAAGGCACATGGATTTACTCCTGAGCAGTTTTATTTATTGTTCCTCACCCATAAACAGAAATATTGCCAAACCGAAGCAACTATTTGCATCACTATCGATACAATCTGAGAATTGTTAGGGAAGAACCTTTTTAACTCTCTTTCTCCTAAGCAAACTATCTAAACTTCGCTATTTCTTTGCCCTCTGGAATTCAGCACCTCCCTCCTGGGAATCCAGACTACATTCCACCACATCTTTCTATAGTACAAATTCCATGAATTAGGACCATCTTGGAAAGCTATGGTCCTAATTCAGTTGTCCATGAAAGTACATCCTGTCCATGTTCTCATTAAGCACAGTTGTTGGATTCTACACTGCACATTTCTAGCTGTCAGGCTAAATGCTGTCCATTATAGATATTGGGGGCGGGGGGATGTCTATTATTACTTATACCAATTTCTAAGATCTAAGCATTGGTTTAGAACAGGGATGTCAAAATTACATCATCATGGCAATGTCACATGACATATCGGGACTTTTTTCCCCTTCGTTAAACTGGGCATCAGCGTGACCAGCGTATGATGCATCCGGCCCATGGACCAGGAGTTTGACAGCCCTGGTTTAGAGGTTCACTCCTTTGCTGGTCACCCAACCTTTGTTGGGATGATGAGCATTTCATCACATTAGCAGTACCCCAAAAAAAAATTACAGTCCAAGGAAAGTCATGTAACATAGCACCAGGTTCTGCACATAGACATAGGATTGGCAAGAAAAAGAAAACTTTTCATTTTCTAAATGATAAGTAATGAGGAGAGTTAAGCAAGAGATTTCACTGTGACTCCCTTATTCTAAGAAGTGTCATTATAAGCCTGATGGAATGCCAGCAAAGGAAATACTGTGTTTCTTTTGGTTCATTAGCTGTCTCTCTGTCTGATCAAAGAACATTCATATACATTTTTAAGTTTCACCTTGATATTTTTTTATGCTTCTCTTCTTGCAAAAGTTACTATCAGAAATGAAAGGGATAGCAGCTGTGATATTTAGCCAATTATTTTCATATTCCCACTCAAAGGTGGCCATTAGCAACAAAGCAGTCATGTTTCCAGGAGGAGCCAACCATAAATAAGCCTAACCAACTTTGTTCCTACAATTACAAACTATTTCTGTCTCCCCTTTTAACAGTTACTTTTATCACTGTATAATCAGGAATGCACACTTGTTGCCATTAACTCCTACAACTTTTAAAAATACAGGAGTGAGTTCTGTGCTGCATTGTTCATGGACCCCAAACATTATGAAGAAATATTATTAGCATCTGAGCTCTATGGACTTCTAAGAACTTAAGATGTTGAGGTGGCCCATCTGAAGATGCCAAAAAAGTAAGTAAGCTTTTTATTGCAGTCAGAGACCAAATTAAAATACACATAGAAAGGGAGTATATTTTACAAGTATAGATAGGTCATGTGACAGTACACCATCTACTGCCTCAGATACAAACAGTACTGTCAATACTAGTGATCCTCCGCCGTAGGTGTTACCTGTCTCTTCCCCCGTTTTTTTTAGCCACGACTGCAGCAAAATTTTTTGCCACCTTTGAAATTATATTGGGGTCTGTATCCTAGAGTAGGAAATAAAGGCTGAACAGATCAGGTGAACCAGGGAATCTCTGGGAAATAGGAGAAATGAATCTTGATCTTATGTCTCGGTAGCGGGGACATACGAATGTAATGTGGAACAGAGATTCTGGGGATCGGCCATCACATGTACAATAGATGGATTTTACTCCCCTGAAAGCCTACTGTTGAGGACATTCAAGGGGATCACATTAAAACGTGCCTTCATAAATGCGAGCCTATGTTTGATAGAGTGTAACATGGAGAGATAAGGCGGAGGGTGAGGCGAGGGAACAATACCAAGGGAAAACGGTGAGCATGTTCCTGATCCGTTTGCCAGATTTAGTTGTCTATCAATGTCATCCAGCCGTTGAAAAATCAACGATTTGGCAGCATCAGGGCCTAAAATAAAAGCTTCAATGGGGAAATTCCAATCTTCAAAAGTTTTGTATCGATATTACGGGCCCAGGGACTATGAAAAGGGTCCCGCCATAGGCACTGGCCTAGGTAATAGCCTGGGAGTCTGGTCCACAGGGACAACCAATAGCCAATTGCACGTTTCCACAAGATTGTAGCAAGTGAGGATATGCCCAGTTCCAAACGAATTGCGGCATTACTTACGCAGGGAGGTACTCCCATCAAACAGCATAGGAACTGGCTGTGGACAGACTCAAGAGAGGAGATGTTGGATTGGACCCAGAGGGGAGTGCCATAGGTGATAGCTGCTATCACCTTTGCCCTGTAGACTTTTATTGCTGAGGGGATGTGATGAGCTCCCTCAGTATGAAAAAAATGCATGAGAGCATGGGTGGAAATCTTAGCCTTATTACAGAGAGACTTAACCTGTACAGGCCACTTGGTATTGGATTGAAAGAGGATACCTAGATATTGAAATCTGTGGACCTGTTCCACTGGGATGCCATCAAGGTTCCAATGATAAGTTTTCCTGCTTCTTGCAAAAACCATGATTTTAGACTTAGAGTGGTTTATATGGAGTTGGTTAGCAGAGCAATAAGCAGAAAGGATGTGAGGGCGATCTGGCTGCGACATCTGTCACCCCATTGATCTCCAGGGTTGATTCGGCTGATCTGGCTGGCTAGGCGGGTGTCCCCTTCCTCCCTCACCGCTCCAAGTGCGTCCCTCCCGAAGCTGCGCGCTCGGTGGAAGAGGACGACCATCCCAAAAAATGAAATGAAAAGGAACTGGGACAGGGAAAGGTTGGCCTGAATCCCTCACCCACAGCAGTACAACCATACCTTAAAGAGGAGCTTTGAACTGCATATTTGCTTACTGAGTACATATATTCCCATCTTTTATGAGGCTGAAGTTCCAGTTTGGGAAGGTGGGACGATAAATCAGATAAACCTAGGCACATGTTTCTTTTTCCTTTCTGTTTTCTGCAAACCATACCCATATAAACCCACGCATGATTTCACATTCAAGATCAGGGTCTGCTATGAAGCCAAGCCCTTGGTGTATAGTTCATGTTTGCAACAGGAAAAGGACCAATGAACTTTCTCCCTTTTGCCAGTCCAGAAAGTGAAGCTTTTTTCCCAAGATCTAAATAGAGCAGTGTTTCTCAAAGTTGGGAACCTTAAGAGGTGTGAGCTTCAACTCTCAAAATTCCCCAGTCAGCTGGGGAATTCTGGGAGCTGGAACCCATGCATCTTCAGAATTGCCAAGTTTGAAAAACACTGGAATAAAGCAAAGCTTCCATCACAGATCAACTGAAGCCCTGAATATATTTGGCTGAAAGCCACCATAATGTTTTCTTGAGGCTATATGGTTAGGAATGAACTTTCTAGATTTTGCATCTCAGGTTAGTTTTACATAGCATCAACCCAACAAACAGACCTGACTTGATGAAAGACAGGATTAAATATCACGTGTATAGTTGGAAAGTACACTGCCTTTGGAAGTGATTTATTTTTTACCTTCAATTTGCAGTCACTACAAATTGAATTGTGCCTTGAGCATTTATAAAAATGCCGGACACAACAGCAATATCGCTTAGCAAACCCCATATCCTTCCATGCAAGCATTTGTCTCCTAGTTACAGCAGGGTAATATCATCAGCACCAAGCAACCTGGAGGAGAATTATCAATTGGTTACCTAGAAACCTAATGATTTCATCAATAATATTTTACCAGTTCCAAAGGTCACAGGGAGAACTAATGCCACGAGAAATGCACCTTCCAGAGTGGGCAATATGAGGGCAGCTGCAGAGGGTCAGGATTTCATTTCTCATTTCTTTAATTGATACTCCTAAATGAGTATTAATTGAGCCACAATGAGAAGACGGCACCATTTGACAGTGTAAGTGACAGGGTGGAAGTGCCATTTCCAGAGTGTATATAACCACAGCTAACAACCTCAAAGCGTTAATTCCATTTTATGTCTTTCACATTTAATAGCAAATTTGCCATTTAATCTTTAAGACAGAAGTTACTTATTCTCAATCTACCTCTCACTTGCACAGATATAATCTCATGCCACTCAGACTGGCCTGTGGCATGAAGCACGTCACACTTTCAAATCAGGCCCATTTTTTCATTAGCTCATATCCTTCCTGAGATGCCCTCCTTTACAGATGGCTGATCAGCAATCAACACTAGTTTGTTTCAATCAGAAAAGCAGCCGTAACTTCTCATTTGAAAACTGTTCCTGGAAAAGCACATTAAGGGAAGGCATAAAGCTGGCACTGGGGAAACAATCATGGTAACATTGAACCTTTCTTTCTTTCTTTCTTTCTTTCTTTCTTTCTTTCTTTCTTTCTTTCTTGCTCATTCTTTCTCTTTCTTTCTTCCATCCATCCATCCTTCCAGTTTTCATTTCCTTTTCCTTCCATCCTTCCATCCCCTCCCTTCTTTCTTCTTTCTTTCTTTCTTTCTCTTTCTTTCTTTCTTTCTTTCTTTCTTTCTTTCTTTCTTTCTTTCTTTCTTTCTTTCTTTCTTTCTTTCTTTCTTTCTTTCTTTCTTTCTTTCTTTCTTATACTTCCCCCACTGATTTGACCTAACATTTCTTTAGAAATTTTTTATGAAAAGTAGCAGGCCCAAAATAAAAATTAAAAACTAAAGATGGCCTACCCATTTACCCACCCCGCATGTATTCTATTCCTTGCTCAAAAATATTGTGACACTACATAAATTAACAATTCTTAGTCTAGATCTAGGATCATTTTTCTATTTTTGAGTTACTAGCTTCCATATAAATTTGTTTTGAACACCGCGTTCATGTCTGTTAAAGAATCTCAAGGGTTGCAAGAAATTAGGTGGTTTCCAAATATTGTCTTCAATTTATTTGGGATGCTTCCTGTCACGTTGAGTGGGCCTAATAATTTTCTGGGTAACTTTGAAACAAAATATTAGTAGGCAGCAGGGAAGCCCAGGTCTGTAGGACAGATTAGGAAGCCACAAAAATATTCCAGAAGGCAACAACAGAAAATGACTTCCATACTATTGCCAAGATTATTCCATGTCCATGTCTATGAAGCCACCAACAGCCCAGCTCAAGTCAGAAGAGAATTTCTGTGTACTCAGAGCAAGGAGGAAGACAATACAATAGACATTGTATTTTTGCAAAAACTCTCCAAGTGTGTCTTTGATAGCACTTTAATTCCTAGGAATGCAGCCTGAAAACAGAATTGATGATCTAAGTTCCTATTAATATATCTATATACTTGCAAATTATAAGGTACTGAACTCCACCCTTCTCTTTTTGATGGCAAAAGAAACATTAAGCAAACACAACTAAACAAATAAAGGCAACATAAAATATTTCCCTCCCCCTGAAGCCATGCTCATGGAAAACTTTCTAAGTGTATGTGTGGTTGCAATTGTGCCATCAGAATAAGAATTTAAGTCCAGGATTTAATTAAGATTGAATAGGAATGTCTTCTCAAATGAAATGAGAACGGCTGACCATATTTTGAAACACAATAAGACATATTACCAACAAAACACATATTAGTGTTTTGTGTCTGTGTTTCACACACAATTATGCAAGCTTGCTGATATACTTCCTTGGCAGTTAGCATCATATGGTTGAACCAAGTGCCAAACAATTTAGCACTTTCGTTATTCTTAAGTATAATTTTCCAGGATGTTTGAAAGAGATTCGTCCTGCCCTGTCCCTAGGGTTGTACTGTGGTTTAACCTTGGAGTTGGAGGACCACACAACGGACAAATCATCAGTGCGAGACCCACTGTCCCTTTCTACTCTGTCCTGAATTTCAATGAAAATTCCTGGCCGGGTTGATAGGCTGTAAAGTCAAACAATTGGGTTCTTTTTCAACACACCACAATTGAATTAATCATAACTTAGCAAGATGCTTAGCAAGAAGTGAATCAGAATTAGACATAAGCAGCATATTATTTTCCAAAGGAAGTTAAGTGTATAAATATCTTATAGCTTATATCAAGTCTTAGGATCATAACTCACTGGTCTATCCTGAATGATGATTATATTTCATAGCAATATCTAGAGATGACTTTGACTAAAAACAGAGGGAACATTTACATTCAAAGGATGTGTTCTCTGCTGAACTGTGATCCCAAAACCAGATCCTTTTAGCAGTTCCAATTTTCCGGTCACATACTATCAAAACAGTACTATTGATTTTTGATAGCGAATAGTTTGAAATAACTGCCTTCAAAGGACAGTGACCTCTGTCCCTGTTTTTTATTAGTGCCTGTGACCTTTCCCTTCTAACTCCTTCCAAGTGTTGCTTTAGAATTCTTAAAGAACCATTCCACAGCTTTGATAGGATAGACCTGTGTTGAGGTTGTAAGTTAAGTACAAGCTTTCTCCAAACAATTATGACAACTTAATTGACTTATGGACAGTGGGTTTCAGTTTTAGTTATAGGGAGTGGAGCAAGCCTGCCCAGTCATGCGTTCTGAAAACTATGAAAAACTGCAGCCCTACATCTGCACTTCTCTTCCCTTCTGCACTTTATATTGGAGAAGTCACTGAAGCACTGTATTAACCTTGGATACTGTACCTTTGCTTTTCCTGACAAGTGTGTATGTATAGACACGTATGCACATAGGAACCATGCATTAACAGATCAATTCCATTTGTAGTCAGTCTAAATACAAGACCCATTTATCTGAGGAATGAGCAAAAATATTCTTTGCTTCTCCATTTCCCGCCAGGCTGTTGCTTTTTAATACTGAATGTATGCTATAACTGTATTGACAATCCCAAAATCATTTCCACTGTTTTAATTGTTCTTAAGGGTTAGTTAGGAGCAAATTCTCAGTTTCACTGCTTTTTAACACAACGTGGGACTTTTAACTACATGCTGATTGTTTATAACTGGAATGGATTAATTTCTCTAACCTCAACTGTTCTTGTGGCACTCTCAGGGTTGTGAGAAGGACAGATAAGCATAATGCTATTTTTTTTGGTTTTGTTTCAGTGTCAGTCCCAAGAGTGGACCAATTTCATACCATTTGCTGCTTTCATTACTGTCACAAGGTTGTCATAAGAATTGATAAATTTCAGACTGTTTTTCTTGTCCTCATTACAATCTTAAAGTTGTCATGAGTGTGAATTGATTTTGTGCCATTTTCTGTTCTCATTACGGTCTCTCTATCTTTGTCAGAAGAATGGCTTCATTTGGAACCATTGCTGTTCCTGTTACATCACTTTGTCACAAGAATAGGGAATATTTGATGGAAACGGAAAGACAGCGGCTCAGGAACTGACGTTCAGGGATAAGCTACTCTTGTGACAGAATTATGTGGCAGAGAATATCCATAACTGACGACAAGGTTACAATACTCTCTGAGAAAGTGAATCCATGATTCCACGAGCAGAGATACTGCTTCAATCTCTCTACAACAGGCTTAACCAATTTGATGCTCTCAAATATGTTAGACTGTAACTCCCATGCTTTCCAGCAGGAAACTAATTCTACAGGAGACAAAGTGCTTAAACACAAAAAAAGGAGAACAAATCATAGTTCTGTCTCAAAGATTTCAGACTACAGAACAATTTGAATATTGTCACATTTTTAAAAAAACGTCCGCAAATGAAATGTTACTGTGTCAGGCAGAGATATTTTAGATAGAAATAGTTTCTTCTTAAGCTCTTGCTTCTGAAATATAGCTATAAAAACGAATAGCACAATCTGCTAAACTTATTCAAACAAATTTATCAGCCCCAAATACTCCCAGGAATAAGTTACTTTTCAGTGCAGGGTTTCTAAGCATGGCGGCGTTAAGAACTTCAACTCCCAGGATTCCCCAGCCAGCCATGCTCCTAAAGTTGCCAAGCTTCAGAAATATGACTTCATTGTCTAAGGCCACCTGTGAAAGGAAAGTACAAAGTGATGGGCTTCCAACAGAATGAAAAAATAAAGTGTTATTTCTTGAGCAAACCTTGAACTCACAACATATGATGCAGCTTAGTAACAAGCCTTGTGATTAATTTAGAGTCACGCTGCATTATCTGAATAATTAGCGTGTAATGGCATTTGATTTCATTTGTACCTGTGAGTAACCAGATTAATTTTGGCAGTCGTATTTCTGCATTCTTAAATGCCAGAAAAATGAGCCAACAGTCAGCATTTTGTCACTTAAAAAAACAAATTATTTCATTTACCTCTTTATCTTTCAAAGCATCAACAATGTGGTTTAACATGTGCAAGTATCAGTGTTTTTGTAATTGTGGGTTATCTTTGATAGACAGAGTATACTGCAATGCAAGACCTTGAGTTTATATCCTTTGTTTTCCACTAGGTATAGAATACTAGCTTTCTTTATCATACTATATAGTAAGCAATGGATGCACGATACTAAGCAAGTCTTGTGAAACTTTTAGCCATCTTGTTTTGCTACCAATCCTAAAGGTTCAAGGGAAGACCTATAGATCCGAAATACAGTATATGCCTTGAATATAAAAATTCCTAACTTCCATCCATGATAGATTTGTGATAGGAGAGACTTATGTCTGAAATCTATTATGGCATATTACATTGTTTCTCCCATCCTGGAAAGAATGAGAGAAACCAAACAAACAGGATGATCTGACCAGGGAATAGAAGAACAGTAAAAAAAATTATGTAAAATATGAGTGGCTCTAAGAGAATTAGCCAGCATGGACAAAAATAGAATTCAAAGATGTCACTAGGGGTTGCAATATGCATGAAATGTACTCAGGTTTAAGAAGAGAGGCTATCTTGCAAATGTGACTTGAGATCAAGACTGCAATTATGATCTTTTGCAGAATGGTAACCATAGATATAAGGGTAGCTATTAATATATAGCTCATCATCCCCCAAGGAGCAGTAAGAATTATTTCCCAGAGGCATAAAAAGTCCAGTGATTTTATCAGGAAACGTGGTTAGGTTTTCTCCTTGTTATTTATGCATTTATATACCACATTTCTGCTCAGGCAAAGATCTAAGATGCCTGATGAAATACAATGATGATGATGATGATGATGATGATGATGATGATGTCATACCCATGTATTAAATAAGATGCAATGGATGTGGGAATGAACATGGAAGACAGGAGGAAGAGCCAGAGACTAGGTAATGGTCAGAAAAGAGACAACTGAGGCCACCAAGGAATTGGAGCATGGCAAATGTCTCAGAAGGAATTTGCTGTTCCAATTTCTTGGATTTTAAAAGTCAGAAAGGAGAAATGTGCTTCAAGATTCTGTTAATGTAATCTTGTAATAAAGGTAGAGCTAGAATTTTTAAGTGCTTCTTATCTGGATTACCTCTAAGGTTGACATAACACATTAGAAAGTCCCCTGCTGTGTGTCAGGAAGACAGCTTCTAAAGCAGTGGTCTCCAACCTTAGCTACTTTAAGACTTGTGGACTTCAACTCCCAGAATTCCCAGCAAAGCTGACTAAGGAATTCTGGGAGTTGAAGTCCACAAGTCTTCCCCAAGGTTGGAGACCCCTGTTCTAAAGACTTTCTTCTGAAGGTATCTTTCATTGGAAGAGCCAGTCTATAAAATAGACATTCTGTAACATCAAATTTAAATATCTTCTTCACACACAACTTCTTGAAACAGATTGGATTTGTAATCTTGAAGAAAATAGGACATCCCAGTCACAGAATATGACATGATTGCAGGGTTGAAAGGAAGCTTGGAAGTCTTCGAGTCCAAACTCCTGCCCAGAACAGGAATACTTAGACCATTCCAGATCAATGGCTGGATTAATTCTCAATAATGTACACTGTAATGTAGGACAAGAGCCAGTGGATGAAAACTTTACATAGAAAAATCCCAACTTGAAATAGGAAATACTATCCTGAGTTTGAGAGCTACTAAGCAGCGGCACAGCCTGCCTTCTGAAACTGTAGGTCACAGTTTCATTGTGGGTTTTCAATAAAGTTTGGAAAGGAAGGAGAAAAAAAAGATATATATTTTATCCTACCCAAAGAAAAGGGGACAAAGAAAAAAAAGTGGGGTAGTAATTGATTTTTTAAATTTTGCAATGTACAATTAGTACAAATTCTAGTTTGAGCTGAAGAGCTGAAATCCAACTTCTCTGCTGCTCGCAGTGACCTTCTGCTTATTTCTCAGACCACTCTACAGTATGCAAATTATCCCAGTACCTTGTGTTAGATCGGCGCAGGAAAGGAAGACGTGACCAGCTCGTTACATTAGTAACTTTTATTGAGTAAGGAAACAGTAGCAAGACTGGCCGTGCGCTGCCGGAGCTCTCCTTATATTTGCTCCGGCAGACGCACCGCCCCCTGACAGGGATTCAAACTTTCCCGCCCGGTGGCTGGCAGCCAATCCGGGCGGATGTCCTTATAAGGACATAACACTCCTCCCCGCTAGTCCAATGAAAAAAAGTTCAGCGTTCGTCAATAAACGTGACGTAGTCCCGCAGGTACGTAGGACGCCTAGGCACCCTACTTGACCTGCGCAGTCTCATTTCTTCCGCGTCCCCGCCCTGGACGGACGGGGTTCCTGTTGCTCCTGGCTCCTTCCCCGGAACCAGGCTCGGTTCGGCTGGCGAGTGTGCAGGGTCACCCTCAGCGCCTCCGGCCGGACCGCAGACCTTGAATGGCTGGTTCTGGTGGTCTTCCTCCTGGCCTGTGGATCTTTCGCCTCGGCGGTGCTGTTCGGTTCCGACCCGGGAAGAGCGTCTGAGTCTCGGTAGGACCCCGGCTGTCACTTGCTCTTCCTCGGTCTCCCGGTGGCTGCGGTTCTGCTGCGGCCCGGTTCGCTGTGGTCCGGAGGGTGGTTCGGGCCGGTGCCCTTGGGTCTGGTCTGCTCGCTGTGGGTGGTGTTGGCCCGGGTAGCGGTGTCCGACCTTGCAGGGGTGGCGCAGGTCTCCTCTGCCGGGCTGGCGTTGGCCTTCCCCGTCGGGTTGGTAGTGGTCGACCCGGTCGGGGTGTCGTTGAGGGGATTCCTCCTCGGGCTGGTGGAGGTCTCCCCTGCCGGGGTGGCGCAGGCCTCCCTGGCCGGGTTGTTGTCGGCTTTCCCTTCCCCCTAGTCCCTGGTCTACCGCCTGTTGGTGGTTGGGGTCGTCGGGGTTGGGTTGTTGCCGGTTTGTTTCTTGCGTTGGGCGGGGGTCCCTCTCGCCGGGGAGTCGTGTGCCACCCTCGCCCATGTGCTGTGGTGTGCCCATCTGCGAAGGTCCCCGGTCTACTCGCCTTGCGTTGAGGTCTCCCTGGTAGGGCTGCCGTGGGTTGCCTTCACTGGTAGGGTGCGGTGCTTCCCTTCTGGGCAGGTCCCGGTCTACCTGCGGGCTGAGTCGGGGGTCCCTGGGCCTGCTGTGCCGGGTGCCCACCTGGTCGGGTTGGTGTTGCCATCCCCCGTGCGGTTGGCCCCGGTCTACCTCGCTGCACTGCCGATGTGACAGTGCCTGGTAGTGTGCTGGGCCAACCTCGTCGGGCTGGCGTTGCTCTGCCTCACAGGGGTGTGGTAGGCCTACCTCGTCTGGGTGTTGTAGGCCTACCTCGCCGGGGTGTTGCAGGCCTGCCTCGTCTGGGTGTTGTAGGCCTACCTCGTCAGGCTGGTTTTCATGTGCTCCCCCCCACCTTTTCCGGAGTTGGTCGATGTGACATCTCACGACCTGTCCATCTTCCAACTCGACGGTGTAGGATTTGGGGCTGGTTGTGCTGGCAATCTTCCCCTTCAGCCACTTAGGAGAGCCGTTGAAATTCAGCGCGAAAAAAGAATTTCCTTTGCTGAAGGCGCGAAGCGGGCGGCTGGCGGTTGCGGTCACTTCCGGGCTGTATTGGGGGTGCAGCCGGTCCAAGGGTGACCTCAACCTTCTGCCCATCAGGAGTTCGTCCGGGCTCTTGTGGGTGGTGGCATGCGGCGTGATGTGCTGGGTGAGGAGGAAGTTGTCGATGCGTTTTTGCCAGTCCCCCGGGCCCATCTTGGTGAGGGCTTCTTTTGTGAGCTGGACCATCCGTTCCGCTTGTCCGTTTCCGGCCGGCCTGTACGGGGCGGAGAGGGCATGGCGGATGCCCAGTCCTGCCAGGAAGGACTCCATGGCCAGGGATGTGAGCTGGGGGCCGTTGTCCGAGACCAGCACGTCCGGTAGTCCGTGTGTGGCAAACAGACGGCGCAGGGCTCGGATCGTCGCTTCTGTTGTGGTAGATGCCATGGGTACCACCTCGAGCCACTTGGAGAAGGCATCTACCACGATGAGGAGGTGCCGCCCTTGCATCGGGCCCGCGAAGTCGATGTGGACCCTCGACCATGGGTTGCTGGGGGTCTCCCAGTTCGTGACTTCGGATTGTGGCGGTGCTGGGCGGACTTCTTGGCACGGGTCACATCTGGAGACCCATTGTTCAATGTCTCTGTCCAGTGAGGGCCACCAGACGTAACTCCGTGCCAGGGCCTTCATGCGGACGATGCCTGGGTGCCCGTTGTGCAGTGTCTCAAGCGTCCGCCGTTGCAGAGTGCTTGGGATCAGCACCCTGTCTCCCCATAGCAGACAGCCCTTAATGGTGGACAGCTCCTTCTGTTTCCTGGTGAACGGGCTGAACCTCTCTTCTGTCTGTTCCGATGGCCACCCCCTGAGGATCCAGGACTTTACTTGGCGGAGGGTGGGGTCTTTCTGGGTGTGTGCGGCCACATCTGCGGAGGAGAATGGACAGCAGGCGTCGTCATCTATGTGGAATAGATGGAGCGTGGGGGCTGGGTCTTCCACCGGTTTCTTCGATGGGCATCTACTGAGCGCGTTGGCGTTTCCTATGGCTGTGCCTGGCTGGTGCACGAGCCTATAGGAGTAGCCGGCCAGGAAGATGGCCCATCTCGTCATCCGCGGGGACATGAAGGTTGGGTGGGTTGGTCGCCTGCGAGTAGTCCCAGGAGTGGCTTGTGGTCGGTGACTATGGTGAAGCGCCTTCCGTACAGGTATTCGTGGAAACGCTTCACTCCTGCCACGATGGCCAGGGCTTCTTTGTCCAGCTGACTGTAGTTTCGCTCTGCACCGGACATGGTTTTCGAGAAGTAGGTGATGGGGGCTTCCGTGCCGTTGGGCAGCTCGTGGCTGAGGACTGCCCCCACCCCGTATGGCGACGCATCGCAGGTCAGCTTGATGGGGAGCGTCTCGCTGTATTGGATGAGGACGCTTTTGGATGTCAGTAGTCCCTTGATGGCCCGGAACGCTGCTTCCTCTTCCTGGCCCCACTTCCAGGAAGCCGATTTCCCCAGCAGGCGGTGGAGTGGCTCAGCAACTGTGGCTTTCTGTTTTAAGAAAATGGCGTAGAAGTTGAGCAACCCAAGGAAAGCCTGAAGCTCCGTTTTGTTTTTTGGGCTTGGAGCTTCATGGATTGCTTCCACTTTTGATTTGGTGGGGTGGATGCCTGTGCTATCAGTGAGGTAGCCCAGGAACTCGACTTCCTGTACTCCTATGATGCACTTGTCCCGCCTGACCCTCAAGCCCTTGGCCTTGAATCGCTGCAGGACAAGCCTGAGCCTTTCAAGGAGTTGAGCTCTTGAGTCACCGGAGACGAGCACATCGTCGAAGTAAGGCACCACCCCTGGAACGCCTTGGAGGAGGCGTTCCATCATGGATTGGAAGATGCCGGGGGCAGCGCTGACTCCAAATTGGAGCCGGTTGCATTTGAATGCCCCCCTGTGCGTGACAATTGTTTGAGCCTCCGCCGTTTTTTCGTCCACTGGCAGTTGCTGGTAAGCCTGGGCCAGGTCCAGTTTCGCAAAAATTGATCCAGATCCCAGGGAATGCAGCAGGTGTTGCACCACTGGGACTGGGTATGCGCTCTGTGCCAACGCCTTGTTGATGGTACAACGGTAGTCGGCGCAGATGCGCACAGACCCATCATGCTTCAGTGGGGTCACAATGGGGGTCTCCCATGAAGCATGATCGATCGGTTCCAGGACGCCCTGGGCGATCAGCTTATCCAGCTGCTCATCTACTTTGGGCCGCAGGGCAAACGGAACTCGGCGGGGCTTGAGCCTAATTGGGGTGATTCCCTTGTCCAGATTGAAGGAGATTGGCCTCCCCACAAATTTCCCCAGCTTACCATCGAAGACTTCCTTGAACTCTTCGATGAGGTAGTCGAGTTCGTCCCTGCCAATTTGGTTGATGCCCTCGATTGAGAGCCCCAGCGGCTTGAACCACTCCACTCCTAGCAGGTTCGGTCAGCTGTCCCTTACGACAGTGATGGGGAGCTTGCCTTCGAACTGCTTGTAGGTGACCCGGATGTTGGCTCTTCCTAGCACTCCGATGGGGTTTCCCCCGAAGTCGACGAGCTTGGAGTGTAGTGGCTTCAGCTCTCGCTTGGTGATGCTGGGTTGCAGGCACTTCAACTGCTGCCAGTCCATGATGGAGTAGACCGAGCCGGAGTCTACCTCCATTTTTCATGGTGCTCCTTCCACGTGGATGGTCACATGGAACTTGGTGGCACTGTCTGACGTCATGTGAGCGATGGTCGTCTGGTGGACCGCTCCGCTCCGGGGAAATTCGTCGTCTCTGCGTCTGGAAGGGCCAGAGGACCGTTTGGATGACCTCTGGTAATCCTTCCGATTCTCACGGGGACGGTGGCTGGAGGGCTCTGGGGCTGGTTCCTCGGCTCTGCAAGCTTCGGCGATATGACCCCTTCTGTTGCAGCGTCGGCAGGTCGCATCTCTCCACTTGCAGGTTGCTCTGGCATGGTCCCCTCTGCAGCTGGCGCAGCGCTCCCCTTTGTAGTTCCGTTGGGCGGTTTCCCGCCTTGGGGGTCTGGATACCTTGTGGACGGTGGACTCTCCCTCTGACTCAGATCCAGCCGTGGAATCCTCCGTTGATGATTGCTCTGTGGAGCGAATCTTGTGGATTCCCTTGGCTCTGCTTACTGCAGCAGCTGCTTTCTCCGAGATTTTGGATGCGGTGGCTTCCTCCACCGCATCCTTGAGCACGAGCTTCTTCCTGCTCAGGAATTTCTTTTGCAGGCCTCTGTCCCTCATGCCGAAGACCACGCGGTCAGCGATGGCATTGTCCATGTGGTCGAACTCACAGCTGGCTGCGATCTGGCGTAGGGCGGCCACGAATTCCTTGATCGTTTCACCCTCCTTCTGGTCCCGTTGGTGGAAGGTGAAACGGTTCGCCACCGGTGTTCCTGTTGGGGCATAGTGGTCCTCCAGGATCTGCAGCAGGTCTGTCCATGGCACTTCTTCGATGTCTCGTGGTGCTACGAGATCGATTACCATGTCGAGGACCTCGGAGCCGCAGTTGGCCAGGAAGATGCCCTTCTTCCGGTCATCATCGGCATCCCTGATGTTGTTGCCTCTCAGGTATTGCCGGAATTTCACTACGTAGGATTTCCACTTGTCCTTCCCTGGGCGGAAAGGAGCAAGGGCTGGCAAAGTGACTTCAGCGGATGCCATGCCTTTGGAAATGCCTACTGTAGTTCCCGGTGCCGGAGTCTTGTCTTGTTGGCTTGGTGCCGCGAGGTTCGTTCTTCTCTCAGTCCTTCGTCGCCAGTGTTAGATCGGCGCAGGAAAGGAAGACGTGACCAGCTCGTTACATTAGTAACTTTTATTGAGTAAGGAAACAGTAGCAAGACTGGCCGTGCGCTGCCGGAGCTCTCCTTATATTCGCTCCGGCAGACGCACCGCCCCCTGACAGGGATTCAAACTTTCCCGCCCGGTGGCTGGCAGCCAATCCGGGCGGATGTCCTTATAAGGACATAACACCTTGGATCCCTGCCTACTAGCTTTAGTTAGTAAGACAAAGTCCAACTTCTTAGCTAGTCACAGTAACCTTCTGCTCACTTCCACAATACTCTGCAAATTATTTCAATAGAGAGGTTGCAATTGCTGTCTAATTTGCAAACACATTCTGAACAGAATGCCCCATGCACACATGAAACCCAGTGTGCTAAAAAGTGTGATAGCTCTCTTGGTTTGGCATAACTACCTCTGTTATATAATGTTCCAATTTGGAAGTCAGCAAAATGCACCTCTCGTCCTTCCCATCTGTATTCTTCTATCTGTTACCTAGACAACCCCATGAGGTGAAAAGTAGAATTTTTTATTCTTCCTAGATGGCTCCATTTAAATGCTAATAAGTTTTTATGGGCAGATACAATGTTGCCCTTTATCCAGATCCAATATTGTGTGTCTTTCAAAAAATGAAGTTGTACTAAACAACACAGGGGAGCATTTTTAGGATGATATTCAGAAGAGGTCTTGAGTCATCATTCTGAGATCTCTGGTAGCTTTACTGAGTCCTACTATACAACAACATTGTACCACTTGTATTACGAATCATACTTGATCACATTATGTGAATTACAAACCACCAATGAACCATTGCAAACTTCCTACATTACCTAGTTCTTCACCAACCTTACAATATCAGCTTTTTTTTTCAATCTTCCCAACTGCAATGATGAAGGAAATTAGGACCACCACGTCTTATTTCATGTTTCATTCAGACCCTTAAGTTCCATTTCCTGTTTGGCTGCTGGTGAGGCTTATTTTTATTTATTTATTTTTGTCAAGCATGTATTTTATGACAGATACAAGTGTAAGCATAATTATAATTACAAGTGTAAGCATAATTATAAATACATGAAAAGGATACGAATAAAAGAAAACATTAGGATAGGAACGGTAGGCATGCTGATGCGCTTAGGCACACCCCTTACAGACCTCTTAGGAATGGAGTGAGGTCAACAGTAGACAGTCTAAGGTTAAAGTTTTGGGAATTTGGGGAAGAAGCCACAGAGTCAGGTAGTGCATTCCAGGCGTTGACAACTCTGTTACTGAAGTCGTATTTTCTGCAGTCTCGTTTGGATCGGTTTACCATGAGTTTGTATCTATTGTGTGCTCTTGTATTGTTTTGGTTGAAGCTGAAGTATTCATTGGCTGGTATGACATTGTAGCAGATGATTTATGTACTATGCTTAGGTCAGAACAAAGACGGTGAAATTCTAAATTGTCTAAGCCCAAAATTTTGAGTCTGGTGGCATACGGTATTTTGTTGCAAGCAGGGAAGTGGAGGACTCTTCTTGTGAAATATCTCTGGACTCGTTCGATTGTATTAATGTCCGATATGCAGTGCGGGTTCCAGACAGATGAGCTGTATTCAAGAATTGGTCTGGCAAAAGTTTTATATGCCCTAGTTTGCAGTTCAATATTTCCAGAGAAGAAGCTATGCAAGATTAGGTTAACAACTCTTAATGCTTTTTTAGTAATACTGTTACAGTGAGCTCTGGCACTTAGATCATTTGAGATGAGTGATTTGAGATGAGTGAAGTGATTGGCAAGTTTATAACAGAGTATGAGCATTCAGTAGTTGGCACTCTGGGCACTCAGCTACTAGTTGAGCAAGGATTGAGTGACAGTACTATCTGTAAAGGGGATACAGTGGCTCAGTGATTAAAGATGCTGAGCTTGTTGGTTGGAAAGCTGATAGCCCAGGTTCAAACCCAAGCACTGCACGACAGGGTGAGATTCCATACTTGTCCAATTCCTGGGCACCTAGCAGTTCGAAATGCAAGTAGATAAATAGGTAGCATTTTGGTGGGAAGGTATGGAAATGTCTTCAGACAATGCTGGCTCCCTTGGCTAAGAAACAGAGATGAGCTGACTCCTAGAGTCAGATACAATTAAACAGGGGAAACCTTTATCTTTTCTTTTACTATCTATAACTCCAGAATAACAGTGTTGTTGTTATGTCTTCATGATGTTTTAATTATTGTTAGTAACTCAGAGTTATTAATTTGAGAGGGAGGGAGGGAGGGAGGGAGGGAGGGAGGGAGGAAGGAAGGAAGGAAGGAAGGAAGGAAGGAAGGAAGGAAGAAACACTGTGCTGATTAAATGAAGTGCAGATAGGAAGCATGGAGTGGATGGAATGGCCTGAATTTAAAGTGCATAGAAATGATTAGCGAATGGAGTGGCTAGTGTGCAAGACTTAATAAGTTTGAATGAGGTGTCTCCCAGCTCATCTTTTAATTATTACCTAATCTAGCTAATCAGAAAGCCATGACAGAGACTTGGGAAGTTGTATGTGCCAAGTCAAGCCATTGAGGCAAGAGAGAAGCTCAAATCATAAATGCCCTAAATCCTATTTTAACGTGCATTATGGAGTAGCCACACTTTAGACTGAACTCTGCACCTTTTAACTTAAACTTAATTTAACATAGGTCGTGCAGCCTTCCTTTGACATATTTTTTTCTTAAAATATCTCTCCCTTCTTCCAAAGAAGAGAAAGAAAGTGATAAAAACAACTCATTCCATATCACAGAATCTACAAATTATTTTATTAGCTGCTACCCAGAGCTAGGGACTTATGGGGCCGGTAGTTAGTTCACCAATTTCACACTTGAGAACTTCAAGGATTCCTGCCTATATAATATACCCTCTGGATTAAATTACCTTAATGTTTAATTAGTTAATTTAATTTGCTAACTTATTTAAGTATTTCATATAATTATTTCATTGTCAATCCTTTTGCTCTCCTTCTTAAAACAAGGGGACTCGAGTATCTATCCTAATATCATCTAAAGAAAACTCAGAAAGCCCTGTGCTCTGTAGTATATTTTCCCTTCTGAAATGGGATTCTTTTAAATTACTTTAATCTTATATGGCTCCTGCTTTTTTATTTTATTTTATTTTGGCTTTCCCATTTGTGTGTGTTTCTAAGCAAATTAGTGCCCATTTATAATCTAACACTCTGTCCTTCTGCCAAAAATTACATATTCTTTATTAAATGATTCATGCAGTGTTCCATATTCAGAAGTTTCTGATGCCCTGATAAATGTTTTACCATGTCACATTAATATACAAGAGTTATACAGGATGGATGTATTAAAATGTCCATTTTAATTCCTCAGAAATCCAAGTGACTCAATTTGGCAATGCTACAACAAGCATTTGGCTTTAAATATGTAAATAAAAAAATAGAAGCAATATTGTTTTCTGGGTTCAATATCACCCACCCAACCAGAGAAGATCTGGACACTGTCTTTCAAAAGAAAATTGCATGTATTTCTAGAGTCATGGAGTAAGTGATGGGAGACTTTGTTTACCCTAATATCTTTTGGGAGATTCTACTAAGCATTTTTTAGAAAATGTCAACCTCTTGCTGACAACTTTCTTCTTTGAGAGTGGAAGAAAGTAAAAGAGGAAGAGCTATCCCTGAGTTGATAGTAATCATAGAATAACAGACTGGTATAATGTAAAGGAAGCCATCAATATTGTCTGTCCAACCGGACTTCCGGTTTCCCCGTCTTCGGTGGCGACGGTGCTTTCTTTTAGCACCGCCACCCCCGCCGCTTGTAGAGCCGCTTCCCGATCGTGAAGTGGCTTGAAATCTTCAAAATCCCCAGGATTAATGAAGAAGAGGCAGCAGGGTACAGGTAGAGCCCCTGCAACCCCCCCAGGGAATTGTTTCTGGGGAGGAAACAGGCGCGGCTCCCTTACAACCTGCTGAGACTCCGGGCGGCGTGGGACGTCTTCTGCCTTTGCAGAACAAGCCGACTTCAGGAAACCTTTAAAGAGCGAGGAAATAAGCCAAATAAACACTTGAAATCCACTTGAACCCTGAAACTCTGAACTGCAAGTATTAGCCCTTTGCTGATTTTTTATGCTGAAGTGAAAGTTTCGGAATGAGTGAAAGTGACTGAAAAAAATATGGCGCTCAGCAAATGAATCAGTGGGTGTGGATTGGTGAAGTTACCTTGTCTTCTATAAAGTTAAAAAGTTGCTACAAAGTTGCTCCGGCTGTAACAGAAATAAGAGGAAAATCTCTCCCTTTTACTTGTTTTTGCTGCACTATAGTTTTGCTTTGAGTAAATCTGGGGGACTTTCTTAGAAGGTTTTGTGGAGGTGGCAGAAGAGGCGGAACCTCCCTTTTTAGAAAAGCCAGCTTACGTGGCAGGATGGCTTCAAAGAAGCAGGAAGGCAAAACAGGGGGGGGATCCCCCCCACATAAACAGAACACGCAGTCACAAGCTCAAAAAAAAGATCTGGACATGGGAGATTTAAAAGAATTCATTTCAAATATTTTGGATGAGAAATTTCAAGACATGGATGATAAAATAAATAAAATAGATGAAAAAATCCAAAAGTCACAACAGGAAATTATGCAGGAAATGCAGCAGAACCAAAAGATGGTGACCAAAAAAATAACGGATGTGGCGTCTGGCCTGGCAGGATTTATTATGAAAGTTGAGTCAAAAGTAGATGAATTTAAATTAGAAGTTAATGCTAAGTTGAAAAATAATGATCATAAATTTTTTGATGTTGATGACAAGATGCAGAGAGTTGAGAATGACATTGTTATGATGCAATTCCGGGCAATGGAATTTGCTATACGGCTTCGAGGAATTAGAGAAGAGGAGAGACAAGATTTGAGACAGATTTGTGCTGAAGCCCTAGCTGTGATTTTAAAAACTGATCCTGAGATGGTCTTTTGCAAAATAGATAAAATCTACAGAGTTAACTCGTGGGTGGCCAGACAAAGACAATTGCCCAGAGATGTGGTCATATATTTTACAGACAGAGCAATAAGAAATGATATCCTGCAAAAATCTTTCCTCACTTCTGTGCAAGTGAGCGGATCCAAGGTTACAGTTTACAAGGAGCTCCCACCTAAGATGTTGAAATCCAGAAAAGAATATGGTTTTCTTGTTAAAGAACTGCAGAATAATCAAATCCCATTTCGTTGGGACGCTCCAACTGGCATAATTTTGAGATATAAGGGAGAGAAACACCGCTTGAATACTGTGGAGAAGGCGGAGCAATTTTATACTGACATCTTTAAAGAAAGAACACCATCCCCACGCACATCTACAGTTTTGGAGATTAGAGAGAGTGATAAGAAGCAACCTCAAGAATTGCAACAACAATCTAAGCAGGAATCAGAGGAGTTGAAGGGCGCTGAAGGAGGTTTTCTGGATGAGCCCTTGCTGGAACCTTCTCCAATCTTGGAGCTGGCTTGGGCGGCTGAAGTTAAGGACCAGCGTATAACCCGAGCAAAAGCCAAGGAACTTAAACAAAAGTTACAGCAGGAAAGGCGAGATGAAGCTGGGGCTGTGGGGAATGCAGGACAGAAGATTTCGGATGAAATCCTAAGGTTCTGCGCTTCGCTCCAGAAAGAGAATGATGATGATTAAATGTTTATCTTGGAACGTAAATGGGCTGAATGTAACACAAAAAAGGAAGAAAGTATTTACATATTTAAAACAACATAATAATGATATAATCTGCTTACAAGAAACGCATATTACAGCTCAAGATCAAAACTATTTGAAAAATTCCAAATTAGGAACACATTTTATATCTTCAACTAACCAAAAAAAGAATGGTGTGGTTATTTATGTAAATAAAAAACTAACAGCCAAACTTATAGAAGCTGATCAAGATGGTAGGTTTGTAGCAATTGAATTGCTTTCTGCTAATAATCAAATTCTTTTGATAGGAATTTATGCTCCTAACCAACAACAGGACTATTTTTATAAAATGCTGCATACTAAAATACTCCAATGGGATTACAGATCTATTTTAATTATGGGAGATTGGAATGGAGTAATTGACTCTAAATTAGACAAAAAGACTTTGGCAAAGTCAAGAATTAGATTACCACAGACTTTTTTTGATATGAAAGAAGATCTGGAATTAAAAGATATTTGGAGAATACATAATCCAAAAGAACTGGACTATACTTTCTTTTCTGACAGACATAGATCTTTTTCCAGGATTGATTTTATTTTGTTGTCTGATGATCTACTTCTTAGGACAAAAAGAACAAAGATTCTGCCAAGAACTTTGACTGATCATAGCCCAGTGTGGATAGAAATTGAGACATGCAAGAATGAGAGACGCTCTTGGAGATTAAATGAAAACTTGTTCAGATATGAGAAAAATATAATAGAACTTAAAAAGTATTTGAAAGAGTTTTTTGAAATGAATTTGAATAAAGGCACCCCAATGGAAATTGTGTGGGACGCAAGCAAAGCTTATATGAGAGGGGTGCTTATATATATGAACTCCAAACATAGGTTGATTCGACAAAAGAAAAGACTTGAACTGGAAGCAGAAATAAAGAACAAAGAACAGTTACTTATTAAAAATCCAACAGATGAAAGAATACTTAGTGTTATAAAACTTTTGAAAGACCAATTCCAAATGCTTATAGCGGAACAAGTTGCAACAAATTTACAATATGCGAAGCATAATACATTCTGCAATGCTAATAAACCAGGCAGGTGGTTGGCTTACACATTAAGGAAGAAACAGAGCGCACGGATTATTGATAGTGTTGATATTGGGGGGAAAGAAGTTTTTCAACAGAATTTAATAAAAGAAGCTTTTCTTCAATATTACACTAAACTATATGCCAGAGAGGAGGTGCAGAATGGACTTATAGAAAAATACTTAGACAACAAAAGAGTTACAAAAATTACTGAGCAACAAAAGGAAAGAATGGATTATCCTATAACAGAGGAGGAGATAATTGCAGCAATAAAACAATTAAAAACAGCCAAAGCTCCTGGAACGGATGGTCTGACAGCAGTGTATTATAAAACTTTGCAGGCAGAAATGGTGGAACAACTTAGAGACTTATTTTGTAATATACAACAAGGGGGAAAAGTACCCCCATCATGGACTACAGCTTATATTTCTTTGATACCAAAAGAGCAAGCAGGTCCCAAAAAACTGGAGAATTACAGACCAATATCTCTTTTGAATACGGATTATAAAATTTATGCAAAAGTATTAGCCAACAGACTGATGCCAGTAATTCAAAAGGTGATTCATGATGACCAAGCGGGATTTATTGAGGGTAGGTACATGAAGGACAATGTAAGGCAAGTAATAGACTTATTGGAATATCTTGAGAAGAATAAACAGATTCCTGCAGTGCTGGTTTTTCTGGATGCGGAGAAGGCCTTTGATAGAGTGGATTGGAATTTTCTATTAAAGACTTTAAAAAAGATGGACTTTGGGGACCAATTTATACAGGCGGTTTCAGCAATTTATCAAGAGCAAAAGGCACAGATCATTATCAATGGAAGCTTGACAACAGAGTTTAAAATTGAAAAAGGAACAAGACAGGGATGTCCACTGTCCCCATTGCTGTTTATTCTAACACTAGAAGTCTTGTTAAATACAATAAGGGACTCTAACACTTTGAAAGGTATAATGATAAGGCAAGAGGATTACAGAATAAAGGCATTTGCAGACGATCTGGTTGTTACCCTAGCACAGCCAATGGAATCGATAATCCAGATGAAGGACATTATACAAGACTATGGTAAAGTTTCAGGTTTCAGATTGAATCAGAAAAAAACTAAGATGGTAGTCAAAAATATGACACAAGATCGTAAACTGGAGTTAGAAAGGAGGGCAGGTTTTGAGATTGTACCAAAGGTAAAATATCTAGGAGTCCAGGTTGCAGAATCAAATATGAAATTGTTTCAAAATAACTATGAGGTGTTGTGGCGAGAGGTGCAAAAAGATATGGAGACTTGGAAAAAACTGCAGCTGTCTTTACTTGGAAGAATAGCAGCAGTTAAGATGAATATTTTGCCAAGATTTCTTTTTTTGTTTCAAATGATCCCGGTGCTCAGAAATGATAAGCAATTAAAAGTATGGCAAATTGGTGTGAACAAGTTTGTCTGGAACGAGAAAAAGCCAAGAGTAAAAATGAAAATTATGCAAGACGTTCCAGAAAGGGGAGGTCTCAAACTTCCAAACCTACAATTATATTATGATGCAACAGCTTTGACTTTAGTAAGTGATTGGTTTGGAGGAAAAAAGACTGGAATATTAAACGCAGAAAGTTTCGATTTGGAATTTGGATGGCACGCTTACTTATTTTATGACAGTAAAGTGGATAAAGTTTTTAAAAGCCATATACTTAGAGATTCTTTGTTGAGAGTTTGGAAGAAGCACCGAAACAAATGGAATTATAAAATACCGCTATGGCTGGATCTTGGTCATACCTTGTGGAATACAAATATAATGTCACTCGGGGGGTTTTTATATAAAGAGGTTCTTTTTACAGATGCGGGCAGATGGCAGCTGAAGACATTACAGACATTGTTGGCTGAAGGGATCAATTTAACCTGGTTACAATATAATCAATTGCAATTGAGTTGGAAAGAGGACCAAAAAACTGGTATTATGATGTATGAGGAAGAATTAGTTAGACACATAAAAGAGAAAGGACCAATGCATATTAAAAGACTTTATAATGTTTTGTTAGAAAGGGATTCAGAATCTGAGCTAGTTAAAGACTGCATGATTAAGTGGGCACAAAATTTTGAGGAACCAGTGATGTTGGAAACATGGGAAAAAATTTGGGTTCAGAATGTTAAATTTACACAGTCGCAGAACCTGAGGGAAAATTTCTATAAAATGTTTTATAGATGGCATTTAGACCCCAAAAAATTGTCGTGTATGTATCCTAATGTGCAGCCTAAATGTTGGAGATGTGATTGCCTAGACGCTACATATTATCATGTTTGGTGGACCTGTAAGAAAGTTAAGGCTTTTTGGATAAAAATTTGGTGGGTCATGCAGAATGTTTTGAAGAAAAAAATTCAGTTTTCTCCACAACTGTTCTTATTGGGTATAGTTAAGGGTTTTACATCGGGTGAAACAAAATTGATATTGTATATGATAACTGCAGCAAGATTGTTGATAGGCAAATATTGGAAAAATGAAGCGCTGCCTACGATTGAGGAATGGACTTTGAGGATGGCCAGTTTTGCAGAGATGGCGAAGATTTCAGCATATTTAAAAGATTGTTCTCAAGAGACTTATGAATGGGAATGGAAGAAGTGGATAGATTATGTTCAGCATAAATACCAAACTAGGAAGTACCAAATAGCTTTTATTTGAAAATGTTATATCAAGATAGAAATATTTTAAGGTCAAGGGTGAAAATTTGTTAGAAGATGTTATATTAAGACAGAAATATTTTTAAGGTTGAGGGTGAAAATTTGTTAGAAAATGTTATATCAAGATAGAAATATCTTTAAGGTAATCAGGATGAAAATTTATTTGAAAATGTTATACTAAGATAGAAATATTAATGTTAATGTAAGGAAGATGAAAATTTGTAAGGGGGAGGGAAGGGTTCAAGTTTTATATACAAAGGAGGGTTTTTTCCTTTTATCTGATATGAGTATACTAGGAAGTCTGGGGGGAGGGGAGGGTTAGGGTGGGTTAGGGAGGTTGGGAAGATTGGGGGGGTTGTGGGGGGGGAAAAAAGGGGTGAAAATGTAACTATAAAACTTTTGTAATAAAAAAAAAAATATTGTCTGTCCAACCCATGGCCCAGCACATAAATTAACTACTACAGCATCTCCCACAGAAAACTGGTCATCCTCTTTATATGCTTCCCGAGAAAGGAAAACCAACCACTTCCCAACTCAATCAGCTTTATCACTAAATAGCCCTAAGCAGTAATGCCAGGCTTCTTCTGGTAAGCTGGAAACAAATACATAGGCACTAAAGCATACAAGAACTTTGGGTAAGTAGAAGAGTTTCAAGGCTTTATCAAAAGTATAATACGAATAGCAAATGGGTAAGATCATAATCAATGCGGCACTTTCTACAGAAATTCAAGTGAGCAAAGGTACCCAGCAAGGATGTCCAATTTCGCCCCTTTTATTTATCATTGCCTTAAAAATATTAGCAGAAAAGATTTACATATACAGATATGCTTCATTCATGTTCGGTGTAGAATAAGATTACTTGCAGAATAAGACAATAATTACCTGGTGAAGGTCACAATATACCATGATTGATATCTCTACAAATTGTTTACAGAATATAGAATAACAGAGTTAGAAGGAACCTTGGAGATCTTATAGTCCAGGCTCCTAGCCAACCAGAAAACTATTCTATTCTATTATACTATTCTGGACAAATGGCTGTCCAATCTCCTCTTAAGAGCACCCACAACTTCTGGAGGCAAGCAGTTCCACCAATTAATTGTTCTCACTGTCAGGAAATTTCTCTTTAATTCCACATTGGATTTCTCTTTGAAGAATAAAAACTCAAAAACAAGGAAGGACTTCATTCTTCTTCTTTGAGAATGTGATACATTCATACAGAACCAACTTTATATATAAGCCATATACATATAAACTATTACTTAGATATGACATGGAAACAGAAAAATAAAAATTGTATGATAAAATATATGCAAAACCTCAAAGAAACCATCAGAATACTGTACAACAATAGAAAGAACTATGGAGCAAATCAACAAAATTCACCCAAGTTACATTTTAAGAGAAAGATGATGCAAAATGTTTCACAGATAGCATTCAACTCCATCCAAAACAGCAAAGTTAAACAAATCAAATAATAATAATAATAAATGCTGGAAATAAACAAAGGAATATTTTACCATTTGTGGGGTTCAGGTTAAAACAAAAAATCTTCATAAGTAGCGAAAAGAAATACACAGTGTTACTTGGACAATTTTAGAAAATAAATCTGACATGAAACCACATCTTTAACATTATTATTTCAGGATATACCAACAAAACAACATCACAATTTATTAAGATACTTCCTCTTTCACTGTGTGGAGGCCATATTCATACTTATTATGTTCCAGATTCCCACTTTAATTCTGTCTGTGCAGCTTCAGATTTTCTTTTACTGCATGGCAACTTCAGCAACTAGACGCCCTGAAGACTTTAATATAGCCACATCATAAACACTATTAGTACTCTGAAAGTAGCACGTTGATTGCCATCTGACCTGAGGGGCCCATCATCAGGCAGTAGCTCATCAATCACTTTATATTGCCTATCCATGTGGTTTTCTTGGTAAAGTACAGGAGTGATTTACCATTGCTTTTTCCTGCACGGTCTGAAATGACGCCTTTGCCATTGTCAGCAAACTGATCATCTGCCTCTAGCATCTCCTTTATTGCTGCTGCTTCAGCTGGGCAACTGGGATGACCTTCACTCTTTGGGTAACCCTCTGCTGATTATATAGGGGGGTATGGCTTACACGCCCAGCGTTCTTCGTACATCTCCCCCAGGAATGCAACACCTGTGTGATGAGACAGTACAACAGGGTGTTTTCGAGTACCTGGGAATAAGAATGCAGCAATTATACGCAACTCTAAAAAGCAACCAAGAATTTCCCCAAAAAATGAATAGCAATGTTTTGCAACTGTTACATAATCTCAAGAAAAGATGTGGCTGCTTTAAAGAGGTGCAAGCAGGTATTTGTTTATGCCCCATCCATTCCAAAAATCATCTTTCTAAACTGAATCCAAAGCATTGTATAGCCTTGATTCTTAGTATTAAGTACAAAAATTAAGAATCGCAGCATGAACACTGCTTTTGAGAATGCCTTGATTATTCTTTCTCCCTTCAAATTTTAAAACATTTGATACTACAGGATAGAAATTAATAATTACTTTGGGGGAGGCTTTAGTACAACAGCAATCCTAAACAGGATTAATCTTAATGATTCGAACTTCAGTCAATCTTCTAAGCCTCCGTGATTCTAGAGTTCTGTAGCTCATGCCAGTAGCTCATGCCAGTAGCTCCCAACCTTTTGGGCACCATGGACCTGTTTCACAGAGAAAAGTTTTTCTGTGGACCGGAGGGGGCATGGTTTTGCATGCTGCCAGCATCCCACAGATAGGGCTTCACTTATTTGTACGGCTCAGTTGCTGGCATGCTGTGAACCAGTGCCAGTTAATGGACCAGGGGTTGGGGAGCCCTGGTTTACGCTATTTAGAGTGACTCTTCTCAGTCTGTGTGATTGATATGAGAGACACTGGGTTACTATTGCTTACATTGTCAGATCTGAATTTGAAGTTTAATCATGAAAACAGTGATCCCGTCCTAATTATACAACGTATTTTACTTCTACACAACACAATGACTTTGTGCTTCTCGTTAATTTCCCTAAGTAATGGGCACTTTCTTTTTTGGGCAATGCATATCACAAATGTTTAAGCCCTTCATTGAAAAGAAGGGCCACCTGACAATTCAGAAACATTTGACACATACATATATTCATTACTAATATCCTGAACACTGTCAGTATTTTACAAGGCCAGCACATTTTCTTTATGATAAGTACTCCTGCTGTAGCTTCATTTGTCCACCTCCAAATGCCATCTGGCACTTAAAAAGGGTAAAGCCCACCCTAACTAGCCTAATGTAGAAGACTGCTATCCAGAGCCTGCAGAAGGATATATTCCTATCAATGATAGATAAATCCCAACTCCAAATGCAGGTCCTTGACAACCTAATCACTGAAACCCTGTCAAGTAACCCCTAATTTTGAAAGCAAGTGGTTAATTCCCAGCAAATTGATTTATGCACTGTTTGAGGTCTGGCAAGTTGTGTTCGTCTGTTATTACCAGGAACTGAGCTCAGCCTATTCATTTAGACCACTGACACAACACAGTGCATCTCCCATGAAAATGTCCTTTGTCAGCACATCTAGAATTTGCTAATTAAATCAACGATGGCATTATTCACTATCTTGGTGAGGGTGGGGAGGGTGCTTGCTTGCTCTCTCACATCTGTACCCTGTCCTTGTGTCACCCACACACAGAGAAAGTACTTAAATTCTGAGTGTTGGATCTTTTCCATGCCACAACTTTAAAGGACAAGACCATTTGAGGGAGGGAGTGTTCTCTGATTTATCACAACCACTCAATGCTAGCTCCAAATTATCTTAAAGCAAGCCTACTTCTCCATGGAGAAAGATATAAAGAAATAAACTTTTAAAAAGTTGGTAGAAGTGAAATCATAACTGCATTTCTTTTGAGCAAACCATATGGAAAGTGCAAAGAGGGAATAGATACTAAGTACTTATTCCTCCAAGGTGTGATCAAATATCCAAAGTTATTGACGCTAATACTACCTAAATTGAACATATCATTAGTAAAGCAACATTTAATTCATTCAGAAATCTTAAAAGATAGACTTAATAACATCCCTCTCCAAGAGCATACATGCCTTGGTGATTCAAGTTATTCATGTGCTTTTATACTATTGATCAAGTTATTTTAAATGTGTGTTCTTCTGTTGCTAAAATTCTTATGTTGCATTGACTTGGTCAGAAGAAAAAAAAAGATATTTTAGACACGAATTATTATCTACACAAAACCTGGCACTTTATGAACAACAGTACACCACTATTTGATTCATATTTTTACAAATACTGAGTTGATTGCAAGAAGCAACTCAGAAAACTATTGTTCTTAATACTATTTATACTGGGAAAAGCAGTGCAAAACTAAGAAATCTATCTCCAATTTTTATTGTGAAAACAATGCTTAGGGTATTGAAAGTTTGTGAGATATTAAGAGGGGAAGCATATGTTAATAAACTGTTGCTCTTTTGCAAATGTTAAGGAGTCACAAGTACTATTAAAAGAAAGAAAAAAACATGGGAACTTTTAAACACTGTTTTGCATTGCCCTCTCTTCTTTCCAAATAGGTTTAATTTTTCATACAGACTTATATACTGCTTCACATTGCTTTATAGCCCTTTCTAAGCAGTTTACAGCCTCTGGCTCAGTGATGGGTTGCCCTCGGTTCGCAACGGTTCTATAGAACCAGTAGTAAAACTGGCGGGAGGCTCCACCCACCGACCCCAATGTCATCAGCACGCTTCTGTGCATGCGCAGAAGAGCGTGCGTGCGAGCAAAGCAAGCACATACGCACTGCCCCGTTGTGAACTGGTAGTAAAGGTAAGTAGAACCCACCCCTGCTCTGGCCCCCAACAATCTGGGTCCTCATTTTACTCACTTTGGAAGGATGGAAAGCTGAGTCAACTTTGAGCCTGGTAAGATTTGAACTGCTGAACTAATGGCAGCCGGCAGTCAGTAGAAGTAGCCTGCAGTACTGCACTCTAACCACTGTGACACTAAGGCTCTTATTGTATACTTGGTCTATTCCTTATACCTTATTCCTAATAATATTTAATAAAATTCCTCAAGGTCTTAGTAAAACTCAGTGACTGCTTCTGATATTTCATTAGCACCTAAAGGCTAATGGATGGAAACTAATCAAGGAGAACTATAACTAGAACTATATGCTAGAACTATAACCATTAGGTCCCACTTAGTTTTCTTTTTGCTTTAGTAACAGTTAGCTGTTAATTAATACCACTTTATAATGCCTTGGTAAGACCACACTTGGAATGCTGCATCCAGCTTTGGTTGCCACAATGTAAAACAGATATTGAGACTGTAGAAATAGTGCAGAGAAGAGCAACAAAGATGATTAGGGTTTTAGAGGCTAAAAGAGTGGTTGCTGGAATTGGGTATGTCTAGTTTAATGAAAAGAAGGACTAGGGGTGAGATGATAGCAGTATTCCAAAATCTCAGGGGCTGCCACAAAGAAGAGGGAGTCAACCCATTCTACAAAGTACCTGAAGGCAGGACAAGAAGCAATGTGTGGAAACTAATCAAGGAGAGAAGCAACCTAGAACTAAGGAGAAATTTCCTGACAGTTAGAACAATTAATCAGTGGAACAACTTACCTCCAGAAGTTGTGAATGCTCCAACACTGGAAGTTTTTAAGAAGAGATTGGACAACCATTTGTCTGAAACGGTATAGGGCTTCCTGCCTGAGCAGGGGTTGAATTAGAAGACCTCCAATGTCCCTTCCAACTCTGTTATTTTGTTGTTAAAAGGCTGCAGCAATTTTGGTCTTCATTCTTTAATGACAGAGGTGTTTTTTCATCAACCATCTTGTCATGTTCTAAAATATTTCTTTAAAAAGAGGAAGGGAAATAGACTGTCACTTTCTTTTTAAATGATATGAAACGATGTAGGCTTTCAGTAAAAATCTGATTTTGCTAAAAGACTTTGAAAGTTATGAGATAATGGCTGTAACAAAATACTCTCAAATGTGACAGCTTTTTTTCTGCCAATGTAAATTTACTGATTCTGGAAACCAAATGGAAAAAAAAAAGTGGGTGCTAGTCTCAGAACAGGGACTCATTTGACAGAGACAAGTCTGTTTTAATATCAGCACACACATTAAATAGCAGACTTCACCATTCATTGCCACATTTTACTCACTTGTCATAATACTATTTGTGGGAGGAAAAAAAATACATTGTTTCTATCAATCTGATGCCAAAGTATGAATCGAAACATCATAAAGTTATTCCTTTAGAAAATGCTGTCATAGATGAGCTTTTTCAAATTCATGAAAACATAAAACTTAAGAGAAGATGAAAAGGGTTATTTTTAAAAGAACCCATTTTCCTTACTTGAAGAGCTTCTCTTAGAATATTTATATGAGAATGAATGCTAATATAATCATAGCACCTTCTTCCCTCTCCGATCCCATTTAGTATAGTGAGGGATGCAAATTCTCCAGTCAATTTGGACATGGTTGTGGTTTTGAAATCCTAATTTGTAAACACCTAGGGCAGTGATGGCTAACCTTTTTGCCATCACGTGCCAGGAGGGGGGACGGGGGATTGCGCACGCACGTGCCCATACCCATAATTCTATGGCTGGGACCGGAAGTTGGCAAATGGGCCATTTTTGGCCTCCGGAGGACCTCAGGGGGGTGGGGAAGGCCATTTTTGCCCTCCCCAGACTCCTAGAGAGGTTCTGGAGGCTGGGGACAGCAAAAAACTACCTTCCAACAAATGTCGCCAGGTCAGTAAAGCCCAGCGTACTGCAAAAGCCTCCTTTTCCCAGATCGCCCAGCGTCTTTCAGTAACGGAAAATTTGCGTGACGTATAGGCGCAAGGATGTAAGTCTCCTTCGGGGGTTTTTTGTAACAGGACCGTGCCAACTGCTACGTCACTTGCATCTGCTTGCACAACAAATGGTAAAGCAGGGTCTGGGTGTCTCAATATAGGTGACTGTGCGAACAATGTTTTCAATGCCTCAAAGGCCTTTTGGCAGGCTGGAGTCCAGCAGAGTACTTGGCCCGGTCTCACCTTAACCCCCGACCCCTTCGTCCGTAGCAGGTCGGTCAATGGGAGAGCTATGTGCACAAAAGCAGGGATGAACTGCCGGTAGAAATTAGTGAATCCAAGAAAGCTCTGTAACTGCTTTCGTGTCGTGGGTGCTTGCCACTCCAAAACCGTGCTCACCTTCTTTGGATCTATTTCCACCCCGGCTTCAGAAATGCGATATCCTAGATAATCAAGCTGTCTGCGATGAAATTCGCATTTTGATAGCTTGACAAACAATTTAGCACGGAGCAGTTTGGTCAATACTTGCCGCACCAACGCCACATGTTGTTCCATTGTCTTGGTGTATATAAGGATATCGTTGAGGTATACGAGAACCCCCCGATACAAATGTTCATGTAAGACCTCGTTTATCACCTGCATAAACACGGCTGGGGCCCCTTGTAAGCCAAAAGGCATGACGCGAAATTTATAGCTCCCCAGCGGGCAGTTGAATGTTGTTTTCCATTCGTCACCAGGCCTTATTCGCACTCTATAGTACACCTCACGGAGGTCCAGTTTTGTAAATATCCTTCCCGTTGATAGAGTGGCCAGAAGATCCTTCATTAAAGGAAGGGGGTATAAGTTCTCAACACAAACGGCGTTCAGTCCACGGAAGTCCACACATAATCTTAATCCCCCGTCCTTCTTCTCCCGAAATAGCACGGGTGCGGCCAGGTGGGAACGGCTGGGTTGGATAAAGCCTCTGGCCAGATTCCTATCGATGTAGCGCCTTAACTCCTCCAATTCAGGTTTGGTCATGGCATACATACGTGGTTTGGGTAGAGCAACACCTGGCTTTAACTCTATAGCACAGTCAGTAGGTCTATGGGGTGGCAACACCTCACACTCTTCCTCTTTAAAGACCGCCTCAAGATCTTTGTACACATCCGGGTACGTTGTAGAAGGTGGACTAACTACTCCACCCACTCGGGATCCTCCCTGTCCCACCGATGCCTCTGGTTCTGGTTCTGGACCCACACTCAACCGGATCCGCCAGAAACCCCCTTCCCACCATATAGTGGGCCTCCACTTATCCAACCATGCCAGGCCTAATATGACAGGTTCTACCATAGTCTCAACGACCACAAACCGAATGGTTTCCCAATGCTCCCCAATGCCCAACGTCACTAATTCGGTAACTCGGGTCGCCGGTTTCCCCCCCAGCAGAGACCCGTCCATTTGCTCAAAACGAATAGGGTTGGCCAGGTTTAGTATGCGGAGACCCAGTTCTTTGGCCACAGTCTCCCGGATAAGACACCGAGTACACCCAGAGTCTATTAGGGCGCCCTGTCGGACTGTTTTTCGGGTGTGGGGGTGTCTGAGTATGACCGGGATAATAAAGGGTTGTATTGGATCACTCACCATAGAGTCAACAGGAGCGTCGTTATCGCTACTTTCGGAGGCTCCTGGAGTGGTGTCTTGCTCACGGGGTGTCTCCGTCCCTGCTCGAGGTCCTTTGGACACGGTTGGTGTGGTAGCCCTGGACCAGTCAGATGAAGAACGAGCCCATTCTCGTCCTCTAGGCCCGGTTGGCGTACTCTTAGCAGGTGTGATTGCTGGGGAGGGGCATTCGGCTGCTCGATGGCCCAATCGGTTACAGCGGAAACACCGGATCGAGCCCCGCCCCACCAGGACCAGAGAGCGTGGAGGTGCTACACTGGTTGTCGGGGCACTAGACGGCTTGTCCGTGCTCCGCCGGCCTGGTGGGAGATAAGTGGCCAGTCCACGAGTTCGGAATTCCCTCAATCCGACGTCTAAGTCCACCGCTGCGTGGAACCAATCTGACATTTTGGGCCCCAACCCCCGATACACGCATGCCTGCCTGAGGTCCCTATCCAGGCCTAATCGAAATTGGTGCACCAATAGCCGTTCGGGCCACGCTCTTAGACGCCCAGCTACTGTACGGAATTCCTTAACGTACTGCCTCGCTGGCCGTCCCCCCTGACGTAAGGCCACTAGCTCCCCTTCCAACAACTGTGTCCTTGACTGATCCTCAAAGCATAAGCGTAGCGCTTCCAGAAAAAGCCCGTCTGTCAGCTCTTTGGCGTGGTCGCTGTGCAGATCAGCGACCCAATCCGCTGCTTCCCCTGTCAAAACGGAAGTAACAGCAACTACGATGGCCCATTGCGATGGGTACAAATGGCCATACAAATCTATGTAACTTAGGACCTGACTTAGAAACAGGGATACTCTGTCTGCACTTCCGTCAAACATCGCTTGCAAGGGGGGAGGGCCCCAAAACTGTCGGTGGGTTTGGTTTACTGCAGGTGCCCAGACAGGAGCCGGGGCGTCTGAAACCACCTCCCCCTTGGTGTTGCCTTGGTTGGCCACGGAACTCCGCCCAGGTCTGAACTGCCTGAGTTTGTTCCTGCCGTTGGGATGCTGACTGATCCCCCCCTTGCGAAAACACAGGCTCGGGAACTGAGGAGCCCCTACCGCCGAGTCTCAGCCGTGGACTGGCGAGATGAAACCGGGAGTCAAAACTACTCTGGGGCTCCCCCCGCCCATATCGTGTGTCCCGAACAGGTACCCCCGATTGTCTTGGAGGGGCGTCCTTAAAACTTGCCTTGCCAAATTTCTCACGGAGAATGTCCAAAGTGGAAGCCCCCAGACCCGTGGAATGGCTCCTCTCCGTTTCATCCCCGTCCAGCCACCTTCTCTCCCTCCACCCCTGGAACGAGGGCTCACTGCTTTGGGGGGGTAGTCGTCCGGCCCCGGTTAGAACAGGGCTTTGGCCCCAATCCCACTTCTCGGGATGCCCAGCTCCAGGTTCAGCCACCTCAGCGTTCGCCATCCCCATCTGCTGTGGCTTCTCCTTGGGTTTAACTGCTGGCGGGCCCGCCGCCTCTTCCTGACCGTCCACCGCAGGTTCCGCCGCAATGTCCCCTGCCGCCTCAGCATCTAGTCCCGGTGAACCGGCTGTCGTGCCTTCCGCCATGCTCGACACGCTCCAGCCGCTCGTACCGGATGAAAGCAAACGCTGACTTTTCTGTCAAACCCCCCGTTCGTTGCTTCACCCAAAAGGAAAAGATGACTCTAATGCCAGTTCGTGTGTGCATGAAGTCTTTAATCCAAGCAGGTCACAACGGCAATGGTAGATGACAATGGTGCAATGTGCACAAAGTCGGCGTTGGGAGCGGCTGCCTACCAACGCCTTTTAAACATTTGCGCCGTTAAAGTATACGCCCTTCCAGACTGGGTGGTCACAGCGCATGTGCCGCCGGAGAGGGGAGAGTTAAAGGTATAGCCCTATCCCGGCCGCAGGGTGACCGACCGCCTGTGTGCTTGCGAGTAACACCCCCCTTCACCCCCGTGAGGATATGTTGTCGCCACGCCCCCCCTTCGTGCCGCTACAGAGTCATCGAGAGTCATCGAGTCCAGGTGCGTATTGGGGTTAGGACCGCTGCTTCCCGACAACGTGTCGAGGGCTCTCGACACCCCATTTTTAAAATATGAGTTAGATATAAAGCAGTGATTCTCAACATTGGCAACTGGAATTCCTCAGCGAGGGATGGTAGAATACTTTGAAACAAATATTGTTGAATGTACAGACAATGTAGCATTATATATACTTAGAAACTTGATGGGTTAACTCTAGACTCTAGTTGGACAGTATCATGGGTTGCAAAAAAAAAATTGCCCCGGAACCGATCTCCTTTTTTGAATAGCTGCACCACATTACCATATTCATTTATTTGCCCAAGAAAAACCACTGCAACAGTGTATGTACCAGTTGTCAACAACTTATTACTGTATTCCAAAATACATCTGTCAAACACACCCTCAAATACTTCCACTTCTGAATAAAGAGGAAGCTCCTAAATCAATAAAGAATTTTTGCAGGACAACTTTAGTTAAATGTTTGACAACCACATTCTTGTCAGCAAGAAAAGATTTTCCTTTCCTTTCTGCTTTCTCTCTCTCTCCTCTCTCTCTCTCTCTCTCTTCCCTTTTCTATTCCTGTACAGTTTAGCTTGACAGAATTAAAGTTAAATACATAGAAATGACTCCTCCAAGTACAGAAGAGGATGTGTTATGTAACAGATTCTCAAACAATCACCCACCTGTTTCTCTCCACAATGCAAACATCCTACCCAAAGTGCCTTGGACTCGTTATATTATTTCTGTACCATTGTTTTTCATCTTATACGTGCAACGGGTGTTTTGAGAAGTCAACCAAACATTACACTTCACCTTATTCAAACTGTAGAAGTGCAATGCACTCCAAATGAAAAGACCTGCATAGGATGCTATCATGACTAGTGAAAATCACTTTCTGCTCTGCCAGAGTTCAGGTACCCTGTTTCTCCCAAATAAGACCTATTCCAAAAATAAGCCCTACTTAAGTGCCTGCGCAGCCACCCATCCGCCCATTCCATCTGATTGCTCATGGTGCTGCCAACATGAGGTGAGGCAAGTGGGGTGGAGCTGCCCCATGTGCCCTGCATTGGATTACCTCAGAGTCCCCACAGCCAGGCCATTGATGCCCCAACAACTGCCTCGTGGCTGTGGCACTGGCATGTCACTCGGCCTCCTGCTCCGTTGTGGCTGCGAGCAAGCAGAAGTGGGCAAGAGCCATAGGTCCTGCTGAACAAGGCTGCCAGAGTCACCACCATGAGGCAATGCAAGTGTCAGGGCATGGGTGGCCTGGCTGCAGGGGCCCTGAAGTAAGCTAATGCGGGGTGCATTGGACAGCTGCACCCCCTACCTTATGGCAGAGGCACTGGCACGGCACACCATGCAGCCTCCTCCCCACTGAAAAAGTGGGCCTCCTGTACATGGGGAAAAAAAAATCAGATATTCCCCAAAAATAAGCCCTACTGCTTATTTTGGCGCCCAAAAGAAAATAAGGCTGGGTCTTATTTTCGGGGAAACACGGATAGTAATTGTGCTAAGTAAAACAAGTTGGACTTCGATTACAGCTGGTCCTTGATTGAATGAGCCCAATTAATTGAGCCCAAAATTTCTGTTGCTAAGCGAGACAGTTGTTAACTGAACCTTGCTCCATTTTATGACCTTCCTTGCCACAGTTGGCAAGTGAATCACAATTGTTAAATTAGTAACAGTGATTGTGAAGGGAATCTGGCTTCCCTGTTGACTTTACTTGTCAGAAGTTTGCAAAAGATGATCACATGACCCCAGGACACTGCAACCGTCATAAATACATGCCAGTTGCCAAGCGTCTGAATTCTGGTAACATGATCATGGGGATGCTGCAATGGTTGCATGTGTGAAAAACGGTCATAAGTCACTTCTTTCAATGCCATTGTAACTTCGAATGGTCACTAAATGAATGGTTGTAAGTCAAGGACTACCTGGTTTTTAGTGAAGTAGCACCAATTACTAGCTGACCTTTTTATACTACTTTGCTTCTTAATGTGTATTGAAAAGAAGGTTCTGGATTTCATATGAATAAATGTTGATGTGTTGGGTTCTGCTGCAATTAATTCAGCTGTTGCTGCTAACAACAGGTGCTCCCTGAACTATTATTATCCCTAATTATGAGCCACAATTTATGTGTAGACAAACACAAATAAAAATATAAATATGATCTTCCTATGACAGCCAATAAAGCAAACCACATTGTCTTAACTATAATTTAGTGTTGGAAGCTGACCTCAGTCTCATATCTGGGCCACGCAGTTGAATTGGAGTACAGTATTTGTAGTTGAAAAATCACCTTTGCAGCAGTCCAATGAAGAGTAGGGGAGCTGCTATGTAAACATAACCTAGGAAGCTTATTGAGTTTAGTTAATCCTACGGAGAAGCGTGCCAACATTACTTCACAGGATAGTTGAGGGGGCCACATGTTTCTCATAAACCTATAAATCTGTTCTATGGTCTCTCACAAAAGATTACAATTGACTCAGAGATGAAGCTTCACTTCGATGGCATTGATGGTAGTTTCTGCAATGGGAAGTCATTTTTCTTGATACTTGCTCCATGTTTGCTCACTTTCATCACTGGGTATTGACTTTAGTTATTTTTGATGCAGGAATATCTGGGTCATCGTATGGGTATGATCAAAAATGTCAAAGGTGATAGCTATGATGAGGCAATCAAAGGTCAACCTGCAATGCAGATGAAATCAGCAGGAGCTATGGTCACATTGTTGCACCCGCCCTCTTGACTTTTTTGACCATGTGTTGTGGAGATGCCTGATTTGACCCAAATTCTGGACCACTGATAAATTTACCTAACTGAGGATGGTTCTAGTAAGAAGTTGGCGTCAGCCCTGGAAGCCATCTTTTTCTTTGGATCTTCAGGTCTGCCACACTTAGTGCTGTGGGAAACTGGGAGGGAGGATTGCATGGAGTTGGTGGAGATATATAGCCATAACAACATTCTTTTCCCTGGGATTCAAGGATGTTCAGCCTGCACCGGAGAGGTGTGACTGGGGAACATCCAGTCGGGATGGTGGATTGATTGGACCATGTGATGGACATGTGGGTGCAGGAGAAGGGACTTTGACTTTCCTTTGGGTGGGGAAAACGTGGAAGCTTTCGGATTCGAGTTTTCTCAGATGTGCCAATATGACATCTCTAACAAAATGCAACTTTGAGGAACTGATGGCCTCGGAGTCTTCCTAGGTTGGGGGTGTTACTTGGAATCCTGACAGCTGGACTTTTTTTTAGAACATCTCAAGCACAGAATGGGACATCTGAGCAAATGGAATAATGATAATTTTGTTATTGTTAATAAGTGAGCGCCGCGTGGCATGGATCCAGGTTATTTGAGGAACCATCTCTCCCCAACTGGGAGTGGCCCGCCCACCCGCACTGGCAGAGAAGGCATGCTATGGGCTCCATCAGTCAAGGAATTCCAGCAAGGTTCAAAAGAAGAGCCTTTTCTGCTGTGGCTCCTGCCCTTTGGAACATCTTATACCCTAAAGTGAGATTGGCTCTTACCCTTCTGACCTTCATAAGGGCCTGAAGACCTGGCTCTCCCAGATAGCTTGGGAGTCCAATGGGAGAGCATCACACTGGAGGTGGCTGATGATTTAAGAGGCAATCCCACCTCTTCCCACATGTCCTGTTCCCTCCCGACCCATCTTTTAACTATAACTTTATTTTGATTGTGATTTCCATTCTTATTGTTTTAGAAATACCGATGTCTTAGGATTTTAACATTTTAATTCTGTAAGTCGCCCAGAGTCTTTTCAATATGAGATGGGTGGCAAATAAATTTAATAATTAAATTAAAAAATTCTCTAGCAAATCTGCAGCAGCAGAAAATTGCCGCACCACAAAGGTTCTGAACATTTCCCCGAGGCAAGAGATATGTACCGTAATTTCTTCATAAGTCTTATGCCAGTTTTGTCAAATGTGAGGTAGGAAAATTGGTGGATCCGCGAACAAGTTTGGATGGCATTTCAGTCAAAAGTGTAACCTGCAGGATGTTGAGTTGTAAACAGCAACAACTAATCCCTCATATTCTTCCCAGCCTCCATCTCTCCTACACAGTGATTCCCAGCGTTCCCTTTTGAAAGCTCTTGATATTCAGTTAGCCTCGAGGCATAATGTTTGATAATATAACTACTCCTTCTGTCACTGCATTTTGTATGAACACATTATATGTGGTCCAGAATGGTAAAGATTTATGTATGGGTATGAAAAATAAAAATAAGCATTGATTAAAAGCCCCAGATAGGCCATCCAATACCACCCAAAGAACATCAGTTATTTTGCGTTTTGACGTGGCGATTGATAACTCATAAATGCAAGCTGGAATGACAAATGTGGATGGAAAATGGCTTTGACAAAAACGATAACAGTATCAGTCTCGAGGGGCGATGGAGGTATAAGCAGGAGCTGTTTAAAATATTTAATCATTTTACGAAGGCTGCAAGATGTTGTTTGACCCTGAAGGAGTGTGAATGTCACATGGATCAGAAATTGCCAAGTCTTTGAAGTGAAATAAAAAAAATGGTGTTATTATAGATCCTTCTTGACATCCTATCATTTCTGTATAGGATTAAAAATATGTATACAAAGCTCTAGATAAAGAAGCCTGGTAAAAGATGTCTTGGTTGAAGGGAAGGAGGGGGAGAGAAAGATATATTGTTGTGAATTTTTACTTCAGATTTTCAAAGCATTTCTTTTATATTTGTCTAGAATGACATGAATAGATCCAACAACCCTTGCTTAAAAAAAAAAATCCAGTGGATTTTTAAGTCCAGGCCAAATTACATCTCACTTTTTTCCTCATGTGTTTGATTTTCACACACACACACACACACACACACACACACACACACAAACACACACACAAACATATGCACACACACACAAATTTTATAGTGATATTTAACTAAGATGGATATAAATGTATGTTTTATGTATATAATATAACAGCAGTGTTTATACACACATATGCAAAAATAAAATTGGTGTGTGGGGTATTAGGTTATATATGAAGGAATAAGAAATATTCTAAAGCTAATAGCATCTGAACTAGTTATATGTGAGCCAAATTTTAAATTTTAAATTGATTTTAAATTGGGTTGTTTTAATTTACGGCCAAATATGTAATTATTTTAATACTGTTTTTAAATTTTGTATGCTCTGTTTTTACCTTAGCTGTGCACCGCCCTGAGTCCTATTTGGAGAAGGGCGGTATAGAAATTATAATAATAATAATAATAATAATAATAATAATAATAATAATAATAATAATAATAACCATCTTAATAATCATTTTTATGATTTCGCAGATAACTACTCAGTAACGGGGAGGCTGGTACCACAATTCCAACTGATTCCTAGAGCCCATCTTAATGAACAGGGTCTCAAATCCAGTAACTGTGATACAGCACCCTGAGAGCCATAAGTAAGTCACGGATGACAATTGCCACCCTTCCACTAATGTTCAGACAATGTTGCTTGAATTTGCTTTCAGTTGGACACTGGCCTTGATGAGATCCAGAGGAGATGTCTGAGAGGAATCTCGTCTAGTTATCTGGGAATGGTTTCAATCTTTGGGTCTGAGGAAGCAGACAGGATCCTTAGTACTCTGAGCTCAGCCACCTGCTCTTTAGATCCATTGCAATCCTGGCTTCTTGAAACCCCAAACAGACCTGGGGCACCTCCTAGACTTATGACACCTGCTCAAACAGCAGGTGGCAGTGTGACTAGATGGCCCTTTGAACAACTTTGAATTGTGCACTAGTTGTGCCTATTCCTAGATCAGAGGGCTCTGCTCACAGTCACTTCTATCCTAGTCACCTCTTGATTGGACTACTGTAATGTGCTCTACTGTATATGGAACTCGCTTGAACAGTATCCAAAAGTTTCAGCTGGTGCAAAATGCAGCAGCATGGACAGTATACATGTAGAACATCACAAATAACGCCCCTAGTCCATGAGCTATATTGGTTACCAATTTCATTGTATACAGTGATGTACAATGACAATAAAGGCTTTGAATTAAGTTGTCAGTCTGTTTCCAGATCCAATTCATTGTGCTAATTTTCATGATTAAAGCCCTCCATGGCATATGGTCAGGTCATCTGAGATATCGCCTCTCCCTTATTACAGTATATCTGTCTGTCCTACATCTGGCAGGTAGAGAGGCATGGTACAGGTCCTGTCCAGGGGTGGGCTGCTGGGGATTCGCAGGGGTTCAGGAGAACCTTTAGCTAAGATTCTAGGCAGATTGGAGAACCCCCAAATCCCACTCCTGGCTGGCCCTGCCCACTCCATTCTGCCCCTCCCAGGAGTCCCCATGTGACCCCTTTTGGACTCAAGTAAGTACAGGGTGCACACAGAGGCTCAGGAAGGACAAAAAATGGGCCTACCGGAAGTTCAGAAAGGCCAGAAATGGGCCTGTTTCCAGTCTCCAGAGGGCCTCTAGAGCCTGGGGAGGTTGTTTTCACCCTCCTGGAGGCTCAAGGAAAGCCTCCGGAGCCCGGGGAGGGCAACCGTGGTGTAGGAGGCCGACTAGGCCATGCCCACCATGGTCATACCCACCCAGCAACTGGGCAGAGAACCCCTTGCTAAAATTTTTGAAGCCCACCCTACACTAGGTGGTTCCCAGGAAGCAAGTCTTTTCTGCTGTGACACCCACCTAGTGGAATATTCTTCCCCATCCCAAAGTGAGACCCTAAACCAGGGGTGGGAAATTGTGGCTCTTTTACAACCTGTGGACTTCAACTCCCAGAATTCCTGAGGCAGCCAAGCTGTCTCAGGAATTCTGGGAGTTGAAGTCCACAGGTTGTAAAAGAGCCACAATTGCCCACCCCTGCCCTAAACCATCCCTGTTGATTTTTCCAGAAGCCTTCAAAACCTGGTTAAGCTGTTAGGCCTGGAGACCCCAGTGAGGTATTGAAGTGGCTCTATCGTAGTTAACATCTGTGGTCTCTCTTAGACTTTGTGGTTTTTATTTTTATTTTAATATTTTTTTAAAAAAAATTAATTGTTTTATAGTTTTATTGTATGCCACTCAGAGTCACCTTTTCATGAGATGGGTGGCCATACAAATTTGAATAAATAAATGTGTGTGTTTTTTATATATAACATAATGTATGTACATATATATGCAAAAATATAATTGGTGCGCATAGGGTAAGATTATATATAAAGGAATAACAAATCTTCTCTAACAACTAGCATCTGAACTAGTTATAATAACAACAGTCTTAATTATTTTTAATTCATAACTCAATTTTTGGTCTCCTTTCTTGCAAGCAATGCTTTTATTTTTGTTATACAACAATAAAACAGTAAATCTGACATTGAAAATCAACCCCAAAGGGTGAATTCTCATGGGTCTAGTAGAAAAACATTCCAGTGGCCTAAATCTGTTGAAGGAAGACATCCTCCAGAAGCTGAAAAGGCAACCTTATTAAGATCATTAATAAAATTAATTTTTAAAAAAACAATAAAATGCCTTTACCTTATCAAGGCAGAGCAACATTTCGTAACGCTGGCAACTTTAAGATATGTGGACTTCAACTCCCAGAATTCCCCAGCCAGCAAGCAACTGTACTTGCTATAGTTCTCCAGCAACTATAAATGTCTGAATACAATTACAATGTCATATATTACATAGTCACAAATACACATTTAATTATGTTTCTTGCTCATTTTTCCATCTGGGTTTCTATTATATTTTGTGTTTGTGGTATTTCTGATTAAATTCAAAGCTGTCATCTTTTTCATTCTCTCTGCACTCAATTCACAGCCCAGTTAAGCTGGAAATGCTCTTTCTCTCACGGGGTAAACGCATAACGCAGGCATTCAAATTCCCTTCAGCACTTAACTGATATATCTGTAATGTTATTATGATTTAATTTGTAGAAGCTAAAGAAAAGCTTGTGAAGAAATGTTTTCTTTTAGTTGCTGTGTTGGTCTTGGCCATATCTTTTCTCTGCAGATTGACTTAATCTTTCTGTTTTATCAGATCAGCAAATCATTAAACTCCGGTATTTCATTTGCCTTGCATGGCTGCCTTGAATATTTGTAATATTCTCTCTTCCTCGATTTTAAATTTTTTGCTTTCTAGTGACAAATATTTCTCTTCAAATATGCATTGCTTGACCTGAACATGCCAGGAATTTGCTAAACTTCCTGCTTGCTGTGTACCAAGGTCTCTGTACATTGTTTGAGCACTAGAAAAATTGAGCATATTATCAGTTCCAATTTCAGTGCACTCATAATTCTTTGTATTTCTGGCTGGAGCTGATCCTTTTATTTGCATTGTTGGATACTAGAGATGTTTTGTGCATGGCTGCAGAGAGGTTTTAGCCTGGATTCATTTACATGTCTCGTTGACTGCAGCTTAGTACACCAGAAATATGATGGGCAACGAAACCTATTGAAAAATACCAGCTCACTACTGCAGAATGTTGCAGTCCTGCAGCAGATCTGTGATGTAATAAACCTTTGTCCTGCAGTATTTAGGAAGAGCTGCATGAAGTGAATCTACATTCAGAGATGTAGAGGTAACATAAAGAAGAACACAACAGGGAGGGGAGGGGAGATATGACTCCCCAGAATTATTATCTATTTATTTTCTGCTCAAGTATTCAGATATTTCTTATTCAATAATTAATGTAATCACCAGATTATCTTTGTACTCCGTTTCTGTTCCATGAAATGATAGGCTAAGATTAACTAGCTTAACCCTACTCCAATATTGTCATAATATTCTCTCCTTGCCTATTCCAATATTTTCCAATATCCAATAGAGCTGCTGATCCAGTACTACAGAGGAATTATTGAGTCTGTCATCTGCACTTCCATAAGTGTCTGGTTTGGCTCTGCAACCAAACAAGACAGACACAGATTTCAGAGGATAATTAGAACTTCAGAAAAAACAATTGCTACCAACCTGCCTTCCATTGAGGATCTGAATACTGCATGAGTCAAAAAGAGGGCTGTGAATATCTACAGACCCCTCACATCCTGGACATAAATTGTTTCAACTTCTACCCTCAAAACGAAGCTATAGAGCACTGCACACCAGAACAACTAGACACAAATGTTCCAAGATCCATTCTATTTTTTAAAAACCAATTTATCAACTTGGATATACCATACAGATTAACTATCAGGGTCCTACAAATGGTTGATCTTATGCTAACCCAGATTTGTCCAATTTGTGGCTGTGTTGGTATGTTTGGACAACTCCCTCAATTTTCTCCCAATATATTCTAACTCAATGTTATTCAAACTTGGCAGTTTAAGATGTGTAGATTTCAACTTCCAGTCTGTGGGAATTCACAGAGGTCTGAAGATTAAGAAAACATGGGCCCTCAAAAACATGGAGGTGTCTTTGATGTTTACTTGCTTGGTATCACCTCCAGGTTTCTTGTCTGTTGGCCTCACCTTCTCTAAATGACATGGAGGTAATGTCAGGGTCCCAAGTAACACCCCCAACAGAAGTAAAACTCCGAGGCAGGCACTTTCCTCAAAGCTTAGTTTTATTAGAGATGTCATATTGGCACAGCTGGGAAATCACATGGTCCAATCAGGTCACTGTCCCAACTATGGTTGATTCCCAGTCATGCCTCTCCAGGTGCTGCCTGAACTTCCCAGTAATGTGTTGGCATTCTTAAAATGACAGAACAGAATAACAGAGTTGGAAGGGAACTTGGAGGTTTTCTAGTCCAACCCCCTGCTAAGGCAGGAAACCCTATACCTTTTCAGACAAATGGTTGACCGATGTCTTCTTAAAAACTTCCAGTGTTGGAGCACCCACAACTTCTGGAGGCAAGTTGTTCCACTGATTAATTGTTCTAACTGTCAGGAAATTTCTCTTTAGTTATAGGTTTCTTCTCTCCTTGATTAGTTTCCACACATTGCTTCTTGTCCTGCCTTCCGGTACTTTGCAGAATGGGTTGACTCCCTCTTCTTTGTGGCAGCCCCTGAGATTTTGAAAAACTGCTATCATCTCACCCCTAGTCCTTCTTTTCATTAAACTAAACATACCCAATTCCAGCAATCACTCTTTATATGTCTTAGCCTCTAAAACCCTAATCATCTTTGTTGCTCTTTATTATTTCTTTATCCTTTATTATTTCTACAGTCTCAATATCTTTTTTACATTGTGGCAACCAAAGCTGGATGCAGCATTCCAAGTGTGGTCTTACCAAGGCATTATAAAGTGGTATTAATTATTAACACTTCACATGATCTTGATTCTATCCTTCTGCTAATGCAGCCTAGAATTGTGTTGGCTTTTTTGGCAGCTGCAGCACACTGCTGACTCATATTTAAGTGATTGTCTACTAGAACTTCAAGCTCCCTCTCACAGTTACTACTATTGAGCCAGGTACCTCCTATACCAGTGATGGCTAACCTTTTTGCCATCGTGTGCCAGGAGGGGGGCAGGGAAAGTTCACACGCATGCATGCCCACACCTGTAATTCTATACGCCCTGCCTTGTACATGCACGCACAACCCCCCTCCCCCCAACTCCTGGCACGCGATGGACTGGTAGGCCCATTTTTCTTTCTCACCTGGCTCCAGATCCTCTCTATGCGTATCTAGGAGTCTCTGGAGGCTGGGGACAGCAAAAAAATCACTTCCTGTCCAACCGGGAGTTGGGAAATGGGCCATTTCAAGCCTCCGGAGGGCCTCCGAGGGGGTGGGGAAGGCTGTTTTCGCCCTCCCCAGATGCATAGAGAGGATCTGGAGCCAGGTGAGAAAGAAAAATGGGTCTTCCCCACCCACCCCCAGCCCTCTGAAGGTAGGAAACAGCCTGTTTCCCTCCTTCTGGTGGGCCCAGAAGGCCCGAAAATCAGCTGTCCGGCACATGCATGTGTGCCAGAGCTGAGCTGGCGTGCCCACTGGTATGGCTATGCATGCCACCTGTGGCATGCGTGCCATAGGTTCGCCATCATGGTCCTATACTATACTGGTGCATTTGGTTTTTCTTCTTACTTTTTTCACCATTGAATTTCATTTTGTTAGATAGCGCCCAACGTTCAAGTCTGTCAAGATCCTTCTGTAAGGATCTTGTACTTCAAAATGCTCTCTTAGGCCAACTTATCTGTCAGCATTCCCAAAAAAAAAAACCTAACTCCAAGTAAAAACTCTGAAGCAAGCATTTTTCAAAGTTCTATTTACTAGAATAGGTAAACTGTCACATCTGGGAAAACCCGAATCTGAGAGGTCTGGGTTTTCCCTCAATAAATCAAAACCCCCCAAACCATCCCCTCACTCCTCAGTTGATCACATGCTCCAATCACCATCCATCCCTGGATGGTGGCGCTCCCATGTAACACCTCTCCTGCGCGAGCTGCACTGGCTCCCGGTGGTCTTCCGGGTGCACTTTAAGGTGTTGGTTCTCACCTTTAAAGCGCTCCATGGCTTAGGGCCAGGGTACCTACGAGACTGCCTGCTGCTACCGATAACCCCCCACCGGCCAATACGCTCTCACAGAGAGGGCCTCCTCAGGGTGCCATTGGTCAAGCAATGTCGGCTGGCGGCCCCCAGGGGGAGAGCCTTCTCTGTGGGCGCACCCGCCCTGTGGAATGAGCTACCTCCTGGAATACGACTAATCCCGGACCTCCGGACCTTCCGTAAGGCCCTGAAGAGTTATTTATTCCAGCAAGCCGGCCTAGCCTAAATAGTTTTTAATGGGATTTTTAAATTTTATAGATTTGGGGTTTTAAATTGCGAGGCCGATTGATTTAATCTCTTTTAATTATCTTATTAATTATCTTATTTTGTATTGTATGTATTTTAATTTTGGCTGTTCACCGCCCTGAGTCCCTTTTGGGAGAAGGGCAGTATACAAATTAATTAATTAATTAAATAAATAAATAAATAAATAAATAAATAAATAAATAAATCCCATCTTGAGACAGCACTCTGACCACTCCTCCTCCAGATGCAGGATCGGCCTGACCTTGACCGATAGGAAGAATGCTATTATGTTTAAAGACAACCCCTCTACTAAATACCCCCTCCTACTTTCCCACACATGAGAAGGTAGCAGCATGGAAGCTTCTGGCCTAATATGGCTTCCAAAGCTGACATTATCACTTTGAAATCTATACCATTCCTTTTGAAGGAGGGGGATTTCTTGTTTGCTTCATCAAATTGGATTTGCTTTTTTCCTTGGCTTATACATAAGTTTTATTGAATGAGTTCAGCTTGTATGGAACATGGTTGAATGGCGTACATCCAGTATCCAGTTTGCATGCTGAACAGAACAGAAATTGGCATTGCACCTTCTTATTGATTTATAAAGTATCTATTTGAATTATTGACCCAAAAAATGATGAACTTTTGCAGGCTTTTCATCAGGCTTCAAGTTGATAAATTAGGTTAAATAAATGTAATACATGTGTTATTATTTTATTAATAAAAAGGAAATGTACCCAAAGTTATGAAAAGCATCAAATAAAAAATGTAAGGTATAAATATTTTTAATTGCAATTAAATATTCAAACAATAAATATGTAAGTATAATTTTACCATTTGAAATTAACTTTGGAAGATTTTTTTTTCTTTTTCAGCCTAATTCTACCCCATAAAATATTTGTATTTTCTCCTAATGGAATTCTTATCCTGATGTTTAAATATTTCAGGTTCATTCAACTGTAAACTATAATGTTCATAGTTTCCTAACTCTCTGTTAGATATTTGATGACAAAATTAATGTTTAAATAAATATTATTCAAGTTGGAAAATGTGCAACTCAGTTTGGTGTCTTAATAAATAAAAATAGTGATGTTGTGCTAATAAGAATTCTCCAGCAAACTCTTAGCTCTGTTTATCTAGAGCAATGTTTCTGAACCATGACAATCTGAAAATGTGTAGACTTCAACTCCCAGAATTCTCCAGTCAAGCATGGGAAATTCTGTACAGCTAGTTGGAGAACCCTGGGAGTTGAAGTCCACATGTCTTCAAGTTGCCAAGTTTGAGAAACATTGAGCTAGGCAGAGAAACTTTAACAGCTAACTGTTACTAAAGCAAAAAGAAAACTAAGTGGGACCTAATGGTTATGGTTCTAGCACATTGACAGAAATCCTTGCTAGAACATATAGCAGTTTAGTACTTTGCTTTCTATTGAGAACTGAATTGGCAAAACCGTAATCTAATGATGGAAGACCGGATGGAACGAGAACTGTAGAAGAACAGCTGTACTTATTCTATGTAGGGCATATTAAACACACCAAGAGGCCCTACTGTATATACAAATAAATCCAAGTACATATAAGTAGAACTCATAATACATGACAGTCAGTAAATGCTGATAGAAATCTTGTCCTATACATGATGATCTCTGCAAATTGTGATTACTCTGCCCCAGAGTGATGGGCATCTCAGCAGTGACTGCAATGAAAGGGCTCATGTACCCTGTTTCCCCCAAAATTAGACATCTCCTCATAATAAGCCCAATCGGGCTTTTGAGCACATGGCAATAAGGCCAAGCGCTTATTTCAGGGTTCAAAAAAATATAAGACAGGGTCTTATTTTTGGGGAAACACGGTGTTAGATCGGCGCAGGAATGGAAGACGTGACCAGCTCGTTACATGAGTAACTTTTATTAAGAATAGAAACAGTAGCAAGACTGCCCGTGTGCTGCCGGAGCTCTCCTTATATTCGCTCCCGGCAGACGCACCGCCCCTTGCCAGGGATTCAAATCTCCCGCCCGATGGCTAGCAGCCAATCAGGGCGGATGTCCTTATAAGGACATAACACTCCTCCCCCCTTAGTCCGAACTGTCAATCTCGTTCACAAAAGTAACGTAATCGCGCAGGTACGTAGGACGCCTCGGCACCCTAGCTGACCTGCGCAGTCCCACTTCTTCTCTGTCTCCGGCCTGGACGGACGGGGCTCTTTCGTCTCCTGGTTCCTCCTCCGGAACCGGGCTTGGTTCGGCTGTCGAGTGAGCGGGGTCACCCCCAGCGCCTCCGGCCGGACCGCAGACCTTGGATGGCTGGTTCTGATGGTCTTCCTCCTGGCCTGTGGGTCTATTGCCTCGTCTCGGTCACTCGGTTCCAACCCGGGAAGAGCGTCTGAGCCTCGGTAAGTCCATTGCTTGCTCTTCCCTGGTTCCCCGGGCACTGTGGTTCGGTCGCGGTCCGGCTTGCTGCCGTTCGGGTGGTGGTTCCGTTTGGTGCCCTCGGGTCCGGTCCGCCGTCTGCGGGTGGTGCTGGCTTGTGTTGTGCTGTCCGACCTCGCAGGGGTGGTGTTGGTCCCCTCGGTTGGACTGGCGTAGGTCTCCCCCGTCTGGTTGGCGGTGGTCAACCTGATCGGGATGTTGTTGAGGGGCTACCTCTGCGGGGCGGCGGAGGTCTCCCCTGCCGGGGTGGTGTAGGTCTGCCTCGCCGGGTTGTTGTCGGCTTTCCCTTCCCCCTAGACCCTGGTCTACCATCAGGTGGTGCCTGGGGTCCCCCTGGTTGGGTTGTTGTTTCCAGGTTGTCTTTTGCGATGGGCGGGGGTCCCTCTCGCCGGGGAGTCGTGTGCCACCCTCGCCCATGGGTAGTGGGGTGCCCGTCTTGGCTGGGTCCCGGTCTACTCGCCTGGAACTGCGGTCTCCCGGGCTGGGCTGGTGATTGCTGCCGTCACTGGTTGGGTGCGCTGCTCCTCCTCTGGGCAGGTCCCGGTCTACTTGCGGGCTGGGTTGGTGTTCCCTGGCCCTGTTGTGCCGGGTGTCCACCTGGCTGGGTTGGTGTTGCCATCCCCCGTGCGGTTGGCCCCGGTCTACCTCGCTGGACTGCCGACGTGACAGTACCTGGTATTGGGCTGGGCCGACCTCGTCGGGATGGCGCTGTTCTGCCTCGCAGGGGTGTGGTAGGCCTACCTCGTTGGGGTGTCGTAGGCCTATCTCGCCGGGGTGTTGTAGGCCTACCTCCTCTGGGTGTGGTGGGCCTACCTCGCTGGGGTGTTGGAGGCCTACCTCGTCGGGGTGTTGTAGGCCTCCCTCGTCAGGCTGGTTTTCGTGTGCCCCCCCACCTTTTTCGGAGTTGGTCGATGTGCCGTCTACAGACCTGTCCATCTTCCAACTCGACGGTGTAGGATTTGGGGCCGGTTGTGCTGGCAATCTTCCCCTTCAGCCACTTGGGAGAGCCGTTGAAATTCAGCGCGAAAACTGAATCTCCGTCGCTGAAGGCGCGAAGCGGGCGGCTGGCGGTTGCGGTCACTTCCGGGCTGTATTGGGGGTGCAGCCGGTCCAAGGGTGACCTCAACCTTCTGCCCATCAGCAGTTCGGCCGGGCTCTTGTGGGTGGTGGCATGTGGCGTGATGTGCTGGGTGAGGAGGAAGTTGTCTATGCATTCTTGCCAGTCTCCCGGGCCCATCTTGGTGAGGGCTTCTTTGGTCAGTCTGACCATGCGTTCTGCTTGTCTGTTTCCGGCCGGCCTGTAGGGGGCGGACAGGGCGTGGCGGATGCCCAGTCCTGCCAGGAAGGACTCCATGGTCAGGGATGTGAGCTGGGGGCCGTTGTCCGAGACCAGCACGTCCGGTAGTCCATGTGTGGCGAACAGACGGCGCAGGGCTCGGATCGTCGCTTCCGTTGTGGTAGATGCCATGGGCACCACCTCGAGCCACTTGGAGAAGGCATCTACCACGATGAGGAGGTGTCGTCCTTTCATCGGGCCCGCGAAGTCGATGTGTATCCTCGACCAGGGGTTGCTGGGGGTCTCCCACTTCACGACTTCGGATTGCGGCGGCGCTGGGCGAACTTCTTGGCACGGGTCGCATCTGGAGACCCATTGCTCAATGTCTTTGTCCATGGAGGGCCACCAGAAGTAACTCCGTGCCAGGGCCTTCATGTGGACGATGCCCGGATGCCCTTTGTGCAGCGTTTCTAGCGTCCGCCGTTGCAGAGTGCTTGGGATCAGCACCCTGTCTCCCCATAGCAGACAGCCCTTTATGGTGGACAGCTCCTTCTGTTTCCTGGCGAACGGGCTGAACCTCTCCTCTGGCTTTTCCGATGGCCACCCTCTGAGGATCCAGGACTTCACTTGGCGGAGTGTGGGGTCCTTTTGGGTGTGGGCGGCCACATCTGCGGATGACACAGGACAGCTAGCGTCGTCATCTATATGGAGTAGATGGAGCGTGGGGGGTCTTCGACTGGATTCTTTGACGGGCATCTGCTGAGCGCGTCGGCGTTTCCTATGGCTGTGCCTGGCTGGTGCACGAGCCTATAGGCGTAGCCGGCTAGGAAGATGGCCCATCTCGTCATCCGTGGGGACATGAAGGTCGGGGTGGGTTGGTCGCCTGCGAGGAGTCCCAGGAGTGGCTTGTGGTCGGTGACTACGGTGAAGCGTCTTCCGTAGAGGTATTCGTGGAAGCGCTTCACTCCCGTCACGATTGCCAGGGCTTCTTTGTCCAGCTGGCTGTAGTTGCGCTCCGCGCCAGACATCGTCTTAGAGAAGTAGGCAATTGGGGCTTCTGTGCCGTTGGGCAGTTCATGGCTGAGGACTGCCCCCACCCTGTATGGAGACGCATCACAAGTCAGCTTTATGGGCAGCGTCTCGCTGTATTGGATGAGGACGCTTTTGGACGTCAATAGTCCTTTGATGGCCCGGAACGCTGCTTCCTCTTCCTGGCCCCACTTCCAGGAGACCGATTTCCCCAGCAGGCGGTGGAGCGGCTCAGCAACTGTGGCTTTCTGTTTTAAGAAAATGGCGTAGAAGTTGAGCAACCCAAGGAAAGCCTGAAGCTCCGTTTTGTTTTTTGGGCTTGGAGCTTCATGGATTGCTTCCACTTTTGATTTGGTGGGGTGGATGCCTGTGCTATCAATGAGGTAGCCCAGGAACTCGACTTCCTGTACTCCTATGATGCACTTGTCCTGCCTGACCCTCAAGCCCTTGGCCTTGAATCGCTGCAGGACAAGCCTGAGCCTTTCAAGGAGTTGAGTTCTTGAGTCACCGGAGATGAGCACATCGTCGAAGTAAGGCACCACCCCTGGAACACCTTGGAGAAGGCGTTCCATCATGGATTGGAAGATGCCGGGGGCAGCGCTGACTCCAAATTGGAGGCGGTTACATTTGAATGCCCCCCTGTGCGTGACAATTGTTTGAGCCTCCGCCGTTTTTTCATCTATTGGCAGTTGCTGGTAAGCCTGGGCCAGGTCCAGTTTCGCGAAAATTGATCCAGATCCCAGGGAATGCAGCAGGTGTTGCACCACTGGGACTGGGTATGCGCTCTGTGCCAACGCCTTGTTGATGGTACAACGGTAGTCAGCGCAGATGCGCACAGACCCATCATGCTTCAGTGGGGTCACAATGGGGGTCTCCCATGAAGCATGATCGATCGGTTCCAGGATGCCCTGGGCGATCAGCTTATCCAGCTGCTCGTCTACTTTGGGCCGCAGGGCAAACGGAACTCGGCGGGGCTTGAGCCTAATTGGGGTGATTCCCTTGTCCAGATTGAAAGAGATTGGCCTCCCCACAAATTTCCCCAGCTTACCATCGAAGACTTCCTTGAACTCTTCGATGAGGTTGTCGAGTTCGTCCCTGCGAATTTGGTTGATGCCTTCGATTGAAAGCCCCAGCGGCTTGAACCACTCCACTCCTAGCAGGTTCGGTCGGCTGTCCTTCACGACGGTGATGGGGAGCTTGCCTTCGAACTCTTTGTAGGTGACTCGGATGTAGGCTCTTCCTAACACTCCGATGGGGTTTCCCCCAAAGTCGACGAGCTTGGAGTGTAGTGGCTTCAGCTCTTGCTTGGTGATGCTGGGATGCAGGCACTTCAGCTGCTGCCAATCCATGATGGAGTAGACCGAGCCCGAGTCTACCTCCATGTTGCAGGGTGCTCCTTCCACGTGGATGGTCACGTGGAACTTGGTGGCGTTGTCCGAAGTCGTGTGTGCGATGGTCGTCTGGTGGACCGCTCCGCTTCGGGGAAACTCGTCGTCTCTGCGTCTGGAAGGGCCAGAGGGCCGTTTGGCTGATCTCTGGTACTCCTTCCGATTCTCGCGGGGACAGTGGCTGGAGGGCTCTGGGGCTGGTTCCTCGGCTCTGCAAGCTTCGGCGATGTGACCCCTTCTGTTGCAGCGTCGGCAGGTCGCATCTCTCCACTTGCAGGTCGCCCTGGCATGGTCCCCTCTGCAGCTGGCGCAGCGCTCCCCCTTGTGGCTCTGTTGGGCGGTTTCCCGCCTTGGGGGTCTGGATACTTTGTGTACGGTGGACTCCCCCTCCGACTCGGATCCAGCTGTGGAATCCTCTGTTGATGATTGCGCTGTGGAGCGAATCTTGTGGATTCCCTTTGCTCTGCTTACTGCGGCAGCTGCTTTCTCCGAGATTTCGGATGTGGTGGCTTCCTCCACCACATCCTTGAGCACGAGTTTCTTCCTGCTCAGGAATTTCTTCTGCAGGCCTCTGTCCCTCATGCCGAAAACCACGCGGTCAGCGATGGCATTGTCCACGTGGTCGAACTCACAGCTGGCTGCGATCTGGCGTAGGGCGGCCACGAATTCCTTGATAGTCTCACCTTCCATCTGGTCCCTCTGATGGAAGGTGAAACGGTTCGCCACCGGTGTTCCTGTTGGGGCATAGTGGTCTTCCAGGATTTGCAGCAGGTCTGCCCATGGCACTTCTTCGATGTCTCGTGGTGCTACGAGATCGATTGCCATATCGAGGACCTCGGAGCCGCAGTTGGCCAGGAAAATGCCCTTTTTCCGGTCATCATCGGCATCCCTGATGTTGTTGCCTCTCAGGTATTGCCGGAATTTCACTACGTAGGATTTCCACTTGTCCTTCCCTGGGCGGAAAGGAGCAAAGGCTGGCAAAGTGACTTCAGCGGATGCCATGCCTTTGGAAATGCCTACTGTAGTTTCAGGTGCCGGAGTCTTGGTCTTGTTGGCTTGGTGCCGTGAGGTTCGTTTCTTCTCTCTAGTCCTTCGTCGCCAGTGTTAGATCGGTGCAGGAATGGAAGACGTGACCAGCTCATTACATGAGTAACTTTTATTAAGAATAGAAACAGTAGCAAGACTGCCCGTGTGCTGCCGGAGCTCTCCTTATATTTGCTCCCGGCAGACGCACCGCCCCTTGCCAGGGATTCAAATCTCCCACCCTATGGCTAGCAGCCAATCAGGGCAGATGTCCTTATAAGGACATAACACACAGTATTAGTTATTTATTTGTTAAAGTTTTATGTAACCTATTTACCCTGTAAGGCAGCGGTTCTCAACCTGGGGGTGGCGACCCCTTTGGGGGTCGAACGGCCATTTCACAGGGGTCGCCAAAGCCCTCTCTCACCCCCCCCCACGCCTTCACTCACCCTCACCCTCTGCCTCTGTTGGATCGCCCGGTCGCCGTTCGCTTACCCCGCCCACTCCCAATCTATTGCTGCCTCCGGAGTCCCAGCTGATGGCTAGAGGGAAAAAAAACTTTAAATTCTTGCCACGGGACTTCAAAGAGCTAGCTGCAAAGAAGTAAATTCCTGGAGCAAATTTTTTTCCCCCTAGCTATGCTGAAAAGAGAAAGCAAAAGCAGGGTCTTAGCTGCAACGTGACAAAATGAGGCAGAGAGATTTCTTTTTCTTTTTCCTCACCAAAAAAGGTAGGTACAAAACTGCAAACAATGGGAAATTTAGAGCAAAAGAGGAGAGTTCCAAGATTTTAAAACACAAAAGAAAGAAAGCTCTATTTAACTAGGGAATTGTAATAATTGAGATACTATTAATTGTATATTTCTGAAAGCAGAAATGGTTGTGGTTTGGAGGAATATATGGGGGAAATTATTTGGTTTATTATTATTGGTAAATATAATTAATTGATTTGTAAGAAATTGGATTGCATAGAAATAATTGGAATATTCATGTTCATATTGATTAATATACAAAAAAGATAGTTATATAACTAATTGATTTATATTAAAATGTTGAATTTGTATTAAACAACTGTATTACATAATTAACCAATGTGAGGATGGATATAAAAATAGATGACAATGGGAAGGAGTATAATATAGAATAGAAGGGAAAAATTGAATTTGATTAAGATTAGAGATGAGGATGAAGGGTAATATTGTTTTTTTAAAAAAATAGATGAGGAATAAATATGGTAAAAAGGAAATATAGAAATTGTAAATTTAATTGAAATGACTAAATACTGTGTTGGAAGAAATATCCTTCTGGGTTCTGCTCCAAGTGGGGAAAAAGACACTGGAAACATGGAGACTGCTTGGAAAGATGGTTTAATGGTGGACAGGATCACATGGCTTGATGGGGCCCATTGTGTTAGTTTCTGTTGTTATTGTGTTGCAAATGTCCTTTGACAAAGGATTGACTTTCTGCCTCTGGCACATTAACAAAGGGTGGGGGGCAGGAAGGTGGGAGCTGCTTTGTCTGTAAAATATGCTTCTCCATTTCTCATCCAGGTAGAGAAATATAATATTCTGCCTTTTTAATATTTCCCAAAATATTTCATTCTTCTAGGAAAGGGTTGGATGCTAACCTCCTACAACTGTTTAAATTTGTGAACCGGCCAAATACTCTGTTCAAAGAAAATATGTTGTATGTTTGTATGTGTGTTTCTAATTATTGCTATTTATTGCTATTTGTTCTCTTTTATTCTTTAAAGTTTAACAATTCATTCTTTATCTTAATATCTTAATATTTGTTTGGGGTTGGCTTTCTTCCCTTTCATCTTTTTTATTGTATAGCAATCTTTCTCCTCAAACCTACCACCTCTGTCTTTTCTTTCCTTCTTACTTTCTCTTCCTCCCCCTCTTCTTCTCCTCCCTACTTCCTCTTCCTTTCTCCTCCTCCTCTCTTCCTCCCTCTCTTACCCTCATTCCTACTCTAATTTCCCTTCCCTTCCTTCATCCCTCTCTATTGCTGTATCCTTTTATGCATATGGACTACTCAGAGGGCTGAAAAAGTTATTTTTGACTGGTCCTCGCACTTTTGACCAGTCCTCAAACTTACGACTGTCCTCACAATTTACGTATTTGCACTATCTTGTCACTATGGTGAAGAGAAGCAGTTGTGAAATGAGTGACACGGTTGTTAAGAATGGTACAATGGGCATAAATGATGACCAGTCATAACTGCGAAGACCGGTCAAAAGTGCGAGGACCTGTCAGAAATTACATTTTTCAGCCCTCTGGGTAGTCCTCTTGTGCACAGGGACTACTCGGAGGGCTGAAAAAGTTATTTTTGACTGGTCCTCGCACTTTTGACCAGTCCTCGAATTTACGACTGTCCTCACATTTTACGTTTTTTGCCCTATCTTATACCATGTTGAAGAGAAGCAGTTGTGAAATGAGTGACGTGGTTGTTAAGAATGCTGCATAGGCATAAGTGTGAGGATGGTCATAAGTGTGAGGACCAGTCAAAAGTGCGAGGACCTGTCAGAAATGACTTTTTTCAGCCCTCTGAGTAGTCCCTGTATATATAGCCATGGCCACCCGGTCACATGACCAGCTAGCCATGCCCACCCAGTCACATGACCTCCAAGCCATACCCACAAAATAAGCCACACCCACAGAACCGGTAGTAAAAAAATTTAGAACCCACCCTTGGTTGGGGGTCACCACAACATGAGGAACTGTATTAAAGGGTCGCGGCATTAGGAAGGTTGAGAACCACTGCTGTAAGGCAACCCTTGGAGGCTTACAGATTATAAAAAGACAAATAGAAAAATATTAAAACTATTAAAACTATGCAAATTAATGTAGGCAGCTATTTAAATAGGTGCACTTCAATTCTGTCTATTGCTCCACGAAATTCCTTAATTGTTTAGATTTTGCAGTTATTGATAGTGAAATCAGATGGGCAATTTCATTAGAAATCTTCCTCTCTATATTTTTCTTGATACTTAAAAAGGATAAATTCTGGACTTCTAGCATCAGCCATTTGTCAGAATATTATTTCCTGTTCATTTGTTGTCATCTTTATTTACCTTTTTGTGTCCCATTAGGTCTAATAATTGTCCACTTACTTTAGCCTGATAAAACTTTCTGTTCTCGTGACAAGTGAAATATTAGGCATACTTACCTGGGAATAAGTTCCACTGAACGCAAGCAAAAGGCTTGTATGGGATTCCTTGAAGACGTATTTCTTCTAACAATATATGTATAAAATTGCACTGAACGAGTACTAAATTAATTGAATCACACTATTTGTAAGTCCATTAGGGCAACCCAATTAATCAAGGTCTAATGTTATAATAACTTTTTCAAGTAGGCAATTAGAGTTTAAAGATTCATTTATGGAAAAAGTTGCAGGAAGGTTTTGCATATTCTGCAGCCTTCCTTGGTACACTCTGATGTATAAGAAGAAAAAGGAAAGAAAAGATGACTAAAGGCTAGTCAGTGATAGGAGGTTGAAATTATTGAGCCAGGCCTACCCAAAGCCCCATTTCACCCTGAAACACTGTTCCACATCCCACATGTATGTCTGCTTGCTTCATTAGACAGGCACAAGAATGGACATTCGTGACACTTCTGTCTTGGGCAAGCAGGGTTTATGCTTTGACAAACAAAGGCTCACTTACCTACCAGTTCACAATGTTGTTGCTGTTTTCATCGATAGCTCTAGGGTTTGTTGTGGTTGTTTTGGTTGTTCTGCCTAAGGTGGCAAGATGTTCTATCCAACAAGAATAGTTAGTAGGCAGTTACAGTGTCAAAAGTAATTATTTTTAGGCCTATTCATCTAACCCTTCAGCACAACATCTTTATCAAAATAGTTTCTAGCACTGCACACAATGTGACAGATGCTTGTGAGGAAACTTTGCATCAAGTGTCACTTGAGTAACCTTTGACTATCCCTTCTGCCTTCCTTAAACTTCTACAAAGCTGTTGGAAACTTAGCCATCTGTAGTATTGTGCATTTTCCTCCTCTATCCAGAAAGGATGAACCTTTCTCCAGTTTTGTCTTGTAAGTACCTGTCAGATTCATATTTCCTTCAACCAGGCTCGTGGTGCTGCAAAAACATACCTCAATTATCTTAGCAGGATCCACTTCCCCACAGCTGTCTACACAGTGTCAAGAAGGCCTGTGTATGGCTGTCAGCCTGGGGTCTCTTCAATTTCTCCATAGGCAGCCATTGCTGATGACAGGAGAGAGGCCAGCTAGGCCTTGGTACCACAGCATGCATAGAGGCACATTCAAGGTAGCAATGAAGAGGGAAAATGTGTTAATTTTGAAGACAGAGATCTGGCATTAAGTAGGCACGTGTTCAGTTGGAAATACAATGGATTCTTCTGAGAAAAGACTCAAGAGCATTAGAAAATATAGTGGACATTATAAACAGCCTCTTTCTCTAGTTGAGATGCTCAGAGATGATTCAGTAATAATAGACTTGAACAAAACCCCAGTCACTGTGCAATATAAACAGCAATGGTCATAGAATTCACTGCTTTTTATGTTCAACATCAAATAAAAATGTGACACACACTGCTTTATTAAACTTCATTATTTTATCTTACAAACAACATTAGAAGTCATATATAAATGGCCCAAGGCTCTAAATATACCACTGATTGCTAACAGGCCACAACCTTGAGAGTGGTTTGCACCCACATTTAATCCAAGGTTTCATTTCCTTGCTTGATTAGTTGTGGACAATGCATGCAGGCAGCTTTAATATCCAACATGCTCTGGTTACACAGCCACGAGGGCTCCCCCAGTAACAATGCTTTCAAGTCAATTGCTTTAAGCTTCATCAGTTCTGCAGAGAAACAGCAAGGTGCTGAAATAATTTGTCCCCAAGATTATTCTACACACAAGTGTGACCACCTGTGGGACAGTGTGATGCTACCATAACTCATATTATGCAGCTTTTTTGTAAAGGGCGTTTGGAAACAAAGGATGTAAACCTTTTGGCTGGGGGAAAAAAGTATCTGAAAAGATGACAAGCTGTAGATCTTCAACTGGAGCTTGGTCCCTCATGAAAAGGTAATGGAGAGTCATCTTGATTGTCTTCTTTCTAGTCAAAGTTTTGTTTGAAAGTTTTGGATTTGAATACTTTAAGAATGTGCAAACATCTCACTAGGGAACTTTTCTAAATCAATAACAGAGTGACCCCATCAAATACAATAAGCATCCTATAATCCTTTGATCAAAATAAGCAAAACCTTTGATCATTAGGTACATTCAAAAATATTTTTATTAGCTATGTTTGTTTTTGGACCAATCCTCCTTGAACTCTAATCCTGTGTTATGAGAACCGATGTCAAACAAATGTTGGTAAATCAATAAATGGCCAGGTACAGCACTTCTTACTGCACAACTATCATGATTAAACATTGGTCTTTACAAAGCATCCCCTGCTGTTATAAACCTAGAGATTAAGAATGTGATAGTGCACATGTTAATCATCTCTTTTTTCCTGAAGTCTAAAGAAAGATAGCTCCCATGCAGATTTATTGCCTCTAAACTGACTGTTTTACTTTCAGTTCAGAAGTAAACCAATCCAAACAACAGCAACAAAATGCCTGGGACACAGAAACTATGGGAAGGTTGTTGGAATTGTAGGTCAACTCCATGGCAGGAAAAATAACAAAAGTAGATCTTAGTGAATAGATTCCTTCTGCTCTGATCCCCTACTCCTTCACTGCTTGGATGGTGATCTTAATCAAAATCTTGTTTAGGGGAATGAAAATGTAACTTTTGCTTTTTCATGCTATTCTTTTGGTCAGGGTTTAATTCAAAATGATTTCCCCTTTGTTTTATTTTGTCTATTTAGTTACCACTTTTATCAAAATTACCATGATTCATTGCATTGATGGGAAATAGGTTACCTCTCTTCTTTGTCTCACCTCTAGAAAGTGCTATGTTGTCTTCAACAGATCTGACAACATTATTATCCATAATGAATGGATAAACATGGATGATATTTGACCTACTGTCTGAGAAACCATAAGGTTCTCACAAGCTGCAGGCAACGTGTTTACACTGTTTTTATAAGATGCTACTTCAGGTTGCATATGGACTTCTGTGACTGATTTGCTGCTTGTTACAATGAAAATAAACCTTCTGCCCAGAGAAAACTGCCTTGGCATCCAAGCAGTCATGAGTATCCCTGATTAGAATGGGCATTGAGCATCCATGTAGAGGGGCAGGAGAGGAATTGACATCTTGACTGTCATGATATCATCACAAAAATGATGCAAATTTTGGAATTCCTGACACAAATTCCATAATTTGCATATTGATATGGTGACATTCTGGTGTGGCTTGTTCAGACTTCTGTGCATTTTATCGTGACATCTGTGAATAAGGATATTGAATCCAGTGAAGTGAGAACTTGTCAAACTTTATTTGCTTCAAAAGTAAATAAGTTCAATCATTTCAAAGCCTTTAGTCATACAGAGCATACATCACTAGGTAAAGAATACTGCATCCTAGACTAACATGTGCAGGCCTTTATATACATCAATAGTCTTGTAGAAATGTCCTTTAGACAAATAACTAGGCAATACGAGCGCAGAACTGCTAAATCCTACTAGGTTTGTAACCTGTACTGACCCTATCTCATACATTTTTAAGGACAAATTAATCCCTAGTATGATTCCCTATCATGTCTATTCCAATATTTGTTTTCTAGAACCCACAAGAATCTGGAATACACACCAGCCACCACAGAATACCCTCTGTGACTTTCAAGCAGAGCAAGCAAGGACTTTCTTGATTTTTCCTTTTCTGAAACAGTGTCTATACAGCAGCTCTGTCATTTTGTCTTTCTCTATATACTGCTCAAATGAGAATCCAATCACAGGTTTTGCCCATGGTAGCATATAAATAAACTTTATTGTCATTGTATGTGTATACACAGTATACACATACAACGAAATTTACTTGACACCCAAAGACCAGGTCCCACACACATCATCCCCAACACACTCCCACCCACCACAATTCCCCACCCCTAAACCACCCAAACATCCACACAACAGACCAAGTAATACTATCCAACAGCTCACTGATGGTGGCCCTTTAGTTCATTGTTGAGTGCAATTTATTTTTAAGAAAATAAAAATAGTCCCGCTTAATAGCCTCATATAGATATAGCTTACTGTCCTGATTTTTACTCGAAAAACTATCAGTTTCAAAACAAGCATAAGTTCTGCAGTGCCTTACAGATCTCCTTCACATATTGCAAACTTAGTTGACTCGCCATGTGAATGGTGGAGATAACTTTCCTTCTCCGTATTGTGTGACAAGTATTTACACTTTCAGGGATTTATATTTTCAGCCCTGCCTTTGCTTTGTTTTTGTTTTTTTTTGGGGGGGGGAAGGGTGTTATGTGTGTTTATTTTGTTTTGATTTGTTTTTTTTACAGTACTTCATCAGTGTGTTGCTGTTGCTGTTCACAGGGTATATCAGTTTTTGTAAGGTTGCTTAAAGAGCGTTTCTCTGCTAGAAACGTCTCTTTGTCAATCTCATCAATCTTTGACTTCTGAAATGTATACAATTGGAACTTTGCCCTGACGTAGATGCAAAGAGAGAATACAATACTTTTCTAGCACAAATGTGCATACAGGTTTCCACTAAGCAGCTTGTATTCTTTGGCATCTCATGTAACACTTAGATATCCTGTTCTGCAATTTCAAAAGATCTCATTCTTAATCCAAGTGAAATAAATATTGCTAGATGAGAAAGGTGGGAGACACAGGTGAGCTCAAGCTAACTAGAGCTTTTCAAAAGCAAAACAAAAGCAATTCAGGCCGGTAGAACTGAACAACCATGGCCTTTCCTTCAACTCACATCCTGTGCGGCGTTTTCTGTTTTCAATATCCTGGTTACTGCACATGTAGTAAGTGGGCGATTCTACAGGAGTCAAAATTTCTTAGGAAAATGAGTGAAGGTGCCTGAACTGGTATTCATACTTTCCCAGACACAAAATTCCCTCTTCTTGCCGCCTTCGCTGACCCCCATAAAGAGAAAATACTTTTATTCCTGTAGGCAAACAACCTTCTACAAAGTCAACCCCTTTTTTTCCCCCGCCTTAAAAGACATTGCTGGTTTTAAAATTTCTGAGTCATTAGATAACAGATAGAACTCTACACTTAGTGGTTTCAAATGTTTATGGTCTGCAATTCATTCTTAATGAGTTCTCTCCATGTCTTTATCCTTCTTCACCCTCTCCTGCTGGGAAATGTCGTACTCTGCCTCGGCTTTTGTTAATGATTCCACAATCATTTCGGAACCATTTCTTCTGCCTTATGTAATTCTGACATGGCATAAGAGCCTAGCTTTGCAGCCTCACAGTTGGAAATATAACCTTTAATGTATTAATTTTTCTTGCTCAAAACAATTTAACCTCGGCTATAGTCCTGAAATCGCTAAGCCTCCCAATTAAATGCCCTTTCTTTTTTGTAAAGTCCTAGAGGACACCCCTAATATTATATTTCAACCACTATCAAAGAGGAAAAATGACTTTGAGACTGACACACACACACACAAAGATACAGAGCAAGAGTAAGTGTGTATTATTCATGCGTTCATTATCTATTTGTAAATCCTGAACGTGCTGAGTATTTTTTTTTAAAAAAATAAGAGGATAACAATTAATTGAATTTAGTATGAATGCTAAATAACAAGAGATTGCACAAGTGGAAAAATCATTACAGAATTAGGAGAAAGATGAGTCACCACAGTGAAAACTACATATATCATAACAGTCAGTGGCAGCCAGGGGATTGGCTGCTTAGATTAGCACTGGCCACATGAAGATCCAGCGCATGCCAGGAACCATAGGAATGTGAAATTAATCACAGCAACAAGAAGTCTCTATGCACTTGTATCTTTTCATTTCACCACCTGGTCTTTAATAGAAAACATGCCTAGCAAGTTGTAGGACCTGCTGGAGAGATTCGCACCATGATCATGCTGAATGTAATTACTCTTCAGGAGACGGGAGCAGTAGCCATTTTAAGAAATATTTTGACAGAGCTTTTCCTGTGACTCCTGTTGCTATTCTTGTTAACAGAGTTAACCAGGTGACTGGCTACAGATTTTTTTTTTTCAGAGATAAATCATCATTTATTGTCTCTGTATGATGGGTTGAATAATCCTGTCTCTCTTGTCTGGAAGTTGAATCACAGCAACTGGACTTCTTTTCTTTTTGGTTTGAAACGTTTCATTGCTTATCCAAGTAGCTTCTTCAGTCTCGGATAAGCAGTGAAATGTTTCAAATCAAAAAGTAAAAAAGACCAGTTGCCATGACTCAACTCCCAGACAATTCTACCTGGATGACTGAGAATCTTCATCGACAAATCCTGTCTCTTGAATAACTTCGTACACACATTCCTTCTTTGTAAAGCATAATGTCAACAACCATCACAAGGAAGTATTTTGATGAAGCTGTTGATTCAAGGGTTCAAAGGTCATGGAGCTTTATATGGGTCATGCAAACATTCAACAAAACGTTTTCTCAATCTTATTCTCCATAGGGGATCACTATTTCAAGTGAATTGGTATTCTCAGTACAGTATTTAGCTGGAAGTACAAAGAGAGTTGGTCTTTAAAAAAAAGAAATTGGAAAGCCTAGAATATCTGGATTTACCCCATCCACCTAAACAGTCTCAGACAAAGGGTTGGAATTTCCAGGGATTTAGGGAAAAGTCTGGGTACTTTGAAACAGAAGAAATAACTGCTTAAGAAAATGGTTACTCATGTAGAAATGAACAAACAAATGTGAAACTAGTAAACAGTTGATGCTGCCATTGATAAGCTGCTATTTCCTTTATCTGTGGATGAAGATAGCAGCCAACAATGGAGCCATCATATCTTCTCACTGAGCTATGAGGTTATGCACAATCACCCACTGAGAGAATCTAGAAAGAAAAATGGCCACAATTATACCAGCCCATCAATTCATAATACGTGGTTGCCAATTTGTAACTAACATCATTTTTTTTTCATTTTAGGTGCAAATTAGACAACAATTTGTTCAGGATAGTATAAGGACTGCTGCCTTGGGCAGGGGTTTAAACTAGAAGATCTGCAAAGTCCCTTCCATCCCTATGATTCTATGTTTAATGCATATTGTACATCAAAATGTAAGGGCAGTAGATTTACATGCTGCAAGATGTAGACTTATATACCGCTCCATAGTCTTTACAGGACTCTCTGAGCTATTTACATCAGCATATTATTGTCCCCAACAATCTGGGTTCTCATTTTACTGATCTTGAAAGGATGGAAGGCTGAATCTGTTACGTTCGGACGGCAAGTACGAGCGGCCAAGAGAGCAGCCGATTGGTCTAAACGCCAGCAGGCAGCCGGCGGGAAATTGGCAGCTCCTGATTGGCCCAGCCTCTGACAGCTGAAGTATAAAAGAGCTGTCTGTGCCTCAAAACCTTGCTCGCTCTCCAAGATAGTTAGCTAATCAGAGCAAGTCACTGTTAGCTGTTATTGTTAGCCAATAAATATGTTGTGAAGTGTTTATCCTGCCTCACCTCCCTTCTTTAGCCTTTGTTCCATGAATCTTAAGCTTGTCAGGATCAAACTCAACTGTGGGCAGAGTTAACCTGCAATACTACATTCTAACCACTCTGCCACCAGGGCTCCTATCAATATACCACATATTAGTACAATGTCAAGCAATAAGTTAGTTTTCTATACTTCTCCACTGCCATCTAGTGGATGCCCAGATTTGTGCAGCTCAGCTGACCCACGATAGCCTTAGATATGAACCTAAGAAGCAAGTTGTTGGACCTAACTGAGAAGCTTTCAAATCTAGTATTCTGATCCCATACTTACCAACCAAATGAGAAACTCATCTACAAAGTCAAAGTGCAATGGGTCTCTCCTAATGTTTGTGACAACTGGCATTGAGAAGGATAGCTAGCATCCAGCCTTATATGAAAAGAATTTAACCAATATGGTTGGTTATAGGAATATAGATACAGTTTTGCATTCCATTTGAGTGATTTACATTATGTGCACTGAAAAATATGCAGGCTGAAGGCCACATATGACCTTGATTAGTTGTATCAATATACAGTATATGGTTGGCTTTTCTTACATACAATAGTTTGTGGTAGATGAAGCTGCATTTATCAGTTTTGCAGAAGGGGCAACCAATCACAAACTGAGTGGAATCTCACCATATATGTAGGTAGATATGTAGATGTAGGCTGATGTGGAAAGAGTGTTTGTGGTTTGTTTTTTAGCTATGATATGCCTTTTTTATGCCTTACATTAAAATTTCATCTCTTTCTCAGTCAAAATATTAGGAATTTTTTTTCTCAGTCCTGGGCAGAGGAGCTTGAAGATTGCAAAAACAAAAAGGGGGTGGGTGGGTGACATGGAGGTATTTTACAGACCTGAGTAGTAGATTGCTCATCCCTGCTACTTGGATATCTATGGTAGAAGATCAATGACATAATGCAAATGACACAAGTTACTTAATGATATACTTAATGTCATTGCGGCTTCTACCAGACTCCTATGCCTAGTATCTGCTAACGTGATATGTTATGATATGGTACATATTGTTACCACACAGCTTTCTGTAAATTAACGTTCTAATCAACCCTATGTTGAAGATGTAATTTTAAATTAAAGATTGGGGTAGGGTAGCTCGTAACTTGCTTTTATGATTGGCAAATCTTTATTTTATTAATCTTTGGCAGGAATAAAGCAGCAACCAAAACAGAAATACCCATTTCACAAGTATAAAGACAGTTAACCTTTAAACAGATTGATAACTCCAGACAGCACTGTAAAATTAATAGAGCCTAAACGGTAAGTCTTAAAGCTACCAGATACATCTTTGGAGACCATGTTTTTAAGATCAACATAAATCAATTTTTTTCTTATCAGTCCTGTATGCATATATTGCCTCCAAGGTCTACTAGGCTATAAATATGTATGCTACAACATATCATCAACTGCTCCAATATTCTCTAATATCAAAGGTTTGCGACCTTGTTAATTCCATTGTATTATACATTGGTTTCCATTATACAAAAACAGTCATAACAACCAGGTTACTACCAGATGGGAAAAGCCAGGACTGGAAACATTTCTACTGAGAACACTTGAATTATTTCCTCATGGGAATGTTCATTGAAGTTTTTAGTTATTTGCAAGTCTTTTACTTAATAAATCATTCCTTTAATCTCAGGAGTATTTTATGCTCCCTATAAACATGCTGTTAAAAGTATTGAGTAACATAGTAAATGAAGGGCATGATGGGAGGTGGGATAATACTGGAGAACCGAATTCTTTTATTTGAGTATCGTCCATCTGAATTTCATCTAACCTGTCATGGTGCTCACAAAACTGACACATGTATCTCAAACTTGTGGATACTTATCTACCACTCAGAATGACTTTGCAGTTGCCACACTGAACTGTAGAGCAATAGTTAGAACATGATTTTTGTCTGACTACATTTATGAATACTGTTATGATCAATATAAAACCAAAATCTGGGTTTCAATGAGACCTTCAAAAAAAATGGCACAATATAGCTGCCAGTCTCAGATATGCCATTCCAAACTGGGCAAGGGTTGTAATATATTTCGCACAAAGTTTTTTCCAATCTATGATTCTGGTGGAAATAATTCCATTGTTCTTGGAAAGAATACATCTTTGTGTTCATAAAGGGAGATACTAATAAAGGAGATGTGCATCTTAAAAATTCTGGTTGGCACCTTCTGCTTGCAGAAGAGGGCTTTTGTGTCTCTTGTTCCAGCAGCATTCTACAGTGTCTTCTGAAAAACCAGTATGAAAAAACTGAACAGAACAGAATAACAGGGAAGGGACCTCCCTCTGCTCAGGCAGGAAATTCTATACCATTTCAGATAAATGGTTGTTTAATCTTTTCTTTAAAACTTCCAGTGCTGGAGCATTCACAACTTCTGGAAGCAAATTGTTCCACTGATTAATTGTTCTAACTGTCAGGAAATTCCTCCTTAGTTCTAAGTTGCTTCTCTCCTTGATTAGTTTCCACCCATTGCTTCTTGTCCTGCCCTCAGGTGCTTTGGCGAATAGGTTGACCCCTTCTTCTTTGTGGCAACCCCTTAGATATTGAAACACTGCTATCATGTCACCCCTGGTCCTTCTTTTAATTAAATTAGACATACTCAATTCCAGCAACTGTTCTTTAACTTTTGAGAATGGTGGAGGATATGGTACTAAATATTGTAGATGGAGTCAGGATTTATATGAATGAAAAAGCCTGGGTGTTAATGCTGAATTTATCTAGACAATGTCTAAAGCAATGTGTCACTTGACCATTGCTGAAGATCTAAGACCAGCAATGATCACATTTGCTGGCTCTTCCTAAAGAAGATAACAGAATTTCAAGAAGTTCAAAATACATAATGAATACTTGCAGCAGCCTTCTTGTAATGCCTTTGTTGATACATAAGAAATCTCTTGACAAATTTCTTCCTGTCTTTGCCAAAATCAGCTCATAGACCTTAATTACAATATTTGGTAACAACTACAATTCACTACAGGCAAAGAAGGGAGACTTTTTGTAGTCCAGAGTGAAACTTTGTTTCTTGGAAAAGAAATGAAGTCGAAGGGGAAGCCGAATTATTAAGAGATAATAATTTCTCTTCTCTGCACTTCTCTGCTTTAAAAGCAAAGTTACAGATAATTTGCAAAAAGATATACAGCCTAAAAAGTTTCAGAATAGCGACCTTAAACTGAAGCATTTTTTTCCCAGCGGCATGTGCTGAATTAGAAATAATTCTTATGTGAACATTATTTTCCTACAAAAGCTGTGTATTCTATGGTTTTATGCATGAAAGCTGAAGGATTCACTGAAAACGAAATATTCAAGAGGGTATTTGTGTGGGTAAAAGTTATTTTAAAATACTACTCTATATAGTGATACATGCATTAAATAGCAAAAAAAAAAAGAAAAGAAAAGAAAAGAAAAGAAAAAGCACAAGAATTGTGGTGCTCCTCCAGTGATTTTCCTTAAGGATCTGGCCTTAGCCCTCTCAAAGCAACATCAGAAACAGTTGTTTCACATATGGATTTTTATACTACAACAACAGCAGTAATGTTACACTTACAATAAAAAGGTCCTTCCTTCCTTCCTTCCTTCCCTCCCTCCCTCCCAATATATGAGTCCTTTAATAAACATGGCACACCCTTTATATTTCTAGGCTCAGAAAACTAAACGGAAGAATTAGAAAAAAAATAACTATCAAAGCCCTAGGAGAGCCTTTGCCATTCCAGATATGTAACTGTCCAATAGATCCATCATCTACACATTTCAAGCAACACAAGGTTGTTAATATTTAAAATAAGTATTATTTATTATAAAATTAAGTTTATTTGTAGTAGTACTACTGGCATATCACTCATTTTTTGTTTTTGTCTTATCAATACAATTTTTCTGTTGAAATTTTGTAAATATAAAAGCATGGGTAAAAATATTAAATGTCACCAATACATGGCCTTCTAGGGACCATTCAAAGCAGTGGTGGGTTGCTCCCGGTTTTGTCCGGTTCTTTAGAACCAGTAGTAAAAGCAGCGGGAGGCTCCTCCCACCCACCCGAGTGTCATAATTGATTATCTGCTCATGCGCAGAAGCTTCTACGCATGTGCAGAAGTGCAAGCGTACTCCCATTGCAAACCGGTAGTAAAGGTAAGTAAAACCCACCCCTGATTCAAGGGCTGATTCAAAAGAACCCACCCCTGATTCAAGGGCTACAATGGATAGCTCCAACAACCATGGTGCTGAAGATGCTGAAGACATCCAAGAGAAGCCCAAACCCAATTTTCAGACTTGTCAGTGGAATTGCCAACTATTTGTTGTGTGTTCAATAGGTTTCATTTACCATAATCTGGGGAAATAGGAATTTTGTCCATTTCATTGCATAAAGCCCCCATTCCAACAAACACAGCACACTTTAAATTGATAATGTGTATTTTGTTAATCAAAACAAATTATACGTTATCGATTATTCATTTTTTCATCTTTCAGATCTTTCGAATCTTCGGTTCACCTAAGAAAAGGAAACAGCTGTAGATGTTTGTTTATGCTTTATTGCTGGACAAATTAAAGTAAGTTAAAGCAGGACTAATGAACAGATTGTGGCTGGCCACCAATAATTGCTTTTTTCTCTACATAAAATAGGATGTCTCTAATATCCAAAGCGCCGGATTTCTTGCAGTTTGCATCCTTTATATATTTTGAGACTTATAGTTCTCACACTTTCCAGCCATAATTTGAGGTTTGTGCTCTAAAATCAAATGGAGTGTGCCATATAAGAAAGGCCATAATAAAGTGGTTATTGGAGATTTTTAATGGGAAGTCATGTATAATTGTCTTAAATGAATCATTAAATAAATCATTAAATAAATCAGGTAATGCAAAATGAGGCAAGAAACTCGCCGTGGTAATATCAAAGCCTACAATGCAATTCACCGAATGTTACACAGGGCAGAAAGAGAGTGAGATGTGGTTCAGAAACTTCTACTTCCGCTCACTTCTACTAATCTCATCGAATTAACTCTCTGATCTGAAAAGTTAGCATTTGTTTGCACTATTACTCCAGAGTCCTGTCCTTTTCGTTTCTTAAGTTTTCTGAATCACATTTAAGTCATTCAATTATGGAACAGTAAACACAATAATAATTGTTCAGAAGAAGATATAAAGAGTTTACGCACTAAGCTCAATATATGGAAGCTGTTTTTGTTTTTTTTAAAAAAAAAGTACAAAGAAAGCAATTCTGTGCTGTTGTTTCTTGGCCAGCTGGGGACAAAACCAAACTTTTTTTTTCTTCATAAAGATTTTGCACTTCATTTTATGTGAGAGCTTTATGATCACACAACTTCTCCAATCCCATAAAATTAATGAGCAATCTCCATATCTAGTACCAGAAATTATTTCTAGTAAGACTTGAGCACCTGCATGAAATTAATTCCAATTTTAACTAAACACTAAATTTTTTAAAAGTTAAGGCATTCAAACGATGCGGCACATATTTTAAAAATTGTGTGTAAGAACTAGTTTTCTTATTTCTGCAGTCACATTCTTTGCTAGGAAGTGGATCCTTTATAACAGTGATGGTTAACCTTTTTGGTGCCGAGTGCCCAAAGCATGTGCTTGCGCACACAAATGTACATACATGTGCCAGAACCCCCAAAATGCAATGTGAGTGCCCCTCTGCACATGTGCCCTGCCCCTATGCATGCACGTGCATTTCCCATGCATGCGCCCTGCCCCCACGCATGCCCCCTTGTGCCCCATTTTGGCTTCCAGATTGGTGCAGGAGGCTTTCCAAGCCCAAAACAGGGTATGGGGGGGAGGTCCCCCGTGCCCTGATTTGGGCCTGGAAAGCCTCCTGTACCAACCTGCACCCCCCCATGCATATGCCCCCCCGCCCCCCACGCATGCATGGCAGAGACCCGAAGACCAGCTGACCAGTGGGAGGCATACACCCATGTGCAGTGGAGCTGGGCTGGGGTGACGGCTGGTGTGCCCACAGAGAGGGCTCTGTGCCACAGAGAGGGCACGCATGCCATAGGTTCACCATTATGACTTTCTAAGCTATTAACAAAGACACTTTTTACTCCCAGTTTCAAACATCTTGTAAAAACTGTACCTGTTGGTCATCAATATCATTTTTTTCAAGAGTTTACGGTAATCACTGGAGATTGAACAAGGATCTTCATCAAGATAACTCTTTTTTCTTCTTTATCATATTTTTTGTTTTAAGAATAATGTTCATTCCTTGGAAGGGTATTTTCCTCACACTTATTACAACATTAATTGTAGTAATTTAGTAAGCCTTGACATATTTATAATAAAAGCAAAAATTCATTGGAATCTAGATTTATTTTACCCCTGTATTTAGAAGGATATTTTGAAAACTGATTCATCAACAAGGACAAATAAAAGTTTTGGTTTGTTCTTTCATTTCATAAAGTATATTTTCTACTAAACAGGTGCCCAAACTTGTACATGGAAAAACTTTCACGATCAATTACCATAGAATCAATAACAGAAATGATACAATAACATTTAAGAGCAAAATCAATTTAAAGAGAAATGACTCAATCATGCAGGGTGCAATGTATACCAGTATGAAACAGCTCATCAAATGCAGTTCAGGTAAGGAGCTCGTCAGCACACATATCTCAACAGAATTCCACAATTAGATTGATGCTCCAAAAAGGGGACTCTGATATTGTTAATGGGGAAGTTCTTCTGGAACATGATTGTCCCTCTAGAACTCTGACTCCAAACATCAAAGCCTTTATAAATCAAAGTCAACTATCTGCAATGAGTCTTGAAAAAAAACTGAAAAGTTAAATTGTCCCAAGATCAGGATAATGTCCACTAATGTAGATGTAATAGATTCGTTTAAAATGTAGTCTCATAACGTTTTTTAAGAGTAGCACTACAAAGAGTGTCTGATGATGATGAATAAGGTTTGAATAAGACATGAGTTGCCATAAGCCGAGGTGGCCCAGTGGTTAGAGTGCAGTACTGCAGCTACTTCAGCTGACTGCTAGTTCAGCAGATCAGTGGATCAAATCTCATTGGCTCAGGGTTGACTCAGCCTTCCATCCTTCCGAGGTGGGTAAAATGAGGACCCAGATTGTTAGGGGGCAATATGCTATTTAGTATACTGTCTTTGGTGTAAGTCGCCCAAAGTCCTCGGAGAGTGGGCGGCATAGAAATATGACTAATAAATAAATAAATAAAGCACTTCCTTTTTATTTGTATTTTTTTTAATTTAATATTTAAAATTTATTTTAAATACAAGTAATGTAAACAATACAAACATATACATACACATCTAAATACAAAAAAGAAAAAGAAAAAAAAATACAAATAATACAGTGCATCCCCACCCCCGGAGACCATTTCCCCAACCCCTTATATTTCTTCTTCTATAACAGTTAAAAAATATACAACATATTCTAAATGTGCCCTTATCCCCTCCAAAATAGCATATATTCTTGAGTAGGTTTATTCCCGTTGCCTTCCACCAACACTGATTTTATAAGAAATGCCACTGCTTCACCAGACAAATGTAGACAAATATTTTCCTGACTTCTGTTATTTATTTATTTATTTATTTATTTATTTATTTATTTATTTATTTATTTATTTATTTATTGGTTCGATTTATATGCCGCCCTTTTCCAGAGACTCAGGGAGGCTTACAATGCGTTAAGCAATAGCCTTCATACTTTTGTATATACCTGCTTAGTAGGGCTTTCGGGGGCCCCCAAGCGGTGTTTTTTTTTATATAGTTTATTGCCCCCACAAACCGGGTCCTCATTTTACCTACCTCGAAAGGATGGAAGGCTGAGTCAACCTTGAGCCTGGTGAGATTTGAACTTGCAGTAATTGCAAGCAGCTAGTGTTACATAACAGTGCTTTAGTCTGCTGCGCCACCAAGGCTGTTTTATGACTTCCCAGATTCAAGAGACCCATAAGCATTATCCCTTATTGTGTTTTACCTAAAACAGTTGCATCTCCTGGACTGTTTGTTTCCTGATGAAGAGAAAATACTTAGCCCCCCCAGAATTATCCTGAGATGATGGATGGCCAATAAATGTTAATAATAAATAAATAAAAATACTTTTCAAGCCAATCTTTCCTCCTACAATGCATCTAAGGGGCTTGACAGAAGACAGGATGACATTGGGCTGATTTGGAAAGTAGCAGCTAAACAGAATAACAGAGTTAGAAGGGACCTTGGAGGTCTTCTAGTCCAACCCTCTGCTCAAGCAGAAGAGCCTCTTGTCACTGATGCACACAAGCAGATTGATCCCCTAGGATAGATTTCCGTGTAGTTTAATTTGCCCTCCATATTCCATTTCTACTGTCATCTCTCAACTATTTTTAGCGCCCTGCCTCTTTGGTGGGGAAAACAGAAGGAACGTCACTGACTAAATAAGGCAGGCAACAGACGTAGAGTATGTGGAAAACAGAGACTTCAAACAGTGGGAGAAGAAAGTAATAAATTTAAAAGATTTTTTTTCCCTTTCTCAAACAGAAAACAATGCACAATATGTATTGCAATGCATCTCAATGTGAAAGGCTGAATAATTTGGTTTAGAAATCTGTTGATCTCCCAGACAATGGGCTGGATTTAAAGTTGTGCCACTAAAAATCAGTGAGATCTGTTAGATCCAGTCCTGTTGATTTCAAGGGGACAAATCTATTTCAAGATCTATCCTAAACACCATCAAGTCTGCTTCCAACCCCTGACTTTAGAAAGCAAACAGAAAACTATTAAGCTGCTCAGCAATGCTGAAGCACTTAGTGGAGCTTCTATAACAAGAGGCAATCCACATCCAAAGAACAATGCTTTCTGTGCAAAAAAATGACAAATAGGCAGCTTTTGTGATTGGCTTGGTAGCCTCCTAGAGACCTTTGTGTGGCATAGGTGGAAGTCAAAAAGGTGGAGGAGCAGGTGCCCTTTGATAGGAGGATAAGGGAGGAGGGTCATCTCCTTATGAATTCTAATGGTTTTATGACTTCATCCCTGCAGGCTAAAGTGTCAGTTATTGTCAGTTATCAGAGTGAAGATGCCTTTCTAGAAGTAAGCTGCTCTTCAGTTGGGCTCCTGGCCTCTGGGGAAGCTTCTCTTTTAGTAGCCAAATCTTAGAGGGGTAAGTGAGGGTGAGAGCTTGGGTTAGGTTTAGGGTGAGGGTGATAGGGTTACAGTGAGGGTGAGACTGCAGCTGAAAGGCTGAGATTGAGGGACAGGCTGAGAAAAGGGTGAGGTTGAGAGGGTCAGGATCAGGGGAGGTGGGACAGGAAGGGGTATGGGTATGGAGAATGGGAATATGAAAAGAAAAGGTTAAAAGAGCCGAGGTGGTGCAGTGGTTAGAGTGCAGTACTGCAGCTACTTTAGCTGACTGCTAGTTCAGCAGATCAGCAGATCAAATCTCACTGGCTCAAGGTTGACTCAGACTTCCATCCTTCTGAGGTGGGTAAAATAAGGACCCAGATCGTTGGGGGCAATATGCTATTTAGTATACTGTCGATTGTTGTAAGCCGCTCAGAGTCCTCAGAGAGTGGGCGGCATAGAAATACGAAATAAATAAATAAATAAATAAATAAATAAATAAATAAATAAATAAATAAGAAAGATGGGAGGGTCAGGGAGGTTGGAAAGGAAGATGGGGAGTGGGAGTGGGTAGCAAAGGGGACATTGAGAGGGGAGGGGGACAGGCCAGGGAGAAGGAAAAGGAGGGGCATGAAAAACGGGAGGGGGACAAAGAAGTGGAGTGGGTCTGGTAGGAGAGGGGATGGGATGGGACAGGAGAGGGAAGGCACAAATAGAGATGGAGGAATGCCAATGCATCCATGACTCCATCCAGGCAGGTCACCATCAGAGGTAAGGGAGAGGGAGGACAATTGGCAGGGAGGAGAAGGCAATAGGCAGGAAGAGGAGAGGAAGGGAAGGAAAAGGCAATGGTAGGGGAAGCAGAGTGGGCTGAGATGAGGCAACAAGTGGAGGGGAGGGGGAGGGAACAGGGAAAAGAAGGGTGGGTAGGAACAGGGGGGAGACAAGTGTCTTTAAGACTCAATCCATGAAGGTTATCATCAGAGGTAAGTGAGAGGGAGAGAGGGTGAGGGGTATGGGGAGGAGAGAGGAAGAGGCAGAAAGGGCAGGTGGTCAGGAAGTGGGAGGGGGACAAAGAAATAGACTGGGACGGAGAAAAGGAGCAAGGGAAGGGGTGGGAGGGGGAAAAGGGCAGGGGGATTAGACACGGAGGAGAAGGACAAGCAGGAACAAATGGGGGGGGAACCTTCATCCCTGCAGGCCACCAGAAATAAGTGAGAGGAAGGAAGAGGGACAGTGAAGGAAATGAAGAGGAGAGGGACAGAGGCAGGATACGGATAGGCAGGAGGAAAAGCGGGGCAGGGGGGACAAAGAGATGGAGTGGGACAGAGAGAAGGCAGATGTGAAGGAGGTGAAGAAGGTCCGAAGAAGGACAAGGATAATGGGGATGTGGATGTGGACAAGGAGAGGCAAGGGTGGACCAAGGGAGGACCACAGGAATAAACAGGTTCATGAAGAGGGAATCCTGATATCAGGGTTCCAAATAACACCCCCAATGAAAAAAGACCCAAAGGCTTGAAATTCCTCAAAGTTCCATTTTATTAGAGATGTCTTATTGGCACATCTGGGAAAACCCGAATCTGAAAGCTTCCAGGTCTTCCCCAACCAAAGAAAAGTCCAAGTCCCTGCCCAGCACCCACATGTCCATCACATGGTCCAATCAAAGCACCTTCCCAACTGGAGATACCTCCCAGTTCCAGCCCTCCAAGTGCAGGGCAAGCTGTCCTTGACTCTCTGAAAATGGAATGTTACTATGATTATATATCATCCTTGCTCCATACAATCCCCTCTCCCAGTTTCCCACAGTAGTAAATGTGGCAGGCCTGAAGATCCAATGCAAGAAATGGCTTCCAGGCCTGACACTTGAAGGGAGTGGGATGCAGGGAAGAGAAGAGGGGGAGAACCAAGTGCAGGGGAACAGGGCCTCCTTCCTTTTCTGTGTCCACCCTGTTTCCCCCTCCCCCAGAACTACAACAGAATTAGAACTTGAAAAGAATTAGAATTTGAGTGGAGGAGAACCAGAATAGTATACAACCAGAACAGAACTAGAGCAGAAATAAAACAGAGTACAACAGAATTAGGATAGGATAGGATAGGATAGGATAGGATAGGATAGGATAGGATAGGATAGGATAGGATAGGATAGGATAGGATAGGATAGGATAAGATAGGATAGGATAGGAATCAGAATATAATAGTATTAGAACTTAATAAATATTAGAATTAGAACACAAGGAATAGAATTAGAGCAAGAATGGAATGGAATGGAATGGAATGGAATGGAATGGAATGGAATAGAATAGAATAGAATAGAATAGAATAGAATAGAATAGAATAGAATAGAATAGAATAGAATAGAATAGAATGAGAATTATAATTTGGATTAGAACAGAATGGAGATGGAATAAAAAGAATTAAAAAATAATTAAAATTAGCATTCAAGTGCATTTAGAATAGTTTTAGTATGAAAATGGAAAGAAGACAATTAAAAATTTTAATAGAACTAGATTTAGTTATAGAATTATTAGAACAGAAAAAAATTAAATTAGAATTAGAAGAGAATTAGATTGGAATATAATTTTAGAATCAGAATTAGAAGAGAATTAGAAGTATAATTTGAATAGATTTTGAATTAGAATAGAATTAGATTTAAAATAGAACAGAATTACTGTGTTTCCCTGAAAATAAGACCCTGTCTTATTTTTATTTTTTTGAACCCTGAAATAAGTGCTTGGCCTTATTGCCATGCGCTCAAAAGCCCGATTTGGCTTATTATCAGGGGATGTTTTATTTTGGGGAAAACAGGGTAGAATAGAAAAGAGTAGAATAGAAATAGAATAGAAGAATAGAAATAGAATAGAAATAGAAATAGAATTTGAAGAGGTTTAGAATTACATATAATAGAAATAATTTCAATAGAACTAGAGTAGAATTAGAATAAGAACAGAATTAGAATTAGAGTAAAGCAGAATTAGAATGAGAACTATAGAATTAAAATTAGAATTGAATTAGAATCAAATCGAATAATATAAAATTAGGACTAGAAAAGAATTAGAATATAGTAGAATTGAAATACAATTTGAATTATAATAGAATAGGATATGATAGAGTACAATTGGAATTGGAATTAGTTAGAGTTAGCATTAGAATAGAACAAAATTTAGAACAGAATAGAATAGAATTAGAACTAGAACTAGAATTAGAGTAAAATTAACATTTGATTAGAACTGGAAATAGAATAGCCTTAGAATGGAATTAAGAATTAGTATGGAATTAGGATAGTATTATAATTAGAGTTCAACTACCTGACATAGGGAAAACAACCCATAGCAATAAATAGTTGGCTGACATGACTTGACTTTAACATTTTAATATTGCTGGAGATAATGACCAGTTTGTGCTGGCATTCCTTTTGCAAATTCTTTGGAAACTCTAAATTCAGAAAATTCTGAGTGCTTTATTAAAACTGAAGTGATACTGGGATAATACTGAGAAACTTATTACATAGCATTGCTTATACAAAAGCCCTTCATTTTTTTTTAAAGTACAGCACATGTTTAGAAGCATGATTATCAAATACCTTTAATTGAAATTAGATCTTTGCAAACTTTAAAAAGGGATGGAGGGTGAGGGAGAAGTTTACAAAATAAAGGAAGGAAAAGGAAGAGCCAAATGTTTCTCAAGGGTGAGCAAGAATTAATCTAAGAAACAAATGTGTAAGGTAACCTCTAGGCTTCAACGGATTAGGAAAAAATATAGATAATTTTCATCTACATATATTAACTAATTTCACTGTATGCTTTCTAGCATTAAGGCAGACTTAAGCACGGCCCAGCAATAAGCACATTCAAATTATTTCTACTCCATTGATTTATGACTGGAAGACTTTTTCTCCCCAAAACTAATCTTATTTAGCTTGTAAGCAAGAGATTTACATGCCACTTAGCAAAGTATTTTTTCCATTTTCTGAATAAAATTTAGCAGGAAGCACAGATGGGGAAAAGGGGGCAACTAAATTTGTTTTCTATTTGGGCATTCACATAATAATGTACCAAGGGGAATATGGGTGCTTCCTGAAAGCAGAATTCATTAGCATTTAACTACTGGGAGGTAGGAAGGATGTCTATGGCATATTACAGTAGTAAAGGGATTAATCATGTAATCCCTACAGCAGTGGTCTTCAAACTTGGCACCTTTAAGACTTATGGACTTCAACTCCCAGAATTCTCTAGCCAGCTATGCCTCATTAACTAGGTATGCTGGCTGGAGAATTCTGGGAGTTGAAGTCCACAAGTCTTAAAGCTGCCAAGTTTGAAGACCTCTGCCCTACAGTCAGGGGTGGGTTCTACTTACCTTTACTACCGATTCACAACGGGATCACTTCACTTGTGCGCGTACCTTCTGTGCATGCACAGATCACTTCTGATGACATCAGGGTCAGTGGGCAGAGCCTCCCACCAGTTTTACTACCAGTTCTATAGAACCGGTCTAAACCGGGGGAAACCCACCACTGCCTACAGGTATTATAGGTAGTCATTGACTTATGACCGTTCATTCAACAACTGTTCAGAGTTAATGAGGCGCTGAACAAAGGGATTTTACGATCAGTCCTCAAAGTTCTGGCTGTTGCAGTGCCCCTGTAGTCTCATGATCAAAATTTGGGTGCTTGGCAATCAGTTTGCACTTATGACCAGTTCCCATGTTTCATGGTCATGTGATTGCACACTGGCTTCTCACAAGCAACGTCAATCACTGAAGCTTTATTTATTGAATGTTGGAAATGTAAGACTAAAGAATGGATTTTTTTTACCATCTACGGTGGACTGTGATAAAAAAAATTGGTATGATTCACACTCTAATACAGAAAATCCTGAAAATGCAGATAGAAATGAAACCAGAACTTTTCCTTTTGGGGTGAATGGAAAAAGAACTGGAGAAAAAAATTTGAACTTCGTTACTATACATGTTGACAGGAGCAAGATGGTTATATGCGCAAAATGGAAAGACACTTTGATACCTACCACGGAAGAACGGTTGCAGAAGTTGATGGAGTTGGCTGAAACGGCAAAACTGACAACTCTGATTAAAGAGAAGAATATAAGTACTTGTTCTGTCCCCGTCTCACACACGCACCCCCACAGACAGGCAACAGTTAAAGAACTCAGCCGATAACAGTTTATCCGGTATCAGAATTGGCAGCAACCCAGTGGCTGGCTGCTAGGTATTCTTTACTCACGAGGGGGGAGTTTCTCCCTTTGTCCGGGAACAAAGCCAATACACAATAATCAACAAAGTCCAGTAAATACAAAGAAGGTCGTCCGATATCCGTTTTTCGCTTGTCACAGAGCTGAACCGGCCACCACACCCTCTTTTATACCCTGTGGGGTGTGGTCCAGTGACTCAGCCTAATCCCTGGCATGCCTCTTCCTCTCCTGCGCGCGCTTATCTCTGCGACGCTGGCGAGGGTCCAGCCAAGACTCATCATCATCATCATTACTGTCCACCTGCGGCTGCGTGGAAGTGCTCGGCCCCAGCCCTATCTCTTGCCCTTCAGAGGACACCGGAGGCATTGCCAGAGAGGAGGGTCCTGGAGAGGGGGGCCTTGCCAATTCCTCTCCTTCACTCTCGGATTCCTCTCCTGCCGATAACACAGGCTCAGGTAACGGAGCCACAACAGTACTTTTCTTTCCACATGGAAACCGCTTCTGAATTTCGTGCTTGATGTGGAAGAGAATGTAACTTTGACTTTGGGTTTTACAGATTAGATTGATAGATCTTTATAGAAATGACTTGTTTATATTATTATGGAAAAACAAAAAATTGTGACTTGAAGTTTTATTTTACTGCAACAGAGAGAGCTGGAAGTCAATGCTTCTTTTTCTTTTCTTTTTCCTACCCTTCCCCACTTCCCTTTCCTCCTTCCTTAATGATGCTCTATTTACTTTTATATTTTGTATTTTATAATACTTAATAATTTAATTTTTAAAAGTTTGAAAAACAAATAAAATTGGGTGCATGGCAACCAGTTCACACTTATGACCAGTTCCCATCTCCCGTGGTTGCCATTTGCGACCTTCCCAGCTGGGTTCTCACAAGCAACATCAATCAGTGAAGCTTTATTTATTGCTTATTTGTAGATCAAATTTTAAAATTGCCCATTTGACTCCCTAGAGGGACTCTAGATGGTGTACAGAGTGATGTTTTGTGTTAAAACAGTATATAAAATTTAAAAAGACAAGGATGAATTAAAACTAAAAAAAAAAAAAAAAAACAGTGTTGAAGTTAATTAAAAGATGGGTGGTGGGCTTTCAAGGTGCTACCCAGCCCCAAGGCTGTGTATAATATTCCTCTGTGATTCCCGAGCAAGGCTGCAGAGCCACCTTTTCACACCTTTCCAAAAGACCAGGACAGTGAGAGAACCACCTGTCGGTATTCCTTAACTGACAAGATCCATAACGTATCTTCCCTGCCTGACCAAGTAGGACAGGCTGATGTAATAGAGCAGTGATGGCTAACCTTTTCCAGACTGAGTGCCCAAAGAGCAAGCGCCCAAACCCCCAAAATGCAATGTGCGTCCGCCCCCTCCATGTGCCCCTCCCCCGCACATGCATGTGTGGGCCCCCCATAGGCACCCAAGCCCGCACACACATGCAAGCATGCCCCCCCCACATGTGCCCTGCCCCCCCGCACATGCGTGTGCTGGCCCCTATGCATGTGCTTTGCCTCCGCACATGCTCAGCAGAGACCCAAAGACCATCTGGCTGGTGGGAGGCATGTGCGCATGCTCAGCAGAGCTGAACTGGGGCGATGACTCGCGTGCCATCAGAGAGTGCACTGCGTGCCACCTCTGGCACACATGCCATAGGTTCGCCATCATGGTGGTAGAGCAAATACAGTTCCACGCCATGGACAACTTTAAAGGCATAACCAACACCTTGAAGTAAACTGGCAACCCATGTAGTTCACAAGTTGCAAGTTGCTTGGGTGAGTCTCCCTCACCCCCAGCCTTTCTTTACGTACCCATATCTATGTATGCTTTCCCTGTCCTCTATGTGCTCACACATTTGCTTTCCCTGGCCTCCCTGAGCTTGTGCCACACCACACCAGATCACAGAATCCACCTTCTCCAACTCATGCACAACCTGTTCTGAGCCTCTCAGGACATCCCGCACTCCCTTGTGGCATCCCCACACTCTCACTTGAGACTCCTTCCACTTCCCACTTAATGACCCCCATGTCTCGACAACAACCTGCACTGCCTGGATTGTCATTGCTACGTGATGGGGTCACATGACTTTGTGCTTTATGACAGCATCACTTAGCAACAGCATTCCCAATCCCAATTGCAGTTGTAACTTGAGGACTACCTGTACAACAGATGCTCTTCAAGTAGTTGCTCCAGGACAAGGAAGAGGTCAAATAAATGCAAAGATTCCAAGCAAATCTAAAGTATTATTTGCTGGGGAAATGGCCTCCTGATGAATAATATCCAAATCAAGGTCATGGCATTAGGAAATCATTCCACTCTTTCTACCTCACAATATCATCTTCAGTTTTGCTTCAGAGTTGGCATTTAGAGGCAGGTTTGATGCTATGACAAAGTCGTTCAGAGAGGAAGGTGAGTTGGAAAACCTTTTAATTCCTTTGAAAAATTCAGTAGCACGAATTGAATTCACCTGCCAATTCCCAGGAAAGAACAGTAGGCAAATTAAAACAGAAAGCTTGGTTACCTTAAATTCCATGCAATCTCCTTTCTGCATTAGGGACTGGCTGTGGAAATGTCGAGTGAGACGTCAATCACATTACTCTCTAGTCACTTGCTCAAAGTAGGTCATGCAGTGTTCAATATGGTTTGTTCTAAGGCTCCAGTCTGGTTCATCCTTATTCAGAGTAATTAGAATTACGCTGTAAATCACAGTAACAATGGTCTTCAGTCCCAATCCTACATTTGTAAGTGTAATAAATGATACCATTGTTTGCTACAGAACGTATTTTGGAGGCTTAGGATCACACTCAATCTCTGTGTTTTCTTAATGAGGAAAATGTTTTTCTCGGCTGTCTCCATTGGGTATAGGGAATAATTTTACCTCAGGCTAATGAAGGAAACCTCAATATTTTATTTAAACATTGGATGCAGATGCTTTGCTTTGCTCATGTGAACTCAGCTGAATGGGAGAGAGGAAGCAAATTTCTGTCAGCTGTTCCCTGCAACTAGCTTAGTATCTAGGAGCAAATGCTTAAAATTTATAATATTATCTGTACAAATACATGTGGGTGGATGCTGGTATTTGAGATGATGCTATATCTTTGATTTAGATCACAGTGATTTATTTACCTGTATATTCTTTGTAACTGAACCTCAAGCAGTTTGGACCTTTGGTAGTTATGTATCTCAGAACCAGAGATTTGATCTTTTCATTTTCGGCAAGAGTAATTGACCATAATATTCAATATATTATATATACATTCATATATAATAAAGTTTGCTTTTTAGTTTGTTTATTTTTAATCGGTATTGTCTTATTTTGTTTTTATTTTTAATTTATGACTTATTTTAATCATATGATTTCATTTTAATGTAAGCCACCCAGAATCATCTTGTGTGAAGATGGGCAGCAAATAAATTTAATAGATGATGATGGTGATGGTGATGGTGGTGATGATGATGATGATGATGATGATGATGATAATAATAATAATAATAATAATAATAATAATAATAATAATAACTTCAGCCAAGTACATTCGGCGAATTCGTAAGATATTAATGTCCAAATTGAGTGGAGGAAACATCATAAAAGCCATAAATACCTGGGCTATACCTGTGATTAGATACTCTGCAGGAATAATTGACTGGACCCAGATGGAGTTAGACAATTTGGACAGAAAAACAAGGAAGCTTATGACAATGAATCATGCCTTGCACCCTAAAAGTGATGTTGACCGATTATATTTACCAAGAGCAGAGGGTGGTCAAGGACTCCTACAAGTAAAGCAGACTGTGGAAGAAGAAAAATGCAGCTTGAATGATTACATCCAGAAAAGTGAAGAACCAATGATTAAGGAACTAAATAAAGGAGGCCTTTTAAAGACAACTAAAACAAAAGCAGAATATAAGAAAGAAGTAACTGAGCAGCGAGCTGAAAATTGGAAACACAAAGCTCTGCATGGCCAATACCTGAAAAGTATTGAAGGCAAAGCTGACCAGAAACTAACTTGGAACTGGTTAAGATCAGGAGTACTGAAAAAAGAAACAGAAAGCTTTATTTTGGCAGCTCAAGAACAAGCCCTAGCCACAAACTACATGAAGGCAAAAATTCAACATATTACCACCAACAGCAAATGCCGCCTCTGTAATGAGAAAGATGAGACAGTCGACCACCTGATCAGTGGGTGTAGCAAAATTTCACAAACTGACTACCTACAACGCCATGACCGTGTTGCTAAGATAATTCACTGGAAATTGTGCCAGAAGTTTGGATTTGAGTACAGCAAAAACCACTGGGAACATCAGATTGAGAAAGTTTTAGAGAATGAGAAACTCAAGATCTTGTGGGACTTTAGGATTCAGACTGACAGGCACTTGGTCCACACCACACCTGACATAACAATAGTTGAAAAGAAAAAAGTATGGTTCATTGACATTGCAATACCTGGTGATGCAAGGATTGAAGATAAGCAGCAAGAAAAAAATCACAAAGTACCGGGACTTGCAAATTGAAGTTGAGCGACTGTGGAAAAAGAAATCGTGTGTTGTCCCGATTGTAATTGGAGCCCTTGGAGCAATACCCAAAGGGCTACCCCGCTATTTAGAAATTCTAAATTTGCCGGACTTGAACATTTTGACTTTACAAAAAACCACCTTACTCGGAACAGCTTACATCCTCCGACGATACCTTAACAGTTCCTAGGTCCTTGGTTAGGACTCGAGCTGCTGAGCTATTAAGCAGCCTCAAAGGCTGTGAATCTCACTAAAGATTAACTAATAATAATAATAATAATAATAATAATAATAATAATAATAATAATATAAAAATAAAAATCTACATCGTGCATTTTAAGAAGATACTTGGTCGATATCTAAGATGCTGGCAGCAACCCATATCAACCATCAGTGCCAATCAATAATATTTGTGATACATTTTTAAATGTTCAGTTGACTTGAGTTTCATGTTTAATTAATTAATTAATTAATTAATTTTATTATATTTCTATACCGCCCTTCTCCTGTGGGACTCAGAGCGGTGTACAGCCAGGATAAAACATAGCATATAAAAGTTAAAAACATTTTAAAAAACAATTAAATAATTTTGGCCTGAATTTAAAGCAACCCAATTAAAACCGAAATTCGATTAAAAAAAACTGAGAGGATGGGATCAAGCCAGCCCAACTAGATGGAACAAGTGTGTCTTCAGGGCCCGACGAAAAGTCCGGAGGTCTGATATCGTGCGTATCTCAGGGGGCAGGTCATTCCAGAGGGCAGGTGCTGCCACAGAGAAGGCTCTCCTTCCCCCTGGGGGTCACCAGCTGGCACTGCCTGGCCGACGGCACCCTCTCTGTGCAAGCGAACCGGTCGGTGGGAGGCTATTGGCGACAGAAGGCGGTCTCGCAAATACCCCGGCCCTAAGCCATGGAGGGCTTTAAAGGTGGTCACCAACACCTTGAAGCGCACCCAGAAGACCACAGGAAGCCAGTGCAGCTCACGCAGGAGAGGTGTTATATGTGAGCCCCCCGTCGCTCCCATAATCCCCCGCGCGGCCGCATTCTGGACCAACTGCAGCCTCCGGGTGCACCCCTAGGGGAATGTAGAGACCATTGCAGTAGTCCAGGTGGGAAGTGCCGAGTGCTTGAGTGACCGTGCGTAGGGAGTCCCGATCCAGAAAGGGACGCAACTGGCGTATCAGGCGAACCTGATAAAAAGCCCCCCGAAGCCACGGCCGTCATATGCTCTTCTAAAGACAGCCGTGCGTCCAGGAGGATGCCTAAATTGCAAGCCCTCTCCCTGGGGGCCAGTGATTCGCCCTCAATAGCCAGCGATGGCACCAGCTGGCTATATCGGGACGGTGGAAGCCACAGCCACTCGGTCTTGGAAGGGTTGAGTCGGAGCCTGTTTCTCCCCATCCAGGCCCGCACGGCCTCCAGGCACTGGGACATCACTTCAAGGGTATCGTTGGGGTGGCCTGGGGTGGAGATGTATAGCTGAGTGTCGTCAGTGTACTGATGGAACTCCACCCCAAAGCCCCAGATGATCTTGCCCAGAGCCTCGGGGTCGACCACTGCCCCCCTGTCAACACGGATTGTGACCGGTCACAGAGGTAGGAGGAGAACCACCGCAGAACGGTGCCCCTCACCCCCAGCCCCTTCAACTGATGCAACATGATACCATGGTCGATGGTATCAAAAGCCTCTGAGAGATCTAACAGGACCAGGATAGAGGAACAACCCCTATCCCGAGCCCTCCAGAGATCATCCACCAACACGACCAATGCCGTTTCCGTGCTGTGCCGAGGCCGGAAACTGGACTGGAGCGGGTCTAGATAGACAGCTTCATCCAGGTACCGGGGAAGCTGCTGCGCCACCACACTCTCAACAACCTTCACAACGAAGCGAAGGTTGGAGACTGGACAATAGTTAGCCAAAATAGCCAGATCCAGGGAGGGCTTCTTAAGGAGGGGCATCACCACCGCTTCTTTCAAAGCAGCCAGCAGGACCCCCTCACTCAGAGAAGCGTTAACAATCCCCTGGAGCCAGCCTCGTGTAACCTCCCGGGAAGCCAGTACCAACCAGGAAAGGCACGGGTCCAATAAACATGTGGTCGCGTTCAGCCATCCCTGGATCCTGTCCACGTCCTCGGGAGCGACAGGATCAAACTCCTCCCAGATAACACTCTCAAGACCTGCCTCAGTCATCCCATCCGGACTTACCCAGTCAGAGGCCAGGCCTTTCTGAATCTGAGCTATCTTGTCATACAGATACTGCACAAAGTCCTCAGCTCGACCCTGCATGGAATCATCCCGCGCTTCCAGATGGAAGAGGGAGTGGGTCACCCTAAACAGGGCAGCTGGGCGATTATCTGATGACATGATAAGAGTGGCAAAATAGCTAGATTTCGCCGCTTTTATCGCCACAAGGTAGGTCCTAATATGAGACCTCACCAGTGTTCGGTCGGATTCGGAGCGGCTGGTCCTCCAACTACTCTCCAGGCATCTTTTCTGGCACTTCATCTCCCTCAGCTCCTCGGAGAACCAAGGAGCTAGGTGAGTTCGGTGCCAGGTTAGAGGCCACAAAGGCACGATGCGGTCCAAAGCCCCGGTGGCCACACTATCCCAGGCGGCCACCAGGTCTTCAGCCGAGTCATGAGCCAGAGTCTCAGGAAATGGCCCAAGCTCCATCTGGAACCTATCAGGATCCATCAGGTGCCTGGGGCAGAACCACCTGGTCGGTCCCGCCTCCCTGCAGCGAGGTGCAGCGGTTAGAAAGTCCAGTCGAAGGAGCGAGTGGTCAGACCATGACAAGGCTTCGATGACTATATCCCCTGTATCGAGGCCACTCAACCACTGACCAGAGACAAAAATCAAGTCCAGATGTCCACCTATGTGAGTAGGATCATGAATTAACTGAGTAAGGTCCATGGCCATCATGGAAGCCATGAACTCTCGAGCCACCTCAGACGTTTCACCGATAGATGGCAGGTTGAAATCCTCCATGACTAAAAGTCTGGGGGTACCAACTGCCACCTCGGCTATGACGTTGAGCAGCTCAGGCAGGGCCGTTACCACGTGGCAGGGAGCCAGGTACATGATCAACAAGCACATCTGTACTCCACGGCCCCACTTCACAAAAAGGGACTCACATCCGGCTATCTGTGGAACAGTGGTCTCCCTCAGATCAAGACCTTCCTTTATAATAACCACCACGCCCCCGCCCCTGCTGGGCTCTCAGCTGATGGAATGCACAGAAGCCTGATGGGCACATATCTACAAGGGGGACTCCCCGCTCCTGGCCTGATTCAAATCATGGTCAGGGTGCCCCTCGCTCTCCCTATACAGGCTCCTATCCCTTTCCGGCCTCTCTGATGTTGTCTCTTCCCCGCCGCTCGTCCCAGTATTAAAGCGAGTGCCAACCCTGATGATGCCAGCTCTCACCTCCATCCACCGCTGGGTCTAACAGGAAGCCCCTGCCATCCCCTCGGAGTCCCTGGAGCTCCAGGGAGGGGCTGCATCGCCGACGCCACCACCACCCGTTCCACCAGTTTGGCAGCTGCGGGGAGACCCCGAGGACGCCGAGAATGCTCTCCCCGCTCGTAAAGCCACAGCACAGCCACCTCCGTCTTGTTCCCGGCCATCGTGTCCTAGAGAGCTGCCAGCTCTCAAAAAGATAACACAGATCGGTGAGAAGCTCCCCTCACCAGATGTGGGGCTAAATTAGCTGGTCCGGCCCCCGAAACCCCCCAAAAACCGGGGAATATCCCCCAAGTATCGCCGCCACTCAGCTGGGAGTGGCCATCTTGGACATGCGCAGAGGGAATAATAATAATAATAATAATAATAATAATAATAATAATAATAATAATAATAATAATCTCATCCAAGCTACAAACATTTTAATACCAGATGTCTTGTAAACATTGGAGAACAGATATTTTCAATAGACAGAGATGAATGTATTGGCTTTTCATGAATACTCACTTCTCTTTTGAATGACCAGCAAAAGTAAAAAAAGAAATCATTCAAATTAAGAATTCAAGCATAAACTAAGTAATTTATACTATTTACAAATCAGGTTTCCTATTGCAGAATTTCATTTACCTTGGTATATCATTTTGGCTTGGTATATCATTTTACCAAGATAGCCATTTTGATTTAATTACTAAAGTATTGACCTAGAAAATCAAAGAGTAAGTTCCAGTTTCCCTTAGGCCTGAAAGCCAGCTGGGTGATTTTGGGACAGTCCCACCCTCTTGACACAAGACAGCCAATTTGGTTTGGTAGTTAAGGTACCAGGCTAGAACCTAAGACACTGCAGGTACTGGTTCCACTTAGGCATGGAAGCCACTGAGTGATTTTGGGCCAATCATTCTTCCTCCACCAGTGGTGGGTTGCCCCCGGTTCAGACCGGTTCTATAGAACCAGTAGTAAAACCAGTGGGAGGCTCCGCCCACTGACCCTGACATCATCAGGAAGCTTCTGCGCAGGCGCAGAAGTGTGTGCACAGCCCCGTTGCAAACTGGTAGTAAAGGAAGTAGAACCCACTCCTGCCCTCCACCCATGACATCTTTGATTTTTTTAAAAAGCAGATCCTGCACTTGTGGGATCCAACTCACCTTACAGGATTGTTGGGGAGAAAATAGGACGCAAGAGTATTAGGTATGCTTGCTGTCTTCAGATTAGCAGATAGGTAGGTAGGTAGGTAGGTAGGCAGGCAGGCAGATATGCAGACAGACAGAATAGCTAATTGACAGCAGGCAGACAAAGAGAGAGAGTGACAGAGACAGACAGAGAGAGACAGAAGACAAAACAATATTTTGTTAGAGAAATGATTCTAAAGAAATTGTCATCTATATGCTGGTTGTACTATTTATTGTGTTACTTTCAATTTCCTGTAGAAATCCTTGGTGGCTTTCAATAAAAAAGGGATGATGATGGAGAAGAAGAAGAAGAAGAAGAAGAAGAAGAAGAAGAAGAAGAAGAAGAAGAAGAAGAAGAAGAAGAAGAAGAAGAAGAAGAAGAAGAAGAAGAAGAAGAAGAAGAAGAAGAAGAAGAAGAAGAAGAAGAAGAAGAAGAAGAATAGATGAGAGAGAGAGGAGAGGAGAGATATTTTTATGATAATTTGGAGCCATACAGTTTAGAATTTCTATCATTAAAGACTTCTTTTCCCTAAAGTTCAAGGTACGCATCATTTCATTTAATTTCCAACTTAATGTCTTCAGGACTGACGTGTAGGTGTGCAAGGAAAGATTGAAAAATATTTTCAAAATTAATTATGCATATGTACTTTATGATTCAAGAAGACAGTGATAACTGAGCTATGTATTCTTGATGTGTTTGTAAGCTATATCAAATACAGACTGTCATTAGCTGAATATTCACAAAATGTAAGAAAACTTTATTGCTACTTGAAAATTGCCCAAATTAGTTATATAAGCCAATTTAGCATCAAAAAAAGAGAGTATCAACTAGAAATATACTCCTCCTTTGTAAGTTATTTCTCAGCAATTATAGTCACAGGTCAAAAGGGAAAAAACATAGTAATTTAAAAAAGAAAAAACATAACAGGAAAACTTGTACTGAACTCCAAAGAACTAAATGAAATCTTGCAGAGTTCAGTTTTGACTTGTGTGAAACTGACTTTCCAGTCTCTGGTGGGAATCTGAAAGTCACAAAATTCTTTTGTAATATGACATGGAGACATCACATTCTTGATGCTTGTGCCCTACACCATATAATTATGAACAAATGTCAACACACAGGAACACAGCATCCCAAATGTATCGAGCGAAACAACCCAAAATTGGACGGATGTTGTATTCTTACATATAGCTAATTCTGTATGTACTTCTTCAGCATTTTCTTTTAGCCCATTTAGAAAGACTTTATAACAATGGCCACAAAATCACCAAAAGATTAAGTTGTAGTGTGTTCATTCCCAGTTATTAAGTCTCCTGCTTGCCACAAAAAGTCAGATAAATAGGTTTTTTTAAAAAAATATATATCAAGATTTCTGAGCTTTTTGCATGATTTTTAAGAGTAGTCAATCCATCATTAGCTCTTCTGAGATAAGAGTGTAAGTTACCAATATGACACATGCATAGAACTATCACAGGAACAATCTTGGTCTTTAGCAACTAGAGTTTTAGCCTTCCTGAAAACCAAAAAGTATCTCCAAAATTTTTCACATACTTCAAGGCTGTGCTGGGGTTCCCACAAAGCTCAGTGTTTCAGAACGTTCCAGTAAGCAGAAAGCAGGGAGGTCCACGAAAGTGATGGGGAGATGGCAGCCACAACCTTGTGACTGAAATCCACACGTTAAAAAAGGCATCTTGATATTTTTGATATCGCTTCCCCCAGATGCTCTTGAGAGAGAGAATGTGTCTTTTCTCAAAGCTTAAGAAAGCTAAATTCTGTAATGATTTCAATAAATGTACTCATATGTTTGGACATCAGCTCTTACTCCATGCTCTGCCAGTGGTTTCATGATCAACAATACAGCTAATAGGGCAATCTTCCTTTTGATTTGCAAAACTTTATTAAATTTCAGAAAGGTGTAAAATACAAAAAAAGCAAAGAAAAAATTAAGAAAGAGGAAAAGGTAGGGTAAAAGCAAAGTTGGAGTACACAAAGAGGGAGAAGCTTTAGAAAACTAACTTCTGAACTTTCTTTGGTACAGATAAAAACCTAAAAAAAATCAATGACCCCTTGAATTAGAATAAATGGCAATCTCTTTTTTTAAAATCCCAGGTTCTTTCAAAGCAAGAGCAGTGGCTCGTATGGGCAAGTTTATTTGTTTTGCTCTTGAGCTGAAGTTAAGATTGAAACTTTCAAGGGAATCATCTATCATTTTGGCTTGGAACACCCATGAAAGAGGGAAGAAAAATCTGAAATACTCCTTTTCTTGACAAATAGAGACATCACTATAATAATGTTTTAAGAACTCCTGTGTTACACCCACATAGACCACTTTTAATGTAACAAATCCATTGCTCTTATTTGTTGTTATTATGATTGTTCTTGTACCCTTACATTGAAGTTAAGTACTTAATCTCAGGGGTTGAAAAAACAAGATTACTTAATAGAAGAAAACCAGCTATCATATAAATTAAATTTCTACTGAGTTAGCATATTGTTCCATGTGATTCAGAATTCAGAGTGGCCAACAGAGGCTCATCAGCATTTTAGACAGAAGTTCTTTCAGGTCCTGCATGGAGATGCTAAGAACTGAAGCTGGGAATTTTGGCAGATGAACCAAGTGCTCTACCATCGCTCTTTCTCTAGATTGGAAGAGAAGCAAGCAGCTTGTAGCTCAAGTGTCATGTAGCCCTTAACCTAATTTCAAACACTTTCTCTAACCAATCATTTTGGATCTCCGGTAAATGCTGTATCTCTTTACTGACGTCTGCTGCTTGAGACAGAGCAAAGAGGTGTCAAAACCAGAGAATAAATGGCATTGGCCTCACCCACAGCTGGCATAAAGACCCCAATATATTATCCATGAAGGATAGCAGCTGATGTCAGAAACCATGTGGCTCACCCCTGCTGTATCACATGGTTTACTAATGCAGAGACACACAGATTGAGCAGGAACACAAAGCAATCTCCCATTTCTTTTCAGTGGGTAGGTTCTTAGATCACGAAGTCTGTGTTTCCTCTACTCACCTTACAGTTCCAACAGTGGGTCTTTAAAAAGAATTTAGGCACAACGCTCTAAGCCTTAGAAAATGCCTAAAGCTAGCTTTGCCTCCAAGGTACAGTTTGTGAGGAAAACAAAACAAAATAAACAAACAAAAAGCCTCAGGATGATTTTCATGAAAGAAATCTTGAAACAATAAAACTTTGTTTTTTTTTAGAAATGTCCCAAAATGTGAAATAGGCAGTAAAATCATTAAAAGGATTATTAATTTACTACAGAAAATCTATGAATATGGAGAGAGAGAGAGAGAGAGAGAGGGAGGGAGAGAGAGAGAGAAAGGGGGGGAGAGGGGGGAAGGGAGGGAGAGAGAGAAAGGGGGGAGAGAGAGGGAGGGAGGGAGAGAGAGAGAGAAAGGGGGGAGAGAGGGAGGGAGGGAGAGAGAGAGAGAAAGGGGGGGAGGGAGGGGGAGGGAGGGAGAGAGAGAAAGGGGGGGAGAGAGAGAGACCTATAGCATACACCATAGCCCATGTCATATAAAATGATCTGGACAATATAAATAATTTATTTTGCATTTCTGAAGCTGTGCACTAGAAAAGCCATACTAACAATAAATGTTATCCATCTGAGGTCTATTGCTTGTTTTGTGGCCAAGTGAGTTGCATTTTCGGCTATTATTAATGCATAGGAAGGCTTTTTTTCATATCAATTTGAAATTATACATTGGGGAAATCCCTGCACACAAGCAGCCAATGCTTTGTTTCCTCTGTGTGGCCCTTTGCAATTACCAGAATGCGCAAATATAATTTAGCTCAAGCAAAATTCAATCAGTCACCCCCAAGCACACAGACATCTCCATCTCCCAGGAAAAGCACGTGCATGCACATGCATCAGAGTGTTTCCCTACAAATGGCACAAGAGAGCTGTAAAAATTTCCAAAACAAATCTATTACAATATTTACATTCAGTTGTAATGCAAACTTTACTTGGGAGTTCAAGGCTGTATGTTGGAGGAAGAACATGCTGGGGGTGCCTTGCATAGTGACACATGCTTTGAAATCAAGGCAAAATTGGGAGATGGTTCAGGCAAAGCTACTCAAGAGATTTAGTAGATCACCCACGGTAATACATACTCATAACACACACACACACACACACACACACACACACACACGTAGTAATTGTTTGGGTAAATCTGTCAGTTTACATCATAACTAGAAGGGCTTGATTTTTCCATATATCTTTGTTGAAATACTTTTATTTTATAAATACCTGACTCATTTTTTTCCTAACCAGACCAGCACATATAATATCCTAGTGCCTAGTCATGTTGCTATGCAATATGGATGCTCTCCACCAAGTTCAGTGTGATAAGGATAATATTAGAAGATGTGGCTCTTTTGATTCCCACAGCTCAAGTTACTTCAGGATTTATTGATTATTGTCACACTGTTAAATTGTCTCTGGAAGTGGACTAGAAACAATCCATAGGGGCTGAAGTGAATATAAAATGTCCTTTCCACCCAAGATCTATTTAGGTTTAGAGCAACCTTTTATTCTCAAGGTCTTCAGCTCGTTAACCCCTTCATGAAGTTTCAGATTGTTCATTGACTCACAAGCATGTCTTATATGAAAATAATTTAACAAATATTACTTTAACTAATAGTAGTGTGAATAATAATAAAAACAACTGACCCCTAACCCTAAATAATACTATTCTTATTGCTAGCCTCCACACTGTTGGGTGTGGAGCTTGAGATACCCCCCAAAATTGATTGACCCCAATCAATCTTCCTTCATTTATCAACTACTGTGTTTTCCCGAAAATAAAACCCTGTCTTATATTTTTTGAACCCCAAAATAAACACTTGGCCTTATTTTCAGGGAGGTCTTATTTTGGAGCACATGGAGCAAGACGGAGCTCCTCTTGCCATCTTACCTGATTTCCAGCTCTGTCTCCCTAACCCTAACCACAGTGGTGAGGTTCAAGTGATTTAACAACCGGTTCTGTGCCCTAATGATTTCTTCCAACAACCAGTTTACCAAACTGCTCAGAAAGCTAACAACCGGTTCTCCCGAAGTGGTGTGAACTGGCTGAATCCCACCACTGCCTAGCCAGAGGAAATGGCTGGGATCAGCTGGGCATGTGTTTAAATATGTTCAAGGAGGACTTATTTTCAGGGAGGGCTTATTTTCAGGGAGGATTTATTTTAGCACATGCGCTTAAAAGCCCAATTGGACTTATTATCCGGGAAGGTCTTATTTTGGGAAAACAGGGTACCTATTGAGTCTTAGATATTTACTGACCCCTTTTCGACTTCAGCTATTTATGGAGGCCTTGGGTTGAATGTCAGTGTTAATTACTTTGGGGGAACCCTGATTTTTACAATAAAATATGTCTAGTGATAGCTAGAAAAAAGGCATGGAAATCCAAGTAGACCTTACTTACTGGCTGCGATTGAGATTGACCACTCCCTTGCTAAATGATACAGTCATAAAGTGAAAAATCCCATAGCTACATTGACTTACTCAGCAGTTGTTAAACAAATCACTGCAGGTTGTTCAGTGCAATGTCATGTGACTGAAATTTGTCACTTCCTGCCAACTTCCACATTAGCTTTGCTTGTCAAAAGCTGGCTGTGAAGGTTGCAAATGGTGGTCGCATGACCATGGGATGCTGCAACCGTTGTAAATGCACACTGATTGGCCATGCCTGAATCCCGAACATGTGATTACAGGAATGCTGTGATGACCACAACTTTGAGGATCAATCATAAGTTTTTCAACACCATTGCAACTTTGAACAGTCGCTGAATGACCCGTCAGTAAATGAGGACTATCTATGGTCACTAGCAGTCAAACTCAGCTTAAGAACATCTTTACATCAGAGTGAAAATGAACGTCATGTTTCAGTGTTTGTACACTTGATCTTATGAAGGTCTTTAATTGATGGTATGGTAGTGGTCGCAAACCAAAGTTGTGTGTTGATTTGTGGGTTTTTTAAATTTTCCTTTGCACGTGTGTGCAGCATAGAGAGGAAAAAACCTGCATCCCACTGCTTCTTGGTGTCATTTTGATAAATTCACTGCTTAAGGTACGGCAATTGGGAATCAAGAAAAGTTAGTGATTAGGTTTGTACACATTTGTTATGGGGATTATGTAGTAACAAGGCAGCTATAACCTCAAAAATAAATACACTGTGGCTGCATTGTTTTCAACCCACTAGTGGCTTATTAGTAAAAAGTGTATTTCCACAGATTTAGTCTGAACAAATTCAGTGAATTTATGCCCTTTGTCTTAAACTGCTGTTAAAAACAGTGTCTGGCTACCTGTAGTTATTGTGGTGTATCTCCAGATATCTTGGTGGTGTAAATGTTCACCAAGGATTAATCAGCAGGATAGACAATTAGGAGACATTGCTGTTTTGCAGAAATTGATTGCTAATTATCAGAGGAAAAAGGAGACAAGCACTCTATCAAGCAACCATAGAACGTTCTCTGAAAATGATCTGAAAATTCCAGGGAGAAAAAGAACCCTTTTTGACAGGGTATTTAAACATCAGAAAAGTTCTCCAGTTATAACTCAGTGCTGCAAAAACAATGTTGCTTCAGTGCAAATTATTTCAAGCAAAGCAGGTTGTTTTTCCCCCCACTCCTTGGATTTCAGAGTTGCCTTGTTTGGACTCCCATTTGCTTTAACAGATTAACAGAGTTGGAAGGGACCATCTAGTCCAACCCCCCCGGCCAAGCAAGAGACCCTACACCATTTCTGAAAAATGGCAGTCCAATCTCTTCTTAAAAACTTCCAGTGTTGGAGCATCCACAACTTCTGGAGGCAAGCTCTTCCACTGGTTAATTGTTCTCACTGTCAAGAAATTCCTTCTTAGTTCTAGCTTGCTTCTCTCCTTGATTTGTTTTCATCCGTCGCTTGTAAAAGGGGATCACATGATCACGGGACACAGCAATGGTCGTAAGTGTGAACCAGTTGCCAAGCACACGTATGTAAATCACGTGAACCTGAGGATGCTGCAAAGGTTGTCAAGTGTGAAAAATGGTCGTAAGTCACATCTTTCAGTGCTGTTGTAACTTCGGTTGCTGTAAGTTGAGGACTAGCTGTATTCCCAAGCACCCACCTTTCTCGCTGCTGGTGAGCAGAGACCATGGGGTGAGCTACTGACCCCTCGAAGAGCTAACTCTGGGCTTCCAAGTGTGATCATGGGGAAGATGGGCCAGGCCTGTCCAAGTTGGGGTTGGCCGCCTCCCCCCACTAAAAAGTTACCAAAAAAAAACCTTCACCAGGATGTATTTAATATAAGAAAAAAAGAAAGGCAAGAAGCAAGGAAAAGTCATATTAAAATAACAAGGGTTTTTGGTTGTTGTTTTTTTTGAACCATCGAAAGTATCTCTCCAGCTTTTCAGGAATTTAAAAAGAACCGGAAAACATTACTGTTTATCACACTCATTAAGTGAATCACAACAGCAGCTTCAGATTGCAGTGATTGAGTGATATCCAAGTAATCTGTAGCATTTCTTCTGTGACCTTTTATTATAGAAAAGGCTTGGTATAGGGAGAAATCTCAAGTGCTCCTGCATGGAAATCACAGCACATTAATCATTCTTGAGACATTGCTAAAGGAACATATCATCCATTCTTGTGCTCCAATGGTTTTGGAAAATAGGGCAGGATTTTGGCACCCTATACTTGTACAAGAGACAAGGGTTAATCTTGGCAAGCAATTCCAATAAGTTCAAGTGTGACCAAACTGACTTGCCTTGCCATATCTTTGGGCGAGGAATGAGAAGGGATGCCAAGATCACCTTTGCCAACTAATGCAAATCATCACAAAACATGATAAATAGTAGATTTAGCATTAAACATTTGTAACATTTCCAGGTGTGGTCACACTTTGCTCTGTCTGTCTGTCTGTCTGCCGTCCGTCTATCTATCTATCTATCTATCTATCTATCTATCTATCTATCTATCTATCTATCTATCACTGGGAAAACCATCCCAAGATATTGACAATCTATATAACATCATTTTAACATCCAAAAACATACCCATCAGCATATTTTAAGGAAAAGAAAACTACTTCAGCCCTTCCCCAACCTACCATAGACCAAATTAAAACCCTGAGAGAAAATCATCATTGTCAGCTAGCACTGAAAACTAGATCTCCAAAGGCAAGGGAAGGTGTTTCACTTCTTAGGTGTCAATGGTGAGAACTCCAAACTTCATTTGATGAATGCATAACCCTCAAACTCCTCTCTGGTAGGTCTCATCATAAACAGGATTAGGAGAAGGTCAGAAGCTCTGTGTGGTTTAGATGGGGAAATGAATAACTGCTGATATAATGACACTTCACACCATTCCTGTGTTGGGCAGAGTCGCCGGATGTTGGGTCCAATGAACCAAAAATGACACAAGGAGTTACTTCAGAGGAATTTCTTTGTTGTTGGTCATTTATTGACAGAAATCTTGCAAACTAAAGCACTTATCTGCATATCTACTAGATATATCCTGCAGAAATGCAGGGGTGGGTCCACCTTTGCCCTTTTTCTGGATACCAAAGATTCTATCTTCTTTGTCTCTTTGGTCCCTGGGAAAGAGCCACCCGCTCTTGTGAATCTGACCCATATTCCGCCACAATACCAAACCAATCAGGACCATTGTGACTACATTTTACCAGAGTAAAATCCTTATCAGCTATCCTGTTAGTCTTTCAGTCCAACAACAGATACGTCACATGGGGAAAATAATAAAATGCTTTGTTTCTTACCTGAATTAAGATAGAACTTTACACCTTTTATAAATTATATTTTATTGGATTGACAATCTTTTAGAGTGATATTTTCTGAAGAAATGAATGGAAGAATGATCTCTATTCTGATGATGTGAATTTCTACATCACATTTTAAAATGTTGGTGTTCCTTGAGTTATAGGAAAAATAGGGCACAGTAATATGCAATAATAAAACATTATTTATGTGTTCTCAAAAGTGAGTCTTAGTGATTTCAGTGAGATTCATTCCCAGGTTAATGTGTATAGGATTACAGTGTCAGTGTCAACCCTCTTGTTTGAAGTCTATGGATTTTTCTAGTTAATCAGTCACAACCTATAACACACCAGGATGACTGAAGAAGGCTCAGTTAAATACGCTAAGGGGAGGATATCTGTTCCTTTGCACATTTTGGACTTCAGTTTTCATTAGTGAAGAAATCCATTTACATCAGTACAACATAGTAACAACTGTCGAAGAAAATTGTAATACTGGTACTTACTGCTAAGAGCATGGAAGCATTCATTTATTGCAAAATAAAGATTAAAATGACATCATCACAAAGATAATAATTTAGTAATTATTTATGAATGTTTCCTGTCTCATCTACCAGGTTCAAATTATTGAAAGGCCCTACCTTGTCTATTATTATAATGCACTCTAGAACCATTGACATCAGTTTACTTTTACAAATCCACTTTTAAATAATGATTAAATTGGATTTTTAATCTTTGTGGTGATGTCATTCTAATCTGTATAACTAAATAACTGAATCCTTTCATGCTCTCACAATAAATGCCAATTTTACAATTCTTTATGTTGATGTCAAATCCTTTAGACAAAAAGACTACATTTGTTTATATGCATCTTAAATGGAATGCCCTTACACAATTGTTTTAAGATGAATGAAAATCTGTATTGTAGTAAAAGACAGCACACAATAAAATGCAACAATATAAAACATTACATATGTATGGAAAAGCACAAATCATAAAATTAACTGGAGCTATTAATCATCTGTGCACTTTACATATAAATGACATAGCAGAATCTGGCTACACTAAGGGACCAGGTGGTACACTTTTCAGAGTTAAAACTAATAAAATCTGGTGAGAAGGACTACGAAATTTGCTTAAATGTGGGTTTATCAACTCTGAACATGTGCCATTATGAAACGGGCAATATAACAAATATGTTTTACAGTTTCAATAGATTCTTTGTAAAAATCACAGCTCAAATTGGATACCTCTGAACCTGGCGAAGAGCAACAAATAAAATAATTGGGTTTTTTTTTACTTTCATGGGTGACTGGTTGTTGTTTTTTTTCCTCACATGCAAGTTTTCAAAAAGGTATGTGTAATTTTGTGACTAGTGTTGGAGAAGGCTCCTGAGAAATACAAGGACGTAACAGCCAAGAAATCAAACCAATGGATCATTGAACAAATCAATCCAGAATTCTCATTTGAGGCACAAATGTCCAGACTCATATTACCCTACTTTGGACATATTATTTGAAGATCCAGCTCTTTGGAGATGGCTCTGATGTTGGGAAAGGTAGAAAGGAGAAGAAGACAACCAATAGCAAGATGGATGGACTAGGTTACAATGGCAATGAGTGTATCCTTGGGAGACCAGGTTAGAGATAGAAATCTAACCATGTGATTGCTAGCAGTCAAAAATGACTGATGGCATGTAGCCAATCAATCAGTTGTTTACATGAATGGTCTTAATCAGGGATGAAATTCAGCTGGTTCTATCTGGCTCGGGAGAACTGGTAGTGGTGGCTGTAGGAGGCTCCACCCACCTGCGCAGACTTTTTTGCGACTATTTTCAGCCTCTACACATGCGCAGAAGGCTTTATGCAGACACACACATTTGCGAACCGGTAGGGAAGGTAAGTGAATTTCACCCCTGGTCTTAATGGTTGACATTGTTTAACAAAGTTTAGGCAGACTATTTCAACTATCTGGAATCAGCTTGCTTATTTGTGCACATTATAAATAAACGGCATGTAGTTCAAAAGCCTTTGGAGGCTTTTGTGGGTTTCTCCCACCCACACTTGTGTACTAATATTTATAATTGTTTTAATATTCGTTCTTCCAAATCTTGCTTCATCTTTGATCTTTGACATTGATTCTCATAGTCTGTGACTGCTCTAGAATGCTGATTAGCCCCTTTATCATGGATTCCATTTCCCCCCATTTCCTTTCAAGTCTCACAAATGCATCCTGTTTTAATATTGCACCTTAAACACCCTTTTTGTCTTCAGCTTGCAACAGCCGGTATAAAATGACATCAAGACTGTAACAGCTCCTTTGCAGCTGAAGTGATGGCATTTTCTAAACAGATTGCTAACACTTCTCTTTATTTATGTGGTGCATGCATGGAAATTGTAGCATATGTGCAGGTGCTAAATGTTATGATCCTGAAAGCACTTACAAGTTCGTAGAACAATTTCAACAGCAAGACTTTTCATCAAAGGGTCTTACGAGGGTCAGAGTTCAGTCATTTTGAAATTTGGCTGTCAGAGTATGTTCTGACATCTTACAAAGTGTGGCAGGAAGCGGAAAAATCCACAAGAAGATATTTTAATGGAGGGTCTTTTTCGTTTCAAGTATTTTTCTTTACACAAGAATGTAATATTTAAACCGGAACCTACAACATTGATCTCAGCACAGTCAGTTTGGTAACATCAAGCCAAAGCTTCTTTTAATCATTTGCTGAATTTGAAGAATAAATTAGGCACCCTATTTAAAGTATCAATTGAATGTTGAATTAATACTGAATTAGCACACAAGTATCAATTCAGAAGTCAGACTCATATTGGAATATAAAACTTGGGCTGTAAAATTTTCTGGGCTGAGTGTGTATGTGCAAGGGTAGGAGGGATTTTTGTTTGTTAGAATTACATTTCATTTTTCATTCAGGAGTGTTTTATATAACATTTAAAATGACTCCAAGTATCAAAATGTACAGAAGGTAACTATAGATACAATACTCATTTCTTGTAGCAGACTCCTTATATCCCCTTAAGGGGCCCATACAGAAAGTACATTTCGAGTTGTGGTCTTTTTCCTATAATGAAGGTAGCCACAAATCAAAAAGCTGTCTCCATATTTGAGAATCTGGATTGTCAGCTGGAAAGACGACAGGCCAGATTTGAGAGTCTAGCATCACATGATGGGGTGAGTTCCCCTTACTTGCTCCGGTTCCTGCCAACCTAACAGTTTGAAAACATGCTAGTAGATAAATAGGTAACACTTCTGCAGGAAGGTTACTGTGTTTCATGCTGGCCACATGATTTATTTATTTATTTGTTTGTTTGTTTGTTTGTTTGTTTGTTCTTATTTCTATACCGCCCTTCTCCAAATAGGACTCAGGGCGGTGAACAGCCAAAGTAAAAAACAATACATACAAAATTTAAAAGCAGTTTAAAATAATTAAATATTTTGGCCGATGGTGATGATGGAAGTGTCTCTCAGACAACACAGGCTCCCTCGGCTGAGAATTGGAGATAAGCTCTGCCCCTTTGAGTCAGTTATGATTGAACAAGGGAAACCTTTAAACCTTTTAAATTTTCAGCTGGGGTTATTTACTGATTAAAATGTGGACTAGGGCCAGAGAGGAGAGGTTGACTTAGACCAGTCGTTATTTTCAGTCCACATTTCCTTGCAGAGGGTGTTTGAAGATATTTATTTATTTATTTATTTATTTATTTATTTATTATATTTCTATACCGCCTTTCTCCCGTAGGACTCAAGGCGGTGTACAGTCAAGAAAAATATAGACACACAAACATCATAAAATTGCTAATTAAAATTATTACTTAGTTTGGTCAATTAAATAAAACCCAGAATTAGATAACATTTAAAAAAAAAATCATTCACATGTTCATATGTTTAGCCCCGCCTGTTGAAACATCAGGGTCTTGAGGGCACGGCGGAAAGCACGGAGATCAGGGATATTCCGTATCTCCGGGGGCAGTTCATTCCAAAGGGTTGGAGCCCTCACAGAGAAGGCCCTCCCCCTGGGAGTCGCCAGTCGGCATAATTTGACTGATGGCACCCTGAGTAGTCCCTCCCTGTGAGAACGAACTGGTCGGTGGGAGGCTATTGGTGGCAAAAGACGGTCTCGTAGGTACCCAGGTCCTAAGCCATGGAACGCTTTAAAGGTGATAACTAACACCTTGAATCGCACCCGGAAGACCACCGGGAGCCAGTGCAGCTCGCGTAGGAGAGGTGTTACATGGGCGTAACGAGCTGCGCCCATAATCACCCGTGCGGCTACATTCTGGACCAGTTGGAGCCTCCGGGTGCTTTTCAAGGGGAGCCCCATGTAGAGAGCATTACAGTAGTCCATACGGGAGGTAACTAGGGCATGAGTGACCGTGCGCAAGGCGTCCCGATCCAGAAAGGGACGCAACTGGCGGATCAGGCGAACCTGATAAAAGGCACCCCTGGCCACGGCCGTCAAATGATCTTCTAAAGATAGCCATGAATCCAGGAGGACACCCAAGTTGCGGGCCCTCTCTGTGGGGAGCAAGATCTCATCCCCTATTGTCAGTGATGGTACCAGCTGACTATACCGGGACGCCGGAAGCCACAGCCACTCGGTCTTGGAGGGGTTGAGTCTGAGCTTGTTTCTCCCCATCCAGATCCGCACGGCCTCCAGGCAACGGGACATCACAGCAAGGGCATCATTGGGGTGGTCTGGGGTGGAGATGTATAGCTGTGTGTCATCAGCATACTGATGAACACTCACCCCAAAACCACGGATGATCTCACCTAGCGGTTTTACATAAATGTTGAACAGAAGGGGTGAGAGGACTGACCCTTGTGGCACCCCACAAATAAGGTGCCTTGAGGTCGACCTCTGCCCCCCTGCCAACACAAACTGCGAACAGTCAGAGAGGAAGGAGGAAAACCACCGAAGCACGGTGCCCCCTATTCCTAACCCCTCCAGCCGGCGCAGTAAGATACCATGGTCGATGGTATCAAAAGCCGCTGAGAGATCTAATAGGACCAGGATAGAGGAGCAACCTCTGTCCCGAGCCCTCCAGAGATCATCCACCAACGCGACCAATGCCGTTTCCGTGCTGTATCGTGACCTGAAGCCCGACTGGAACGGATCCAGATAGACAACTTCATCCAGGTATCGGGGTAGTTGTCGCGCCACCACACTCTCAACAACCTTTGCAACAAAGTGAAGATTGGAGACTGGACGATAATTTGATAATATAGCCGGGTCCAGGGAAGGCTTCTTGAGGAGGGGCTTCACAACTGCTTCTTTCAAGGCAGCGGGAAAGACACCCTCTCTCAGCGAAGATAAAATGGATAATCTCATGAATGGTTTCCCTGAGCTTCAAGAAGTGGGAAAGATACACAGAATAAATTTATATTTCTGTTGTGGTTGGTAGTGTTACTATTATTTGTTAGAGATATATTCTGCTTTTTGCTCAGGAACTGTGTCTACTTACCCAGCTGGTATGAGAGATAGAAGCTGTCCCAAAGTCACCTACTTTGCTTTTGTGGTTTTGAATAGATTGAACCTAGGTCTTCTCCATCCTGGTCCTATAGCAAGCTCAATTATTGTATTTCAAAATAAATAAATAAATCTATTAATCTTCCAGCAGTAACATTAAATCCTGATACTGGTTGCCCCTTTGTTATAGCTTCTGTGATAGAGTTTTTGAGGTGTGGTGATGAGAATTTCACACACTATTTTAAGTCTGGCTGCACCATAGATTTTTATGAAGATGCTTTGATATTGCCAGTTTTATTCTCTATTTATTTCCTAATGATCCTCACCAAGGGAAGAATTCTTTCGTGTCCAATCACCCCTATTTCAGTTCCTCTTGATAGCTATATGAAGATAGGGTTCTTGTTTGTACTCTAATGCAGTGTTCTTCAACCTCGCCTGCTTGAAGATGGATGGACTTCAACTCCCAGAATCCCCCAGGCAGCTATGGGTTGAAGTACACCCATCTTCAAGTGGCCAAGGTTGAGGGACATCACTCTAAGGTACAATATTTTATAATTAGCTACTTTTACCACCTGAATCCCCTTTCCTTAAATTTGGAAATATCAACTGAAGTCATTGCCCTCCATTTCTGTTATGATTGCAGTACTAATTTACTGTTGTCAGAAAATATGCCCAACTGTTTATGAACATATTCAAAAGCAATGATACAAATAGAGCTGACTGCTTGCAACTATCCATTGGGACAACTGGCAATTTATTCTTCCAGTTTGCTTTGACTATTAACTGAGAGCAGGATTCAGGTTCTCCTCCCTGTCTGTTAAATCAAAAGTTTGGTAAGCTTTTTGAAAATCCAAAGAACCACTTCTACAGAGTTTAATCCATGCTTCCCCCCCGAAAAAAATATCTGTATAAAACAATAGTTATATTAACGGATGCAGGCATGTATGCACACATCTCACTCTGAGCCTTCTCCATACACACACACATCACACCACATATTTTCTTTTTTAAAATAAAAGTCCTCATGCTTTGATGGACTTCACAAAGCTCTGAAATCCAGCTTTTTTCTTTCTTCTGTTTTCCAGCTTGGCGGCTACCGGTGCAATGGGTTACGTTCATTGTCAATACATCAAGAAAATTGTAATATAAGGGGCTATTTTGTTACCAAAAACAGATTTGCTCAGATCTTCAGGGCAATTTATAGATCACTACTAAGTAATAGCATCCCTGTTGCCTGGTTTATAGTCTAAAAAAGACTTTACAGAAAGAAAGAAAAAAACAACTTGGAAGAAGAAGCAGAGCAAATGCAAACAATAATTATTTAAGTTAACCGTTAATAAAATAATAAGTAGTGTGAAAACTGTCAACAGATCAATGATAGGATAGTTTTGATGTCTATTTTTTTATTATGTATGTATTATTGCATGTTTATGTTGCTTTTCCTGTGAGAAATCAAGGCAGTGTATGTGGAGATTTCCCCTCATTTTATTCTGATAATAATGTTTGTGAAAAAGGTAATGACTGGCAAAAAAGAATCAAAGTCAGTCTAATATGACTAACCCTACATAGTTCCCAAGTTCATCCACATTCATTCAATTAGATGTATAGTAGATGTAAAATAGGGCGGGGGAACTATGTTGGCAAATTCCAATGCTGAGAGATTTAAATAAATTATTACAGGGCATTGAGAAATATTGTATTTTATATCCACTCATCTTGCTTGCTGAACAAAAAAAAAAAATGATGTAAGAGAAGTTTGCTTTTCACTGCATTTATTTCCCTCCATTTATTTGAGATACATCTTGCTAACACTGAGGGAAAAACTACCAATATTATTGTCAATTGCTAATATTTTCAGGTTTGTAGCTATTAGGCATTGAAGGGAAATCAAATTTTTCCAAAATCTTTGTATTACTATATATTACCCTCCAAATTTACATAATCAAATATAAGATAGCATTCAAGAGAAAACAATTTAAAAGAGGCAGTAAGTTCTTTGTAGTTTCATCAGGAAAAAGCTGAAGATCTTATTGCTGTTTTTCCACTGACATTCTCACATTATTCCCTTTTTAAAGAATATATATTGCAAGTTACTTAAAGAGATTATGCAGAATTTACCTTGCCAAGAAAACTGCAGGGGCTTGTCTAGGCAGTTTTAGAGACTTGGACACAATTGAACTGAAGAAGAAAAATGTCATCATAGAGATATAGCAAATTATCATTTTGAGGCCTAATTTGATAATAAATAAGTTGCTAGCATTGTTTTTCTCTGTCTCTCATATCTTTTTAATATATAAATAATGCATGGAATCTATGTGAAATCTAGATAGAACAAAAATTAGGAATAAATGGCAGAAAAAAGGAAGTACACAAATATCAGTTATAACTTCAGAAATCGTGTTTATGCTTTTCAGTCTCCTTATTGCTCAGAAGAGCACATTTCTCATGGTCAATAGCTACAATTTATATACACCCTTAGGGGTAGATTTTCAATGCAGTGACTGAGAGACCACACACTCACTTCCCATCTGTTCATGGGGGTGGTAGGTCTTCTCATACACGGCAGTATAATAAAAATATGTATTTTATTGTTAAAAGCTAACTATCTGTCACCATTTTTCCTCCCTCTCTTGCTTCCCAGTGTAAAATTTTTTAAAAGGGCAGTTTTTATATGTGAAAGCAGATTTCCAAACTTCTCCTTAATTTTCTGTTATAAATCTGGAGAAAACAATCCAACCCAAAGTAAATTATATATGCTTGAATTAAATGATAGAAGGAAATTTGCCAGGCGCTTAAACTAGTAGATCCTAAGCATCTGAATTTTAAGCGTTTCGTTTCCATCTTCTCTTTAAGAGTCTGTATATTAGTAGAATATTATGGTATGCCTTTATTTGTTACTGAAACAAACTTGACACATAGAGTGGCAATTCCATTTTGTCTTGAAAAATTAACAAGGAGGTCAAATTTTCTTTCTCAATTTTCCAAGCGGACATTTCTCGTCTAGGGAATAGTGCCTCCTGCAGGTCCTTTACTCCTTGCCTTCCAGACTGGATAGGAAGAACAGGTTGTTTTGTCAACTCTTTGAAAACTAAACACCTACTGAAAATAAATAATGACAGGCAAGAAGAAAGCAAAATACATGTTAGTAGAACACTAAGGTACTTTTCTTTTCTTTTTCCTAGTTTGTTTTGATTTTTCAATTCAACACTACTACCCTAGGCATTTACAATATAGTGCAGACAAACTCTAGAGTTCCAATTTTCAAGAAGCTAACAAACGGGCATCTACTTCCTTTAAAAAAAAAAAAGAATTTTCCATTTCTTTCTGGCAGACTATACCGCCACTATTTTCCAGCAGAGTTAACTAGCAAAGTCTGCTGATGCCAATACATGTTTTTCTCTGTCTTATAATGTTTGATGAATGTATGTCCAATATGTGTGTAGCAGCCCTACAAATCTCTTCTATCCGAAAGTGACCCTGAAAAGTGACAAGACCATGTTACTTGCTGGAGGCTGTTTGCACATGGCTGCAAAGGCCCCCAAAATACATTCTTTAAGCCAATGGAAATAGAAGTCTGTGTCTCTTTGTCCCTCATAGATTGATGCTGAAAAAGCAATAATAACCCTTCAGATCTCCAAAACCTCTGAAGAACTATCCAAATTAAATCAGACTGCCCTATGAGCATAAACCATATGCCAAAACTTTTCTTGGTAATAAGGATTTAGGACAAAAGGAAGGCAAATAAATCTCCTGTGTGCTATGATAAAGTGAATGAGTGAATCTTTGGAATAAAAAAGCAACCAGATTGAAGCATCACTAGATTCTTGTACAAAATATATAATTTGGGATTATTTTTTTAAAAAAACACACACATTAACTTGCACCTTGATGATATGATGTCTACTAGAAAAGGATCTTAAGTGTAAGCAGTCTCAAGCTACCTGTATCATAAAGTTAAAAAAAGAGATACCTAGGTATCAAGACCTAATTAGTATTCTAGATTACATGAAAAATGTGAGAAACAAAAGAGCATCAAAGACGGCCAACCATTTCAAAACTGACTGAGTAGGTTCAACCTCCCATCCCTCCCCGCTTCCATTTAATAGCATGACTTTAATGACAGAGCTAGTCCATAGTATTAGCATTCAGTCACTTTTCTAATCCCTCTAGGAGTAAACTAAAAACTAAAGTCTTGATGGACAAAACATGTTTTGAGATCTACAGACAGTTTCCTAGAGGAAAGTGAATCCCTCTGTAATTTTACTTCTGTTGTTTGTTACCCAAATACAGGTAGTCCTGAACTTATAAGCACAATTGAGCCCAAAATTTCTGTTGTTAACTGAGACATTTCTTAAGTGAGTTTTGCCCTACTTTACGAACTTTCTTGCCACAGTTGTTAAGTGAATCATTGTAGTTGTTAAGTTAGTAACATCACAGTTGTTAAGTGAATCTGGCTTCCCAATTGATTTTGCTTGTCAAAACATTGCAAAAGGTGATCACATGATCTAAGGACCTGGAAATAGTCATAAAATATCAACCAATTGCCAAGCATCTGACTGTGTCGATGGCAATGCTGCAACCGTCATGTGAAAAATGGTCACACGTCAGTTTTTTCAGTGTCATTGTAACTTTGAACGGTCACTAAATGAACTGTTGTAAGTCAAGACTACCTGTAGGATTGGGGTAGGTTAGGGATGTTATAAACAACAAAGAAAAGAAAACATAGTCTCAAATAGGAGTGCAGAATCTGCCAGAACAGCTGGCCAGGAACTATTTCCTTGCAAACCTTCACTCTTATCAATTGCTTCATATGCAGAACATTTTGGGGAGACAAGAGGAAAAAATCCTGGAATTCTTCAATCTTTGATATCCCTTTTTTAAAACTCTTATAGGAAATCTGGCTTCTATAGCAAGGGCTTCATCTTTTCAAGTTTGCTTTAACACTGAGGAGTTTGGAGTTGTTCTCTTTTTCTGCATACTGTAAACTCATGGACCCTCCCCCAAATATCCTGGTCTTTAACCTACTCTCTAAATGACTCTTTTGGGCTAGCATGGGGCAGTTCTTTCTATCTCTTTTATACCTTTTCTTTACTTGCTATCTATTGGTGATATGGCTCGCTCCTGTGCTGACACCATGATGCCCAGCTTCATTGCCTTCCTTCTGGCCTGGCTGAGAGATGAAGTAGACTAGAAGGCAGACTCTTAGTGCCATATTCTTAGCTATTATTCTTAGCTATTCATGAATACTGGGATGCCGCAAATGGTCCCTGTGTGGTGTTGCTACCATGTCAATCAGCTAATCCAAACAGTAGGGGGAGGGGGGAAACCCAATGAAATCTTCACCACCACTTCTGGTATTGATTTCATGTCATTTTGATGTCATGGTAAACTCACATCCCCTCTGCCAAGTAACATTCTTTTCCAAGTGCTTAGGAAAAAGGAGTGGGAATAAAAGAAACAGATAATATTGGAGAGGCAGGGGGAGGAATTTTTCTTTAAAAATCATACCAAACCAAGGCTGCATTTAGTTTGTCTAGTGCTTTGAGTAGAACCCTACCATTACTCACTATTCAGAGCACAGTAGTGCAGTTTGAATCATGTCTTTAGTAGACGCTCCATCCATAAAATACAGCAGGCACTCTGGAGACCTCAAGATAACTTGAAGATTGATTTGCACTCTTTAGTTTCTTTCCTTTGTTTAAACTTATTTCATTGCTGGCTCATATTTTTATATATTTATTTTTGGATTATATTTCAAATGACACATGGCAGTATGACACATATATCTATATATAAATTATGTACAACACTATTTATCTTTTAAACTCCTTTACATTACATTAATGATCTCTAAGCTTTCCTGTCTGCTTAGAAACCATTAAGATATTAGTGCTCTTGAAGACAGTAGTCCAAACTTCTTGGTTTGGGAACTTTGGGAACAAAGGAACAACTATTTATAGTCTTGAAGACGTAATTTGCAAATACATTTTTTCTTTGCTAACTTCCTTTATTTCAGAGTTTTTGATTCAGACTGGCCTCAGATTTTTCTTCTAACCTCGCTGGTATTTATGAAAGAAACCAGTTTCTACCATGTTTTGGATAATTTAGCCATATGGCCTTTGAGGTATTTGAGTATCCGCTTAGTGTGTGAGGATAAGCCTTTGTAGAACATATAATGCATTTATGTTTAGCTCATGGCCTGAAGCTTGATTGGAAAACTTTGGCTAGAACTGTCTTGTCAACAACCAGGCGTTTGTAAGAAAAAAGAAAAAAAGCAAAGTATTTATTATAAAAACCGGAAGATGAGGAATGTTGTACAAAATAACATTCGTCCTAAGCAACCTTTTTAAAAGCAAAAGGAAATACAACAAAATATTCTTATATTTCAACTTGATTTGATTAATTTGATTATTTCAAATTAAAATTATTTAGGACATATGGACAATCTTTTGCTTCCCATAAATAGAATCAGTTATAGTAAAATTATTGGAGCTATTTATGTTCTACAATGAGTCAGAATAAATGCTTTGAAATGAACGGTATGCTGTCCAAAGAAAAATTACAAACTACCGTATGAACCTACCCAATTATATTCCTAGTATTCTATGTTCTTGCTATTTTGGGGTTTTTTGTACATGTTACATATGACCATCACTTAAGATTGGGTTGAATTTTGAATCTTTTTGATAACAAAGTCCAAAAATATAAGGATATCTAATAGCTTCATGAAATCTTGAGATTTTGAATGAAATGTTTCCAGTATGGTGATGATGAACCAATCTGAACAATACAGCATTCTGCTACTTAAATCATTCTTTTAATCCTACATTTAGAACTTACTTTTTTTCTCTTTTTAACATGTGCTAGTCTCTGATAGATTGCCTATTAATATCCATTGAAGAAATGGATATAGAATACAATCCTATTTTTGAGAGTAGGGTTGTTGTTGTTGTTGTTGTTGTTGTTATTGTTGTTGTTTTTTGCATAATTAAATCTATTCTGTCTTGGTTCTTTACTTTTGTTTCAGACTAAAACCTGACCAACCGTTGTCATTTTATCTTACCCTTGCCATTTATTTTACCTCAACCTACCTAAGATTTCCCTTTATTCCTCTTCTCCATCTATGTTTGTAATCAATAAAATTAAAGACTGGTGTACATTAAATTGATGACAGCTTAACTACCTGAGTAGATACATGGCCTAATTAATGTTGCAGTCCAATTTCTCTATTTCAGATTCTTTTTTTCATCAAAATTCAATATGTTTCTGGGATTCCTGGACCCAGGCCTGATTTTATTCCATACTGGATTTAAATCTGACAAGATGGAGGTCCGCTGATTTACCAAGTTCAGAAAAATATATGCAGACAGGGTTGCACTCCTGAAAGAAAATAAGGATTGGATATCACCCTGGAACCTTAAACAAACCAAATTATTTCTTAGCAAATCTGTCCTAGCTGGAACATCATGTTTCATCTCTATAAGTCACAAAAATATTACTTTGAGGTAATATGAGTGGCTTATAAATTTTATAAATAAATAAAGAATAAATATATCTCACTTTAGTTGTTGCCAAGTATTATAGTACAATATTGCTTTTCAAAAAGGATTAGACATTTATGTTATGGAAGATTAGAACAGCTGGTGATTTGAACTGATATATTGCCTATATTTTAACAACCTTAATGGAAATCCATTAAGTTTTAAACAATAACGCAAAGTACTTGTGCTTACTTTGAATATTGGGGATTTAAATATTTCAGGAATTGCCTCCTCCCACCTACACACTTTTTTATTAGCCAAACCTTATCTCCAAATGCTGCTTTCATTCAGATGACAAGAACACAATAACAACAATGTTGCATTGGGGTATATGCAAGTAACATATTTGCTTGCAAACAAGAACTGGACAAAGTAATAGAAAATGAAGAAACTAAAGTGTTCAAACAGAGAAGTACCTGCCACATAAGATTCCAGTCTTAACTATTGCCTATGAGAAAAATCGCAGTCTGGATAGTAGACACTGCAATACTTGGAGATAACAGGAAGGGAGGGAGGGGAAGGGAAGGGAAGGGGAGGCGAGAGTGGGGAGGAGAGGAGAGGAGAGGAGAAATGGAGAAAATTACCAAATACAAAGACTTGCAAATAGAAGCAGAACAACTGTGGCAAAAGATGGCAAAGACAGTACCAATAGTAAAAGGTGCCTTGGATACAAACTCAATACATCTGGAGCACCACATGAACACCATCAGCATTTACAAAATCAGCATCAATCAATTGCAAAAGACAGCTTTGCTTACATTCTGCAACAATACCTTTAACACCATAAAATAACATCTGCCTGCCCATGTTCTTGGGAAGGAAAGTCCAAACTCCATGTAAGTTATTACCTCTGATGGATATATATCCATTTTCCAAAGCTTTGACAGTTAAGTATTTCACACTGTTGAAATGGGAATTGAAGAGACACTGCAGAGGGAGCATTTCTTTAAATAAGCTGATCTTAGCATGGTAGGTCAAGCATTTTCATCTACCATTTTTTTTATCATGGTCAAGTCATGAAAATCCATTTGCAGTTCTCTACCAGTCCATTTATTTCTTTTTTCCCCTCTTCTGATTAATTTAAAATATTCACCCTCTGACTTAAACATCTGATTCTGTCTATTCTCTTAGGCATATTCTCTCTTTTCTACACAGACACAAAAATATGATTTACATATCTATTTTTTTTTTACTAATACACTGATTTTCTAACAAAAACAAGTAGCTAGTTAAAGGAATAAGTACATTCCTAGAATAGCTAAATATATTTCTGTATGTAAAGTTCAATGTGTGTCTGTGTGTGCACGCATGCATGTGTGTATATGTGACAGAATAAAAAAGAGAAAGAAAGGGAGCAGGCACTAGAATTATCTATGCATAAAGAAATTAGAAGAGATTTTTTTTTTCTTCCAGAGCAATTGAAGCCCATCTCTTGAACAATGACGACAGCTCCTCATTTTCGACAACAATAGAGGGCACGTAGGAGTCAGCTCATTAGAATATCTGTGGCTCTTTTCTGTTCTCTCTGCATTAAGCCCCCATAATGTCAGTTGTCACTTATTAATGACAATTAACTAGTAATCAGTAGTGAGACTCTTCGAGGTGGTCCTTGTCTGACAGGTGAAGAAAAAGAACATTGCGTTGTGCTATGCAGTGACATGGAACCTTCAAAGGGAGCATGGCATTTCCATAAATTATTTCAGAAAAAAATCTTTTATATATTCTCTTTAAAGCGTAGGGAACTTTAACCCTAAAAGGACTATGCTGATTTGTCTGGACTCACATTCTCGCTAGGTTCTTAACATTAAAAAGTACCTGAAGGCAGCTGGTACTAACCTAGAATTAGGACAGATTAGCTGTGACCCCGCCTAGTTGCCAGTGAATTATATTATCATGGTCAAGAAATACAATTCACCAACTCAGTGTAGGAAGTTAGCACCCACCCCTTTCCTGGAAGAATGATATATTTTGGGAAATATTAAAATGGCAGAATATTATGTTTCCCTATATGAGAAATGGAGAAGCATGTTTTAAAAAACAAACAGCTTCCTGCTTCCCGCCCCACCACCCCATACCTTTATTGATGGGCCATAATCTGCAACACAATAGCAACAGAAACTAACACAATGGGACCCATCTAGATAGAAACTCACCACATGGCACCTGGGAAGATTACATCAGCCAGCAAGGCAAGCTAAGACCCCCACCCCCTGGAAGTCTGACAACCAATCAGGATACTCTTTTGGGGCCCCAGGAAATGCAAAGCCAGAGACAGCATAAAAACCCGAAGATTCACTGTATCTGCCCCTTTTCTGTTCAGGAACTCAAGCCATGTGATCCTGTCCACCATCTTTCCAAGCAGTCTCCATGTTTCCAGTGTCTTTTTCCCCACTTGGAGCAGAACCCAGAAGGATATTTCTTCCTACATCAGGAAACTAGAAGAAACAATAAATCACATTTGTGATGTTGATTTAGACAAAATACATGTTGCCATTTCTGAGAGGTTGTTTAGGAAAAAAATCCTTCCTGGTAGTTCTTTTCATCAATTAAGTCCATGAACATTTATACTTTTATATTATTGCTTGGCTTCTTAATGGGTTGGGGCTGACTTTTAAAATAAATACCACCAATATTGTTATTAAATTCTTTAAATTCTATAAATTAGACAGGATTTTAAATATTTGTAATATTCCAACAATTATCCATTTAAGAGTTTTATGAACACCTCAAGCTTGCAAACGTACCTAATATTCCTTCCTCCTATTTTCCCCACAAACAACAGTCCTGTAAGGTGGATTGGGCTGAAAGAAACTGACTGGCCCAAAGTCATCTAGCCACCTTGAATCAGGACAAGAGCTCATAGTCTCCTGGCTTCTAGCCTGGTGCCTTAATCATTGATTAGTTGGTGTATAGATTTACACTCCACTGCTCTTATGTGTTATTAGTGTTGTTTCAATGGAGAGAGGAATGTATTTGTATGTTCAACTGTCCCGGTTAAACTGCATACACCAGTTTCTGTTTTCACGCCCATTTCAGATAATATAGCAATACAGATCTATTTTCACTCCAGAAAGGCAGACTATAATACATGATTCTTATATAACATATCTTCAAATGCTGTGAGAAGTCCAGCCATACAGGGGTGACATGAATGTTTTAAATCTCTGCATAAACTTATACATTCTTTGTCTTTGTGACATCAGACTTCTAATTAGTAAATGCAAATATATATTTGCTGTAGCCAACAGGTTAATGCTTGGATCCACTAAATTACCTTCTCATTTCTGTTATATACCACCAGATTGGGGGAATGCACATTTACTTTGGGTCAATATTAGAGAAATTTTAAAGCATTTCTTTCCCCAGGTAGAGGAAGAGAAGAAAAGCGAAATTGAAGGCTAATAAGTTGGTTGTACCTAACAAGAGAAAAATAGAATAAAACCAAGTAAACAAGTTAGAAGGACTTGTTGAGACAGGCTGACATACACATGTAATCTTAAGAAGATGTCTGGAATACAGCAGCATTAGGGCCTGATGTATCACACTGGGGAGATCATTCTACAGCCAACCAGCACTACAGAGAAGATATGTATCCATGGTACCACCTTGCAGAGAAATCTGCAAGCTGCAGCACAAAAAGCAAGAATTCAACAAGAGGTGGATATAACTGGAGATGTATTGCATTTTCTCCAAGCATAATTATTTAAACATTACAATAAACACATAAAAGCACTCTTCCAGGAAAGGGGTGGGTGCTAACTTCCTACAGCTGTAAGTCTAATGCCAACATTGGCTGGGCACAATGATAATTTATTAGTTATTAGGCAATATTTCTAATTATCTCATTCATTGGTTACCTATTACACATTTGAAACTTTTTTTAATGATTTTACTTGAGGGCTAGGTAATGTAGGAGTTGAGAATCACAGTAGACTGCTTATACCTATGTCTCCTGTTTAGTGCAAAATCATCTGAGGCAATAAAGCTTTTCTGTGATATATCTGCAAGGAATGTCTACTCATAACATGTTTCTTTTAGTTGTAGAAACCATGAAATTACTTGTTCTATTGGTAATATTTCATATAAAATACTTTCAATAAGCAACACACCAAAAAAACCCCACCATTTTTAAGAACTGAATTCAGCAAACTACCCTGCTCTGCTCAGTTTGGCTAGGATCAGGTGCATCATCATTTCATCAGTGGAAATCTACTCTGATTGAAATGAAGAAAGGCACCCGTAATATTCAAAATGTACTCCCTTTCAAAAAGACCATGTTTTTTTTTCCTTTCTCCCTGAGAATCTACAGCGGGATGGTGACTTGCTGAGATGCTCTGCCAATTTTCTTTGTTTTGTTGGAGGATGGCTTTTTTGTGACATTGAGCTTGTAACTCTGCTTCCATGACAACAAATAAGATGTTATACATTGGAACCTCACAGTGACAACCCAAGTCTAACCAGGGCTTAAAGAAAAATGTTCATGTTACATTTACAGAACAATGGGGGAAAGAAATGACAGCAGAAAAGGGGGACCAGTGTGCATGCATGTGCATGTTGCCTTAGTATTCATGCCAAGCTTAGACTTGAAACCCAAAGGACAATCCTTTAAAAATGATATTATATCTTGGCCACCTTACTTCAGGGCTTATTTTCATTGGGATTATTCAGGACAAAATGCAAAAACAAATGCAAAAGAGACGATTTATAACAGAGCAAATTTTGATTTCCTATTTATACTAGTTTTTTTTCCTAAAAAAAAACAAAAAAAACCCACCTTTTGATTCCACCATTGCATATATGTTTATCTTCATTACTAGTTAAAGATTTCCTCTGTCCAGTTGTGTCCAACTCTAGGGGGCAGTGCTAATCTTTGTTTCCTAACTGAAGGAACCAGTATTGTCCAGACACTTCCATGGTCATGTGGCCAACATGACTATACGATGAGACACATGGAATACTGTGTACCTTCCTACCAAAATGGTACCTATTTATCTACTTGCATTTGCATGCTTTTGAACTGCTAGATTGGCAGGGGCTGGGTTAAGTAAAGGGAGTTCTGTTGGTCCTCAGATCTTGAACCCAGGCTGTCAGCTTTCCAGTTGACAAGCTCAGCATCTTTAACCCTTCAGCCATCACACTCCATCTTTACTATTAATTATCTTTAAAATTCCAGGATTTTCTGAAATACAGTATAGCATTACTTTTTCCACCACTTCGAGAAATAAATTTATTTATTTATTTATTTATTTATTTATTTATTTATTTATTCATTTATTTATTTTATTTTATTTCTATACCGCCCTTCTCCTGCGGGACTCAGGGTGGTGAACAGCCAAGATAAAACATTGCATATAAAATTTAAAAACAATTTAAAAAACAATTAAATAATTTTGGCCCAAGATTTAAAAACAACCCAATTAAAACCGAATTCAATTAAAACTGAGAGGATGGGATCAAGCCAGCCCGGCTAGAAGGAATAGGTGTGTTTTCAGGGCCCGACGAAAAGTCCGGAGGTCTGATATCGTGCGTATCTCAGGGGGTAGGTCATTCCAGAGGACAGGTGCTGCCACAGAGAAGGCTCTCCTTCCCCCTGGGGGTTGCCAGCTAACACTGTCTGACCGACGGCACCCTGAGGAGGCCTTCTCTGTGTGAGCGAACCGGTCGGTGGGGGGCTATTTGTGGCAGAAGGCAGTCTCGCAGATACCCCGGCCCTAAGCCATGGAGCGCTTTAAAGGTGGTCACCAACAACTTGAAGCGCACCCGGAAGACCACAGGAGCCAGTGCAGCTCGCGCAGGAGAGGTGTCATATGTGAGCGCCCTGTCGCTACAATAATCCCCCACGCGGACGCATTCTGGACTAACTGTAGCGTCCGGGTGCACCCCAAGTGGAGTCCCATGTAGAGAGCATTGCAGTAGTCCAGGCGGGAAGTGATGAGTGCTTGAGTGACCGTGCGTAGGGAGTCCCGATCCAGAAAGGGGCACAACTGGCGTATCAGGCAAACCTGATAAAAAGCCCCCCTGGCCACGGCCGTCATGTGCTCTTCTAAAGACAGCCGTGCATCCAGGACGCCTAAATTGCGAGCCCTCTCCGTGGGGGCCAGTGATTCGCCCCCAATAGCCAGCGATGGCACCAGCTGGCTATATTGGGACCCTGGAAGTCACAGCCACTTGGTCTTGGAAAGGTTGAGTCAGAGCCTGTTTCTCCCCATCCAGGCCCGCACGGCCTCCAGGCACTGGGACATCACTTTAAGGGCATTGTTGGGGTGGCGATGTACAGCTGAGTGTCATCAGTGTACTGATGGAACTCCACCCCAAAGCCATGGATGATCTCACCCAGCAGCTTTACATAAATGTTGAACAGAAGGGGCGAGAGGACCGAACCTTGTGCCACCCCACATGCGAGAAGCCTCGGGGTCAACCGCTGTCCCCGTCAACACAGATTGCGACCGGTCACAGAGGTAGGAGGAGAACCACCGCAGAACGGTGCTCCCCACCCCCCAGCCCCTTCAACCGGTGCAACATGATACCATGGTCGATGGTATCAAAAGCCGCTGAGAGATCTAACAGGACCAGGATAGAGGAACAATCCCTATCCTGACCCTCCAGAGATCATCCACCAACGCGACCAATGCCGTTTCCGTGCTGTGCCCAGGCCGGAAGCCGGACTGGAGCGGGTCTAGATAGACAGCTTCATCCAGGTACTGTGGAAGCTGCCACGCCACCACACTCTCAACAACCTTCGCAACAAAGCGAAGGTTGGAGACTGGACGATAGTTAGCCAATACAGCCGGATCCAGAGAGGGGTTCTTGAGGAGGGGCCTCACCACCGCTTCTTTCAAAGCGGCCGGCAGGACCCCCTCACTCAAAGAAGCGTTAACAATCCTCTGGAGCCAGCCTCGTGTAACCTCCCGGGAAGCCAGTACCAACCAGGAGGGACACGGTCCAATAAACATGTGGTCGCGTTCAGCCGTCCCAGGATCCTGTCCACGTCCTCGGGAGCCACAGGATCGAACTCCTCCCAGATAACACTCTCAAGACCTGCCTCAGTCATTCCGTCCGGACTTACCCAGTCAGAGGACAGGCCTTCCCGAATCTGAGCTATCTTGTCATACAGATACTGCACAAAATCCTCAGCTCAACCCTGCAAGGGATCATCCCGTGCTTCCAGATGGAGGAAGGAGCGGGTCACCCTAAACAGGGCGACTGGGCGATTATCTGATGACGCGATAAGAGCGGCAAAATAGCTAGATTTCGCCGCTTTTATCGCCACTAGGTAGGTCTTAATATGAGACCTCACCAGTGTTCGGTTGGATTCGGAGCGGCTGGTCCTCCAACTACTCTCCAGGCGTCTTTTCCGGCACTTCAACTCCCTCAGCTCCTCGGAGAACCAAGTTCGGTGCCGGGTCAGTGGCCGCTAAGACGTGGTCCAAAGCCCCGGCGGCCGCACTATCCCAGGCGGCTACCAGGTCTTCAGCCGAGTCATGAGCCAGAGTCACGCATACTGTAGTATAAAGTGTACAGTATCCTCATACCTTTTATACACTGCTTTCAGTCATGGTTAATGGCAAGAATGTTTCACACTAAAACCTCAACTTTTAAGTAATATACCCTACCATTCCTTTGAGTTTTCTGGATTTTGGTCATCTTTACTGCTGAATATGATCAGTGCCTCATGTGGATCTTCCCTAAAGGAACTTTAAGTCCTTGTCTTGTTTAAGCCATTCACAATTGTTACAAGAGTTCCTGCCAAAGTATATGAAGCTATTAGTGGGCAGTTTGGTTTAATTTATAAAAAACAAACAAACCTGTAGATTAGATCCAGGATCTTTTCACTCTCTTTTTTATACCCACTTGCATGTATGCTTTATTTAAAATATTTACCCTTCATCTTTCTACTATAAACTTAAATAGTATTCTTGATATTTAAATAGCAAACCAGTTCACCAGAAAAAAATCAAAATATAGTAATTACAGTAAACAGCTATGATATCCTAGGTACTATAAGGCAAGCAAACTTATTATACAGGTTCCTTCATTTCCAGAGGCTGGATCAGAGAACTACATTTATCAATATTGAAAGAAACAGATAGTTTTATACCTACTGTAAAGGTCCTATCCTTGATCACTATTTGTTGAATCTCTGCTATGTGAAAGCATTTGGAATAGAAACAAAGATCTCAATAATCAAAGAGGTTCACCTGGGAAATCACCATCCTTTAAATGTCATTTACATGCTTATTGTACTATGTAGCTCACACTCAGATCAGAGATCTGGCAGTGTTTGTCTGATGCCCAGCTTTGACTTGGAAGCTGTTGCAATCTACTGGTAGTTGACTGATAACACTCAGGGGTATCTAAAACATTTCATATTCAGCTTATTTTAAATTTCAAACATTGCTGGCATGGTCAGAACAGCACTGGAACACTTCCAAGAAGATCAGAACAACCTGTTATGAACTTGGAACAGTTGCTTCAAATGTTTCAAATTCAAAACATTTGCATATTACTAATTAATATATGTCTGTGCTAACAGTTTTAGTTTACACAGTATGGAAACTTTGAACATTTTAAGTTGAAATTGAAAGTTTTATCTCAGCAAAATGCCTGAATCTTCAAATATGAACAAGTACAATCGCTTTCCTATAGTACAGATAATACCATATAGATTTTAGGCAAAGTTAATGCATACACATTACATCCCCTATACATTCCTTTTGTGTATGTGCAATTGTTTCCAAGTGCAGTTCATATAGAGGAAACCCTTACTGGCACAGTCTTGTACAATATCCAAATACCTAAGGCTGAATACTTATGCAAATTAGAACCACTTCCACTTTAGAATGACTCCCCACCCCATGCCATGTACACAGGCTCAGAGCGGGTAATACCAAGAGAGGGTAATTTATGGTTTGAATTAATTATGGTTTCTATGTAGACATGTATATAAAAACATGGCCAATATATGAAAAGAAATCAATTTAAGAAAGGAAAATAGGAGGAAGCATGTGTTCACAAGTCTATTTGGGTACTGCAAACCACGGTTGTTATGAGCCAGTTCTATATCTGCATTGTCCGAGTTTATAAATTAGTCTTCTTTCTCCTGATATTTTCCTGATGGTTGGAACTAATCTGTGTAAATTCTTTTGGCTAAACTGACAGGAAACTATGAAGTTGCATTCCAAAGCATCTGAAATGGCAAGTATTATAAGTGTTTAAAAGAATAATGTATGGACATTATTAAAGTACAGAATCTGTTGGAAATTAGAAATAACAAATACCCATTCAGGAACATCAGAGAAATATACAAAAACTCTGAAGAAAGTGGCCCTCAAAATCACCAAACTTTTGACTTACGAAAAAGGATAATGTCCTCATTCAAATTCCTAGATACCAAAAAGTAAACACTGAAAAATGTGTTCAAAACAAATGGAAGCCAGTACTTCTATTAAAAAGGGAAAAACATGCAATAAATATAATCAGAGTAAAGAGAAAGACTTATAGTATAGGCACACCCTGTAGCAAACCTATATTGACTTTTCTTTATGTGGGCCTTGAAAGGGTTATGCAGGTGATCATGAATCTCTGTTCATAAAAACAGTTGCCTTCTTTAACATTAAAACATAGATACATGAATTCATATATACATACAAACACTATTGAAAACTGTTTTATCTAAATCCCATTGCCTTATTATTGATCACCATTTGTGTTGTTAATGCATTAAATAACAACTGTAATGCTAACATTCTAACCTATGTTATATGTCTTATTTTCTAACCAAATAACCTAAAGAGAATTGTATATTCAACAGCACAGTCTTGCTATTTATTAGAAGACTGAATTAATTCAATTGTTAAAAAGCAGTGATGGAGAACTGTCAAGTCACATCTGGAACATAAAAAAGATATTAAATCACATACTAATAAGAGTCATTACAACTGGGAAAAGAGTATTAATTATGCCAAGATACTTTTCTATACAGAATTTTCAAAGAGTGTTAAAATTGGTCCTATTTATTTCATTTCTTGATTCTCTTACTTTTGGGCCTTAAATGCACCATCTTTCAATAACAAATTAAATAAAATGCCTAAATCATACAATGCTGTAAGAATACATGTATTTGCTGCTGAAACAAACAAACAAACAAACAAAATAGACATGGAAGCAATAAACAATTTTGTGATATTAGATTAACATAGTTTCAAATCTACACTTGACTATTACCAAATACTTATTTTTTTAAACAAAGTATTTTGGTTTTTACGGTATTGGTTTTTCAACACATATACATACAATTGTTTATATAAAACAAAACAATTTTACTTACTAAAAGAAGTAATACACAAAATTTACAGCTGTGCAGAGATGGACAAACTTACTTTAGAACTCAAAGACAAAAGTGAATCAACATACTATGAAGTCTGGAATAAATTTTATAATTGGTTAGATAAGAGGAAGAATGCCAAAAACAAGGGATAACGAATGTCTGGAAATGCATATATCAATGTATATTAACATATCAATGTATATTGAACTTGTGACTGTAATATTGGTTTATTAAGTATATGTATAGTTGGTTAGGAAGTAAAATACCTGATATATAATGAAGTAGAAGGTATGTAAATTTGTATATAGAGCAAGGAATAATTACTTATTAACTTGATTTTGACGTAAATGTTAGAAACCAGAGACGTTGAGCAATATCCATTGTTTTACTTTTAAAACTAATAAAATAATAATTAAAACAATTTAATATTTAGAAAAATTGTGTCATAATAGCTCACAGTAATGGAAACATTAAGCTTTTAAAGACATTAGGCTACTAAGTAATGAAACCTTGACATTTTACTGTCAAATTCCTCAAGAAAAAATGTCTTGAAGCCAATGAGTGTCCACTATAGAATGTTATTTGTAGTTGGGATCTTACATGCCAGACAATTTGAAGAAACCCTTCAGATTTAAAAAAGAATCAATCTTTTGATCTGGCAACATAATTTTTCAAAAATCATCTTTACCTGAAAAACATAGTACTCTATTCACATTGATATATCTATTCTTCTACCATGCATCCATAAACTCTGTATAATATTAGCAACTAAGTATTTATTTGCTGGTGGAAAATTTGGGGTAAAAAATTGTCAGAAGATCACCATTCCTCAATTACATTAAGACCAAGTTAACTTCATAAAGAAGTCATTTAGAAGAAGACAATCTTGAGTTACTTAAAAATCAGACCAATCCAAATCAGACCACAAATTATAGCAGTGCAAATGTTTCATATGACCTTCCATGTACTGCAAAGGAGTGTTACTGCTTTTCTCACCTGAGAAGCAAATCTCTGAGGTACTCCTACAGAATTTCCTTTTAACATATGCACTGCATACCGAATGCCTGGGTTTCCATGTGTTAATTGTTACAGCCTTCATAGCATAAAGCAAAAAAAAAAAAAAAAAAAAGCGTAGGTAGCTCATTGATAAGTAATATCCATACTGGACATTTTGTCCTGCTGTGATAGAATTTGACTTTATCTCAAAATGCACTGTTTAAAAGATACAGTTCTGTCTTCTTGTACCCTAATGTCAAAACTCTGGAGGACTATTACACCTGGAATGGATGGATGAAGGGATGGATGGATAGCTGTGAGGAATGTAAGAAGAATGATAAATTACTGGGATTAGAAGGAACAGACTTGTGTTGGTGGAAAGAGATATTATTTACTTTCAGAGCTGCCTTGTGCTTTTTCTAATTTTTATAATATAAACGAATAACATATTTAGTATTTTAAAAGTATGTCTTTTGATAATCAAGTTTCTCCTGGTTCACATAACAGTAGATGATAAAGTTTTACTCCTTTGGAGTTAAAAACTCCCAAATACACAGAGAAATGAAGTTTAAAGAAGTAGAATGTTTTCTAGCCTAGCATTCTTTCCATCGTGCTTTTGGTGTGCAATGAGCACTGAACATCATTTCTTATCTAGCTGTATCGTTTCAGCTACTCTTTGTAGAAGAGAGAAAACAAAGAATTAAAAACTGACTATGTCTATTTGCTCCCATCTAGTGATTCTCTGGATATTTTGAACCAGATAAAAGCCCTAGTTTCAACTTGCTTCTACATATTTTTCATGAAAATAGAAGAACACAAAAACAGGTGCATGTCTGCAAGCCAGACTTGATTATGATCATATAAGATTCAAGCTATATTATGGGATTCTATTGAAGTCTTTTTATTCCCCCCTCCCTTTTTTGAAAAAAAAAAAACACAACCTATTAGCATAGAACAGGGCAAAGATGAAAATGTTGGCAAACAGCAGAATTTAACCTTTTCCTTTCAACATATTCAGGCATGTGTGCACACACAGGTTTACTGGGTGTCTGAATATACAAATTAGATAATAAATTCTCCCATTGCCTTAATTTAGTTCTGGACCGGAGCCCAAATATAGGGCATTCCAACAGTCCCAGTGTTAACTCAATCTAACTACGGCAAGATGTGCAGCAGGGCCAGACATTTTCAGCCTCCCAACGTATTTAATTTTGTAGCATTATGGATGCTTCCTTACATGCACTTTGAAAACATTAATAGAAATCTCAGTGTTAAACCGAAGTCTTATATGGCTTGGTGCACCTATTTCATTGCTGCGAACTTCCACAATTTAATTAATCTTTAACAAATGCTACACCTATTCTTTTCAAACGTACTGTGTGAACAAGTCATTAAGCAGGCCATCTTATTAGGAAGCTTTCAACCATTATAAACATGCTGAATTAGATTCTGAGGGTTGCTTCTCAAATTACATTTCTTTTAAAAAAAAATGAAAAGCCTATATACCAGTCCAACATATAAATCCGGCTATGTCCCATTCTCTGATTAGAAAAATAAACAACTAATTCTGAGAAATGTCAAGACGATAGAGATTGAAAGAGAACACATTTTTGTTATTGTCCTTATCGGAGAATATACAGGGCAAAGATCTGAGCCTGTACTGACTTTCAGAAGGAATAACTACAGGAAATTGAAGTAACAAGAGAAGATATTCTAGGATAACTTTGTACAGTAACCAATCACTGGGTCCTAGTGTCACTCACCCGCAGTGTTCTTAAAGAACTGAAGTGAAATGACTACTCCAATAGCAAAATATTTAACTTTTCCCCTCAGAAATACTTTTAAGGAGAACTAGAATGTTATCAATGCGATACCAATTTCCTAAAAGGAAAGTAAGGAAAATTATAGGCTGGTCATCTTAATTATATGTTCCAGGCACATTGGGAGGAACCCTAAAGAACAAGCATGGTAGAAGGAAAATTAGCATCGGATAAGAGAATATGCCTGTTTATGAATTGCCAACTAATTTTTAAAAAAGGGAAAGTGAAATATAGATAATATAGATCAATAATTTTATCAGTAGAAAAAAGCAGCAGGCGCACAAGGAGTTGCATTAGACAGGTGCTTTTTAACTTTTCATAAATGATATTTACTTAATGGTAAGCAGTGACCTGGCCAAATTTCAGAAGACATTCAAAGTGCTAAAAAAAACAAGTGGAAAAAATTAACAAGCTTTTAAATGGATGAACGAAATGCAAAATGGGACAGCTACAGCTAGTCCTGGACTTACAACAGTTTATTTACTGACCATTTAAAGTTACAATGGCACTGAAAAAGGTGATTTATGACCATTTTTCACTTACCACCGTTGCAGCATCCACATGGTCACATGATCATAATTCAGACATGTGGCAACTGACTCATATTTATGACTGTTGTAGTGTCCTGGGGCCATGTGATCGCCTTATGACAACTGAAGTCAATGGGAAAGCCATATTCACTTAACAACCGTGTTACTAACCTAACAACTGCCGATTCACTTAGCAACTGCGGCAAGATCATAGAATGGGGAAAAACTCACTTAACAAATGTCTTGCTTAGCAACAGAAATTTTGGGCTCAATTGCCGTTGTTAAGTCGAGGACTACCTGTAAATTTAAGCAAATATAAATTGATGCCCAGAAGAGCAAAACCTACCATGACAGGTACCCTATCTGTGGCCTCGTCTGTCTATAATTTTGAAGACTGAAAGATACCTCCAAGTTGCAAACAGCATGCTTCCAAATTCAGTGCAGGGAAATAAGTGTCAGTATAATATGTCTTCACCTCCCACTTCTGGCAGCTCAGAGATAGTTGGCTACTGTAAAAAATGAAGTGTTGCACCAAGACGCCTGATCCATTAGAAGCGTTTGTATGTAAAAGTCATATTTACCTAGTTATATCTAGGGGCTTCAGAGGATATAGTATATATGCTTATTAAGAGACAGGAGGAGCAATAAGTGAGAAATATTCTCAATCAGAGAAGAAAATATGACTCCAAGTTAGCAATTAACAAGTGACTCCAAGGCAACAATTAACAGATGAACCAAAATAAATGAATTTGAAGATAGAAGTGAATAAACCAGATGACCTACAGTTATGTTGGATGAACTTCCATTATGTTTTCCCACTGAAAATGGCTGTTGAGGTTTACAAATATCTGGATGGCATCAAGTTGCCACTATTTGTTGTAGAGCAAAGACAAAGGGCTAAAAGGGCAGCCCTCCTACTGTACTGATAAGTCTTGATAAGTACTGATAAGTAAGTCTTGACTTACTACCATAATTGGTTTTATTTTAATGTTGCAAGCCGCCCAATCACCTCGCAGTGAGATGGGCCACAAACAAATTTAATAAAGAATATAAATAATTGACTGCACAATTATGGTTGTAAGCCATTGCAGTTATAAGTTGTGGTGACATGTGATCAGACCTAATTTTATGTGATTGTCATTAAGGTGACTGGTAAGTAATGAATTTTTCCCAGTGGGCAATTTTTGCCAGAAACATACTGGAATAAAAGCCAGAAAATAGCAAAATAAATAAATACATTGCACAACACAAATCACTTTACAATAGAATGTAGCAAAAAGCTGTAAAGCAGAGATCCCAAAATGCAATCACGTGACCATGTAACTCCAAAAACAGATTGTAAGTAGCTCTGATGACATCCGTCGCAACTTCAAACGATTGTTAAGAGAGACCACTCATAAGAAAAGGACATAGTCATAATCATCATGCAACTTTTTCTGAAGTGGGAAATTGTAAGAGATGTAGTTCATGACTTTCGGCCTCCATCTGAGGAGCTGTAAACTTCAATAGAAACATGTATCTTAAGCTCACCAAGAGCTTGTAAATGTATCAAACTGTTCTTTTTAATGCAATATAAAAGGAAATGTATTAAATATATTATTTATGAGGACACCTATTAACTGACTATAAATGAAATAGAATGTACTCTTTGTCCTAACTGCCTCCTACTGTCTGAAGTGTAGTCAGCAGCATTCCACTCAAAAACCAAGTGTGGCTTCAGTCTGAAAGAAGTTGCCAATTTCTGCTACACAAAAACAGGGATCAAGATGAAGATGAGCAAGTGGATGCTTTTTAATGAGTAGGGTCCAACTGGGTAGATATCAGGAACTTATACACCACTCAGGTGGGCAAAAGTCATGTTTTCAAAGCAGATGAAACGCTTACACATTAAAAAATTACACAATGTATTCATCAGCATCTGTAAACTAGTGCAGTAACAATTGGAACATCACCATTGGGTAGGTAACAGAATGGAGCATATTAGAGTACAGAAATCATTTCAGAAATACTTCAGGCTGTAATTTTGTCGCTGCTGAAATGAAGACCTCAAAGGCAAAGCAATGATGACATCACAATATGCACAAATCAAGAACTGCATGTGGGTTTATTTTACATTTGAGAAAACAGTGGATTTCATTGCGTGAACCAAAAAGGTACTGTACAATATTAATGATAAAACATCAAAATGTATAATTCATAGTGCATTGTTTGCTTTATTTTTATTTATTTATTTTGTCAGATAGCTCCTTTGAGTACATGCATCTGGGAAGATGCAGGTGCCAGTAAAATTTCTCTATTTAACTCAAGCTGCAAGGAACTCAATTTTATTCAAAAAAGTGTGTTTTTACATTATATACACAGAAATTGAATATAAAATGACAATATAAAAAGTTAAGAGAGAAAGCATACAGCCAGAAGGTACAAAGGAAGTTGAACAATTTAAAATGGTACAATATGCAACATGTACTGTTTTGTTTTTTTTTAACCTAAGCTGATGCTGGCAATTTACAAGGATCAGAATCCAACACTTGCCCCATTTTTTTTTTTTTGTTGTTGATGTTTTGTTTCATTTTCATGTACCAATGCAGCACACTATAGAAAGATCAGCCTGTACCAAAGCTTACATTTGTAAATAACTATAAATTGCAGTATCTTACAGGAAAAAGAAATAACATTTTTACATTTTTTAAAATAACTTGCATACTTTTTATGCCAATCAAGTGGCAATATTCAGCATTCAGAGGATTTGGGCATAGTGGCAAATTGGTTTGTGATTTTATTTTTTAAAACATGGGTCGTGTCTAACTCCTTGAGCATTTGATCACTTTTTATAATTATTCAAGAATGGCATGCATCTTTTCTTTGCAAATCAGACTGCATTTTTTGAGAGAGAAAAAAACGCCTTTTGACATTTGAAAAACCTATTAAATGTAAGTGAATTTGACCCAGTTATATTAGGATGAAATGCTTTTTTTAAAAAAAATCACACACACCTTCTTTTTGGGAAAGGCACAGAATACTATTATAGTCCTCAGAGGGTTAAAAACTGACACTACGGGGTTCTGTGACCTTTATTGTCATGGCAACTTTGTAATTTTAGAATGTCTTTTTGTTATTGTTCTTTGTGTCTTTCTTTACCGCTAAATTAATGTCTCTCAATAGTGTCTCCCACTATAGTCTACAAAAGATAGCTTAACATCAAGGACATATGTTGAAAATAAAGGTCAGACTTTGACTCACAGAAAAAGAAGGGGGAAAGGAAAGGGGAAAAAAGGTTTTAAAAACATGCACAGATCAGACAAAGAGCATATAAATATAACTACAAAACGTATGTAAGAAAAACCAAGCTCCAGATAGGCAGTTCAGCAACAAAAGTAAGACTGATTTCAGAGGCTCAGATCAGGCCTAGTGCAGTACTATGAAGTTTAGTGCAATGTTCCTGTGGTCACTTGCATACCTGGTTGCTTACCTGGACGCTAATGTTTTTCTAACTCAGTTACATAGATCAGATGGTCCTCGGGAGACTTCCCATGTGTTTTACTAAGGTGCAGTTTGACTGCATGCTTGCTTGCAAAAGTTCGATTACAGAGCTTACACTGGAATGTGGAGCCCGAGTCCTCCTCGGCAATTCCAAGTGAGCCTAAAGTCTTATTTGAAAGGACCTTGGAAACATTCTGCTGTTCTTGTATCTGATTAAGTGGCAATTTGGACAGATCCTTCAAACTGAACCCTAAATGTGTCTCCAAGTGACTTATATACGTGGAAGCAGTCCTGAATTGAGAGGCACAATCATTGCAAAAGAAAACAGGATGACCTGTATCCAAATTCTTTAAAAACTTAGTTCCACCTGTCCTCCTTAACTGATACTTCACATTTGCCAGCCAGTGGCTAATTGTGGTCATGGAAAGACCAGTAAACTTCGAGATATGAACCCGTTCTTGTGGGCCTAGGTCCGACATAATATATTTGCCTTCCGGTGTCTCCCTCAAACTGGAAGCAAACTGGGCTTGAAGGATGAGAAGATGCTGAGGGTTCCAGTTTGACTGCCTACCCTTCCTCTTGTGTACTGGAGACAGTTCATCCAAAGCTTCTTCAAAGCTACTTCCATCTGCGTCAGATTTTTCTGACACAGAAGACGGGGTAGAAGATTTGGGAGTCAAGCGCCCTGTGAGGTTCTTTACCATGTCAGAAATATCCATTAGGGCACTTTCTCTTAGAGGAGATGAGACAGAATCAGTCATACTGGAAATCAGTGGTTTGGTTTTGGACTTTGTTAAATCAATAGGCTGATCGCTGTTCTCGTAATAGTACCGGTCAATAGGCTCAGCTTGCTTGGCTGGAGTTGTGGGATAAATAGGTTTGTCCAACATGCTGTTACTAATTTTATATAACATGGCCAAAGGATCCAAAGAAGGATTTACAGGATTAGAGACTTTGCCTAAGTGGGTATTCATAATGGACTGCAAAGCACTCAGTGGGTTAATGAATGATTGCTCTGGTGAATGGTCTGTAATGATACCCAAGTTATTACAGCCATTGGTGACTTTTGCTTTAGGTGGTTCAGTACCATTAAGTGCATGTGGATCAGCTAGAACATCCTTTTTGACCTTCTGAACTTCAGCTTCAGGACTTTGTTTTTGCTGCAGTGGCTGCTGATGTAGTTGTTGTTGCTTGTTGCTTTCCTCTGATTTTGGAAAGTCTTTGCTTTCCTTAGGAGCAGGGGACAATGGCTTGACTGGAGAACATTTTTCTTTTTCTGAAGGCTTTTCTTCTTTCTTAATATGGATTTTGCCCGTGACCTTCTCTACTAGCTCTTCCATGGCAGAGACATTACTTTTATGAGGAGGGGGTGTCAGATTGCCTGGTGAATGGATCAGCGCACTGTGTTCTGAAGACAATGACTTTACACTGCTAGCATACGATGGCTGAATCTGAACACTTTGCACAGTTGGCTGAAGGGATTTAACGGTTCCTGGAAGCTGATAAGCTGCATGAATGCTAGGGTAGCCTCCCCAGGAAGGTGCTCCATTTTGAGCTTTGCTTATAGCTGTGGTCACAGTGTTCTCCAGAGATTTTAATATGTCGATTCCACCTTTTGGACTTTCATCTAGATCCTCTTCTCGGAGGTACTGATATACAGCTGTTGGCTCAAATTTTTCTGAAGAGTCCTCATTTTCTTCTTTAATTTTTTTGTCCGTTTCAGTAACAATCACCTGTTCTTTTTCTGGCTCCTTCTTTTCTTCAGAAGTTGTAGATCCAGCAGGAGAATCCGGCTGCTTTTTAATATTTGTAGCTGGTAATCTTGTATGAGTGGTAGGTGGCAAAGGTATGGACTGTATCTTTTCTTCAACTACCGAGTCCAGTACTAGTTGTTTTCCTTTCTTAGAGGCTGAATTAGTTACTTTCAAAAAATGTCCTGTGACCATCATGTGAGCAGTCAGCTGCTGCAAAGTGTCATGAGAACTGCCACATTCCATGCATTTTAGTATCTGAGCTTTGCGGGCCTCAAACTGCCAAGTGTAGCTAGCACCATTTTGATAGCCGTAGCGATTATTGGGAGTTACATATGGATTGGCAGTTTTCTGATCCTTTGCTGCTTCACTAAGTGTAGTCTCTGGAGTGATTGCTGTTGGCTCAGGTGAGCAAGGTGAAGCCAAGTCCTGAAGTGCTCGTTTTTTGGTAGAAGGCACCAGTTTGGTGATGGCTGGTACTGGTTCCTTCAGAGGCACTTTCTGGTAATGCTTTGTTTTTATCATATGGACACTTAAGTCTTGTAAAGATTCAAATGAATGACCACAGTACATGCATTTTAGTACTTTCTGGGCATCCTCTTTGCCTTCCATTTCCATAAGTGATCGCTTTCTGGGCTTTGACCACCGTCTGGTTTTTTCAGATTCTTTATCTTGGTTGTCATCCCGGTAATGTCCAGTTTCATTCATGTGCACTGTAAGCTCTACCAGTGTATCATACGCTGCACTACAGTCTTTGCACCGGAATTTACTGGCACCAGTGAACACAGAACCATACAGTTTATTGTTTTGCCGGTAAAGTTGCACTGTGCTGAACAGACTGGGTTCTGGTAGAAGTCCATATGAGGTCTGTTGCAGAGTTTTGGCCAAAGCCGCTTGATGCCAGTCATAACCTGAACTGCCACTGCTACTGTTACTAGTACTACTGATGCTTGTAGTGGTAGTAGTGTTGGTACTGGTACTGGCACTTGTATTTGGGGTATTGATACTAGTGGTGCTGTTAGTGGTGCTTTCTTTCGGGCTGTCTTCATTATTCTTTGATTTTTTTAAATCTAAAGCTAAACCAGACCAACAAGATTCTGACAGTAAATTCGCATACACGGCTTTTATCTGTGCTAAACTGTCCTGTGGGTAGGAAGCATTGTCCAAGCACTTGTGATCTTCTTTCTCTTCTTTAGAGGAAGAGCTTTTGAAATGGGCCAATTGATCACTGTTTTCACTGAATGGTGAACCATAACCTGCATCTTGGTTTGTTGCTGTGCTGACTGGAGAATTCTGGTAACTCTGAGCCTCTTTGATCTCTGTTTCATCCTGGCACATATACTCATTTTCTTGGATGTCCAAAGACAGCCCATCATCCTCCCCACTTTCTTCATCAATTTCTGCTGCTTTCAGTTCTTCTTCAGGAACATAAGCTTGAAAGAAAGAGAAGAAAAGAGAAAGAGAGAAAAGAACAATTAAAGAATGTATCCATTTTTCCACACTGTAACTATTACAATAAAAATGAGGGTTATATTGAACAGAACATATTCATAGCTTTTAGTTCAGTATGATAATATACCTTCTCAAATTAAGGCATTCCCTCTACAACTAAACATCGGCATGACACCTCAGTAGGATTAATGTTTTACCAGCAGAATAACCAAGTCTGACTGAAGCTAAAATACATTCTTCAGTTATTTATTATGATATAATTACATTACAATTTTGCTGGCATATCCAACAAGGAATAAATAATCTGAGGATTATGGTTTCAGTTTATTTACTCATTTACCAGATTGCTAAATGGATGGGTTATTGTAATTTTTTTCCACAATGATAGAAAATTATCCAGTTTAGTTTAATTATAGTATGTTCAACAATCCAGTCTATGCAACACAGTATTACTATAAAGTTCTATGAAAATAGAGTAAAACTAAAAAAAAAATCATATTAGAGTTTAAATTAAATACTAATTAAGTATTGTTATCATTAAGAGTTATATATGCCTATATTATTAATAAAACAATGCATTTTTTTCTTCATATTTTTCCTCAATTTTTCTTTTGAATGGTGCTATTTTTACTTTAAAGACTAAACCTGTAGCTAAACTAAATTCTAATTTTGTATTTAAAATCTACCTCAATTTATTTGGATGAGACAACCTATCCATAAAATACAATACAAAGAATCAACCTGGTAAAAGGCATACAACTAAGTGTTTGAATAGAAATAACAGTAGGTACTAGGCAACTAAGTTTTCTTAACACATTATTGGAGGGTAGAAATACAGTTAAGTATTATTTTTACTGACATTTCTATTATTATAATATGTATCCAGGACTTATTTAGATTCCAAAGTTACACCCAAAGAGCCTAAAAATTGCGTCCATTAATTGTCTCATCATCCATATAGCAACATTACAGAATAAATCCATTGGACAAATACTGTGTTCCATTAGAATAGTAACATAAGAATACTAATTAATATCAATACTCCAATGAAGGATATAATTATTTGTTAATTGCTAAATATTATAGCAGCAATTGGCACAAACAATGGAAAAACTTTAAATCCTCAATTTTTCCAAATCTGTTGGAATTCTAAAAATCGGTAAAGAATTATTGTGAGAAAGTTGATTCTCTAAATCCCTTTCAGTCTGGATTCAGGCCAGAATATAGGACAGAACAGCATTGATCATACTCTTGGATGACCTCTGACAGGAGCAGGATGGAGACAATGCATCTATTCTTGCTCTTCTGTGCTGTGGTTTTAGATACCATCGATCATGGGTATCCTTCTAGACTTGCTCTTGGAGTTTGGGGTGGGTAGGATAAAGTTCTGCTGATTCTACTCCTTCCTCTAGGTCTGGTTTCTGTCAAGGGGGGGAGGAAGGTCCAGTCCTCAGCCCCTACTTTGTGCAAGGCCACAGAGCTTAGTTCTTCTCCTCTCCAGTTTAACTGAATGAGCTCATTCAATGGTTTGGGATGAGATATCATCAACAAGTGGATGACCCTCATGTTTGTATCTCCACCCCTAGCTTCTTAAGTGATGCTTAGCCCATATATGGAGGCTGTGGGAACCTGATGAGGTGCAACAGGTCAACACAAGCAAAACAAAATAGCTTTGGTTCATCTTCTGCTAGTGGGTGCCTTCCATTGTTGGCCTTAGTTGAGTGGCACTGCTTTGGACAGACCTATGGGTGATCTGGACTAATGATTCCAGCTTGAAGAACTCATCATCAGGTTGTGCACTACCTATCCTGAAACAGGGTTCTGCTCACTATCGCTCATGACCTTGTGACCTCCAATCAGGACTATTGCAATGTATTCTACATGGGGTTGCATTTGAAGAGCACCAGAAGCTTCAACTGGTGCAGAATCAGCAACACGGATAGTAAATTGTGCCAATTTTTTGGCCCATGTAATATCACTATTTTGTGAGTTGCATTGGTTGGCAGTGCACTTCCAGGTACAATTCAAAGTTTTGGTTGTTGCCTTTTCTGCCATAGCACCAAGCCTGTGGAACATTCTGCCTCTGGAAACAGGAAGGCCCTGACAATATTGGCCTTTTGTAAGGCCCTGGTTCTCTGCCCAAGCCTGAAGCCCTGAGAATATGCAGGGATCCACTTCTTGGTTGCAATATACAATTTACAATATAGTTATATCTAACTAACTAATTAACTAACTAGCACATAACAAAGTACTCCTAGCGGTTAACAGTAAAATAAAATTCTACAACATAATACAGTTAAACTATCTCAAGGCAATAAAACCAATACAAAAACCATATTAATCTATGTTCAGTTTTAACATTGAAACAAGATCCAAACAAGGTACCCAGATTTGATTGGGAAATCAAAACAAAGAATACTAATACAACATTTATTGTAAGGTTATAATAACCCAGTCTTGCAAGTCTAAAATATTTTTTCCCATCCCCTGCCTTTATGTTCCAGAGAACTAGGGAGAGTCAATTTTGAAATGCTTTCTTCAACCTCATTCCTACTCTGGACCCAGATTTCTTTTATCACATCACTGTCTATACTGAAGCATCTCATCCTGTCTCTTAAGGTTCTTTCACAGCCCATTACAGATGGCAACATCCATTAACTTCCAAACACCCTCCAGAACAATTATGTTTTGACCAGTTTCTGAAAGAAAAAAAACTGGAAGTTACACAGGCGTTATTACAGAGAAACCCATTGGCAGTCAGCACAAGTCTTGCAATATGTAATGTAATTACATTATGTAATATAGGATTTTTCTTTTTTTACTTTTTAAGTCAGTGCTTCATGATTACCTGAACAACTCCCTGCAACTTTTTGTCCAAATATCAGAAGAGATTTGCCATTGCTTCCTTCCTAGGGCTGAGAGAGAGTGACTGGCCCAAAGTAACCCAGCTGACTTTGTGTCTAAGGCTGGACTAGAATTCACAGTATCCTGGTTTCCAGCCTGATGCCTTAACCACTATACCAAACTAGCTCTAATATAAATTTAAAATGTGTAATTACAATATATAGTATAGATTTAAAATACACCTTATTTATTTATTCCCATATTTATATGGTTGTTTATCTTGCAAAACATATAATACATATTTTTTCTTGAATTCTAAAACATATAGGTATGCCTTATGTGGTATGTGTTAGTGTTAAACCACATATTATAAAACTGGTTTGTTTCAGCAATCACCCAGTAAGCTTCGAACATAACATTAACCTTCAGCTAACAAAAACTGAATGCTTCTAATCTCTCCATGACAAGCTGAAGAAGTGAAAAGACTGGACTTGCTACAGTTCATTTCAATCCCAATAGACTATGTATTTTATAATAGCTAACCAGAGTAGGTTAGCCATTCTAAATTCAACCACAAAACAATTAAATAGAAAAAAAGCTGTATGTATAGATCTTAGACAAGGATGAAATTTTATCTGTGAATGTAAATCTCAGAATTATTCTGATCATGTGCTTGAAAGAAACCCCTACTGAACCAATGGGATTTACTCTAATATAAATCAATACTTTTTTTAAAAAAAATTGAATTGTTCTTTATTTAGTCAAGACTTTGCGAAATATGTCACACTTATTTGATCAGCAATAAAAAGAGACGGTACTGTAATACTGTCAGCAAGAAAAAGAGACAGCACTGTAATAAATATTAGGCTTTAGTCCTGACTAATATAAATAATTATAAATTTATTAGTCCATTTATAATTCCTATAGTACAACTTCGGACAGATATTCAGGGCTGAGATTATTATAACTGTCACCCAGATCAACAATGAAATGACCCCTCAGGAATGTAACTCTAGCGGCAACATCAAAGAGGTCCAGGGTCAGCGCAGGTAGGCCAGACCTGCCAAGACTATACCGCTTGCTACCCTTTTGTTCTTGCCTCATTTTTTTTAATGCTTTATACAATAGTCAGAAAGCAGACAATGAAAGATTTACATAGTGGCAACAGCTATTTTACTTATTTGTTTCTTACTTTCCAAAATACATTACTCATTTCAGTAAGAAAAAAAGCCTTAGTATAACAAATTGCAGTCCATTCCTATAAAACCTGATCCTATGGTTTAAGTGATTAAAACTCTACATGCTCAAAATATTTCTTTTTCAATGCTGTTAAGTGCTGGAAAAAATGACTTTGTTCCTGGAAAAAAAGGAACAGAAGCAGTAATAAGGATGGAATTGTAGTAATATACAGTAAAGAATGGCCCAGTTAAGACCACTGGGTCCAAGGTCTAAACACTACCAGCTGCACCACTGCTTGATTTTAAATTCCGTGCATTATTCTATTAATAAGCTATAATTAAACAGAAATGGTGAAACTAAACATGACAGGTTGTTTCAGAATTTTGCCTCCTACTAAGGTTGGCCTGTGGCATTGAGCCTCCTACCAATCTATGACGCAGATGTCATGCAACAATTTTAACAAGAGTGGTCTGCTGTTAAAAATAAAATAAGAGATAAATATTTAAAAGTGACAAGCATAAAGCAAGCAATGACATATCCAAGTTGATTATCAAACTTTGCTATTGTGTTGCCACCTGGTGAAATGATACAATCTAACCAAAATTACGTATTTATTGGAATCAAACTATTCTTTTTAACTAACAAATGTGATATTCATGAGCAGATGGTCACTATATCAAAATACATCTATTCTAAGGTCCCACTTCAAAAAAAAGGTCTTATATACACCTAAGTATTATACTAAGTTTAGATTCAGAATATGAATTGTTACCACGGGAAGATTAAATAACAGATATATGATCTGACCAGAAGCAAACAGAACTGGATGGATGAAGAAGAAAAGCACCAGCAGGCGTAGCTGCCAAACCAAACAATCTTACTTTTATAATTGGGATATATATATATATATATATATATATATATATATATATATATATATATATGTGTGTGTGTGTGTGTGTGTGTGTGTGTGTGTGTGTGTGTGTATGTATATATATATATATATATATATATGTATGTATGTATGTATGTGTGTGTGTGTGTGTGTGTATATATATATATATATATATATATATATATATATCATTTTTTTTTACTTTAAAGAGATTATCAATAGTATATAACTCAGTGACTCAGTGAGTTCCACTTAATTCTAGAGGACTTTCTACTAAATAGGGGTGTGTGTATATAATTTCATTGTTAAATCTTTTTAAATATATTTTTTTTCTTAGAAACATATGCTAAAATTCGTGATATTCCCATCTGACCCATTTCTCAGTAGCATTCAACATTTCTGAAATCTGCCTGCCAAAAAATAAGAGGCCTCTTTCTCCCCTTTCATTTACCAGTATTCTGCAGTACTTATTTTTCACTCCACTGAATTCCTCCTTTTCCCAAATCTTATTTTATTTTATTGAAAGGACAGTTTAATGTGATCTCTAATAATAATGGAAAAGTTCTTCAAATAATATAACATTAAATAATACCAAAGCTAAAAAGATGAAGATCTAGCAAAAGGAAGACAAATCAATATTTTCCCAACTGGAATGCTTTTGAACACTTGAGACTGCCATCTGTTAATATACTACATTCTAACAAAAATCTATGAAAAATGATCTATAAATCCAGCTTTATGGTTATAGTTCATTAAAAATTATTGTGAGTCTCTATTCTATCCTTCACCTCATTCTACATTATCTCATTCTGTAAATGTTGTGATTCCTATACTTGATCATTTTTGATCGAGAAAGACAAAGGAGAACTTGTCCACTCTTGCTTCCAAATTATGGATCTTCCATTTAAAATATGAGACCGACTTTGTTTGCTTTGCTTCATTTTTCTATTAGAACAAATTCACATATTTCTTAATAAACATTTCATACAGAACTGTGTATTAAAACAAAGTGAACTTGAGAAAAAAGTAAAATAAATATAGTTATTTATTCCTTCTCCTACACATTGCTAAAAATGCCTTTTCCCCAACAGATTCTGTTTCAACACAGAGGTCACAACTATTTGCCAAGAGAGAGAAGGTAACCTTCTGCCTTATATTATGCTACCTTAGAGAGTAGAGCAAAGGGCCAAAAAATTACTGTTATACTACAATATGTTAGCACAAACATTAATACACTAAGATCATTACTCTAAGCTGGCATCCTCTCACTTGACTAAGGAAAACCTACAAAATTGACAAAAGCTTTGTCTGTTTATTAAATTCACAATTTTTGTAACCCAAAATCTACAATAAAGCAAAAAGACATAAGATTGATAGAAATCACCCAATTATAACCAGCAACATTCAGTCATGATTAAAAACACAGTGGAACATTGTTGAATGTATTATTATTTGTATTTATATTTGAGTATATATCTACACATTTCTATTTGGGTATAAAAACTGACTGATTAATCAATGGTCATATTTATTGTATACTTGCATATCCCAACAAGCTAGTTCAGAGCTTAGGATCAGAAAACTCTGCATTATCATGGGCTATCATAACAATATGCATTTTACAAGGTTTTAAAAACGTATTGTCCATAAAAAATCTGCATTTTGTGTTTAATACATCATGCTGAATATATATGATTCTAATATTGCAACAGCATATGAACTAAGCATATTTGAGTCTTTTCAACAACATTTAGTATAAACTTCACAATAACAAAAAGATTACAATTCTAGAGACTGTAAAACTTAATTCTGATTTAACATATATAAAACTACATTTTCTAAACAAGAATAGACATTTCTGCTCTGTTAAGAATTTTTAAAAATTATCCATAATACAAGCAATGCAAAGAGAAAGAATTTGTATCACTTATTTCCTGAGAATATTATGTCTACAGATATTTGCATAGATGGGGTTTTTTTTTTTTTGAATTTATAAAGAACATCAAAAACTACACGGACAGATTGTTCCTATCTCAGACAGCCTTGTAAGATATTATCCTACTCTTCTGTAATTAACTGCATTTTTTTGAACTATTATTAGTTTCAAGATAAACCGTTTTTTCTTAATGAAAATATTTTCTTCTTCACTGTTCAAAATGCAGCCAGAAATACAAAATAAAATTGATGCTCACTGACAAAGGGAAAAACAAATCAGGCCTTGAGACTGACTTTCTTTGGTTTTAATCCCTTTCCATTAAAAAAAAACAACACATTTTATTTGGGTTACTTGACTTTTTCTACAGACATTATAAAGTATAAAGGATTAAATTGTTAGGCGGCATTTTTATCTATGTTTGAGAAACACTTCTCCTGTCAGATAAATGTATTATACAACTTTGCTATACTATATCAATGCAGAAATGTTAAGAAGTAAACACACAGACTAACTAATATTATAATTCAATTTGTCATGATAAAAATCACCAAAATTTACTTCAATATCACTGATACATATTTGTCAATGGAAAGTACAACAGTTTTCAGATTTTCCAATGTTAATATCAATAATGTTAACAAAAATAACATCCAGTGTTTAAGGTCAATGTTTTTAAGCCCCAAAATAAGAAAATGTAGTGAAATAAGGTTAGATTTTTTTAGAATATATTCAAAGTAGATTTTAGTATTTTGCCTTACACGAATCCCTGTCTTGCATGAAGCGAGCTACTACAGTATTATAGATAAAATAAAAGATAGCTTTGCATTAAATTGCTAGGATCTGATAGCACCAAAGAGGTCAACTAATAATTTAATACTGTAATGAAACATTGCCCAGTGAATATTTTTCCTCACTCCCTGTGTTTCGATAGATTTTTTTAAAAAGCTTGATATGCATCTGTGATCAGGAATCACAGACAATATATTTAGATTTATGCTGATTTTAAATACCTAAAAATATGGTTACAGTACATTTTGTATTACAATGCACAGTAAAACTAAGACCCTCCGTTTCTCTGAATTTTCACAGAAGGGATATCCTACAAATTATAGTTAATTTTTATATAACAAAATTAATTGGAGACTGAAGATACCTGTTTTATTTTTCTATTATTACATCATGTTAAAAATCTTTGTATATATGTCATGCCTTCTGGATACCAGTATCTCCCCAAAGATCTACTATCGTCTTTGAGCAACATTAAAATGTCTGCATTCCAATGTAAGCCAACATGAAGCACTATATATTGTATTGTTACCACTATAGCAATATTATAACTGTTAACAATATAGCACATTTAAGATTTGCTTCAGTGAAAAGATGATATATTGTAAATAAGTCAGCTGGTTGTCAGAAAAGCCAAAACATAATGGTTAAATAATGATGTTGGCAGAATCAAATTGTCTGATTAAAATATATTAAATGCATTGTCATTGTTTCTTAGTCAGTTGCACAAACACATATCATGCTATTCTCGCCATATGATCACTCTTATTTATATTAATCATATTTTCCACAATTATAAAGCTGGGAATATTAAAAAATGGGCACAGAAGTACCCATAGCCACTAAAATTATTGACACATTTCAGATGGACTTCGTAGGTTGCAGATTCCATTTGTTTTTAACTGTGCTCGATATAATTAGATTACTTCAGTATTATAACTAAGCCTCTACTTACAAATGCTTTTGTTATATACTCATTGCAATCCAGCTGAAGCTCACCCAGACTCCTAAACCACTTACAAACAGGAGCATTCAATTTTCAGCAGTCTTAATTCTCACTGATAAATAGTAAATGCAGAAACTGCAATTGCATGGGGAAAGCACCATGTCCTGCTGAATCAATTTACTATCTTTGGTGAAGGAGGACTTTTAATATAATACATATAGTATACCGAACTACAGTATATACTGTGATTATTTATCACCATATAATATTTATCAACACCCTTTGCTATGGAATGCAGAGGAATCACTAATATACCCTATTATCAATTAACGGGCCTGGTAGCTCAGCAGACTAAAAGCATTGTGATTAACACCAGCTGTCTGCAATTACTGTAAGTTCAAATCTCACCAGGCTCAAGGTTGACTCAGCCTTCCATCCTTTCTAAGGTAGGTTAAATGAGGACCCAGTTTGTGGGGGCAATAAGCTGACTTTGTATAAATATACAAAAGTATGAAGGCTATTGCTTAACGCATTGTAAGCCACCCTGAATCTCCGGAGAAGGGCGACATATAAATCAAATTTTAAAAAAAACAAAACAAAAAATGTTTAGGCTGAAAACCACTTAAAAGGCCATAAAAATATATAGCTTTTGTGAAAATCCCAAGATTATAGCTATTTTCTGTTGCTCTGAATAAAAGAGAACCACATTAAGAAAATCCTTCTAGGTAAGGAAAGAATAGTAACATATGTGCACATATGTAAATATATCTGCAAAACAGTTAAGGCTATTCTAACATCATCAAAGCTCTGTATAATACAAGTCTTTGCAATTTAGCCCATTTAACAGCATTGACTTCAAGGTTAATAAACTGGCTAAATCCCAAGCTTTTCAGCTTCAAGTACTTCATGGCTGTAGATCTACCTCAGAGTAACTGATTGATGGGTTTAGACAAAATTAAGTAGTTATGAAATAATTTCAAGTTAGGATTATTAATGAACCAAAATACATTAATGACAGATACAAATAAATCAATTGGTAACTTTTCTGTATTATGTATCACTTTTGTGGATATAATTTAAAGTTTCTGGACATTTCTGTCTACTTTTCTGTCCAAAGACAACCTAAGTATCCAAAATAATCAAACTTTCCCTTCCTGACAATTGGCTCCCAACTGAGTCACATGCCAAAAAGACTCTATGAAATAAGAAAGACAAGTTAATAATGTCTATTTGAACTCTGTTTCCAATAGGTATATTATTCTAGGTTTTAGCTCAATCCTAGGATTCAGTCTATGTATGCATATATATAAAATAACCGTTGAACAGTTTCTACATTGAAGAAAAATACAGTACAATGTAGTTGACTACCAATTTGAAAAGAGGAAATATGTCAAAATATAAGTACTCACAAAGTAATGCCAGAGTTCTACAGTATCAGCAGTTTTTCTGCATAATGTACCTAATAAGAATGCTTAAATCTGATAACTTCTCACCTCCTCCTTCTCAGTCCACCCTTTTGGTCTTTAGAGTTATTAGGCAATATTTTTAAGTAGTGGGATAAGCAGCTTGCACTCTAATGCTAATAGAAAGAATGGTTCTTTCTCTGTCAGATAAACCACACACTCAAACATTTCTTTTTATGTTTTGATCACCAAAGAGAGCTGTATATTAATCAGACCATCCGCCACTCTACTGTCAAGAATATTCTAATTGAAAAAAAACAAAACAATCATTTTCATCCCTGCTGGCAACATTACAGCATTTAACCTGTTTCCATTACTTACACAAATTACTGTTATAAGATAGGACAGATGTTAGAATCAAGCCACAAAACTGACTGCCATGCATTCTTTATATGAAGAAGAAGAAGAAGAGAGAAAGCTGTTAGAGCATGTTATGCCGCATCAATAATGCTCCCTCTCTACTTGATTCATTAACTTCCACCATCAACATTTCACTTTCTTTCTGTGTTCCATCTCATCTGAGCTTATTTCATTTGGAAGCAAATAGTCTTTTTCAGCTATTTTTTTTAATCAGGTGCTCTCGAGGGTCAAAGGAAAGGAAAGTGGAGGGAACAAGAGAAAGAAAACCCAACATCCTGTCAAAAATGCTATTTCTCTAACAGAGATGATAAAAGAGAAGTCAGTTAAGATATTGGTACTCTAAGATGGCTGTCACTTTAGATAGAAGATGGCACAACTCACCTAGACAGGTGACACTCTGGTCGGGCAAAGGGTTGATACATTATTGAGAACATGAGAGATTAGGAATGACAAAGACTCTAGACCCAGAGTGCCTGGGGCTTTTTAAATACTAAAATCAGCAGGCACATGAATTTCAGCCTCCATTTGCATTGCAGCCTCCATTTGCATCATCTCCAATTTGAAAAGAATCTCAGATAGTAGGGCTAGATGAGACATCTATCTAAGACCTCAGAGAGCCAATATTAGAATAGACAATCCCAGGCCAATGAGCTGACTCAAACTTAAAGCATATTAAGTAGCAATAAAATATGCACTACAAGTGTAATTATTATAAGATTATTATGCAGGTACAGTAATAAAAAAGAAGGGCCAAATTCTCCAGCTTGTTACTCTGAAGTCATCTTTTAGACTCTCGTTCTAAAATAATTATTCATAGGAATACTTTGAAAAAAAGTGATGCTGTCATTGAACTCAATTATCAAATTTCCATTATTGGAAGACTATAGATAGCTAACGTTGCTATATCCCTTCTTTCTCCTTGCTATTTGTTTCATCATACGATGCATAATGAAGCAGTTCAACAATAGCATCAATGTAGAAGGTGATATTTTCTTATATATACTAACATTTCCAAAATGATGCTTTAATTGAGTATTGTTGGCTTAATTGCTCTTATCATTACCACATATACACAAGGAAAAAATGCAACAAGAAAGTAACAGCATATAATATAAATTTTACACTGCAAAAATATATGCCGCTGGAGGCCTTATCCACTAAAGAGGAAAAAACATATATATTAAGGTATTGAAATGTAGGAAAATTGCAGATAGCTGTACTATTTTTTTAAAAAAAATACAGGTCTTAATTCCTACAACTCTAGGAAAATGCAGTTTACAATAGAGCTCAAAATATTAAATCATGTATTTTTAAAAATATAGTACTAAGAAGTAACAAAGACCTTTTTAAAAATGAGTTCAGTATATCCAAAACCATTAATATATCAAGATCTGCTAAATAACATATGTATATTTTTGCAAAAATGCAGAGGTTCTATCAACCACTTACAGTTTGACTTTGATCCCTTCTCTGATTTCTAGCATGAATGTTTGATAGGAATATTGGCACATGCAGTTTGAACACTCTGCTCAGTTTGGCAAATTCCCACTGACTAAAAGGAATCATACTCTGCTGAGAACTGAGTGAAAACAGGGTAAGGATTTTGATATTTGGCCAATTCTAAGTATTTGTCCCTGAGGGAAACTATACTGATATCTCCACTGTAACCGTAGACATACTAACTCATTGCTTTAATTTCCTGCTTTAAAAGCTAGCAAAGAAAAAGGGAAAAGACACTGATGCCCTTTGGGTAACGGAATCTTACATGTAGCTTACAGTGCAACCCCTGCAAAGAGTTCACAACTACAGTATGTGGTAAATACATTAATAAAAAAAGAGGAACTGAGATGAAAGGGAGCAAAGAGAGAGATTTTTAAAACAAAAGATGAAATCTTGCTTTAGAAAAGCTATCTTTGCAAAGGTCTGCTACTCGTTAAATCACTAAGAATATCTGTCAGACTTATCCTACTACACCATTTGGCTGATGTCAAACCTAAACAAACCAGATCAGAAAACCAGCCAGTGGCAGGACGTAAATGAAACGAGAGAAGACCAGTCTCACTGTAACTCGCATGGTTTGCTTGCTGATTTTGGGAGGAGGGGGGAAGGAAAGAAATAGTGGCAATCATGACAGTCATTTGCAGTACTAATGTCCAATTCAGCCTCCTTTCATTCTCCTGATTTAGGTGGTCAGAGTAGTTTCGTAGACGACACAGGGAAGCTGTGCTGTTTAGCAGGCTGTTTAATGGGAAACTGGCAGTCTTATTTCTTTTCTAGATTTGGTTTGTCACTAGGTCTCCATTACATGCCACTCAGCTTTGATATCTTTGGACAGGACTGATCAAAAGATGTCATTTGACCTACACAGCATGGCAGAAACTTGGAGAAGTCTCATAAAGCGACACTCTGGCTGTAAATAAAATGACATTATTATTTCCTCTCTCCTATCATGTAGAAAAGCCAATTATGGTAATGCACTGCATGTCAATGAAAATACAGCAATCTTTTTGGAGCAGCTTCTGCTGGCGTCCGTGTTACAACTCTCCTTCCTGAAAAAATTTGCCCATTGGAAAGTGAAAAGGAATTGGTGAGAGATGTCTTGCAGACTCTTCATAAAATTCTGGTATTTTTTACAGTCCTGGTGATTGTTAAAAGTGTAAAAAAAAAATAGAGGCACAAACTCTAAACTGCTAGCTTTTGAATTATCAAATAATATAATCTCAAATAATTTATAGTTCATTGGAATAATCATTATATACACTACATCCTAAGCTTCTGAATGACAAGAAAGCTGGACTGATACCAATGAATACTATAATGACCAATATCCTTAATTATTTATAGTTCAACAATACATGTATTGGATTCTCTAACTCAAAGCACAAAACTAATGTTATTCACAATTTAATCTAATTAGTGTTAAAGTAATATATAGCATAATGCAGTAGTGGGATTCAAGTAATTTAACAACTGGTTTTCTGCCCTAATGATTTCTTCCAAAAACCAGTTTGCCCAACTGCTCAGAGAACCAGCAGTTCTCCCGAAGTGGTACGAACTGGCTGAATCCCACCACTGGCATAATATCACAACATAATGCTACATTCATCAACTATGTTTATAAAATATTTTGCATTACATTTATATATTATTTTAAATGAATATTTTCTAAACTGTTTCTAAATCTTCCTGCAATTTTAATTTTAAATACAGAAATATGGAGAGCAGTCGTATTTAATATGGGAATGCACAGATAAAGAAAAAAGCCAAGTACTCTTATACTGTAATCTCCCACTTTTGTTTCCATTTTATTTCATCCATTTTATTATTCCTTACATATCAATCAGGAATCACAATTTAAAATAAACTTTAGTTGTTTGTCAGCTACCTTCCCTGTCTGGGCATGATTCTGGTTTTTCACCAAAGAAAAGGCATGTTACCCTTTATTAATGGACAAGTGGCTATATGATAGTGTAGTGTTATGTGAGAAAGGCATGTCTTGCATGCATGGTTTTCAGAATCATCTCATTTATATTTCACATACATTTATAATCTGCAGTTAGTGTATATTGATATATTTGATGAAGCAATCTTTTCTCATCACTCATGATCTTGGCTAGGTATATGAGTCTTATGTCCATAATGCCTTGTTACTATTGGTAAATACATTTTATTATTAACATAATTATCTTTTGTATTATTATTTCATTATTCACCTGACTCACTTTTTAATCTTCTTTCCAACATAAAGTCGAGTAAGTAATGGTGCCATCTAGTGAAGTTCATGGTTACAATTCCATGGACTCTTGAATGTGGATTTATAAAATCCAAGTTCAACTAAATCACTTTATTTTTTGCAGCAACATCCATTGGATACTATGAGAAATGTAAATATACCAAAGAGACTGTGCCTGTACAGTGGAGTTTCTTATCCTTCTTTGGATAATAATCCTTTCTGCCATAATAATATGATACTTTTGAACCAGTCAGGCACAATAGGATTACCTAACAATGAGCTGTATAGCTTCAGTAGTACTACAACTCTCCAAAGCAGCAGGATTTAGGAGCTATTTAAATTTTTCATGGCACCATGATGTTCTCCCATATAACCAAGGGAAATTCAAATGAGAGCTAGCTTGAGTTTTTAGGAATGATGGCCAAGGTTGTCTGGTATTCTTTTTGTCAGAATTATTTTGGAAGATGTTAATTGTTTTTTCTTTTCTTTTTGTCTAGTTACATTTTTTTTAGGAAACTCTAAGAAATTAGCATCTGGTTATATTTAATTTTAAAAAGTATGCTGAGGATACAATTAACAGCAAATAAACACAAACTGGTTCACCATATATCTTGCTGTCAACTTACTAAGATGTACAGTTTATTTCTCTTTCATGTTATTTACTAATATATTACAATTAAGATGAGTAATACAATGCTGTAGCTAAAATCAAATATTCCATCTTCAAACAGAGATGCGTACAAATTTGAATAAAAGCTTTGTTCAAGTATAAAAAGTAAAAGGACAGCATTAATAAAATTGCATTCAATATAATCAGGCACGATTAATTGCAAGCTTTAAGTGTACGAATATATTGAAAACAAAGGCTTTAAATGCTACTTATTCCAACTTATTCCAAGTAACATTCATTTTGCAAAGCCCATTTTTCCTGTTACTTATTTATTTTTAAAATAAAACATTAAAGGAAAACAGGGGAAACACATTTTGTTTAAGGGTGGTCTCTGCACTTCAGCCTGCATGATTTGCCTTTTATTTTTTGGTTTCTAGAACATAAATCATCATTCCTGCTCATAAACCCTTTGCAGCTACACTGTTATTTGAGCACAGCTGGAATATCTATGCCACATCTTCAGCCAGTTTATACAGAAAATGAGCAAGAAAGTCACCACTACTACTCAGTACGATTAGTGCATTTAAACTATTAGACCTGCAAATAAGAGGGAATAAAAAGATAAAAAAGATGTATATATGTTCTCACTGTTAAAAACCCTGAATCAATTTACAGTAAAATATAAACAAAAAGTAATAGACACAGGAATGACTCAGGAATTATTTTTATTTATTTTTTCTTATCCAGATCTATAGAACAATTCCAAGTTAGATGAGAATATTGACTCCTAGAAAATTTCTATACACATATGTGACAGTGAAATTATAATTTTCTTATATTGGAGCAAATGAACACAAATCTTTTAATCCCTGTCCAGAATATAGCACATACATGTAGAACAGTGGGAAACTGCAGAACTTAAATTTACAGTGAGTTAAAATAAATTTGAATCAGATTTAATTAGAACCCTGGGCTTCTTGCCTACTAAAATGATTAGTATTGCATAACTAAAAATAAAGCATTAGCAGAGTAATAGCAACTGCAGACAGATCACAGATATTATGTTATATACATCTGGATCCACTGATATAATTTTATTTCACTGCACATTTGGCCTCACTATTCAGTTTTCTTTTCTGTACATGCTGTATATGGGTTTGTGCATGAAAACACATATAGAAATAACATTTAATAATAACAGACAGAACTCATGCTGGAATATGGCAATGCATTTAGAAGTAACCACAACATTTGTAATCAAACAATTTAAAAATCTTGATATCAAGATATCATCAGATACTTATGTTTCCATGGAATGATGTCTCCAGATTTAATGTGCCACAAGATATTTTCTTTGCTACAGCAAATTGAAATTGTATAATAGTACAAAGTAAAGCTCCTACTGCCCTAAAAAATTTCAGGCAAAGTTGCATTCCACCAGCCTCATATCTAAAAAGATGCTTATATATAATGCAAAGTCTCACAACCAAATTTAATCTTTTTAACAGCAAAAACAATGCTTGCAAAATTATACTTTATGTAGTACTTACAAATCTGTACTATATAAAGTAGTGTAGGATAAAGGCAACAAATGGCATCAGAAAATACAGAGCACACAATGCTATGTTCATTATATTGCAGTGGCAGAAAATCCTATATCTCTTTTCTTCTACCTAACGCTAAAAATACAGCATAATAATACTTTTCCTGCTACTAAAATAGCAACTAAAATGACTACTAAGCTCTATTTAATGCATGGCAAAGCTGCCCTGGCACAAAGTTTCAGGCTGCAACGGATGCACTGTTTATTGAGAAGCAGTTGTGAAATAGTTATTTGGATAGCTAATGAATAATATCTTAATGAGGCAATAGACAATATATGGCTTTAAGTCCCAGTTTACTTAGTACAGTAGACTTGAAAGAACAAATTTGGGAGAAAAATGATCAAGAAAAGGAGTAACCGTGAAAGCTGAAATCCATACTACATGTTTCTTAACGGCTGTACTTCTAAGAAACATTAATTTAGTTTCATCCAGTACTTCTCTAGAAATTTACCTGTGTGAATGCTTAAAATACAATTCACATTTGATTTATATAATTTTAATGTAACAGAACTGTATAGGTCATACAAAAACCTCCAATAGTTATTTCAATAATTTATACTTAATACATAAACAAGCTTATTGAAAAATATTAGTTCATGTTTATAGCAACAATAATTTTTAAAATGTAAACAATAACTAGCACCTCAAAAAATATACCAGTAAAAGCAAAGCCAGAGTTCTATGCAGCTTTTTCTTAAGTTTGTGACTGAGCACCATCATGACAAAGCTTATTAATTCCTGCATTTAAATCGAAACAACCAAGTTGTTTGGCCATGACAATCAATGACACCTCAAGGTGTAAAAAAAAATGCTTTAATCATTTTCTGAAATATGACTTACTACGTCATTTACTTTTTGAAAACCCTGAGGTCATGCAACACACTTTCTCTGTCATTTGTAAGTACATTAACTTAGTAGCCATATGACAGTGAAATTATGATAATAGGCTGCTAAAATGGGTCATGCAGACACTGCATTTCATGTTAACTTCAAATAACAGTGATAATATAGTCCAAATCAAATATGACAGTACAAAAGCACATGGTTTACTTTACTCTGGGCTCTGCCAGAAACTGGGGACTGGAGGAGTGAATGAAGTGAGGGATAGGGAGGTAAGAAATTTTCTTTATTTCAAGGTGAACAGTTTCAATTATTTACAGGGAATGATAAGAACTAGCAAATTGCATGCTAAATTAGCCTATTTTTAACAAATATAATATACTTTGTAGTTCTTATTAAAGTCTATGTAATAATTATATGAAATATTTGTTCCTAAAATAAACAATTTTAAATAGTTTATTTTAGTCCCAATTAATGAAGGGTAGAAAGATCAGCCTTAGAACTGACAATGAAGGTATTAAAGTGGCAGATAAATATTTTAGGATCAAATATTTAGACATGGATTTAATATGAATTACAAACGATATTATAAATAAGTAAAAAAACTGTTTTGGGATAACATTTTAATTTTCTCTGGGCTTTTTATGTTTATATATGTAGTATTAAATTACAAGCAAGTTTATAATATCAAAATGCATTTGGATTATTGACAGTGTCCAAATGTACTTAATATTTTGTAGGTATTTGTTAATTTATAGATAACATTTTGAAAAGTTTGAATAGAAGCAAAATTTAGATTTGGAAATCAGAGCTGATGCTAAGAAATTATGACTGTTGAGTTAAACAGAAATCTACATTTCTTTCTTCTGAAATCATTCCATATTCTAAATCCTGTTGCTGAATATTCCACAGATTCATAGATTCATTCATTCTATTTTCATGTATAAAAGTGATACTATAACACTAATATTTATTTGTTTATCAAATTTCTTCCCCCTAATTTCTCTCGCCATTTATAGTATATTAATACAACTGACAGATTTCATAAAAGCACTTTTCAAAAAAAGAACTGAAATGCACAAAAGGACACTCTCACTAATTCCAGAAAACTGTTAAGAAAGAAGCCTTGTAATATTATATTGCTCCCTGTGAAGGAATGCCATCGTGAAGGGTAAAGGTACACAAAAGAAAAGGACTTCTGATCTTATGACAAAAAGAAAGCAAGTAGAAAAGACAAATGTTTCAATCATTATTTTGATGAATGACCAGATAGTGTTGTCTTTCCCCCAGGATGCTATAAACTCCAAGGGACTAACACGGAGCATTTTACCTTGGTTTTCTATTCTTCTTTTCCAACTGATACTAAACATTCTATCTCTACTGTATATGCAGATTTCAAGATGTATTTAATTATTTTCACATCTACTTGTTCTACAGGTACTCTGACAGAGAAAAAAAAATCAAAAATTAAGAAAATAAGTAGAATTCAAAATGGTCAAAACTGAAAGTTGCAGAATAATAGAATTATAAGTGTTATATATCCATAAGCTACAATATTATAGCTTTGTCCTTTGTATTGTGTCCCTTATAATGACATGTAAATTACAATTTGCTATAGTACACAAAACTAAAAATTATCTGTTGACTAAATACCTTAAGCTTGTGACATATTTGATATAATCCAGTTAACTCTACACTCCTTCACTCTTCATTCAATACTTTTTCTATGTATCTTGGCATATAGTCATGCTGGCCACATGGCCACATAAGCTTCCTCAGACAACACTGGCTCCCTTGGCTAAGAAATGGAGATGAGCACCAAATCCTAGAGCTGGAAATGACTTGACCAGGAAAATAACAAAATAACAGAGTTGGCAGGGACCTGTGCTCAAGCAGGGAACCCTATAACATTTCAGACAAACAGTTGTCCAATCTCTTCTTAAAAGCCTCCAGTGTTGGAGCCTCCAGTATTGAACTTCTGGAGGTAAGTTGTTCCACTGATTAATTGTTCTGTCAGGAAATTTCTCCTTAGTTCTAGGTTGCTTGTTTCCTTGATTAGTTTCCACCCATTGCTTCTTGTCCTGCCTCTAGGCCTGCTTTGAAGAATCGTTTAACCCTCTCTTCTTTGTGGTAGCCCCTTAGATATTGGAATCCTTATCTTTTATCTTACAGTAAATATATTTTTCATGTACTTTATGAGTTGTGGGAAGACATGAGCAAGTGGTTTTCATGCAAACAAGTTTAGTAAATATTTAACAGTACAAAAATATTTTGATTAAAATTAATTATAATATTGGTATTTAAAAGCCCAACATGCGAATAACACTTAGGTTAGTGAGAGAATGTTATGAACTTTAAAACAAATTGTTTGATAGGTAAAAATCTAAAATTGCATATAATACAGTTGGTTTTATTAATTTATCTATAAAATATTTCTATGTCAAATTATTCATAAAAACATTCCAGTTATAAGAAACTATCAGGGTACAAGAATCTCAGGAAATGATGCAGACGTGTGGCTTATTGCAAATTGTCTTGCTCTACTCTGAGTTATGTCTCACCAATTTTCCTGAGAAAGTCCTCTGACACTTAGAAAAACCTTTTATGTATCATTCAAGAAGTTATGGAGGCAGTGGTGGGATTCGAATAATTTAACAACTAGTTCACTGCCCTAATGACCAGCTGGGTAGGCATGGCTGGGTGGTCATGTGACCGTGTGGGCGTGGCCAACTCAACATCACTCATGTCGATGGGTGGTTCGCCTTAGCAGTTACAATGTAATAAGGGTTAACCAGAGAGGCAGTTTCTGTAAGCAGGGCAATAAAGAGTCGGCTAGAAACAACGCTAGAATGTTTCCTTCCTGCCTTCCCTACAGGATTAGCCCTGTAAAGTGGAAAAAAACAAAATAAGATTTCTTCCAGCAGCCAGTTCTCCAAACTGCTTAGAAAGTTAACAACCGGTTCTCCCGAATAGGTGCGAACTGGCTGAATCCCACCACTGTATGGAGGTGAGGAAAAGAAATGATATCCAATAATTACATTATATAAAATATTTTTGCCAGATGCCCCCTAAAATCCAGGATTTTAATTTAAAATGCCTGCACCAAAACTGCCTTTCTTGTCACATCTTATGTCAGTCTCTAAATACTTTAATCCCAGTAGAAACAAAATGTCACACTATCGCTAAATCTTTAAAAACCATACAGGTACTCCTCGACTTACAACCACAATTGAGCCCAAAATTTCTGTTGCTAAGTGAAACATTTGTTAAGTGAGTTTTGCCCCATATTAGGATCTTTCTTGCCACAATTGTTAAATGAATCACTGCAGTTTATAAGTTAGTAACCCAGTTTTTAACCCAAAGTCCCCATTGACTTTGCTTCTCAGAAGATCACAAAACGGGATCACAACCTTGGGACACAGCAACAGTGATAAATAGGAATCAGTTGCTAAGCACCTGAATTTTTATCACAGTATTATGGGGATGCGGCAAAAATTGTAACTAAAAAACAGTCATAAATCACATTTTTCAGTGCTGTTGTAACTTTGAACAGTCACTAAATGAACTGTTGTTAAGTGGAGAACTACCTATATTACAGAGGTGAGTTCTAAAAATTTTTACTACCGTTTCTGTGGGCGTGGCTTATTTTGTGGGCGTGGCTTGTGGGGGTAATGTGACTAGGTGGGCGTAGCCAACTTTTTTTTTTTTTACTTTTAAAAGCATTTTTTTCTACAACCTTAAGAGGTTGCAGAAAAAAATGTAAAAAAACATCCATAGATACACTCAGAAGACATTTAATCATCTGCCCTTCTTTCTCCCCCCTCTGCGTACCCAGCACCCTATTACAGCCACCGCCTCTGGGTCCCGACTCCCGGCTAGGCAGCCAGCAAAGCCTCTCCCGCCACTTCCTCCTCCTCCTGCTGCTGCTGTTCCGACAGGGAAGCCCCTCTGAGGGGAAAGCGAGCTACTCTAGCCTGCCCATCAGTTCCTTCTCTTCCTCCCATCGGTTTACCCAGCTCTATCAAAGCAGCACCAGAGCTGCCAGACCGCCTTTTATCTGGTGCCCCGAGTTTGTGCACTGAAAGGAGGCTCACTCAGCCCCTGGTGAGCATCGAATGGAAACCCCAGCCGGCCTCCCCTCCCAAGCTCCGCAGCCGCAAAGACGGAGGCGCTTGTCTGGGGCCGCCAGTGGCGCCCACTGAAGCAGAGGGGTGTTGAGGCATGTCGGTGCGTCTTCCTCAGTCCTGACAGACGGAGTGGGATGGGAAGTCCCTGTGCCTTGCGAGAGTGGAGCGGTCTCTGGTTTTAGGAAGAAGAAAGGCGCTAAGCAGGGTCAGGAATAGGCGCATCCTCTGCTCCTCCATGGACACTTTTGTCAGCCAATCAGGCCTCCTTCCTTCCATCCCTCACCCGGGGATCCGCCGTGCCCCATGCCTCCCACGCCGGCTGAGCGAAGCTAAAGATAGCCCCAGGCCTCTGGAGGGAGGGAGGGAGGGGGAAAGGGAAGCCCTGGCCTGCTGCTCCTGCCGCCACCCCCCTTGCCCCCAGCAAGAGCGGTTCTCGTGCTGCCGCTTCTCTGGCAGCACCAGGAGCAACTGCCGGGGCAGAGAGGGCGGGGCAGACTGTGCTGGCAGGCCGTTCTTGCCTGCCACCACAGCCTGTAACAGGCAGGCTGCTCCTGGAGCAGCTAGGAGGAGAAGCTGCCAGTGGAGAGGCGAGCTGCCCCAGGAGGACCGGAGGAGAGTGCAGCTTCTCACTCATGGAGATCTATCGGTGGGGAAGTAGGCGCGGTAAGAAATGCGTGAGCCAGGAAGCGGTTATGCTCCCTGGCTGGAGAGGGTTGCACGTTCATTCCAGCAAAGGTTTGTGCAACCCTCTCCGGCCAGGGAGCATAACCGCTTCCTGGCTCACGCATTTCTTACTGCGCCTACTTCCCCACCGATAGATCTCCATGAGTGAGAAGCTGCGCTCTCCTCCGGTCCTCCTGGGGCAGCTTGCCTCTCCGCCGGCAGCTTCTCCTTCTCGTGGCTGCTCCAGGAGCAGCCTGCCTGTTACCCAGCAAGAACGGCCTGCCACCACAGCCTGCCCCGCCCTCTCTGCCCTGGCAGTTGCTCCTGGTGCTGCCGGAGAAGCAGCAGCACGAGAACCGCTCTTGGTGGGGGCAAGGGGGTGGCAGTGGCAGGAGCAGCAGGCCAGGGCTTCCCTTCCCCCCTCCCTCCCTCCCTCCAGAGGCCTGGGGCTATGCCAGAAGTCTGCTCGGGCAGGGAGACAAGAAAGCCCCGGTGGCCCATCCTTGCCACCACTGCCCCCTCGCCCTTGGTGGCAGCGGTTCTCTCACAGGAACAGCTGGCAGGGGAGAGGGGATGGCGGCAGGCTTCGGCAGCAGACAATTTGAGCCGGCTAAGAGGCAATGTTCCTCCTCCTGCTAGCCTTGAGCTCAGCTCCGGGCAGGGTCCCCCCAGCCATACCTGGCTTCTCCCTGCGGCGTGGATCCCAGCCAGCACAACTTCAGGGCCTTTCCTCATGGTAGCAGTGATGAGGCAGGCAGGCAGGCAGGCAGAAGGGTGCATGGGAGCGACTGACGGCAGCGCTCCTGGCTGGCAAGGGGCGGAGTCCCGGGGCTGTATGCACGTAATGACGGTGGGCGGGGTAAGCAAGTGGCGACCGGGCCGGGAACCAGTTCGGGGGCGTGGCCAGCCAATCTTATTACCGGTTCTCCGAACTACTAAAATTTTTTACTACCGGTTCATGCGAACCGGTGCGAACCGGGAGCAACCTACCTCTGCTATATTACCTTTTCAAGAAAGAATTTGATTCAAATCTCACTTCATCCATGAACAGCAATGGATCTTAGGCTATTCCGCAGTCCTTTCTGGTTGCCACAGAAAGAGGCAGCAAAGACTGGGTTTCAATGAATTTCAGGAGCCTAGCCAGTTCTAAACATTTTAGAGAGCAAAGTGGGTTAGGGCACAACACGTCAAGCATATATGATTTCCTAAAACAGTACATATTTGTAAGGTAACTGGATTTTTTCAGTGCCTTTTTTATGATTATACATTTTAATAATTTAATTATATTAATAGATTCATGACCCTTAGTTGGTCATGAAGATATTATAATTACTTAGGTAGCAGATATAATTAATTTTGTTTTGAATGACCAAAAGCTAATTATACACAAACACCTATACATATACACACAGCGAAAGGAACATTATAGTGCAATCCCGCTAAAACATATAGTTCTTTTTGGCTGTAGACTCACTTACATCCCTTTCAAGATATTCTCTTTTAATTCATATGATGGGTTTCAGCTTTCCCAAACTTATCCATTTCTAATTTAATGTATTAAACAAGTAGAATACTGTGGAGCTGCTAAATGAAAGTAAACTATGCAGATTCCTTATTCTAGAAGTAAATTTCACTTAATCCACTGCAATTTACCCTCAGTAAATAAGCAGGATGCTTAATCAAATATTACAACTACTATTAAATCCAAATAAGACTATAAATTATATGTAGTTATGTTCTATGCATTGCCATAGAAGTGTGTGGTATAGTAGTTAACATTCCACATGAACATTGCAAAAACCCAGGTTCAAGCACCTCCTCATCTTTGACAGCTCTCTGGGTATTAGGCCAATCATACTCAGATGGGGATTGTAAGGGAAAATGAAGAAAGGGAGTATTAAATACAATGCCATCAGCTCCTGAACAAAAGACAGATAAAAATATAGAAAAGGGACATTGGTCTTACCTGATACGCTCTTTCTCGTTGAGGTGGAGCTAGCATCCAGGAATGGGTTAACTCTGTCTGTCAGCTAATTGGACTGAATCTGCAAGTTGTGATGACACGCCTCCTCTGCTTGCGTCCCCAGCTTTTTGATGAAGGTGTCAATGCAGACTGACGTGCTGTGCTGTAGTTGTAGCCCCTCGTGGACCCAGGACCGGACGCCAATCCGGGTGGGGTTGGACACTATCTCCATCTCAACGAGAAGGAGCATATCAGATAAGAACAATGCCCCTTCTCCATAGTGGTGGAGATAAGCCACCAGGAATGGGACATACCAAAGCTGGCTGTCCTACGGGTGGGCCGCTGTCCAGTCGAAAATCACTTGCTCTGCATGGACACTCTGAAGTACTTGCCTGCCAAAGGCCACCTCAGCCGAGGCGTGTCCAGTTTATAATGGTGGATAAAAGGGGATGGAGAGTCCATGGCTCCACATGTCAAAACTGAGGACAGGGCCACCACCTGCCTTCTGATTGTTATCCAGTCCTTCCTGGAGAAACTCCAGGATCTGGGCTATGGAAACGTCTGTAGGGACCAATCCCTCTTTGGCACACCACCCACAAAAAGCCTTCCATGTGGCATTATATATTAGATTAGTCAAGGCTCTGCATGTGGCCTAAATCGTCTTGATGACCCTGGAGGAAAGGTTGTCCACACTCAGAAGGCTCCGCTCAAGCACCAGGCGGTTAGTTGGAACCACTGTGGGTCCGGATGGACCAACGCCCCTTGGCTGAGGGAGACCCTGTTCTGAGGGATCCTCCAAGGTCGAGTCACCGACAGGTTTACCAGGTCTGCAAACCAAGGTCTTCTTGGCCAGTGGAGGGCTAGAAGCAGAAATTCTGCCTTCTCCTCCAGCAGCTTCCTGATGACCTTTGGAATAAGCGGAAGAGAAGCCGTACAGCAATCCTCGAGGCCACTGACTGTGTAGCGCATCTACTCCTTCTGTCCCCGGTGTCGCAAACCCGGCGTAAAACCTGGGGAACTGGCAGTTATCTTGGGTGGCAAATAGGTCAACTACCGGGAGGCCAAAATGGTCCGTCATTTCCCGGAACAGGGATGGGTGCAGGTCCCACTCTGCTTGGTCGACTGAGGCTCTGCTGAGCCAGTCCGTCTGCATGTTTGCCATGCCCGATATATGTGCTGCCCTGATGGATAGGTGAGTCTCCGCCCAGAGGCCCAACTGCTTGGCCTATTGCATGAGAGGCCAGGAGTGAGTCCCCCCCATGTGGTTGAAATGGGCCTTGGCGGCTACATTGTCCATAAAGATCAGAATGTGTCGTCCTGAGACCACGTCCTCGAACCTCCTGAGGGCCAGGTGGATCGCCCTGAGCTCTAACCTTTATATTGTGGCCCAGATCCTCCTGAGTCCATGTCCCTGAGCCATACATGAACTGGAGGTGAGCTCCCCAGCCAAATAGGTTAGCATCAGTTGTTAGTGTCAGGCGATCTGGTTCTCTGAACTGGCAGCCCTTGGAGATGGCCTGAAAATTCCACCATTCAAGAGAAAGAATCACCTCTGGTGGACCTGTACTCTTGTCGGCGAACTGCTCCTGCTGGACCTCTGGTACGGGAGGAAGAACCACTGTAGAATCCTTCTCTGGAGTCGTGCCCAAGGGAAGATAGAAATATAAGATACCATCTTGCCCAGGAGCTAAGAGAGAAGGATTAGTGGCACCATATGCTCTCTCTTTATAAGAAATGCCAATTTCCTCAGGCTGGACTGGCGCTCCTGGGACAGATAGACCTTGGACTCCACAGTGTCTATGGGTTTTGAGCTGTACTGAAGGAGGATATCAGCCAGATAAAACAGGATCCTGACCAGTAGAGTCCAGAGATGGCCCACTAACGCGGCCATCAGCTTGTGAACAACCTGGGGGCAGAGGACAGGCTGAACGGTAATGCCCGGTATTGGTAGTGTTTCCCCGCATAATGGAAGCGGAGAAACTGTCTGTGGTTGGGTAGGATGGGGACGTGAAGGTACGCTTCCGTCAGATCTACTGACGTGAGGAAGTTGCCCTTTCTGATGCTCTCTAAGATGGTCTGGAGTGAGTGCATCTTGAACAGTCAGTAATGTGATGGTTCAGAGTTTTGAGGTCAAGAATTGCCCTCTATCCCCCTGTTGGGATTACGAACAGTAGGAAATAAAACCCCTGTCCCTGCTGCTCCTCTGGAACCGGCTGGATAGCCCAAATATCCAAGAGATGTTTTATGGCCAATTCCATGGGGAGCTGCTTCGTCCGATCCTTTGACACAGGACAACGGACAAAAAGCCTTGGGGGAGTGGAGAGGAACTCCAGGGAGAGGCCCGATCTCACCGTCTCCCTGACCCAGGTGTCCGTGGTGGTGTCCTCCCATTGGCTGGCAAAGGCGGCCAGATGACCACTAATGGGGTGGGTTGGATGAGCAGTTACTTTGAACACCGAAAGGAGCAAACCCCCCCCACCTCAAAAGGACCTTTTGGGTGGGTACCGCTGCCCTTGCCTACCCAGCCTATCCTGTTATTGTGCTTGTCTGGGAAGACCTTTGCGAATGCAGCATCCCAAATCCGCCATCTGGCCCTCGAAAGGACTAGTGGTGAAAATAAGGGGGTGTAAGTCCGCTCTCTGGGACATGGACGGCAGAATCTTGTCCCTGGACTCGACTAGAATAGGGTCTAGGGAGTCCCCAAACAATTTACCCCGGAATACGGGGTGGACCAGTCTCCACTTATTTCTGGCATTGGCTTGCCACTGGCGGAGCCATAGGATACGTCAGGTTGCTACCGACAAGCCAATGGACTTGGCTGCGAATCTTGCTGCATTCAGTGTGGCATCCACTAAAAATTTCATTGCTGCCATTAATTTATTAAGGTCTTGATAGGATCTCGTGTCACCAGCTGGTAGCCTCTCTTGTAGGTGCCTCAACCAGAGCAGTGAAGCTCTATTTAAAAAGGAGGCAGCTGTGGAAGCCTTAACAGCCCAGGCAACCGCCTGGTGGGCCTTCACCAATGACTGTTCTGCTCTTTTGTTTTCAGGACAGAGGCGTCCTTTGGAGAGCCTACCAAGACAGAGGGTAAGGATAACCCTACAGGGGTGTCTCCCATTGGTACCCGAAGGGCCTTGGAAAGGTCTGGGCCCATGTTATAAAAACATCTGTCCAGACCACTGGGATTGGGTCCTGTCCCAGGAGAGGCTCACTGCCTCTGCACTACATCCAGAAACAGCCTGGGGGTGGGTACCATCTCTGCCTCTATAGTAGGTTTTGCAAATAGTGAATCTGCAGGATCATCCAACCCTGATCCAGTCTCTTGAGTCGCCTGGTACCCAGGCGAGCAGTTTTCTTTGCTTTGAAGAGCACAGAGGTTGAAATAGACATCAGATAGTTCTGGGTCTTGTTGTGTCTCCTCTTCCGACAGAGGTGCCTGACTGGAAGAGGCTGGGGAGTATTGATCCTACGGGGATAAAGCTACCCTTGAAAAATGGTACCCCTGATGGCAAACTTGGGGCCTGGAGTGATCAGAGACCACCAATGCTGCTCTCTGTTGCAACCCAGCTGCAATCCTTTGTCTCATCACCTCAGAGATCAAATCTCCCATACTGGCAGGGATTTGAGGATCTAATCGCTCCTCCGAGCGAAGGCCTGCAACGGTTAGCATGAAGATTGCCTCAGCAGAGGAAATCCTTTGTCTTACAGGCTGCTCCCAAGCAGGCACTGGAGGTCTAGATTCTGGCAGTGAGCCGAAAAACAACTCACTGTTGCCGGGCAGATCAGAAATCTGCTCCACAGTGCCATCTGGGGACCATGCCACTATTTGCAATTCATCCTGAAGACCAGGCATCTCTAACTGCTGTGAGGTAAATGGGCAGGAACAGGCCGGCTCCATGTTTTGAAGACCTCTTGTCTTCTTACCAGCCTCCCTCTGAGCCTTTGCAATCATCTTCTTAATGGTTTTCTGTTGCTGCTTGGCCTCCCACTCTGTGACCTTCTTAGCCGGCTTACTTGAGTGAGGCTCGGCTGCTGCTCGTTTTCTTGTGGGCCTCACTCCCAAGGCCCTGCTTCATCATCAATGTCCTGGCCAGAGAGCGCTGGGTTTCCCACTGTAAGAGCAGTATCTCCATTTTGGCTCGCCCAGCCTAGCAGTCTCACCCTATTAGGGCCCTGCTGCATAAAGCGCCATGAAAGGGCCTGGAGCAATCTAGTATGCCCAGGGTGTGGGCAGGAGCTAGAATGGCTCCGGGTACGTTTTGGGCTCTGCCTATGGGGGTATTTTAAGCGCGGCGGGAGTCTTCCGACAGTCCTGTGATTCACCACCGGCAAGCTCATCATCTTCTCCGCCGATCTCAACAGAGCGAAATGGCGTGAAGATTTAAACTTCCGAGCCCCAGGGTCAGCATTGTGGAGTTCTGCTCATGAGCACTACCCTGTGCTGTCATCTGGCCCAACGAAAGGGGCTGTTCCTTCCAAGTCCCAGGGTCAGTGTTGCGGAGCTATGCTCGTGAGCGCTGCCCTATCAGCGCCGCAGTAAGCCAGCACGATTGCCGCCTTGCGGCCTTCAGCGGGTTTGGACTGAATGCTCTTCACGCTGGAACAGTGTGAGTGGCTTGACCAGCCGAAACTGGGAGCCACAGCAAGCAATGGTGAATTTCTTACAATTGATGTTTTTGTGTGGTTGAAAGCATCCAGGAATAGAGATTCTGGAAAACACGTCTAGTCCAAGCTAAGACTGAGTCTAAAAGCTGGGGACGCAAGCATAGGAGGCGTGTCATCACAACTTGCAGACTCAGTCCAATTAGCTGACAGACAGAGTTAACTCATTCCTGGATGCTATCTCCACCACTATGGAGAATAAATGCTACTCATTGTACCTTTAAAAAAATATTTTTGACTGAATTCAAAAATACTCATAACTTTAAAAAAATGTTAAAAGGGTATAAAATATTTAAAAGATCACAGGATTTATCAGGTCTGCAAAGTGATATAATCAGCAATGGATTAGCTTCTTCTCCTAAACAAATCTTATTACATTCAATTGTTAATTTGCAGTCTTAAATAAGTTATATTTTTGTTCTTTGAAGGTTGTCATCAAATTGAGGTTAGCTAATTAATGAACTCTTAGACAATTAATGTAATGGTTTTTTAAATTTTTCATGTTAAAATCATGACAATTATGCATTTTAATTAGTGATAAAGCTAGAGTTTGGTATCATGCAGCCTTGATACTGTAAATAGATCTCATAAATTATTTCGTAAATAGATAATAATGTTTAATTACCTGGAAATTAACAAAAGATTAACAGTAAGTCCTTGTTTAACAAATATGTAAATATATTTTATATGGAATTCATTTTTTCTCAGGAAGCATTGAAGCTAGTAGTACAAACTATATACTAATATATGTTTGTATATTTATTTTCTGATTAGTTCCTGGTTGCTGTAATTTTGTTATTGAAGTTAATTTTCTTTTCTTATGATTTCACACCATCTAGTTTTTGTGATTTAGATTTAGAAAGGAAATAAATTACACAAATAAAATATCATTAAAAACCAGAAAAGACCAAAAAAAAAAAATCTAGAAATTAGGAACTAAATAAAAGGCACATACAAGTACTGTATTTTAACATTTAAAAATCTAAAGTTGCCACAGATTTTTTTTTTTTAGAGTTTATGATACCATTGTAAAAAAAAAAAACCTCTGCCTTGACAAAAATCTTTTTTTTTTTTGCTTTTGTGCAAATCTTGATTAGTCATTTAGTTGCAAAATCTAAGTGTGGGCAGCTACTTGGAAATTCTGAACCATGTGCTAAGGTCCATATATTTTATATTTAACCATACTAATTCAACACGGTGGGAAATCATAAGGGAAATGGGAAAACATACTTCCTAAACCATTATTTAAAGCTTTGAAGCAAGTAATTGAAAAAGGTACAATTTTCCTAGGTTTTCCTGTCCTATCTTTTATATTAAAATGTATTGATAATAAAAATTTAATAAGGTTTATGTTATGCCCAGGCATGAATTTTTTGTTCTTCAAATGAACTTTATTATCACTGATTTTTATGGTTCTATTTTGATAAAAATTTTCTTGTAGGTTTTCAATTCTTATTATTTTTGTGGAAGTTTAACAAGTATTTAACCTCAATTATTTTTTTGTCTGTGTGTATACCCTTACATATTTCTGCATTCAACTCTAAGGACTAAGAAGCCTAAGAATTTAGGAAAACTTTGCTCTAGTCATGCTGAAGGATTGCTGTTAAAGGAATTAGTTCTAGTCTCAATTATGATAAAAGTACCTCTGTTCTGTTACTTATAACATGAATTTAGCAAAAGAATAAAGCATGATTTTAAATCAAGATTCTTTTGTGCTGCTGTAAAGAAGCTGCAAGGTTCCACTGTGGCAGAATGCACATGTAATGTTAAACCATAGATTAATGATACCTAGAGAAATCTGTTAATCTGAACACAGTGCTGTAGTTACATGTTTGCCTGCCGTGTTATGGTTGGTTTCATTTTCCCTGGTTCCCAGATTGCTGCCTTGAATTCAGGAATCATGGTTAAAATAAACTCTAAATTATTGTAAACCTTGCTAAATTATTCTTAAGAAGATAGTGATTTATTTAGCAATTGCATAAAATTTCTTTTAACCCAACATATAAAATCCTGGAGAAAATGAAACTGGATGCAAGAGGGTATTTTTCTTTGCTTTATAAAAGGAATAGATAGGATTGGGTATGAGATTTTTTTTTCAGGCTAGTAGAAATTCAGCATTAAGTATAATATGAATTAAGTTTCTTCCTTTCCTACTTTTTCTCAATATCAACACTGGAGATGAAAGTAAGGCTGTGCTATTTGGATTCAAATCTAGCATGGGTTTTATTAAATGCTGAATTCTCAGTCCAAGCCCATTTCATAAAAAATGCAATGACATTTCTCAAAAATGTCTGCATATAGAGGAGTTTTATTATAAACAGAAACATTTATATTGCAATGGAAAGCTAGAATAAATGCTAACAGTGATCAGAAAAATCTCCTGAATTTGTATAAAAACTGGAAGCAAGCATATTATTTCTGAGACTTGGATACCCCAGAGAAATTCTGAAACTACAATAAACATTACATTTGAAGAAGCTAAAATATTATAAAATGTGAAACTGGCTCCATTCAGATATCAAACTTAGTCAAGAAGAAACTTTAGTTTGATATTAGTTTATAATAGCGTGACAAATGATATTTGCAGTCAATTTTAGAACTGCAGAATTAGAAACCATGGTTTAAACTTTTTGAACGTGTGTTTTACTGCTAAAAAAAGGAATGGAATATTCTATCGTCGTGCATAATGGTGGGAATGGGATAAAGGGCAACACTCATTCGGACAATGAAATTTGTGGAGGGAGGAACAAGGGGACCCAAATGATGAAGAAAACATAATAATTTATTCCCATTCAAAATTATTCCTGACATTAAAGTTATAGCATTCCTATTCAAATCCTCAGGTTAAAATCTTGATCGTATTGTGCTATGCTGACACAATGCTTATTTTTAAAAATAGTATCACACTCTATTAATGACTGTTGTAGTACATATCACCCTCAAGCATACTTTTTAGCAATATGTAAATTAGCAATTGGCCATCAGAACCATGATTTGAAGTGATTGTGTGAATCCTATAACTATCTGGTATGATTTCTACTTTACTTTAGTATTAATGTTTCACATCCAGAGGTTCTACAGCAAAGATGAAAGTGAACGTAAGAATTGAGAAGATGTCAATTAAACAAAAATCATAAATATGCTTAGGTTGTTATACATTTGAAAGTTCTAAATATTGGATTTAGATTAATTAAATAAGTGGTTCTCTTCAGATACAATATTAAAACACTGAATTCAAGCTCACAACCTAGCAAAATGCTTCTGAGATTGAATAGTTGGTATGTCCTTTCTAAACAGTGCATCTTACAGCAAGTGTGAATAAACTTCATACAGCCGTGGAATTCACTGTTAAACAAAAGAGGGTTTTATTTAGAGTCTATGGAATATTTAATCATTTCTTCAAAATTAAGTATATCATTAGGAAAAGTGAGAAAATAAAGGAAGAACATACATCAAACATACATTGTTTTATAATAAAGGTTTCAACCTTGGTTAAATTGCTTGACATAGTCTCCATCGTGCTATTACTTAGTATGTGTGTTTATGTTGTGTATGTATATACTGTATGTATGAGTAGGAATACATGTATTTTCATACAGGTTGATAAAAGAAAATAAGCTAACCAAACAACATATTTAGCAAATTTGAAAAATTAAAAAGAAAAAAGGAATAAAAAGTAAAACTTTAATTAAATTGCTTGAAAATGGATCTTGGGCCACTCTGTCTTCATGCCAGAGTTAGAAAGACAAAAAGAAAGAAAGAGTGAATAGAATATAGGATAACTGCTACTTAGATATAGATTCCATTATCACCAGTAGCATAAAAAGGTTATGTTTCCAGACCAGTATTTCTCAATCTTGGCAATTTTAAGATGTGTGCATTTCAACTTCCAGAATTCCCCAGTCAGTATGGAGTAATCCTGACATTTTAAAATTGTCAAAGTTGAGAAAGATTGCTTCAAACATTAAAACTGCAACATCTAAACATCCAATTGCAAAACTTGGGAGTTGAAATGATAGCTGGATAGATAGATAGATAGATAGATAGATAGATAGATAGATAGATAGATAGATAGATAGATAGAGACAGACAGAATCTAGACAGACAAGTGTTTCAAAAATACTTAAAATATAGAAAGAAGAAAACATAGAAAGAAGAAAACAGGAAAAAAACAGAAAAACTACTATAAAATCAAGATTATGCCCCCTTTTACACTTCAAAATGTACTGATGTTAACAACAAATAGCATACAGGGTCGCCGCCAGACGATCCCTCGGGATCCACTGCAGGCAGCCCCACTGCCTGTAAAGAGCCGCCTTTACAACGGAATGGCAGCTCGAAAAAACTCCGTTTCCATGAGGAAATGGAGATAGAGCCAGCTGGGGTGGGTAGAGCTCTCTGCATAGTCCCAAAAGTTTTTTTTTTACTTTTGGGACGGAGCAGATGAGACTCCCCATATCCCTAGCCGCTGCTCCGGGCTTTGGGAGATCTCTGCTTATGCAGAGCTAGGCGACAAGAACAAGCCTACAAATTTAACAGATTAATTAAAGAGGACGTGAGCTGGACCTGTGATCCTGAATCGCAAGTATCTCATTTATTTTACAAAAATTATTCAAGAAAGAAAGAAGGGGGGGAAAAAAAAGACTTTTTAAAATGGCGACTGCCGCGGCTTGAGAAGGGGCTGAAAGGGAAAGTCCTTCCGTTTTCTATTACTACAAAGTAGCGGAATAAATACTCTTGGTTACAACTGAAGATAAAACTTCACTTTTGTGTTTGTTTGTTTTTCTCCTGGAGATCTGATATTGATCTTGGTTGGAAAGAAGTTTTTTTTTTCTGCGTTTCTTCTCTTTTCTAAAAAAGTTTGTCTGGACGGAAACATGGCATTGAGACTTATAAAGTCAGACAAACAAGCAGTGGTGGGGGGGAATTTCCCCATTAATAAATTACATGAACAAGTTCTAAGTCTCCAGTCTCAGAAACCTGATTTTAACATAATAGAATTTCTCTTAGAGGAGATTGTAAGCAGGGATGAGATTGTGAATCAACACTTTGAAAAATTTAAGCAGGAAATTAAAGAATTGGTGCAATCAAAGTTTGATTTTTTGGAACGAAAGATTATAAAAATGGCTAATGGTTTTTCAGAATTTATGATCCAGTTGGATGCAAATACTAAGTTATTAGAGTCTAAAATGGAAGAAACTGAGAACAATTTGGACAATAGAATACAAAAAATTGAAAAGGATTTGACAAATACTCAAGATAATAGCTCAGAAGAAAAACCTAAAATGGAGGCTGATCAAAAGACTTGTAATGCAGAAAGTTTGCAACAAAGGATTGAAAGAGAAGTTTTAATGATGCAATATAATCTCACTGAATATGCGATTAGATTGAGAGGACTGCAGGAAAACAACAGAGATGGTTTAAGGAAAATATCTTCTGAAATTCTGGCTGGGATTTTAAAGGTTCAACCTGAGGAAGTATTTTGTAGGATTGATAGAGTTTATAGAATAAATTCCTGGACTGCAAAGCAAAGGCAACTGCCTAGAGATGTGGTGATTTATTTTACAGATAAGGAGATAAGAAATAATATTGTGCAAAATTCCTACAATTCTACTTTGCAATGGTTTGGAAGAAAGATTTGGATATACAAAGAGCTCCCGCCCAAGATGTTATTGGAAAGAAAGAAATTTGGTTTTCTGGTGACTGAACTTAAAAAAAGAAATATTCTATTCAGGTGGGACGCCCCAGTTGGTATTATATTGAGATATCAAGGAGAAAGATATCAATTAAATACTGTTGAAAAAGCGGAAGAATTTTATCAAAAAACTTTGAAAATGAATTTAACATCTTTATGCACAATACAGGATAAGCAGAAGGAATTGGAAATAAAGGGAAAACATCGAATTAAAGAGGCTTCTGTAGACAAATTGCCTTTGGATTCTTTAGATACCCCAGCTGGATTATTTATAAATAAAAGAGAAGTGGCATCGGATTCTAATGTGATTATGATTCATCAAGTCACAGACAAGCATGGAAATCAATTAGCTGATATACAGTTGTCAGAAAAGAAATATGAGTTAAAGCAAAACCAACAAGATCAAGTCATAAAGCAGAACGAACGTTGTCTTACCTGAACGTTCCTTCTCTGCGCGCTGATGGAGAATCCAAATGATGGGGTAGTTCCTCAGCTTCATTGCTGGACTGGGTGACTGTTTCTTTAAGAAACATCCTTGGCCACTCCTCCTTTGCCTGGCTAAGCTCCAGTTCATTCGCGAAGTCAATAGAGGATGGTAGTCCTGAAACAACAAAGGAGACAGAAAACAAGGCAGTCCTGGCAGGAAGCAGCCATGGGATGGGTTGTATTGTCCATCAGCGCGCAGAGAAGGAACGTTCAGGTAAGACAATGTTCGTTCTCCAGCGCGCTGCCTGGAGAATCCAAATGATGGGATATACCCAAGCTAGTTAGAAGAAGGGTGGGAGGCTGCGTCACCCCGGGGAGGGGCAGCCAGGACAGACTGCAGTACTCGACGTCCAAAAGAAGCTTCAGCAGAGGCAAAGGAGTCAATTTTGTAATGTCTACAAAGGGAGTCAAGGTAGTCCATGTGGCAGCCCTACAGACATCAAGGATGGAAGCCTGGGTAGCCCAAGCCGCTGAGGTGGCCGCGCTCCGTGTAGAGTGTGGAAGTATCCTCCCTGGCAGAGGAGCCCGTCTGGTGCGATACGCCATGACGATGCAGGCCCTGATCCAACGTCCTATCGTGGATGAAGAAACCTTCATGCCTAAGGTAGCAGGATTGAAGGACAGGAACAAGGCTTCGGATTTACGGAAGGCCGCAGTCCGTTTGATGTAGCGGCGAAGAGCTCGTTTGACGTCCAGGGTATGCCATTGCTGTTCAAGGTGATGACTAGGAGCCGGGCAGAAGTCGGGCAGGATCAACTCCTGGGCACGGTGGTAAAGAGAATTTATCTTCGGCAGGAAGGAAGGATCTGTACGAAGAACCACCTTGTTGGGATGGAACACACAAAGGTCCGGCCGAACCGAAAGAGCCGCTAGCTCGGACACTCGTCTTGCCGAAGTAATTGCTACTAAGAAGGCAACCTTGAGAGTTAGACATCGTAGAGATATAGAAGCCAGAGGTTCAAATGGAGGTGACATTAGAGCTGATAGAACCAGTGGCAAATCCCAAGTTGGATATCTATGGACTGTAGGAGGACGGAGATTGGATGCGCCCCGTAAAAAAGTCCGTATACTGGAATTCTGGGTCAAAGGACGGTCGGTCCCAGATGACAGAACCGTGCTAAGGGCGGCCACTTGTCGCCTCAGGGTGTTAGGGGCAAGGCCACGGTCCAAACCGTCCTGTAGAAAAACAAGCACGTCCGAAGGAAAAGCAGTAGTGGGGTCCCGATGAGACTTGGAACACCAAGAGCAAAAGGCACGCCAGGTGGCGTCGTATATACGGTTAGTGGAGGCACGCCTGGCAGACTGCATAGTGTGGATCACACAGGCCGGGATGTTGTCCTTCCTCAATCTGATCCTCTCAAACGCCAGACGGTCAACTGCAACCACTGAGGATCTGGGTGCAGTACGACCCCCTGGCTGAGAGATATCCGGTCGCTGGGAATGTGCCAAGGACGTTCCACCGAGAGGTTCCGCAAGTCCGCGTACCAAGGGCGACGCGGCCAATTGGGGGCGACTAAGATGAGGTCCGCTTTCTCCTCCAACAACTTGCGAATCACCCGGGGGATGAGAGGCAGAGGGGGAAAGGCATAGAGAAGGCCCTGTGGCCACCTGCTCCGAAGAGCGTCGCATCCTTCTGCTCCTGGACAGGGGAACCGGGAGAAGAATCGGGGAAGATGGGTGTTCAGCTGGGTTGCGAACAAGTCGACCATTGGAAGACCGAACCGCTTCGAAAGCTCCCCGAACAGAGACGGATCTAGACGCCACTCCGCCTGATCTATTTGAGTCCGGCTGAGCCAATCTGCCGTGATGTTCTCGACCCCGGATATGTGTTCGGCTGTTAGGGAGAGGACGTTCTTCTCTGCCCAAAGGAGCATTCTCGTTGCCTCTTCCATCAGTTGTCTGGAGCGAGTTCCCCCCTCTCTGTTGATGTGGGCTTTCGTTGTCGTATTGTCTGTTAGGACTAGAACATGATGCCCTTTCACAGACGTCTTGAAGTGACGGAGAGCGAGGTGGACCGCTCGTAGTTCCAGCCAATTTATGTCGTGCCGTAAGTCCCGAATGGACCAGCGGCCCTGGACAACTGATGATTGCAGATGGGCGCCCCAGCCGAACTGACTCGCATCTGTCGTCAGGGTTAAGCGACTGGGTTCCAGAAAGAAGGAGCCCTTCTGTATGGACGGGGAGAGCCACCACCTCAGAGACAGCCGTACCGAAGCCGGAAGGACAACGGTGATGTTTGAACAGGACCGGTGGGATCTCTGATAGGGCAGGAAGAACCATTGGAGGGGGCGAGTGTGTAGACGAGCCCACGGGACGATGGAGATGCACGAAATTAGCTTGCCGAGTAATTGGGACAACGTGATCAGGGACACGGACCTGCGGGAAAGGACCTTGGTCACTGATGACTGAATGCTGTGAACCCTGTCGGGGGAAAGGAAAACCCGGCAGCTGATGGAGTCGATGAGAGCACCCAGATGGAGGATGCGAGTGGTAGGCGAGATTTGGCTTTTGTTGAGGCTCAGGGAGAACCCATGTTGTCGCAAGACACGAGAAACGACCTTCAGATCGACGACAGCCTGATGACGAGAGGCAGAAAGGATAATGATGTCATCCAGATAGCACATAATCCTGATGGGAACCTGTCACAGAGATGCTGCTACAGTGGCCAGCAGTTTTGTGAAGGACCGAGGGGCGGACGAGAGGCCGAAAGGCATGGCCCGATACTGGAAGTGCCTGTTGGCATAGGCAAAACGAAGGAACCGTCGATGACAGGGACGGATTGGGACATGCAAGTAAGCCTCCTTGAGATCGATTGACGTCATAAAGTCGCCTCGTCGGACACCCTGCAGGATCGATTTTAGCGAGTGCATCTTGAAATGATAGTATTTGACGAACTTGTTCAATGCCTTTAGGTCCAAGATCCCTCTCCAGTCCCCAGAGGATTTGGGGACGAGAAACAGGCGCGAGTAGAACCCGGAGCCCCGTTGTTCTACCGGTACAGGTTCGATAGCGCAGATGTCGAGTAGGTGATGTATCTCTGCATCCATTAACGCCCTCTTCTCCGGATTGCTCGGAATAGGGCATTGCAGGAAGCGGCTCGGAGGGCTGGAGAGGAAGTCTAAGGTGAGACCGAAGCGCACAGTCTGAAGGACCCAAGCGTCCGTTGTGGAAGAGGTCCATTGGGGCAGAAAATGGAGAAGCCGACCACCGATAGGTAGCTCTGCGGAATAGTCACTTGCCCCTCCGGAAAGATCGGTTAGATGCTCCGCGGTACTGACGTCTGGAGGGGGGTTGGCCTCTGCCTCGATCACGGTAGGCAGGGCGATCAAAGGCCCAATCTGCTCCGTAGGAGTAATGTTGTCTTGAAAAGAAGGACCCCCTGGGCCCGGAATCAGTCCGAAAGGGCTGGCGCTGGCCATAAGGGGTAAACCGCCTATCGTGGCGTCTGTAGGAGGATGGCATGATTTTACGCTTATCCTCGTCCTCCACAAGGATAGGGTCTAAGGAGTCACCAAAGAGGAGGGAACCCTTGTAGGGAGCAGATGCCAGCTTCCACTTTGATTTGAGATCCGCCTTCCAATGGCGGAGCCAAAGAAGACGCCGGGAGGTGACATTGGAGACAAGGGCCCGGGATGAGAATTCCGCTGCATTTAAGGATGCGTCCGCACAGTACTCAGTGGCTGCAATGATTTTATTAATATCGTGATGAAGCCTGCTGTCCTCAGGTGGGAGCCGCTCCTGTAATTGGCGCATCCAGATCAGAGATGCGCGGGCAAAGAAAGAAGTCGCAGTAGAAGACCTGATGGCCCAAGCAGCAGCTTGGTGTGTCTTGCGGAGAGACAGCTCAGACTTCCTGTCCTCGGCCTTGAGTCCATCAAGGACGTCGTTAGATATCACCGAGGAGGAGGTAAGGTGGGCCACAGGAGGGTCTACAGCAGGTAATTGGATCAGATCCTGGAAGGAAGGATCAGAGTAATACAATCGCTTGTCTAGACCAGTGGGAGCTGAGATATAGGCCGGCTGAGACCAGGACCTTTGAACAACATCAGTGAATAATTTCGGACATGGGATAAAATCCTGGTCCGGTTTCTGCAGGAGAAATAAGTCACCATGGGGATTAGGATCCAAGGTCTGAGATGACTGAGACGGAGCAATCCCCATGTTAGTAGTAACTTTTGCCTTGTGGAGCAAGGATTTGAACATGGAGGGTCGGAAAAGACCCGTAAAGGCAGGCCTTTCCGGAGCTAGGTCATCATCCTCAGATAATTCCCCTTCCTCGAGTTCCTCTTCCTCCCAAGGAGAGTCCTCCATGAGGAGGGGTTCCGGACGATAAGAATAGGCAAGTCGCGGATCATCACACACATGAACCAAGGGAGGATGCGCCAGAGCCGGAGCGTGATGCACTTGGTGAGGATCAGAAGACAGGATGCGAGATACCGTCTGAGACACGAGATCCTGGATGTCCTGAGAAAGAGAAGGCTGGAGGCCTTCAGACGGACGAAGACAGGCTGCAGTTGGCGTATAGGTAGCCTCTGGAGGTGCCTTTCCCGGAGGTTGGGTGGCAGGAGCACTGCGTCCTGGGACCACAGACGGGAAAGCCGCAGCTCTCAATTGCTGGACATCAGAAGAGCCTTGCGCCGACCCAGATGGAGCTTGAGGCACAGAGAGTGACCTGTCTGGAGAAAGCTGGCGATGAGGAGGTTGAGCCCTTTGTTGGGCAAGAAGATATTGCCTTTCAAAGGCCTTGCGCTTCCTCTCCTCAGCTCTGTCAGTAGCGGAAGAGCGCTTGGAAGGATGAGGACTAGCAGACCTGGCCCTGACCTCACGATTTTTAGGGCCTTTGGAGGAGGTTTTGGCTCTCTTCCTGACCTCAGGAGGACTGTATGCCTGCTCAATCTCGGAAGACATGTCCGAATCCGCCATAACGAAGATGCAGACAAGGTAAGTAGCTGAAACAAGTCAAAAGCGCGGAAAAATTATTTATTTTTTTATTTATTTATTTGGGTTTTTTTTGTTTTTTTTAACCATTATCATTAATAAAAATTTTAATTTGCCCCTCTCTTTCTCTCTCTCTCTCTTTTATATATATATATATATAGAGCCAGGAATGAAAGGAGCATTATTAAGGCAATAAAGTGTAAAAAACACCAAAGGCTTATTGGCTACAAGGGCCAAGGGTTGCCTAGGTGAAACAAGCTGTCACTCATAGAGGGGAAGCATGGAGGGTGGCCAGGATTGGCTACTGGGTGCTATGACCTCAGCTGTCAAGACCAAACCGTGTTAACACCCCTTCAGGCAAAGCCATCCTGCCTAGCAACAATAATGGCGGGAAACTGCAAGAAGGCAAAAAAACGGGCGCTAGGCTAAACAAGCCCTCGAATGCCACAGCTCAAAAAAAAAAAAAACCGCGCCGAGGAAAACTCTGGGGGAAGCTGCTAGGTCACTGACAAAGGGGTGCGCGGCTTGCAAAAGAAAAACAGCACAGCCGAAATAGCCAGGAGCCTAAGAAGCTCACTGAGGCAGTTTAAAATGGCGGGCGGCTTGAATTTTCGCCGCCAACGCCATAACGGTCGAGAGAAAAAACCCGGAGAGGGAGGCTGTCAATCAAAAGCGCGCTCAGCTCCGCTTTAGCCGCCGAGCGCTTCCAACAGACCAGAAAGGATCGGCTTGCCCCTTTTAAGCTCCCAGCGGTTGGTTAATTAAGTATTTAATTAGGGGGGTTTGCGGAAGCGATGTAGGGACCCCCGGCCGCCTCTGCAAGCGTTGGAGCGGTGTGGGAGGCAAAGGGGGGGAATCCAGCTATCCAGACCCCCACACAGCGCCCCGGCGGCAGGCCAATCACTCGGAGTTGCCCTAAGGTAGAGCTCCGAGGAATTTGTTACACAGAAGGGGGAGCGGAGAGGAGTCCCCTGGATAGAGCCCCAGGCTAACTCACCCTCCGCAGTAACAACAGGGCCGTTAGTTGGTCACAATATCTCCACACCACTCAGGAGAATCTCTCAGATTAATAATAGATGGAAAATCCAAATATTGATAAAGTTCATCAGCCAAATTGCTAGAGCCAAGGAAAAAACCCAGTCTCTCACTTGACTGAGTGAATGAACTGGAGCTTAGCCAGGCAAAGGAGGAGTGGCCAAGGATGTTTCTTAAAGAAACAGTCACCCAGTCCAGCAATGAAGCTGAGGAACTACCCCATCATTTGGATTCTCCAGGCAGCACGCTGGAGAATGAAAATCGCCCAGTCGATATACAGCTTGTAGAAAGGAAACCAGGATGGAGAACAAACCCACAAAAGAAAAAGAGAAAAAGAAATAGGTCTCACAAAAATAATAATTTCTAAATTAAGCAACAATGACACCAGTTTTTTTTTTTAAAAAAAATGAACGAATATGTGAAAAGACAGTTGAGGCGAAGTATTGGTTAACAATATCCTGAGGAGATTGTCAGACCTCTGCAATGCCGTAACTCTGGGATGTGAAAAGAGCCTTAAACTGGTTGGATTGGAATTATCTATTTTGGAGTTCTCTTTATTGATAAATGTATTATATTTATGTCGAGCTATAAGGCAAGAGAATTATGCTGGGGCATGCAGAAGATCTGGTTGTTACCCATTATGATGATGGGAATTAATATCCTGAAGAACACCACAATTACAGATATTGTATGGAATATAATTATAATGTCACTCGGGTGGTTGTTTTCTTTTTTTTATATATATAGGAGGAGATTTATTACTGATGGGGGCAGAAGGCAATTGAGGATTTGGAACGATCTGTTGCAACTAGGATGCTATGTTACCCTAATATGGATGATGTACTCAACAATCTAGTGGACAGACACTAAAAAAGATATTATATGGATTATAAATTTAAAGTTATTGATTTGAAAAAAAAAATTTTTTTTCCTTTTAGTAGGGTGGGTAGTAGATTAAAGATATTAAGAATTTGTAGGAAAGTGGGTGGAGATAGGTTAGTTTACGGATTGTTTAGTTTAAGAAAAGGGATGTTTAAGTGATATACCTATAGGAGTGGAGTAAATGGATTTTATGGGGAATGCTACTTTGAAATGTTATATTAATATATATAAAAGATCAAATGTTAAAGTAGGATTTATTATATAGTTTTAAAAGGGAAGGTTGTTTTGAAATGTTGTATTAACATACAGATATAAGGATGGGGAGGAGAAATAGGGCAGATCATTGTTAAATTGGGAGTTATAATAATATTATTATGTTAAATTAGAAGTTATTATGCGATGCTATAGTAAAATGATATTTGAAATGTATGGTAAAAGGGGGAAGTAATAATAGTAATATTATTAATAATATTATTAGTAAATAAGGGTCAGTATTTAGAGGATGGAGTAAGAGGATGGTAAAGTAAAATATTAAATAATCTGTTATGAATTAGGTTTTTGTTGTGAGGAAGTCATGGGGGGATGGGTGGTAAGGGGGGGTTAGGGAAGGGGGGAGAAAATTGTGGGGGAAAAATTGTATTTGAAAACTTTTTCAATTAAAAAAAAACAAATAGCATACAGCATGCACTGATCTAAAGATGGACAGCTGGTAATTTCATAGCATTCTAAAATCAAGTCTAGAAATTGTACATTTTAGCAATTTTACATATTAAGGAAGCAGGACTGGGTTTTTAAGATAAAAGTCAAACTATAGTAGACAATTCCTTAGTCCATATCTTTGCTAAAAGTTCAGTGAAAATAAACTAGTGCATTTAGAGCCCTGTTGTATAAAGGTTAGCTTCCCTATTCTGTTCAAAAGTTGAGGAAGTTAGGATGTGCATGTGCACACATATAAATACACAGAGGCCATTTCTACCTATTATATATAACTACAGCACTTTTTATATTGTGCACTAACTTTCTTACAGTCATGAGCAAATGGGAAGGACAATGATAATAAATACTTTTTGCATCAATGCAGAACAATTCCATTTTTTTTAAATGGAAACATTAGAAATAGCATGTAGATAAAAATATTTTCCATAAGCAATGCCAGCCAGAATCAGGGACAAGTGGGACTTAACCTGTAGAGCAAATGTGAACTGAACTACAAGTGATGGATATTAAATGCACTTTTGAAAGTTTAGGAAAACTTTCTGAAAGTACTTTGAGAACTTTGCCTTCTGTATAATAAGAGTATTTCTTCTTCATCAGTCATGTATAATGGAAAACAGTTAGAGACTGTGTGTTCTGAAATTTCCCGAAGTAATAGAGCAAGGTTTATTTTAACAGGAACATGATATTATAAATTTCTCCTTGAATACTCTAACACGAACTTTTAACGTAAGAATTCTCAAATTGTGGGGTTTCAGTGCTCCAAATACCTTTGAGTTGGTGGCTTTGAGCTGTACTACGTAGAGAATTCAGGCACCCATTTCTCTTTATGATTGTTGCGGTGTGCCGAGGTTATGCGATTACCCTTTGTGACCTTCTGAGAAGCAAAGTCAATGGAAAAGCCAGATTTACTTAGCAACTATTTGACTAACATAACAACTGTAGTGATTCACTTAACAACAGTAGAAAGAAAGGTCACAAAATGGGCCAAAACTCATTTAATAACTGTCTAGCTTAGCAGGAGAAATCTTGGACTGAATTATGATCGTAAGTCAAGGACTACCTGTACCCAGTACCCCTTAACCTAGATGAAACCTCTAAAGTTTAATAAATATTTTGTGTTGGGTGGCCTAACTCCTAAGAAAGATACTATCCTATCAATATCTACATTTTTATTCTATCAACTAGCTGAAGAGCAAATATTTAATAAATAGAACAATTCACATAAAAGGGGCATTGGTCTTATCTGACATGCTCTTTCTTGGGATGGAGGGAACAGCAGTCAGCAATGGGTTAACTCTGTCTGTTAGCTGCTAGGACTGAGTCTGCAAACTGTTAAGCCATGCCTTTTCCTCCTGCTTCCCAGCTTTTTGATGAAGGTGTCGACGCGGACTGACATGTGGAGCTGTGAAAAACAAAAAGAAGTGCAGAACTCTCCCAGACCCCAAGACCAGACGGAAAAACTGGGTGGGGCTGACTGCTGTTCCCTCCGTCCCAAGAACGGGTGTGTCAGGTAAGACCAACGCCCCTTCTCCCTAAAGGAGGGAACTGCAGTCAGGAATGGGACATACCAAAGCTGGCTGTCCTATTGGGAGGGAGTAGTACGGTCCTGTGTCCCCCGCTCTGAATGGACTCTTTGGAGCACCCGCCTGCCAAAAGCTGCCTCGGCCGAAGCGTATGAGTCCAGCTTATAGTGGCATATAAATGGCGAAGGGGACAACCAGGTAGCCGCCCAGCAGAGTCCTCCAGAGATGCTTGAGTGGCCCATGCAGCCAAAGTTGCTGAGCTCCTGGTAGAATGGGCGGTGATGTGTCTCAGGACCGGTAAGGCCTGGACCTCATATTCCTTGGCAATAGAAACCCTAAGCCATCTCCCCAAGGTCAATGACGTGACCTTGCAACTGAGCGTTGCTGGTTGGAAGGAGACGAAAAGAGCTTCCATACTCCTGAGGAAGGAGGTCCGTTTAACCTAGGTACAAAGAGCCCTCTGGACATCCAATGTATGCCAAGAACATTCCAAACTGTTGGCCGGCTCAGGACAAAAGTTGGGTAAGACCAGTTCCTAAGCCCTGTGTTGACCTTTGGCAGGAACGTTGGGTTCAGGCGTAAAACCACTCTGTCAGTGTGGAAGAGCTCCTCCATGATCCTCCCTGATCGACAGAGCTGCCAGCTCAGATATTCATCTGGCAGAGGTGATAGCCACCAGGAACGCCACCTTATAAGACAGGTAGCATAGACTGACCTCCTGTAGAGGCTTGAAAAGGTTCCGGGTAAGGGCAGTTAAGACCTTTTTCAAGTTCCATGTGGGAAAGTGGTGCACCTATGGAAGTCTAAGATTAGTGGCCTCTCTAAGGAACTGACGCACCATCAGGTGCTGAGAAAGGGAATCCCAGGCTCCACAAGTCAAAATGGAGGACAGGACTGCTACTTGTCTCCGAAGAGTATTAGGGGCAACCCCATCATCTAACCAGTCTTGTAAGAAGTCCAAGACATGAGCTACAGAGATGTCCGTGGGAACCAGGCCACGTTTCTTGCACCAGGTGCAAAAGACCCTCCATGTGGCATTATAGATATGGTTAGTGGAATCCCTGCGGAAAGCCTGGATAGTTCTGATGACCCTGGAGGAAAAATTGTCCCCTCTAAGGAGGCCCGCTTAAGCGCCAGGCGGTTAGTTGGAACCACTGGGGGTCCAGGTGGACCAACATCCCCTGGCTGAGGGAGATTCTGTCCTGAGGGATCCTCCAGGGTCGATTCACTGACAAGGTCACCAGGTCTGTGAACCAAGGCTGTCTGGGCCAATGGGGGGCCAGAAGCAGAAGCTCCTCCTCCTCCAGAAGTTTCCAGATGACTCTGGGAATCAGTGGGAGGGGGGAAAGGCATAAAGGAGTCCCGATGACCATGGGTTGCGCAGAGCATCCACTGCCTCTGCTCCCGGCGTCAGAAACCTGGCAAAGAAGTGAGGGATTTGGCGGTTGTCTCGGGTGGCAAAAAGGTTGACTGTCGGGAGGCCAAAGCGTTCTATCAACTCCTGGAACAGGGATGGGTTTAGGCTCCTTTGTTTCTTGGCAGCTTTTTGGGCCTTCTGGAAGGCTTGTTCTATGACCTTATGCCTCTATTTGACCCCTTTTCGGAAGCCTTGGAGGGCTTCTCGGATTCTTTTCATGCTCAGGAGTGAGCCTTGCCCTGCTTTGCAGGCCTAGAGCCCGATGGCCCTGCCTCGTGGTCACTGCCCTGATCAAGAAGGGCATGTCTAGGAAGTGCGGTGGCCATCTTAGAATCCCCGAATGGGAGTCTAGGCCCTGGGATATTAGTAAAAATGAGGCTAGTCCCTCAGGCTGTTAATGTGCCTAGCTCTGAGAGCCAACAGCAACGAAATCTGCCCTCGTTTGAGGCCTGCAGTGGCAAAATCGGAGGGATGGGGGGAGTGAAGGAGCTTGCGGCTTGAGCCCTCCCCCCGTGCTGCTATTTCTTCCTGCGGTGAAAGTGTCCTGCAGCCTCTGGGGCCCAGCATCGCAGAGCTATGCTCGTGAACACTGGCCCTGCCTTCAATTACCAGAGATTAGCTGCCCTGCAGGAGTCTCTCCGTCGGAGCGGTCTTACCGGCTCTTCAAATTGGCGCCGATCTTCTCTGCCGCTCCCTCGATGCAAGCACTACAGAGCCAGGCTTGTGGGCGCTGCCTTCAGTTGGCGCTTCAAAATGGCACCGATCTGCATCCTCCAGGCAAGTGCTACGGAGCCAGGCTTGTGGGCGCTGCCTTCCTGAGGCACAATGAGGCCGAATCCTCAGATCTCTGATGGGTCAGCAGTTCAGGGCTACACCCATGAGCGCTGCCCTGAGACTGCCGGCTGGCAGATCTTATGCGGCCTTCAGCAGGCTCAGGCTGAATCGCCCTTCACTCTGGAATAAACAGGGAAGCTCAACCAGCCGAACTGGGAACTGTCCCTGCAGATCTTTAAGAGTTCGTCCAAAACGGTGTTGGAAAAAAGTCAGAAATGGATCAGTTTGCCAAAAACACATCTGTCCAGCAAGACTGAGTCTAAAAGCTGGAAGCAGGAGGAAGAGGCGTGGCTAAACATTTTGCAGACTCAGTCCTAGCAGCTAACAGACAGAGTTAACCCAGTCCTAACTGCTGTTCCCTCCTTTATGGAGAATATGTTTTGTTCCCCTTTTTCATTGGAGAATTATTCCATTTTATGTTTAAAATCAACTATCTATCAAAGACGATAGATGCTGCCCAGAGTCATTAAAACTTGGGCAGCAAACAAAATTATTATTATTGTTGGTCACACTGTCAGCTAAATTTAGACTGGATTTGGCATTTTATCCACCTACTGAGACCTTTCCAAGGATCTGATATAGACAGATGTTGTTCCTTGATATTGTTAAAAGGTATCTTGCAAGATATAAACTGTTCCAAGTAAAGCTGACTTTTGAAATTGACTGATGATTTTGTCAACCTATTATTATCCTGATGAAGAGCCCTTGCTCATATACATTGCAAAGTTTAGTTTATTCTGTTGCGTTTTCAATTGTTTCTACATATCGTTCACATGCACACATATAAAAATGATTATAAATGATATATATTAATAGATGTAAGATATACAGTGAATTTACAGTGAATTTACAGATTTGTAATTTGAGCATTTTGTATTAAGCCAGGTTCAATTCAAGTATAACTGCAATATAATTTCCCCCCAATCAAAATCTCCGTTTACATTAGAATTTTTATTTGGATCCAGAAGTTCCTATTTTGTTACCCCCTTTTGCCATTTTGTCTTGCTGCACAATCTAAAAACCAGGGAATGCTGGTCCACTTGCTAAGATAATAAGGATACATTTTCTCCTCTCTCTCTCTCTTTTTTTAAAAAAGCTTCACTTAGGGGCAGCATTTTTGAGAGGTGTGAAAATGTTCATGAAATTCAACCCCATCACTTCAGCTCAATTATAATTACAATCTTAATTATATTTTTATTGTTACAAATATAGTCATTCATTTTGTCTTTGACTACATTTTTGACACAAATGAAGTACTATAATTTGCTTATGATGTCTTTATATTTTTATTTTTGTTTAAAGTTATCACACATTACTAATCAACCCCAACATTTTGTTGTCATATATTATTTGTACTAGAGACTACTCGGAAAACGTATTATTATTTCAATATTGTATATGGTCCTATATTTAAAATATACAAATATACCTTCCAATAGCTTTCAGAAACTAATTAAATTAAAGCTTGTATCTAATATCTGGCAATGTTTCTATTTAAACAAAAGCATGTTTGATATTATGTACATTGAAAGAAAACTGGATATATGCCTTCCGGGATCTCAAATGTGTTGACAGATGATTTTACAATGTAAGGGTGACTAAGAAAGCATACAGTCTACCAATCTACCACAATCCCAAACTTGAAATAAATCTTGCTGCTACCACATTTCTGAATAAACTTATTTTTGAAGGGTTATTTTTTTACGCTGCAAAAAATATTGACAAAGCTCCATGTCTAAGAAGCAACTTTCAGAAGCAACATGCCTGTATTTATTAAATACATAATCATGTATTAAAATCATGTATTGGGGTGGGTGGTTTTGTTGTTAGAATTCCAAATGATTATACTATACCTATTTTTGTAATAGCAAATCAGTTTGTTCTGTCAATTAAATACTTCCCTATTTTTAAACAATACAATAGTATTCAAAATAAGAATAATTTTATCCGTCATAATCTCAAGGCAACTTGAGAACTCTTAACACATATGTCTAACAAATTGTTTAAAATGAAAAGAGGTATTTTCATTCATGAACTCCCATTATGGAATAGCTTACTGTTTGGTACACCTGCTATCTTCTATAAAAGAATCTTATTTTCTGGCATCTTGTGAAGACTTCTCCATTCAGCCAGATTTTTTAAATACAGATTGGTCTCTCAAGTGTGAAAGCTGCATGTTTAACTTTGGGATGCTACATGTTTACTTTGTTGTTATATTTTAATGATGCTTTTCAATTTATGATTCAATATATTGTTTTGTATTTAAATTGTTTTTATGTTTGTTCATTTCATGCTGTCAAAAGAATGTTATGTTATGAGGTACCAGACCGAGGTTGCAAATAAGTAAATCAAAGCACATATTTTTATTATTTGGACATTTATAATAATACATTACTGATGAATTCAATATATTATTTTGTATTTAAATTGTTTTTATGTTAGTTCATTTTATGCTGCCAAAGAAATGTTATATTATGAAGTACAGACGAAGGTTGCAAATAGGTAAATCAAAGCAAAGTATTTTATTATTTGGAGGTTTATAATAATACTGATGATATAGTGAAATTTTAATATAAAAACATTTTACAGGAATTATTGTGGTAAACATATAAATTAAGTTATTCACTTGAAATAAGTATCAGTCCCAACATTAATAGCCAATAAACCAGTTCATTTGCCTAGACTCAGTGCCCTGTCATAACCTGCCCACGCCAGTGATGTCGAACCTTTGCCACACATGTCAAAGATAGCACACCTTATTTCACCAACATCCGACAACAAATATTTTCAAAAGTATACCTTGTCTTTGTGCAATTTTCAGAAGCTGTAGAGGCCACAGGAGAATGAAGTGTTCTCTAGCACAATTTCCGGATATCATGCAAGGGGGCCATACTCTCATGTGGCTTCCAGAGCATCTCAAAACCACATGAAAATGAAGCATGTTGTGGCTACAAAGGCCACAAAAGAGCATTCTCTAAAACTGCTTAAAGAGTGAAGGCCTTGTGCAACCCAGAGCAGCCTCAGGTACAGATTTGCAGGGATCTGTCAACATAAAGAAAATGCTACCTGAAGGCAAGCAGTGCCCGGAAGATCCCGTGGAATGCTCTTGCCCCTTGGGGAACAAAACAAGGCAGCCTTTTTGAGTGGCAGCAATGGCTCTAGGGCTAAAGTCAAGGCCCAGGCCTCTACTTCAGGCCCAACCTCAATGCTGCCACCAAATGCCACTGTTTAAAGTGGCCTAGATGGTAGGGTAGGAGATGGAGAATTTTTTATCTTTTGTTCAGTGAGAGTGACACATCAACTGAGTCAAGTTGGGCATTTTCCAAAATTTTGAGACATTGATCCCAAAAGGTTTGCCATCTCTGATCTGTGCTGCCTTACAACTTGCTAATCTGCCTGGACATTGCTGCAACAGTATTCCATTTTATATTTGCAGGCAGCATTATGGTTATTTGTAATGTATTGCCAAGCAAACTTGCAACTGAAGAGGAAAGGAAAAAAGCAAGCGTGAATATATATACCAGTGTTTCTGAATATTGGCAACCCCCAGAATACCCCAGCCAGCAGTTCTGAGAGTCCACATCTTAAAGTAGCTAAATTCAGAAACAGTACTATAGACAAAAGCCTCCCATCTCAGCCTTTGTGAGCAAACAATATGCAATTCTTCTAGGATCACTTCAAAATTATCTCTGATCCTTTCCAGTCATCTAACCCATTATGTTCTCCTACTAGTTCAATCTTGCCAAGCATTTTTCCTTAAATCTATTGTCCATTCGCATTACAAGCCCAACATATCCGTATTTTTGCTTGCTAATTTTTGCCTAGAAAGTCAGATTGTTATAGTAGATAAGGCATCAGGCTAGAAACTAGGAGATTATAACTTCTTAGTAGTGCCTTAATAGTACTAAGCCACTAGTGACTTTGGGCCAGTTATTCTCCCCAACCTAGGAAGGAGGCAATAGCAATAGCTATTCTGAAATTTTGCCAACGAAACTGCAGGGACTAGCAGGCAATTCTCAGCAGTCAAAACTGACTCGAAGGCACCAAATAAACAAACAAAAGCCTAAAGGACCATTTATTCTTTCTGAAGTAACTGAATAAGATATATCCATGAATATTTTCTGAGCAGTTTTCTGGATTTTTTTTTTCCTAAACAGATTAGTCTCCCTCACATCTGAGCACCCAACCTGCCTGACCCCTATGGTGGTTAATCTTAATTTCACTACCATAAGTTTTTTGACCTTTTTACCAAGTTTTTGTTCCAATCAGCAAGGCTATCAGGGTTACATCCACCACTGAAGATAGTAATGGGGGTGGGGAGTGGGAGGGATAGGAAGGTTAATGAAATTCTATCTTCAGCCTGAAAATTGGACCAGTGTTGTTTTTCCATTTTCTAAGTCGAGAAAATAATATCTGAACTATCCTAGGGTATAGTTCTCCATGCCATGTTTACATATCTATATTGTAATAATATATATTAGTGCAAATGATAAACCACTATTAAGAGGGAGAGGGCGGGAAGCCTGCAGTGGGAAAAATACAGTTCAGTAATAGGATTCTCTTAGAATTTCTTGCGTTTTCACAGTTCTTTCTTGTATTACATTTTTAATTTTTAATAAATTATTTTCCACATTTCAATATGCTTCCCATTTTTAAGGGAGGGAGCCCTGGGTCAAATATTCCTGTATTTTTGCCAATATACCATGTTTCCTTTCTAATGTATTTTGTCACTTCTGTGAAAATGTAATTGTTCTACATTTTATGCATTATTATATATTTTTAAAGCAATCAAAATTCATTATACCAATTTCAGTTAAAACTTATAATTATTTAAAAAATATATAACACAAAGCAGCAATTAAAAAGCACAAGATCAGCAAACTAGGCATCTTTTAACATATGGTACTGCAAAATCCCAAATCAGGGAACTGACACATTTAACTTGTGCTGGTAACTGTCTCGTATCCACTTGAGGAAATACAATTCCTTATATACAGTATTATCAAATCTAGTTGCACAGAAAAATCAGTCTTGCTCCAGTTAAGTCTTTCTGAAATCTGTTGTCAGCCGGATGAGTGGGTCTTTGACTATGATGACTGAGAAATATAGTCCCACACATCTAGAGAGCAATAGCCGGCATAAGGGCACTCTGGTTTTGTAGAGCAACTAGAAGCCAGAATGTAACTCTCAAAGCCTGGATATGTACCATATGCAAAAATGTACTTTCTCATGCTTGCTGCACTGATATTTCATGCTATTATCTTCATTTCACACATGGTCATTCCAGTCAAGGAGAGTTAATAAGGATTGTGAATGAGGCAGAGTTCACAATAGAATCCAAGACATATAGCTGTTAATACTCGCAGCTAGACTAAAAATTATTTCTGTCCTATACATATGGTCTCATAATTGATTTGTGAGCAACAAACACATATACACTATTATTACCTATCGGAGCTGAGTGAAAAAGTCTTCTTTGATACTGCGAATCAATAAATGAAATAGCCTAGCATCTACAGTCAGGTCCAGAAATATTGGGACATTGACACAATTCTAACATCTTTGGCTCTATACACCACCACAATGGAGTTGGAATGAAACAAACACAATGTGCGTTAACTGCAGACTGTCAGCTTTAATTTGAGGGTATGTACATCCAACTCAGGTGAACGATGTAGGACTTACAGCAGTTTGTATATGTGCCTCCCACTTGTTAAGGGACCAAAAGTAATGGGACAATTGGCTTCTCAGCTGTTCCATGGCCAGGTGTGTGATATTCCCTCATTACCCCAATTACAATGTGCAGATAAAAGGCCCAGAGTTCATTTCAAGTGTGCTATTTGCATTTGGAATCTGTTGCTGTCAACTCTCAAGATGAGATCCAAAGAGCTGTCACTATCAGTGAAGCAAGCCATCATTAGGCTGAAGAAACAAAACAAACCCATCAGAGAGATAGCAAGAACATTAGGCATGGCCAAAACAACTGTTTGAAACATTCTCAAAAAGAAGTAATGCACCGGTGAGCTCAGCAATACCAAAAGACCTGGGAGACCACGGAAAACAAGTGTGGTGGATGACCGAAGAATTCTTTCCCTGGTGAAGAAAACACCCTTCACAACAGTTGGCCAGATCAAGAACACTCTCCAGGAGGTAGGTGTGTGTGTGTCAAAGTCAACAATCAAGAGAAGACTTCACCAGAGTGAATACAGAGGGTTCACCACAAGATGTAAACCATTGGTGAGCCTCAAAAACAGGAAGGCCAGATTAGAGTTTGCCAAACAACATCTAACAAAGCCTTCACAGTTCTGGAACAAGATCCTATGGACAGATGAGACCAAGATCAACTTGTACCAGAGTGATGGGAAGAGAAGAGTATGGAGAAGGAAAGGAATTGCTCATGATCCTAAGCATACCACCTCATCAGTGAAGCATGGTGGTGGTAGTGTCATGGTGTGGGCATGTATGACTGCCAATGAAACTGGTTCTCTTGTATTTATTGATGATGTGACTGCTGACAAAAGCAGCAGGATGAATTCTGAAGTGTTTCGGGCAATATTATCTGCTCACATTCAGCCAAATGCTGCAGAACTCATTGGACGGCACTTCACAGTGCAGATGGACAATGACCCAAAGCATACTGCAAAAGCAACCAAAGAGTTTTTGAAGGGACAGAAGTGGAATGATATGCAATGGCCAAGTCAATCACCTGACCTGAATCCCATTGAGCATGCATTTCACTTGCTGAAGACAAAACTGAAGGGAAAATGCCCCAAGAACAAGCAGGAACTGAAGACAGTTGCAGTAGAGGCCTGGCAGAGCATCACCAGGGATGAAACCCAGCGTCTGGTGATGTCTATGTGTTCCATACTTCAGGCTGTGATTGACTGCAAAGGATTTGCAACCAAGTATTAAAAAGGGAAAGTTTGATTTATGATTATTATTCTGTCCCATTACTTTTGGTCCCTTAACAAGTGGGAGGCACATATGCAAACTGCTGTAAGTCCTACACCGTTCACCTGAGTTGGATGTACATACCCTCAAATTAAAGCTGACAGTCTGCAGTTAATGCACATTGTGTTTGTTTCATTCCAACTCCATTGTGGTGGTGTATAGAGCCAAAGATGTTAGAATTGTGTCAATGTCCCAATATTTCTGGACCTGACTGTATGTCCTTTTCACACCCAATATTATATGCTGCTCAGTTAATTCTGTCAGTAGCTTGTTTTCCATGTCATACAAGCCTGAAACATACAAATGCCTGTGAGACAAGAAGAAATGTCATGATTCCATACCACAAAAATCTGAATCAATTATTTGCATCAAACAAATAATTATACAAGGAATTTGCATCATGCTGTCACTATATACATGCCACTATTTTGATGCAAATTTGGTTGCTGAAGATGTGAATACTGATATAGAGGTATACTGAGATACCTCTCCTAACAAGCCAGAGGAAGAAATCATTGTTTGTTTTTCATCTGTTGAGTTTATTTGGAAGAAATAAGTAAAAATCTTTCCCCACCACTGCCGCATGTCATGGATGGGAAGAAAGCTTCTACTATTTTCTTATGTCAGACTTCTCCAACTTGGTATTTCCTAGAGGTATTGGAATTACTCCCAGGTAGCACAGGGAATTTTCAAATGGCACGTTAGAGAAACTGGGTTAGCCCCTCCTGTTAGGCCAAAATGATTATCAGAATATCAAGCACTAGCATTATGGCTTGTTCTTAGTAAATTAAAAATCTTAGACATTCTGTATTGTGCTATGGTGTATGTGGCACATATGGATGTGTTTCTAAACATAGCTTTACTAACGTTAGAGAAATATTCTTCCCCTCCTCCGAGGTATGAACTGTCCATGTCTTTGCAGAAAGAAACTGCTCACTCCTATGGTAATTCCCTTGTTTCAGAAAATTTCCCCATTACTGGAAGATTAGGGGATGAAAGTACTCACATGTACTTAAGATGAAAACGGCAAATTATTCACAAATAAAAAAAATGTTATAAAACTTATAAGCTTGGATCAAACTTGCCCATCTGTGAGAATGGAGCCAGGCTTGTAAAAGATCTATTCTAAAATGTTTTCTTCTTTCAGCATTACTGCCACTGTTGCAGAACTAAGCACTATCTTAAATTAAACCCTGCTAATTCAATTACTAATCAAGCTTAAGAAACTATCTTCCAATTATGCTTGGAAACTAAATAGTACCACCATGTATTAGACTGTAGCTCTCATCAAATCCAGCTAGCGTGCTCAATGGGTACATTGGTTATGGGTAATGTTGGTTGTAACCAGTTCAATCATTTTGACTTGGAATAATGAGGCTGGTAGCCCTTTGGAGGTCACCATTCCACAAAAAATGATATGAACAGATTATATAGCTATGAATATGTAACTATACTGATTAAAAATGACAGAGAAAGGCTAGGATCATGGACATCTATACTTCAACTTTCTTACTCATATAAATATGGGAACTATAATCCTATATACATACCGTGTTTCCCTGAAAATAAGACCCTGTCTTATATTTTTTTGAACCCCAAAATAAGCGCTTGGCCTTATTTTCAGGGAGGTCTTATTGTTTTGGGGCGTGTGGAGCAAGACAGGGCTCCTCTTGCCATTTTACCTAATTTCCAACTCTGTCTCCCTAACCCTATCCAGAGGAAATGGTTGGGACCAGCTACGCATGCGTTTAAATATTTTCGGGGAGGGCTTATTTTAGCGCATGTGCTCAAAAGCCCAATTGGGCTTATTGTCTGGGGAGATCTTATTTTCAGGGAAACACTACACTACCCTGAAAAAACTGGTTTAGACTCTTTCAATATCTCCAGAAGAAATCATTTGTGCAAACTAATCTTATTTGCCTTTTTTGACCTAATTAAAAAAATTCCTCTTGTTTTCTTTCCAATAGAATCATAGCTTGTAATGTTTTAATGAAAAGCATTCAACCATTTTCAGAGATTTACAATTATATTCAAAATCTCATAATACAGTTCCTAATGAACTTTAGTGCATAAACCCAGATTTTTTTCCCATTTGTTCTCAAACTGTGTCAGTAGCTCTTCGCCGCCCTCAACTCCCCATTAAACTAGTTAATTTGGCTGTGCAAAAGAGAAAAAAGCATACAAGGCACAGTAGACATTTCCACACTAATGAGTGATATAACCACCTTCTGAATCAGAAGACTGTCCAGCTATATCATGTGGAGTGGGATAACTAAACCTAGCTAACTGCTGGGTGGTCATCTCAATTTAGGGTTGTAAATTATGGAAACTGAGAAATATAGGGAAACCGATACTTAGCCAAGAAAATCTAAGTCTGACAGGGGTGGGTTCTACTTACCTTTACTACTGGTTTGCAGCAGGACCATGCCCAAGCGCTCTTCTGTGCAAGCGCAGAAGCGTTTTGATGACGTTGGGGTTGGTGGGCGGAGCCTCCCGCCGGTTTTACTATCTGTTCTATAGAAACAGTGCGAGCCCTGGGCAACCCACAACTGAAGTCTGACATTGTTCATCTCAATCAACCTCAGGAGCAGAAAAAGTGAGGCTGAAGTGACTGTGTACATATGCTACAATTCTTTCCCATATAAAATAATAAAAATATAGTTATTTCAGAATACTGGTAATATAGAACATGCAAATATGGATTTGGATTTTCTTTAAATAAAATAGCGGAGATCTACTTTCCTTTCCTGTTTTGAATGACTGTATGATAGAAAATAAGGAAATAAAGTGCTAAAGGGGAAGGAAAAGATAAAGAGAAAAATAGCTGCAGAGGAAGCTGCTAGCAATGAAAGGGGCATATCAACACTTCTTAATAACCCTAGATTATCTGGTTTTACTTCCACAATAACGAATGATGAAGTGTTAAAACAATTATACATCATTAGATTGTGGTGGGATTGTGTTGCTCTGAAAGGAGACTGACTACTTTTATACCAGTACATTTAGTAATAATTTAAGGCTATTGTAGTCATATGCTCGGACTCAGTGGGAGCCAACGTTTTTTTAATGGTTGACGTAGAAACCAGGAGACTATGAATTCTAGTTCTGCTTTACGCATGAAAGCCAGCTGACTGATTTAGGTCCAGACACTCCCTCTCAGCCCCACCTACCTCACAAAGTTGCAATTATGGGAGAAATGCAGTAAAACGAAAGTAGAATTATGGTTATTATTTAATGTCCTATCCATTTCCATATTCCATAGAAAGCCAAGATTTCAGCAGTGTTTTCAAGGAGGCAGGAACATCTCCAAGAACCTTTAGTAAACTGTTCATAGTTGTGTCATTATGTGGTAGAAATAAATTATCTAGTGTATCTATTTTGACTCCACATTAATATTATCTGAATTGGCACTTAGAACTTTGAGAGTTATTAACTACAGAATGAAGACAATAATGTTTCTTCTGGATTTTTAATCCTAATTGTTGTAAGGAAAATTAGGGTAGAACCTTAAGATAATTTATAAATTTGATCAGCTATGAGGTAACTTTGAAGCTAGGTAGTGCTTTCTGGTGCTCTAAATCATGAAAGACAAAAAATTCAGGCAATGAATTATTTACATACTAGCTGTACCCGGCCACGCGTTGCTGTGGCCTAGTCTGGTGCTTCCGCTGGGCTAAAAGAGCGGATCTGAAGTTCCAAACTCTCCATGAACATTTGGTGGGCGTGGCCAACTCGACGTCACTCACTTTCATCAGTCACATGACAGCCCCCAAGCCACGCCTACCCAGCTGGTGATTAGGGCAGAGAACCGGTTGCTAAAAAACAATGGGAACCACAAAATCCTCCCTCCCTGTCTCCCCCTCTCTTTGTATCTGTCTCTCTCTCTCACCTGTATCTCTGTCTCTCTCTCCCCCGTATCTGTCTCTCTCTCCCCCTCTGTATCTATGTCTCTCTCCTCCCCCTGTATCTGTGTCTCTCTCCCCCTCTCTGTATCTCTATGTCTCTCTCCCCCTCTCTCTGTATCTCTCTGTCTCTCTCTCTCCCACCCTCTCTCTCTCTCTATCTCTGTGTCTCTCTCTCCCCCCTCCCGTCTTTCTGTATTTCTCTCTCTCTCTCTCCCTGTTTATCTCTGTCTCTGGCCCGGCCTCTTCTGCATTCCCCGCCTCACCCTTACCTTTTTGGGCCAGGCCTTCACAGCTCTCTGCACCACAACAGAAACTCGGGGGCCCCCTCTGTCCTCCCTACACAGATGTTCTCTGGGGGTTTGACGGGGAGACGCACAGCAGGGAAGGGAAGGGAGGGGAGGGAGGGAGGGGGTGCGGTGGGGGTTCGAGGCTGGTTTGGGGCTTCCCACCCGAAGAAAGAAAGCGGCAAAGCCAGGAGCCACGCACACCCCACTGGACACCTGCAGTTCTCCTCCCCCGCCTGTTAAGGGCAGGGGAATGATTAAATCTCCTGCCTTCCAGGCAAAACGAAAGAGAGCTGGTCATCCTCCCTCCTGGCCGTTTCCGCCCCCCGAAGCCTCCTCAGAGCCCCTTTTCTGCCAGTGGCCAAAATTTTCATGTAGGCTCCATGAACTGCCAGAGCCCCCACCTGGGAATGCAAGGCGGCGCTGGTCAAAGGTGACCCCGAGGCTCCAGTTGCCTACATCTCCCACTCACCGACCGGATTTGCATAGCGCCAGTTAGCGGCTGGTCTTTCTGACCTCGGGGCCCGTGGTAGCGCTGGGCCAGGCACGATTCGGGCCAGGTGAGGGACGGAGGGTTCCTGCTCAGCGGACCCAGGCAGCCTCGTTGTCAGGTGTTCTTTGGAGGGAGCCCCTAGAGCAGCTGGTGAGGGGATGGGCAGCAACGGCAGGCGAGGCTAGTTTGCAGGGCAGCCGGGGGAGGTCAGAGACAGGCTCAGGCAGGCCCCGCCCAGCCCTAGAAGCACCGGCTGCGAGGGCTTCCCGGCGGGGAGCCGGCTGCTTACCTGCCGATCCTGGTGGCAGGACATGGCCCTCGGGCGTCTCTGCCTTCCAAATGTGTAGTTTCTTGGAAGCAATATGGAGAGTCTAAATATAAGGAGCAGAAATCTGTTGAGCGTAATCAGGGCTGGGAGGCTGTCGTGTTGGTTTTACGTCCAACGGATGGCGCTGTTTTTTAATGTTTTTCAATGTTTCTCAATGTTTTCCAATGTTCTTCATGTTTTTACCTGTCACAGGTGTGACATGTATATAATATAGGTATATAAAAACATAGTTGAATGCAACATTGTGTCAAAATTTGAAAGCAATCGGTGAAAAACTTTCAGAGATGTGCAGTTATGTACAAATGGACATTTACATTTTTATTTATATAAAGAAGTTGTGATTAAATAATTATCTTATTTAGCAAGGCACAAATCCACTTAAAACCAATTTATTCACTTTTGTTGCATTTCTTTGGTTCTGTTTGGAGCAATGCAGCAAATTCTCATCTTGATAGCAAATAATGCATGATGGCATAAATGTAGTGCTACATATTTATTGCGATAAGCACTAATTTTTCATTTACTCATCCTACATCCAAGAACATACTGACTTTTAATTTTGTTTCCCGTACTAAAACTAATTCCTATCAATTTTGTCTCAGAACAAATTTCCCCTATTTTCTGTTCTGATTTGTTCACAAAACCTAATAATTTTAAAAATGTAGATCATTAACCGTTCTTATTTAATATGTTTAGTTAAGGTAGATAAATAAGATGAAGCTAAAAAGTGAAATTTTTCACATTCATTTTGAACTTTGCAGAGATTACAGGTTTGGGGAATTTTTACCTGTGAAGAAGGCACCAAGTTAAAATTAGTATGCTAAGATATAAATAAATAAATAATTTTATTTCTATACCGCCCTTCTCCCAAGGACTCAGGGCAGTGTACAGCCTATTAAAAACACAAGAAAACATCAATTAAAATAGTTTAAAATTATTAAATGAATTTGGCTCAATTTAAAACCCCAGGAATTTAAAACCCAATTTAAAATTGTTATGTTGATAGCCCAGCCTGGCGGAACAACATGAACAATATGAATGTATAGCCATTTCAGCACTTAATTTAGTTCAAGAGTTCATATTTTCAAGCTTTTATTATACCACACCTTATTATCATTAGGCTGTGACTTATTTTATTTAAATTTCTTTTATTAATTGTTTTTGATTTAGCAATTCCTTAGTTTATATTAATCTGAAAACGTATCTTTGGTCACTAACCATGTTAATATTCTATTACACTGATATCCAAACTTTTAAAATAAATTTTAGAAATCTATGACTAAAACTTTGGAATAGTAGAAAAAAATAAGGAAAGACCTAGCATATTATTTTGACTGGGTTTCTTTTAATTTAATTATGCAGCAAGAATCAGAAAGAATATTTAACTTTAAATTAGGTTAAATTTTGCTAGTGGAAGTCCTATTGTCATATAGATATAAAGTAACACTAAATTCTTGAATTCTAGACGTAGGTTCCAATTTTACTAGTTTACTAATTAACTAAAATAATTTAGGTCCAGATATCAACTTCTAAAGACTGAACCTATATTCTAGAATTTCAGGTAGTGGTATTATATATAGCAATTGAGTTTTCACTAGCACATTGTTTCAATGGTATCCAGAGATCAATTAACTGCAATTATTCAGAAGAGTAGTGCTCATATTCTCTGACAAAACTTAATAAAAGTAGAAATAGTATGGTAATTTATTTGTGTTGATCATGTATAGATCAAGTGCTTTTGATTTCCAAACGTTTATGCTACAGGAATCCTGCCCAATGTAATAATCATGATTATAGTTAAATAATATATAATTAATGTTATTCCTTTCTGAGTATTAGAATATAGAGTTTATAGCACAGATGTAACAATGTTAACAACTATCATTCTTCTAAATAGGAATTTTACATTGTTTCATTTAAAAGAATATATATATAGAGAGAGGGGGGTGGGTAGTAAAACATGCGTAAAAATTATTTTGCTTCCTGAAAAATGAAAGCAGGATTTTAAAAGTTAAATTTTGCATAATTATTTGAGTTTCTCCATTATACACAGAAACGAAATTTGAAATTTGGTGCTTTCTGAACTATATTTTCATGGTAACAGCAAATACATTTATTTCATGCCTTATGTACATTGTGGAGACGCACTGGTGCAGAGGCCTAAGGCAGGGGTGAAATCTAATTTTTTTTGCCACAGGTTCTGTGGGCGTGGCTTGGGGGGGTGGCCTGGTGGTCATGTGACTGGATGGGCATGGCCAATTTTTAAAAAACTTTTTAAAGCATTTTTAACTAGTAAAAAATGCTTTAAAAAGTTTTTTTAAAAAAGTTTCCAATGATCAGCACCTGACCAGCCTGACCCCCCTTGCCAAGCCAGATCCAACGCCTCCTAGCCCCAAAGTTTGCAAGCCTTTCTACCTCGGCCAATGACGGGGGGGGAGAGAGAAACAAATTGCTCGGCTGCTCCCCCTTTTCACTCAGTTCGAGCTTCCTGTTGCGGATTTTCATGTCTTTCTTCACATACCCGGGATTGTCACCCTTGTCTTCTTCTTCCTCCTCCTCTCCAAGTGGAAAAATGCCAGGAGCACAAAAAGAAGTGCTTGCTTGCTCCTGACATTTTTCCATTTGTAATGAAGCTTTGGTACCTTGTGAAGGCAAGTCTGGCTTCCTGCGCTAAAAATCTCACCACTACCGCTGTATGTGCGGCTTGTGTGTGTGTGTGGATGTCGGCCATGGGATGCTGCGAAGACCAGGAGCAAACACACACACACACAGAGGCTTTAAAAGACCTTTGAATGAAGGCGGGGGTGGATTGGAGGGGTCATTTCCCTCCCCCTCCCTGCCTCCGCACCGACATTCAGTGCAGCGCACACACACACAGAGGCTTTAAAAGACCTTTTGAATGACTTGAGGCTCCTTCAGGTTGGCCTCCAAAGAAAAGAAGAATGAAGGTGGGGGTGGATTGAAGGGGGTGAATTCCCCAATTCTGGTTCAGCCGGCTGGGGATGGGATAGCAGGCACAGGCTTCTGCGAAAGACCAGGAGCAAACACACACACACACACACACTGCGTGCACAGCAGTAATGGTGAGGTTTTTAACGAGCAGCACAGGAAGCCAGACTTGCCTTCACGAAAGCTTTGTTACAAATGGAAAAATGTCAGGAACAAGCAAGCGCTTCATTTTGCGCTCCTGGCGTTTTTCCACTAGGAGAGGAAGAGGAGGAAGAAGAAGATGAGGACGACAATCCCGGGCGTGTGAAGCAAGGCATGAAAATCCACAGCAGGAAGCTCGGGGTGAGTGAAAAAGGGGAGCAGCCGAGTGCTTTGTTTCTCCGGAACCGATAGAAAAAAATACTTAAAAGGTAAAAAAAAAAGTTTCCATGGTCATGCATCGCTCAGCTAATTGTCAGAACTTTTTTTTTTTAACTTTTTAAGCATTTTTTTACTACCAGTTCTCTGGAAGTAAAAGCAGGAAGTAACGATGACTGGGCGGGTGGGCGGAGCCTCAGGTTGCCATTGCTACCGGTTCTCTGAACCACCGGCCATCATCGTTACCTACTCGCCTGAGCCGGTCTGAACCGGGAGCATTTCACCCCTGACTTAAGGACTCTGGAACTACCAACCAGTAATGGTTTGTAAGGTGGTGGTTTGAGGCCAGCTCTGTGAGACAAAATAAGCTCCTATTGCTTGATCCCTACTCCTGCCCACCCCAGCAGTTTCAAAGAATGCAACATTGTGAGTAGATAAATGGGTACCACTTTGCGGGGCGGGGGGGGGAACTAACTGCATTCATGTGTGAAGAAAGTGGAAGCCAGCCCATAATCTTGCTGAACACGAGGCATTGAGACATGATGCGAGGTGAGGCAAAACCGGCAGAGGAGCCTGGAAGAGCCAGCAACCCAAGTGCTGCTAATTAATTGGTGTAAAGCTAGTTTGTCCCCCTGCAGTGCACCAAAGATAAGACACACAAGCACCAAACAGAATGAACTAGCCGTGTCTAGCATGTGTAGATTTTCCTGACACTGTATGCCATATACTAAATAATAATAATAATAAAATAAAAAAAACAGCATTCCTGAAGAAAAAAATTGCAATATTTGCAAAACTGCAAAAACTTTGTCTTTAGCTGGAAAAGGATAATCTAAATGCAGGTAGCCCTCATTCAAGAACCATTCATTTAGTGACCATCTGAAGATATAACAGCGTTGAATGAGAGGACATACAACCATTCCTTATAGTGTGGTCATTGCAAATCCCCCCAGTCACGTTATCACAAGTCAGGTACTTGGAAACCAGCTCACAATTACAGTGGCTGCAGCGTTCTAAGGTCATATGAATGCTAGTTGCAACCTTTACTGCTGTCTTCCAACAAATCAATGGAGAAGCCAGTAGGAGGGATTCAACTAATAATGGCAATTGTAATCTTATATCAGATTTCATATGCCTTGCAAGTGAAAAAGAATACTGATTCCAGGCAGTTATACTTTTTTATGCCTTGAAGCACCACAATGACATTTCCATCACAACACAGTAAAAGCCGCCACCACCACCCAAAATTAAGGTATTCTTAGTTTGGAAGACAGCAATTAAATATTTAAATTACTTTTGTAATATTTAATTTACAGATATGTAAGTAGAGTTGAAAGCCAGATAAGTAAATACAGCCCAAATAATTACTAGACATTTTACTACATTGGTTGCCCAGTCAAAGATTATGCATATCAAGATAATGCTTTCCCTTCTTTCAACCTATCTCTCTTTATTTTGTATGTCTACCTAAAACTATATATGAATTATGTAGCTAATAGCCGATCCTTGCATCATCATAATTATTAATCTTGCTTCTTTTCTCTATCCAATCACCAAGTTATCTCCACATTCTGAGAAATAATTTTTACAAAGATCAAGATTCAGAAATTTGCCCTGGGATCATAGCATTTTTTTGTGCATTGCATAGAAATTAAATAGTGGGACAATGCCTGATCAATTTTAGTGATATTGGTTGAAAACCGAGCAAACTATCTTTACAGAAATCAATTTACAAGGAGTAATTTCATATGAAATACAGTCTGATGAACAGAAAAGCAATATAGGAAAGTGACAGTGAAAGACCTATTGGGTCTTTATTTTATTTAAAAAGATAACATAAATAAAAGTACCTAATACCAAGTTGAACACCGAGTTTCTCTACACTAAATTCAAGATTTAGCACTAGATCTATTATATAACTAACTATCCAAGTTTGAAACAATAAAATAATTAGTGAAAACAGCATCCCTGTCTTTACTCTTTAAAAAAATCTTGTCTCTTACATGCAACAAAATTAAATTCAAGAACTGACCAAGAAAAAAGGAGGGAGAATCTGCCAGGAGAGAACATTAAGTTTCTTTTACAGAATTACCGTTAGGTAAACACCCAAACCTGATCAACATCAATTGCATTTTTGGTTGCTGATCTCTCTCGTTATCACACTTATGAAATTACTTTGAACAGATTGAGAAATCCCAGGACTTTAGGACAATGTCATAGAAACGGTTGACACTGACATCATAGAAATCCATAGACCATGGGTCCTCAAACTACAGCCCATGGGCCACATGCGGCCCGCTGAAGCCATTAATCCGGCCCACGCAGGATCACTAGGCTGCCCTGCCTACGCCCCGGCCGAGCACAGGACTTATCTTCACTAGCCCCGCAGGCTGGAACTGAAAGGTAAGGCCAACAATTTTGGCACGCAGAGACGTTCTGGAGGCAGGGGAGGTGAAAAACGGGGCGCACAGACACCCCAGGAAGCCAAAAACTGGGCAAAAACAGCCTGCTTTTCCCCTCCCCTACCTCCAGAAGATAGAGAAAGAGAGAGACAGAAAGAGAGAGACAGAGACAGAGACAGAAAGAGAGAAAGATTTCTCAAGCTCCTTGGGGCTGAGAAGAATTGCTGCAAAACTGAGTTTTCTGAAGTGGACCACTAGACTCCTAAACAACTGAAAAAATGATCTAGTAAAAAGAAAAGTCAACCAAAAGAGCAACATGCAAACAAAAGCAAATAAAACACTCCCAGGAGCAAAACAAATTAAAGTTTAATGAATGGACTGTTAAATTGGCCATGCCCACCTAGTCACACCCACCTAGTCACATGACCTAGCCATGCCCACCTAGCAGTCCAGCCCCCCCAACAGTCTGAGGGACAGTGAATTGGACCCGTTTATAAAGTTTGAGGACCCCTGCCAAAGACAAAGGAAGCATCTCTCTACAAGGCACTTCTCACCGTGTTAGGAAAAAAATCAAAAACTAAACACATTTCTGCAAGCATGTAACAAAATTCTACAGCTGTGCAGACTGACACCTGTTTATCAAATTTGAGCCGGTACTGCTGAAAATATAAGATACAGGCAATATGTTTCTGGTATTGAAAGTCACACTACTTCTGTAAAAATTGACCAAGCATTATTATTGCATTTAGGCAACAAAGATTTATTATTCACCTGTAAGTTGTTTCATTACTATTATTGTCAATAAACTTAACACTTATTATGATCATTATTTATAAAAAATAAAAAAAGCCTTTGTTATTTTAGTGCAAATTGAGATGACCTGTGTACAAAAGTGTGTATTGCCGATCTTTTCAAACTTTTGAAACATGAAAAATGACAAAAACTGAATATGTTATCTATTAACAAGTGAGAGATTAAAACTAATTTTGTTTACTATAATTAAAATTAGTAAATATCAACTTCCCCAGATTACAAAAATAATTTACACATTTTGTACTAATAGGATCAAAATAATGGTCAATTTCATAATCATAGTTATATATTTATTAAATTTATTGGATACCTGACTCCATCACAGGATTATATGTAATATAGAGTATATAATATCTTCAGTGTTGACACACAGTCTACCAATTGAACACAAATTCATTGAAGAGTGTAATCACACATATTTATGAATATCAAATATGTTAATTTGTTATACATATTTTCATTTCTCACACAACTACAATGCAACTCAGAATAACTGTATTGCTTTTATATATTTTATCTTTTATATCATACTTCACTGCGTCCTATTTCTTTTTGTGCTTTTTATTTGTCATGTATCAAAATGGAAGCGTGGACATTTTTATAGAAATGATACTAACACTAGCATGGAACAAGGGAAAACTATTTAAAGAACTATTATTTCTGTGTATTAATAAGCAGGACAAATCACACTTATCTACCTAGTATCAAAAACATGACTGATTTATACAAACATAAAGCTAGTTATAATACTTGTTCTTACAAGTTCAAATATCAGGAGTTTAAATTTATACAGCACTTTTTCAAAGTGGGCTGTAGCTGATACAGTCCATAACATTTATTAAATTACATCATCAAACACGATAGTCAAAAACTTCTCTCGTCCCTTTATGAAGCTTTTTGATAACTTTTTGATTCCTTAGCAGGCTGTGGGCTACAAAATTACTGTCATGGATAAATGCAATTTTCTATTAAATAGAACAACTTGCAAACATATTTTTTTCTGACATTGAGAAATCATGTAAACCTTACTTTCCCCTTTGTGATGAAGTTACATGCAGATCAATTCTCTTCAAATGCTGTCTAGAGTCCTCAATATCAAATTATGTACAATATTTCTAGGACAAATTGGATTGTTTAGATTTTCAAAATAGTTATACCCCATATTCTTACTTTTAATTTTTGAAAATATCAACTAATGACTAAGCATATCCAAAATTGGCATAAAAAGAATGAGGACTGACCTCTCTTCTTTCCTTTGATTCAGTAATAAGAGCTAGGAATAGCTAAACATGCTCAAAGAGATGCTGTGCGTAATCATAGTTTCTCAGTGTTCCTTCTGTAAAATAGGAATATTAAAGGCTCATGCCACTGGCTAGTTGAGGACAAGTGAGAAAACTACTGTTAAAAACTTGGATATAATGGCGTGACCATAATTCTGTTCTAATAAGAACAGCAGTACCTGACCAAAATTAAATTTTTCAGAAATTATAATTATTTATTGGGATAGAATCTATATATGGTTTGCTAACAGTTTTTATTTATATTTAAACAATCAATATAATAGTAAATTATAGTATTTTTATTTTAATGTTATGCATAATACTGTAATTCAGTTAACACAAAAATCATACTGAATGTGATAAATGACAAGTTTTCTGACTGATTCAAAGCAAACAGATGCTTGTTTGATTTTGTAGCAACTAAAAGTTGAAAGATGACCCATAAGATGGATAACTATAATAAATCACCTCATTGAGATACTGAGGAAAAAAATGAAAAACAATTGTTTTCTGCATTCTGTAATATGCCATGATAAATATGCATAGCTTATGGATTATACAGTGTGAGTGCTGAAACTAGACACCTTTCTAAACTCTTTATTTTCTGAAACTCAGAGTCCATTCCATAAGGTATGTCCACATTAATGTATTCCATTGCCAGAAAAACGCAGAATACCAGAAGTTAATGTCAGTAAACATAAAGCAGAGATAATCTATATTATATCTCTGCATCATCAAATAGTCTTAATCAGGAAACAGCAGTCTTATATCGTAACTGTGGCATAGACTTACATGCATTAGTAATGGTTATGCTGTTATTTACTATAATGAACTTGACCCTCTAGTCAATATTGCAGTGGCTATGATAAATATGAATTTGATAAAGTACTTCCTATTTATAAACATGTTGCATTTTTTAATTTGTAAAAATATTCCTATGCAAGCTACAAGGAGTATTACTGAGATAGAGTAGAACCCAAACCTAAATGCAGTTAAGGCAAATTGTTAGCATCTAAGCCAGTGGTGAAATCCATTTTTTTTACTACCAGTTCTGTGGGCGTGGCTTGATGGGTGTGATGTGGCTTGGTTGGCGTGGAAGCCAAAGAATACTGCAAAATCTCAATTCCCACCCCACTCCAGGGGAAGGATACTGCAAAATCCCCATTCCTTCCCCAGTCCTGGGGGAAGGATATTGCAAAATCTCCATTCTCGCCCTACTCTGGGGCCAGCCAGAGGTGATATTTGCCAGTTCTCCAAACTATTCAAAATTTCCACTACCAGTTCTCTGAACTGTTTAAAATTTCCGCTACCAGTTCTCCAGAACCTGTCAGAACTTGCTGGATTTCACCCCTGATCTAAGCCATTTTTTCCTATTAAATGGTAAATCAAGTTGATCCTAAACTCAAATATTTACAAATCTTTCACTTTTATAGATCTTATTTCCAAACACTTATTTTGAAATATATCTTATTGCAATTATTTCATCTGATGGCAGTGAGTTGTTGTTTTGGTTTTTTTTTTTTATCAAACTTCACTATGTACACTTATCAATATTGGCAGATTCCTACCAGATTACATTTCTTTTCTTCTATGTATGAAAGCAAACATGCTTATAAGAATAGTAAACGAGCAATCAACTAGCAGCAAATCCCACAGTACACAGAACTGCAGATTTAATGATATTATTTCCAAAGTTATTAAAAGTAGCAGATAATATAACAAGAGGCAAAAAAAAATTACACATACCTGAGGCTACCAATTATTGTTTTAGCAGATATTGTAATGTGAATTAGAACATTCATCTACCAAAGTCCACTAAATAAAAAGATTAAATATCAACATGTTGTGACTTTACCAAAATCTGGTAAAATGTTAACAATCTTGCAAGACCTATTGAAAGTTACAGGTATTTTTCTTTTGTGCTACCACTATCAATATGATGGGCTCAGACTTGGGACTCCAAAAGTCTGAAATCCCCTGAAATAATGGTGCAAAATAACTTCCCCTGCAAATGTTCTATTTTACCTAGATTACTATATAGTCAATTAACTGCTTAGAATGTACACTGGTATAATATCACATGCCACAGAGAAGCATGAGCTGTCAAGAATATCTAAATATAAATGCAAGATCAGCCTCAACAAAATCAGTATTTGGAAAAATAAATGCCCTTTATTGTTCCATGTGATAGATTCTCTTCATTAGTTAGAAATAGAAGATAAATGCAATTTGAACAGATGCTCAGTTATTTTCTCTTTTTGTTGCTTCATTCTATACTGTAATGACACAGAAATTTATTTATGTTTTATATTTTTCTCACTTGGTAAAATCTTGTAGTTTATTACCAAGAACCTTCCTCCATTTTTTAAATGAAAGAAACAATAGTATTTATAAGTGTGTAGTAAGAGCATCAGCAGGTACTAGCACCTGGCTTACCTTGGATGATTTCAAAAAGTGAACAAGGTCAGTCCTAGTTCATACTTAATACTTAAATATGGAATTGATTAGAAAATGGGAAATTTAACAAAAATATTGGAAAGAATAGCAATCCATTCCCTTAATATTTCCAATAAAACTGTATAGATGCAACTACCAGAAATTCAATTTGATTTAAAGGCATATTATATTTTTTAATGAAATACGAATTTATTTATGCAAACATTTATATTCTAGATCTTCAACCTATAATAGGCAGTGTTAGAAGAAATTATACAAAGATATAAAACCACGCTAAAATAGTAAAACATAAACAAACTAACATTTAGTTAAAAGACAATCCCCACTAATAAATGCTTGCTTTCTGGATCACTAGAATGCCATTAGCTGAAGACTAAAATAAAGGGTCTCCACATGCAGTTAATCTACCGTCTATATTAAATGGAAGTTAGATATCTAATCTTTAGATTTTATTGCTCAAAACTAATTCTACAAGGCCTCATGCTGAGTATAACCATGACTATTTTTGTGATGCAAGTAAGCAGCCAAAGCAACCAGTTGAATAAGCCTCAGTTGGATTCATGCCATTACACTATCAAGATTACTTTGGGATTGATTAGCATGCATTTACTTTCAAAAATTATGTTTTAAGCCATCAGGGTGTTTGTGCCACACATCTATTCTATACTTCACAAGATGACCTAGATTTTATGATTCAGCTGAATCTTTACAGCAGATTAAAGTTAATTCACTTTAATGACAAAAATTATGAAGTAGAAATTAACCATATTGAGAAATATGTTATATGACCTTCATGAATGTTTGTGAACTTAGTGAATGTTCTAGAATCTAAAATAAGCTGGTGATTAAAATGTTATTGCCATGTTTCTATACTAAAATGCAAACACACTTCACTTTTCAAAGGCATTTAATTTAAACACTAGCATATACAGCACATTCTTAATATTAGGGTTAAAACTGGCTCTTCCCTAGAAAATTTTCTTGTGTGCTTACCATGTGTTCACACATCCAAAGAATTAAGTATATACTGCAAATCTATACTTTTAAAACATATTTTAACATATCCAAACATTTACAGTATTGCTATGTTGAATAACCGAGTTTTTTTCAGTCATCCTACCAAGGAGACTTCAATAGTGAACAACTAGTTGTTTTGGACTCAGTTTGATATAGAACGCTTGCACAATATAACACAATGGTTATTATGTTATATTTAATGCCAACATAATTTCAGATAATTCTCTCTCTTACACAATACAAATATGTTGGGACACTTTAGTAATGACATGAGTAAAAGCTCAAGCAAACAAAAGCTTCGAGTACACCTCATTTAATGTCTCTAGTGATATATTTAAACTATGATTAATTGTATACATGTAAAATTCATATACTATCATTCTATTTGTGTCTCAGCTGTGAGCCTTTGATGTCTATGAAGGGTCCACAAAAGGAAACAAGAAGGCATGCTGGCCCTTTAAAACTGAAATGCTTGTTTCTTTTCTATAAGAAAAGTAAATCATACTACAGTGCGTGGACTTTGAAAAAGCATTCATCCATTAAAGTTCATGGATCCTCGTTTCCAGATTGTCCCTCCCCTGGCTGTGTCTCAAGTTACAGCCTTGTACAATCCAAGTCTAAATAATATTCACCATGATAAATGACACCATAACTCCGATATCCACAATCAATCTTTGCTTTAAAGATACATCCATCTTCAATAATGTTGATGGGGATTTTGTAAAATGGGAAACGTGACTGTTTTTCCGACCTCCTAACAGTGGGGGAAGGAAACTCTGAGTGATGGCTGTCAGCTCACATCTGGCTGCAAAAATAAATTAGCCTTATGTAGACAAATGAAAGGACCAGCCCTGACTAGAAAACAGCCACTCCTGAACAATAGTTATTTTATAGGATTTCTTTCTAGAAAGTTCCTAACTGAGGCTTGAATCCCCTTAGTTGTATCTGTAAATGATTTTTGGATGTCGTAAATAATATTATTGTGACAGCCAACTATGCATACTGTTTTTAAAGCAATGTGTATACTGTATGTAAAACAGAGAGAATTTTTTTTTCATTATACTTGTTTTACCAAAATACATTTTTACGTTTTGCAGTGTATTCTGCATGTTTGAGAGAAAATAATTTTCACATTTAAACCATTAATCATTACCTTGGTTATAGGACTAAATAACATGATTACAGATATTAAACAATTCAATGTAAGTGACACCTTGTTAAAAAAACTGATGTGCTTTTGCTTCTTTTCTATGCTAAGAAAAACACCTTCTACAAGAATTTTGAAAGCTAAGCAAATCACCTCATTTGTAAGATGTTATGAAATTCAAACATTAAATTCCATTCAAAAGAAACATTAGCTGTTTGTATTTCAACTTAGTGTTTGAAATAGCCATGCAAAATGTTTATCAGGTAAAATATTTAAGCAAAAAAATCATTCACATACAGAAATTTATTCTGCACTTATATTGTTCCAGAGCTTTTTACAACTCAGCACTCGACTGCATATTTACTCAGAAGTAAACCTTACTATGAATAATGTTGCCTGCTCCATACTATTTCAAGTTTAACTGCAACATTTTACTGAACTGATGAGTTTTTAGGCCTTGCCTTGCTATGACAAAACTTTGTATTTTTATTCTTGTATACTATCCATAGCATAAATTACTTTTAAGAAGCTATAAGTAGAGATGACAGGAAATCAAGTGGTAGAATTTTCCAGCAACATATCATTACTAATCACATTCTTACCTAAAAATAAATTAAATTAATTTTTTAGAAAATCTGATGGCAGAACTCTCTAAGGAATACCCCATAGTAGTGATGATGGCTGTAGCTTTAAGGGTTAATTCTGTGAAGGTTGAAGAACTTACAGTAATGCTGTGAAGACAGAAACATCACAGGCTTTCCTGGCAAGAGGCTCAGGGAGGGTAGGAGGGGACTAAGAAATGAACTCTCTCAGGCTTTGTCATGTACGTTTCCCAAGGCCCAGCCTGGCCCCTTTGATAAATGACACATGTCATTCTGTCAGAGGCTGACACTGCAGCTGGGAGGGCTAGTGATATATGACTCCACTGAAAAGGAAATCAACTTTTTGGCACTGACTGAGACTGTGCCCTGTGTAAGGATTTTGTTTCTAAAAAAGTGAAAGATAGACTTAAGATTTGGGGAGGGGAGAGTTGAAAAACAGATTGAACGACAGCTTACACTTAATTTATGTTAACTCGGTAATGGTGAAATGTGCTAGCCTGTGATAAATAAAAGCTACATTAGTCAATTATTAATCACACTCCAACTTGTAGCCAAAACCCATGACTTAAATCTGAGGCCTGAGCTGCCTTACAAACAGATAAGACAGTGTTTGATAGATGTCTTGCATAGTGTAATCAGGAAGGAATCAAAGGCTTAGTGGTTTAACCAATGAGAGTATGTAGAAGGTTCTGGAATCTGAGACTGGCAAAGTGGATAACTGGATTGAAAGCACTCTTTCACAGGGTATACAGTATATCTTTTGACTGCTCTAGAGAAAAAAAGGAAAAGGGAGAAATATATCTGACTTTACTTTTAATCTTTTTTATTATAAATACATGTATATCTTGAAACTGTATTCCCTCTTCCTTACCACAACAATGCTAAATGATTTAATAACATATGACCATTATTATGGATTCTCATAGTTTCACATATGGTCATTTTGCATGGATTACAATTTAAATATTTTATTTAATCGAAAGAACTCACACTGAGTTGTAACATATTCATACAGATTGACTACAAAAAAAAAGGTACCCCCTCAAAAAAAAAAAAGAAATATTTTCAACCAAGGTGTGGAATCAGATTGAAGAAGTGACATCTCAAAAAAAGAGAAGGAACAATCCTAAAACCAAACCTTAACAATAGGTAGAAAAGCTGAATCTTACAAGATACAATAAATATTTCAAAGATTTACATTTCACCCTTGAAATAATATATTGTTTTTTGTTGACTGCATTCAGCAGGAACGTTAATATAACTTTAATATATAATATAGCTTTGTCTACATAAGATGCTAAACTTTACAATACAAAAATCCTATACCAGCTTATAACATACAAAGGTGTGAGGTAGAAGTCATTTTGCCAAAGTCTCATACAATTACACAAAAAAATCTTGTACATGATCTTTATGCATCTATATTGTATTAACCTGTTTTAGCTGTAATATATATGTGTGGGCCTTTAATAGGGTTGAAACTATCTCAGTGCAGTCATTCTTCTGCTTACGAACAAGTTATGTTCCAAGAAGCTGTTCGTGGATCCCTTTCATTCATAAGTTCAAACAAACACAAAAATTAACTTTGCACCTAATTTCAGACACTACAATACAAACCATATCCAGTCATTACAAAACCAAATAGTGAACAGTAGGCATGTGGAGCAAACAGAATGTGAACAGAAGGAGGGAAAGAGTTAGTTCTGGGACCTTCTAGGTTGGAGTTATGGACAGGTTTATTCGTATCAGCTGAAGTTTGTAACTCAAGAGTTTTGTAAGTAGAGCAATGTCTGCAGTAAAAGTAAGGAATACATTTATGCCAAGATTTTCATATGCCCAGGTTTCAGGTGGAGTGATGTTTTTGCATAACTCTTTTAAGATGGTTTTAGTATTAACTATCTGACAATTTCTTTTTCTTCCTAGCATTTTTCCTAAAAGTGCAGGATACACTTTTTTCAGATCAATGAAGTGTGGATCTGGTCAATGAAGTTTGGATCCATCCAATCCATACAAACTGATTGATTGACTTGTTGCCAAAGCCTGATGTTACATTCTAAGAGAGAGTGACTAGTTCCAAGATGTATTTTATGCCTAAAGCAGGACTACAATAAGCCTCCTGGTTTCTAGCCTGCTCCATTATCCACTAAACCAAACTGGCTTTCAGGTATCTGACAAATTTAAGATCCAAAGAATTTAAATCAGCACACAATAAATTATTACTATTAATATTTTAATTAATTCATTAGCTGTATATTGCTAACCAATTTTCAAAATGCAACTCTAGTGTCTTGCAGTTGGTAAGAGCATAGGAGAAAATATAATACAATAAACACCAGGAATAGAAAACAACATCAGGTAACATAAATAACAAAAAAATCAGAATTAACTGAGGCCTACCAATCCTTATCTTAATTCAATAACTTTAATACTAAAGGAGCTAATCCTACTTTCTGACCTTACATATAAGGATATAGAACACGGTCAATAGGTGTCAAACTGGCGGCCCGCAGGCCGGATGCATCACGCGCAGGCCATGCCCATCGCAGCTCCATGAAGGGAAAAAACCATCGTAAAACGTCACATGACAGCAACGTGATGCCGCAAGTTTGACACCTGTGATATAGAAGGACAGAAGAATCAAGGTCAACCAAACCCTCAAGAGTAATGTTTTTTCTCAGGACAGGTTCTGCAATAGAGGCATATTTCTTGCTTCATAAAAAGAACCCATGCCTATATTCCCAGTTCTCATGGGCTAAGCAGAAATAATTGGAGACAGGCAGTCCTGCAAATACTCTACTTGAAAACTTGGCAACCTAATCATAACACAGATTGAGAATAAGATGAGATATTCTGGGCAGTAGGTGAAACCAATGGATTTTTTTTCCAAGTGTCAATTCTCTTATTTATCTTATGGGTACCCTGAGAACAGCTCAGGAAGAAAGGAATGTCATGAGCCAAAGGAGACAGAACCATAACTCTAAGCTTTCCATCAACTTAATGAACCATTTACCTAAGCACTGTGTGGTGCCCAACAGAAAAGGAAGAAGGAGACTCATTCCCTTAGTAGAGTTGCTGACTATGATAACCAGAATTTTCTGACAGCTGTACTACAATTCATGTGGAGAGTACCCAATTACAGAAAACTACTTACAATAATTTCTGTAAACATTTGCAGAACTAGCACTAGTAAGTTGTAGAAGGTTTAGACTAATGGCATGACATCTTTGGATACAATTCTTAGTATTCAAATAAAAATCAAGCCAGCACTGGGGTTTCTGTTGGCCACACAACCTTGCAATTTGGGGTTGTTGTTGTGAGGATAAAAATGAAGGGACACCCACCTTGAGCTTCTGGAGAAAAAGCTCGGAAATATCTTCAAGAAATACATAAATATAAAACATAGATACATGAGTGAAATGGCTGTAATAGGCATGCAGAGACAGTCAGTATAAGCATCTGAATGCCATGTGAGCCAGAAAAGACATTCCTACTTTAATAATTTTATTACAAGTCGGGCTTGTATGTGCATTTCCAAAATTAAAACATCACCTGTCAAAAGGATTTCCTCAATCCTAGTAATAGTCTCATTATTTTATCAAAAAAGTAGTTTAACCGGGATGAGGAAAAGTTTAGTCCAAAATATGCTTCCAATTGTCAAGAATGTTAGATTCAAAAAGTTCACTTTGTGATAGCATATTAAAATACCTCCCTAGATGCTTTAATTATTTAGCTAAATTTGAAAACTTGAAGCAATTTAAGCATTTACTTAAATGCAGTTTGAATCACAGTAAGAGTTTCTATGCTCACAAATCAGTGAGTCAGCTGCAAAAGTTTAGTTTGTGCCTTTCCCCCAACATTTAGAAAAAGAATTGTATGCATCCATCGCAGTAAAAATGTGGATTTGATAAAGCGTATTTTTAATCTTTGGTTAATCAACTGCAAATGGTTGGTGCTTACCTATTTGCAGTAGCTAAAACTTTGAGGAGTTATACTACGTAATAATTAAAACCTATTTCTAGAAGGTTTGGGAACAGTAGCAGTACTCTGAAGTAAACCTAATTTACCTAAAATGAAGTGCTCTACAAATATCCAGATTCCTGTTTAAAGTACATTCTAGTTCTCTTTGTCCATCATTTTCAAGAATATAAATTGTGCTGCTATCTGATTATATATAAGACTAAAACACTTAACAAGCAGGGCTACATGTAGAAAGCAAAAAGTCAGACACATGAAGCCTGATTTGTTTCTCATGACATCTGGTCTCAACAGGAGGAAGCATCAGGAACATTGGCCCAAATTCAGGAAAGCACTTAAAGCATATTCTTAAATTTAAATACATAAACACCCTCATCTTTAAGTGCTTTCTTGAATAAAGCTTCAACAAGGACCACTTCTTATCATAGGTAGAATTGTGTATTTTCAATTGTTTATGAAGCTGCACATATTTTCCAACATCAGAAATATATTTACTTATAGAGTTTGAAGAGACTAGTTTTAAATTGAAAGAATAGTATATAATAAGAGAATTATCATTATATAACATGGCACAATTGAACCCTAACAAAAGAATATCAAAAGAAAATAGTTTCATGTGGTTATTTTAAAGTGGTTGTAGTATTTATTTATATAAGAATTCCAACCATCTGTTCAAACATACAAGGTACTGTACATATGTTCACAAACTAATATACCTCCCAAATGGGCTTCATACATAGCTAATTATACAATTACTATGAACTTTAAAGATGTGGCTACCTTATCTGAAATGTCAAAATCCAGATGACCTTTCAATATTAGAGATTTCTGAATCCTTTTGCTGCCCTCTGGTGACCATATGGATTTTTCCAATTTAGCTCTAGCAAAACGTAAGTTATTTTTTTCCTGAGCTCTTGAATGTTACTAGTGGAAGGAAACGCTCATAAGACAAACATCAGGACAACATCTGGATTCTATGCACAACACAACCTATTTTTCCTTGTGTTGTGATTCAAAACTGACAGAAGAAACCAGAAGGTGTTGATTTCAGTTTACTGTAGCTTTTATCAGCAAAAATAAACTGTTTATTAGAGGTAAAAATCTTGAAGTCAACAAAAAGAATTCACATTTCTTCATACCTGCTATGTTTAGCTGCAAATTAATTAAATGGAAGGGGGGAAGAGCATAGGAAAACCACAATCAAACCAACCTATAACAAATAAGTGCAAATGAGTCTTCGTAAAAGACAGACAGAGAAAAGTTTAATAAACCACTTACTTTTACTCCTTAATCTCTAGCATAGTTAATTTCTCAATATGCATGAAATACAATTTAAAAGGAATATGAGGAATAATATCACATTACATGCAAAATTATGATCCAATTTTCACTTTTAAAATAAAATATATTTTTCAGACATATAACAATTTCAAAAATAGTAAAAAATGTTTAAATATATTATCAGGATCTCTCTTTAAAAGGTTTATACTTTTGCTTTATGGCCTGTCCTTGATTTGACACTTCCGCTCATCAGAAAGGGATTTATAAAATAATCCTGAAGGTGAGGAACAGACATCTGTCAGGGACTGGCTGAGTTTCACTTTGCGAAATTTAAGAAGGGAAAGAAATCCTGTTAAGCTCTATTTAGTCACCAATACACATCAAAGGCAATAATTAAAGAAGACAGACATCATAAAAATAAATTTATGTAGTTCTTTATCAGACACAAAGCATTCTAGTGTGTAAATATCTTTTCACACTAAAAGCAAATATAATGATCTGCAAGAAGGAAGGAGATTCTATTGGTGTTTGTTTATTGTCTACTCGAGAATAACTTATCTAGTTGGGGAGTTCTTTTTTTTTTAAGTACAAGTTTAAACCTATCTTTCAAAACCTTTACCATCTGTGGGTACATGAACTATGGATGACCCCAAATGATTTGCACTCTACTCAGAATCCCTTAGAAAGCAGGAGAAAAAGTATCATTAAGAATGACTGATGACTGCCAGTCATGGTTGACCTCACCCAAGCTTTGGTCTCTGCCTCAGTAATAAGCTGCCCTTTATTAGCACCAACACTCCATAAAAGGGGTGTGTTTAGTCACAGGATAGTGGCCTCCTAATGCTCATTGCTTGACTTTGTAAGATTGATTAGTGCTCATTTTAACTGCCTTCACAGCATATACAGTGGCAGTACCAGACCTTCAGCAGAGTAGAAAACTAGCTACAAACCTAAGACTTGGGGTGGAGAATACATGCAGCAAGATTCTGCAAGGAACAAAAATATAGAAAAATTAGCAGAATTACAGGATACTTATTTTAGCATCAACACTACAAAAGAGGGGTCTGTTCTACAAGAGGTTAAAATATTCATATTCATTACTTTATCTAAATCAAGTCAAAACTGAAACAATTTTTATATATAAATATTGTGTGTGTATGTTCTATATACTTGTAATGTGAGAAGCGTTTCAGATATAAAATTCAGGCCCTGATTCTTGACCAGTTTGCATTCCTTGATTCTGTCCTTACAATTCTTAGCCTGTTTTCGGCTTCTTTTGTCTCAAGACTTTTTTTAGTTTCCGAAGTATTTATGCTAGTTTCTAGTTTTCAAACTCTGGAGTTCTGTAATGAGGTTCTGAAAGCTAACATTCTTGATTCTGATCCTCTTTGCATCATAATGTTATCCAGGTACAAACGTTTGTGGAAAAACACAGTAACCAAAATAAATAAATAAAAATGTTTAACCTGAAAAATAGTTTAAGTAACCATCTTCTCTCTCAATCAAATCCAGCTATCGCACCAAAATATCAAAATTATAGTAATTTAGTCCAAAACCCACAGAATTTCCAAAAACGGAAGTAAAATATGGCTTAGAGTCACTAGGCTGCTTCTTTTTCTAATGTTGTCTATAGGCAGAGTGACTTCTGGAACTGAAGCAACAATGGTTTGTCGCTTCTTATATTATGCCAACCATAATTTACAAAAACTGTAGTACATACTATACTTCAAGTATAGTATGCTTCAGATCACAAGCCATAGTTTACCCATTTAGTCATTATATACTAGAGCACTGTTAATAATCTTTAGTTATAAGTTAAAAAAATAGAGAAGGGTACATAATCACGACAATGTGTGGAATTACTGAATCACTGAGAAAAATGAACACTATCTAAAACTTTAACTATTTTACATGTTTTAAAAATACACAGCATTAAAGCAAATGTTACATAAAGCTCTGTACTTGGAATGAGTCTGACAGGTCTCCTGAATGGGAAAGCTGTGTCTCAGGAAACAGGAGGCAAAGACAAAATCCCACAAGACTGAAGA